>CM054184.1:51411450-52089575 GCA_028829895.1 Sinotaia quadrata | reverse complement strand
CCTCCAGACTGGTTTCAGGGCAATAAAGGCATATCTTGCTTTCCCGATTCTGGCTTTGATGTCCTCTTTAGAACTATCTGGATGGAGTGCGTTCGTCGGTGGTCCGAAGCGAAGTGTGTTGGTGTGGTTGGGAAGTAGAGCTCGAATTCTTTAAAGCAAAGACAGGTGATCGTGCACCAACTGGGAGAATGAATGTTCAGGCTCAATCTCGTCCATGGAAAGTCGCACAAACCCGAGACAAATACACCACAGTAAATAAAATTGGGCGTCCCGGTACCATTTGATCCACGGCCCGGAGGTTGGGGACCACTGGATTAAAGTGGAAGATATCAATAAATGGTAGTGAATGGTCAAGTAAAACTCTGTGTGTGTGTGTGTGTGTGTGTGTGTGTGTTGGAATTTATCATAAACCAAAACAATATTTCAAAGATTATGTACTATTTTTAGGATCTCGTTTTCATAATATTCATTTATGAAATTTAATCATGTGCTGGTATAAATTATTTGTCTTTTCAGGTGAGTTTTAAAGTATTTAGCGTCTGTGGAAGTGTTTCGTTTAAACATGATATTACCAGTCATTTGGGGATCATGTCCGTCTGCAATATAAACACATAGTGAGGAAGGAGAAAGGTGGAGTCGTTACGTCACTAACAGAAAGCGAAACACATTCTGGATGGAAATGGATCCTTTTATTCTCTATGGCAATGAAGACAGCGGTCCTAACAAACTTGCAGAGTTTTCAAAAGCCAAGGAGCAAGCTTGTAAAATATTTCAAGAATTTAAGGAATGTCTACATAAAGTGAAAACACATTTTACAGGTGAATTGGTTTTCGCTTGTCTGCTAGGATAACTATTGCATTAAAAGCTAACCTAACATTAATGAGACTAGTCTAACTTAATATAACCTAGCTACTTTAACATAACACAACCTGGGGCTTTAATTAAAGTAGATTAACATAACCAATTTTAATGACGTAGTAAAGACAGATATGTCTGTTTCTTAGCTTAAAGTAATACAACTCTAACGTTGGAATTTCGATTTTCTTAGTAGCGTCTTCTGAATAATCTTATTGTTTACTCTGTGATGTTCCTTATCAAAATAAAATAAGAATTTCACATATATTAGCCAAGTCTGATATTACCATGAATGAGCTGAAATTCAACAACGAAATTACACTGTCATAGTGATGTAATTAAAAAAATAATTGTACTAAATATTGCCATTTGTATTTTAAAATAATACATTGCGTATAAAAAAATAATTGTACTAAATATTGCCATTTGTATTTTAAAATAATACATTGCGTATAAAAAAATAATTGTACTAAATATTGCCATTTATATTTTTAAAATAATACATTGCGTATAAAAAAAATAATTGTACTAAATATTGCCATTTGTATTTTAAAATAATACATTACGTATATAGTTTCAATTATCTTGGCATAACCTTTCAAAACATACAAATAATGTTCAGATAACAATAAATGCATTTACACAAGTAAGACAATTCAGTAGTGAATTTCTTCAATTTCTACTTCATTTCTCAAAAATCAGCACTCCTGTGACGTTAAGCCTTATGCAATTGATTGATTTCCTATGAAATTAATAGCTTGGATGAAAGATATAATATTGTAAATGCACTATTCATTCTCACCATTAACTTCTACTTCACTACTTTCATCTTCCCAATTATCGTTATTATCATCATATTTATACGATTATTATTTATCAATTTGTGTTTTCGGGTCCTTTTTTTTTTTTTTTTTTTTTTTTTTTTTTTTTTGTTTTTGTTTCAGTGAATATTTCAACTTTCTATTGTACATATATAAGTGTCGTAACAAAAGAAAATCCTTTCAATTCGTAGTGAATTATTATTTCAAAATTTAAATAAACATGAGTGATGCCCTCCCACCAAACCTTTGCATTCTTAAAGAATTTTCATTTCATACTTTAGATTTTCAACAGAGAATGAAAAGACCGACAGAGGATGATTTCTTTCCCAAGAAAGACTTGAGTGAAATAGATGATGCTGACAAGAAAGTAAATGAGATTCTGGAAATTCTTCAGAGAAATTATATGAAGATTGTGTATTTTGGCAGGTAAAAGATTGTGTAATTAATTATAGAAACACAATATATAGTGCCTAATTAGTTTTATTTACTTAACGTTAGCGTAGGTGATTTTGTCTACAATGTCTTCGGACATGAATGCCTCTCTATGTTTCTTCACATAAGTATCTATCTGTCTAATATCTATCTACAATCTACTATCTATCTATCTATCTATCTATCTATCTATCTATCTATCTATCTATCTATCTATCTATCTATCTATCTATCTATCTATCTATCTATCTATCTATCTATCTATCTATCTATCTATCTGTCTGTCTGTCTATCTGTCTATATGTCTACTATCTATCTATCTATCTATACTAAACTGTCAGTATGAAACAACATAGATTGTGATCTTATCTGCTGCACAGAACTTCAAACGGAAAGAGTACCGTGATAAACGCTATGCTGCACGACCACCTTCTACCGACTGGGTTGGGTCAAACTACAACCGCCTTTACTGAGGTCAGAGGTTCAAAGGAGGAGAAAGCCACTGTAGCATGTGATTCCAGGGAAACACAAATTGTAGAGGTATGTCCATGTGTCCATGTAGATAGCAAAATATAATGATGCATATGTCTATGTTTGCTGTGCAAATATATTCACTTAGGTATGCGATTTAGCCAAATACATTATGTTTAGAATGCAATAGAAAATATCAAGTAAACTCTATTTCGCCTTGTAGTAGAATCACATATAGAATCACAATCAGATTTATACAAAACTCTGTTATAGTATTAATATTAGTGGTTTAATATTAATGTTCATAAAAGCCCCAGGGCAAATATGTGCAGTTCACCCCTAGCAGATCCCAATTAAAGGTCATCCAAAGAATGAATTCTACATATATGAAGAAATATAACAACAATTTAGTAATAGGAATAACTTAAATAATATTTATAAGTTATGCGAAACCAAACGTGAACACGCACTATAATCCCGTCCTATAAGTGTTAGCAGAATTAAATGATTGTTATACAAGAAGCTCTGAGCAGCAGATTTGTAGTCTAAGATGGGGCAATCTACACACATTGATGACGTGATCACGCAGCGTCATCCCCATGACTTGATCCAGTACTTCAACTTTCCATTGGCGAGATGGTGGCCCTGAATTTTTCCGCTGTTGGCAGAAGGAATTAAATCTTTGGTACACTGTAATCTCTGAACGACCGAACCTCCTAACCTTGGAACCTCGGAACCTAACTAGACAAACGATATGGTTCCTTTTGTAATCTACTGTAATTATGTGCAAACATTGATTTGGCAACAGCGAGAATTCATAATGTGTTTCTTACAGTTTCACTGTCAAGATATCAATGATAACTTCGATACAAATACCTTGTTACTGAAGCATTAAATCAATAAATTTTGGGGTGCTAGTTAATTTCACAATAAAAGAATTATCCACACATTGTTGATTGCAGCCCAACCAGTTGTCACACAAAAATAAAAACTAAATCAATTGTTTGCAAATAATCAAGAAGACAATTTATCATTTCATCTCACAAATAATTTATACTTTATAAATACTTTATACACTTTACTCACGTCCGAATTAAAAAAATACGCTGTTCTCAAGATTAGAGTTTCACAGAATACAAAATAAAAAATGGCCTTCTACGATAATTCTGCTATGACATAACTCTACAGGTATCTGATTGAATACGTTTTGATTTAAATTATCGTGTCATAGCGGACTACTGGAAACCATACCTTAAAGGGACACTACTTCAGGATATAAATTATTTGACAAAGATTGTGAAAACTGATTACAATTACAATAATTTTAATATAACTTTTATTCCAGCTAGCGGCAATGCACTGGTTTTAAGAATGTAACATAGAATATCATTACATAAATAAAGATACTGTACTTACTCACTGTAAACACAAGATTAACGGTCATTCTCGTATAGAAATATTTCAATATCGGTTTGTCTTCTGTCGCTTCTTTATTGGGCACCTAGCAGCCCAAAGCCGATCTACGTCACACTACTCTTGCTAGATCTAATAATTACTACCCGCACGAGTTATGTCATGTGTGATATTTATCTCCAGTGCGTTGTCAACCAAACTTGCCGTCTCTTCCTCCCACTCTCTGTTTTGGGAGTCCGACATCTGACCTTTCAAAAAAGAACAATGTGTTAGATATATAAGATCCTCTCCTGCACTTCACTTCTCATCTATTAAAAAATTGCCAATTGATAGCCCATGAAAGAAGAGATTTTACAGAATATTTGATAAACAATGACATTCAAACCTCATTAGAAGGGGTACTCAACCCCCCAAAACAGCTCTGGCAGGGGTGTCTTAGTAAACTTAATAGTCTTATCACCAAACACCCCCCTTCACAGACTACTATAATAGAAAACTAGAGGAGGGAAGATATCCCAAATTAAAACCCCAAACTACACTAAGGTGGTCCTATGCGCCCCACACGAAAATGAGACCAGTGTGGGAAGCTAACTGTTGGGATGACTATACTCTCTCTATGTACATAACAGTATCCCATCCAGGGCCCATAAATATATAGATAATTTTAAATATTTAGAATTTTTTTTTAATTTTTTTTTTTTTACAATAGCCAATTGCTGGCTTTGTCCGCCAGCAAGTCGGGGGAAATCCGACATGAGGCGACGCCCCCCAAAATCCAGCCCTTGTATACATACACACACACACACACACACACACACACACACACATATATATATATATATATATATATATATATATATAAAACCGACCCAAAACAACGTCCCAAGATAACGGACCTGGCGCGCCCCATAGTACCACCACCCAATGTGGCAAATACGATGGGCAGGTCCCACCCATCCACATTCCCCCACCACCCCACAAGGCCACGAACCCAACCACAACATAACCTTTCCCTCTCGCACAAACCACAGGAGGTATTGCGAGAGGG
This sequence comes from Sinotaia quadrata, assembly GCA_028829895.1. Classification (NCBI taxonomy): domain Eukaryota; kingdom Metazoa; phylum Mollusca; class Gastropoda; order Architaenioglossa; family Viviparidae; genus Sinotaia; species Sinotaia quadrata. The sequence goes on along the minus strand of CM054184.1, from coordinate 52,084,535 downwards.
TTCTCGAGCAATAGATGCCTACTATAGACATAGCTCGAGATATATAATCACCTTTATTATAGTCCCCACAATCTCGCACTGGATACCTCAGACACAGCTTGCAACGAAGCCTAAAGGCGTGCTCTGGTTTCAGTGTGAAATTTAACCCCCTAACCTTGATCTTTAATTTATTCCCAAGACCTATAACCCCCCAAACCGGTGCCGGTAATCTGCCTCCACTCAGTCACCCACTGGGTATGAGTTGGGAGCTAGTGCCGGATTATAAACTTATGTTTGTTCCCCGGATGGGACCTATGTGTTAAAGGAACCTTTTATTTTATTTTCCCTCGTCTTGGTGTGTTGTATTGTTGAAGTATCGTCTGGAATGTGCATGTAATAACTTATATATTTTTATTATTTCATCCCAACCCCATTGCACCCAGGAGGTCTGTCCTTTTTTACATTCCGTCTGCTTCCCCAGTGATGCCCCCTACCGCCCCACCATTGGTCGACTAAAGTAATGATTGGGAGGACCACCTAAATTTATACAAGAAAATTCACAAAGTAAATAAGAAAATAATATTGGATATATAAAATCAACTAATTAAATTATTATAACCAGACAAATAAAATTAAAATCTAGAGTAAAGAAATAAACAAGTAAAATAGAACAAATAATAAGCGAAATGATAAAAGATTAAAAGGAGAAAGGGAAACAAAAAGGAAAAAAAATAATAATAAGTAGAACTGCTAAATAATATAAAAGAAAAAAGAGGACAATAAAAAATAAAAAGAGGAAGGAAGGAAAAGACAAGAAGAGTGTTGGGTTTATTTGTTTGTTTATAAAAAAAATAATAATAATTAAAAAGAAAATTAAAAAAAAAAAAGATACACCCGAACAACAAGAGCTCAGAAACCTAGACAACTTTGACCGGCCAGACAGGAGGTAATGAGTAAACAGTAAAAACAACTTTGCGGACAGCTGACCATTTGGAAATAACAGATAAAAACTAGGTTGACATAGCCAGTGGGCTAAACCACCACCCTCCCTTTCCCCCACAACCCCTCACCCAGCGCGAAAGCGGCGGAAGCCGGAAGCGCTCCCTACATCCAATCAATTCACTTCTCATCAACTACCACCACCAATAAGATCTATTGAAACCGGAAGAGTTTGCCATCAAAATCTGCAATAGTTTCACTTCCCACTCTGAGTGTTTGACCCAATCTCGCTCATTTGCAGTTTGAAAAAAGGCAAATTCTACTTGCAGTTATTTAAAAATGGTTAATTGTTGGATGGAGCATCATATTCATGCTTGCAACTTATACTAAATAAAATGGGGTCAAGTAAAATTTATAACCTGTTTGGCTTTTATAAAAATTTCTTAATTTCATTAGCATGTGTTGAAAGAAAAAATCTATTTCAAAGTTCATGTAATTATAATTAATTTGCATTTATGTGTCAAATATTGGGAAAAAATACCTGTATACCCGTTGCTTCTTTCTGGCAGATACCCAAGACCAATTATAAATGATATACATATTTGTATATAAACTATTGTCTATAAGAACACTTTTGTTCATTAATAATACTTCACATCGATCATTTTTATTGGCTTGAAAGCCACGCCCATAACATAGTGATGGATCTGCCAAATGGCATTAACAGCGCAAATAACGGCCAGGTTTATGTAGTCCGCGTATTAGTTGAACTTCAGAGAACGGAAAGTTCAAATATTGTGAATTTAATTCTTGTCAATACTGTTTTAGTACCATTCCATAATTGCACTTAAGAAAGTGAGAAGAAATTTGCTTGATTGTATTTGACCTCATGGAACGCATGAGGAGAGTTTTATAAATGTATTAGAAACGTGTTTACAAACAGTAAAATTTTATAAAGAACAAAGCACATAAAACACAAACAACAGCATAATTGAGCGCACTTTCAGATCACTACAAAGATGCAGATTTAGCAAACATCAGATTTTCCTTTTAAATTTCTAATTCTATCATTAAGAAGTTTGGCCAACTGCATCACTAAGACCATATCATAAACAATTGATTCTACAAATTGAAATTTATAATCTTAATCCACGCCATTTTGTGTAATTCATCTTCCATTGCAAGCAGAATAAATGTTTAAAAATAAAACCACATTTATGAATATGTTTTAGGACCACCTGGCATCTTGTAATGGTTTTGTTTCTTTAACATAATAAATCTTGATTATTTAGTGGAAAACTTTGTTTCATGATGAAAGAATAATTATAGGTTCTTGTCCCTTGATATTGTGCTTATAAACAAGAAATATATATGATAATATGTCTATAATTAGTATCATCTTTATGTTGTATTTCTGGATGTATCTTTATTTTCAGAAATCGAATACTGCTGATTATGAAGAAGAGCATAATTTATGGAACACTAAACTTTCACATAAATCGTTTTAATGTTTTATGAATATACTTAGTTTCTTTAAACAGTTTATTTTCTTGTTTACATTTGTTTTTGTTTATTTTTTATTTCCTGTTATATAAAGTGTCAAGAAACTCTTCGCAAAGCCTTGAAGGATCTGAACAAAGAAAAGCACACGTTGATTAAGATCACGTGGCCTGGCAGTAAGTGCCAACTTCTGCGATAACATATCAGACTTGTGGATTGGTGAGAGAAATAACTGTCATTTTAGATAAATCTGTGTAATGATGGCCAACATTGTGTAAAATAAATTTACTTATAATTAATCATTAATATGTAGTGCAAAACCATGCATATTTAAATTTATTTCCATTTCAATTTACCAGATTAACAATAACAAACCACTTGTTAAGGTACTGAGTGGTGGAGAAAGAGAAAATGTAGAGTAACGGTAGAGTTTTCAATGTCATGTAGAAGTGGATACGTCAGCGCCATTTCAAGGATGAATTATTTTTTATTAATGACACAATACAGAGAAATGGCAAAAGGTGCTAGTTACTTATGGTGATTACTGAAATGATAAACAGATTTTATTGTTTCAGTTTGTTTTTCAGACAGTCCATTCACAATGACACATAACAAATACCTTGCATAATATTTTAGAAAAGTAATTAAAGTAATTAAAGTAATTAAAGTCCTCAAATGATACACAATGTGCAACACAGATTTAAGATGTAAATATCTCTACAATGAAAAAGAAATATCGTTTAATACTATTGATTTAAAAGCAACTTTTGGTTAAATCTAAGTTACTTCTGAGTGTTCTAACACGTTCTAACCTACTATGGTGGGTACAGTTTGCCAAACCTAATAATCTCACTCGAATAACAATCTAACTTTTTAAAACAATTAAGCTAAAAAACACTTAGTTTTGAATTGCCTACATTTATAAATACATTGCAAATTCTTGGATAAGATTGGACATATCGTATGATCCGATGCCAGGCTTGTGAGCATAACATTCCTATGTATTAGAGAATTATTTCTGGGTGATTAGACATGGCATGGCCTTTGCTCCGCTCAGTACAGATTGACTAGACTTTCAAAACGAGACCAGTTTTATCTCCCGTCTACAACCTTCACTACTGAAATGAGAGATGCAAAACTTTCCTCTAATAATTACAAGTATTATAAAGCAATAATTTAATTGCATAGCGCAATAATAATAAAAAAAACTTATCAGAAAATACACTTTGTAATAAGCGATGCTTAATGCTGTAACCTAGGGCTCTTTAGGTATTAGAATAAAAGGGAGACAAAATAAGTGATTTCATAAAATTCATTTTCTTAGTATTATGGTGCGTCTGCATGTAATAAAGACACTCACAACTATGTGCAAGTGTTGCATATGCGATTATTTATTGCTGTACACACCAGAATACATGCATGTATATAAACCAACCCGAGATTAAGAGATTTACTGAAACATGTATAGGACTCGCGTAATTTTTCAAGTTACTTGCTTTATGATGTAATTACCTGTATTAATATTTCCAGCCCTGGTTATAACGATTCATTTACCATGGACCAGAAGCTGGAAGTCATTTGTAAGGATGCCGATGTGTTTGTGCTGGTCATTAATGCTGTGTCATCAATCTCAGAACATGTAGGTAGTGTTTTACTTTTGTGATTAAAATGTGTACCATTTTCTCTTCCAATATTTTCAGAGTGGTGGCATATTGATTTACTATATATAATTTTCACTAAAAATATCACTTGCGGGAAACTTTGTTTGGAAATGTTTGAAGATTTGTGCATTTTGTTATTTTTATCAGACACTACACAGTCTAGAAGTACATGCTTTGAGTTACCCGTATGCAATGGTAGAAATGCACAGTCACTAGTCGTTAATCTATTTAAATATTTAGAATATTTGTTTTAGCACATTTGTCCTAAGACGAAGAACTTATATATCACAATTAGAATTCATTATTTTAATATTTTAATAATGATCTTTTTATGCATGTTATGAGTTATATTCAAGAGTGAACATCAATGAGTTTGACATTCAGGTACCTTAAAAAATGTCTGTCACCTTTGAACGCAAATGTACTCTGGCATACTTTGTGGGAATTTTGTTTAGAACCTAAGAGAAAGGAAGCAGCTCATAGTTTTAATAAGGAGCTTATTTCTTGTTTAGTTTCTGAAATTATTATTTTTATAAAATTAGTAAAACAAATGGTCAATGCTTCATTTACACCTTGTTGCTCATGTCGTTTTTCTATTACTGCGTCTTCTCTATTGATATTAAACACAAATAAATATATTACCTAATTAATCTGCTAACTAGCTTTATAGAGGAACAGGGGTTATGTTTTGATAAACACATGGAGTAGGTCATTGTACTTCTGACGTAAAGTTTATCCGAACACGTCGTGTTAACGCTATACCTGTTAGTTACCTTCATATATATTCCCTGATTAATTGTCTTTAAATGTGATAAGTTGATGGGTGTAGTTTATTTAGCTTAATATATTATAAATGATAAATGATCGGCTAAATTTATGAAATATAACGGCACTATATTTTCTTAACACATACTCGATACACATTACATGCATTGTTCGTCCAGTAAGAAATACTTTATTTGATAAAGTTTTGGCCCTTAAGAAACACATTACTGGATGTATTGTTTATTCTTTATAAACGCATTCCTAGATGAATTGTTTCTCCATTAAAAAAACACATTACTGGATGTATTGTTTATTCTTTATAAACGCATTTTTAGATGAATTGTTTCTCCATTAATAAATACATTATTTGATTTATTGTCTATTTTTATGAGCAGGATATAAAATATTTTAAAGAAGTGAGCAGACTTGTGTCCAAGCCTAATATATTTGTACTGTTTAACTTTTGGGACATGTCTAGCGATGCTGAGCCTGAAGATCAGGTAAGTAATTGTAGAGTTTTAAAACTTTGTCACTGGATTAATGTGCGTTGCTATAAAATATTTAAAATGTATATAATTTTTAGATACAATGACTGTAAAGCTCTGTTTTAAACAAACATGAAACAATACATCGAAACGTTAACAGCGGAGTATATATCCCTCATCTATCTGTTCACGTTTGCGTAATTATAAAATCTAAAATCAGTTTGCTTCCGAAAAGTGACCCCTCTGAAACAAAGCATGTGAGGATGTATTTTTAGTTCATTATATATACATATATTGGTCCTTAGCCTAAATAGATATTGTAAAAATGTTATATAAATATGCCCATTGCCATCTGATACAGACTCAACACATATCCACCGATAGAAACTAATGCAGGTAATGGACTCTGGCTGTTGTTATGGCGACATTTGATAATAGTTGTCACAGAAAGTATTAAAAAAATAACATTTTTTCGGATGAATGATACAATTACATTAAACGTTATAATTGTTATGGGACACAACACTTGCTTCTAACAATGCACTCACTAACACTCACTAACACGAAAGTGGCAAAATAGTTTAATAATTAACAATTAAAATTTAGTTTGAGAGAAAGCATAAAATAAATATCACAATATTACAAGGAATTCTCATGACAGATGGGTGTGGAGTAAACATCAATTTCCGACTAGCAACATGTAATTGCTAATTGTTCTAAATTTATTCGCAGTTCACAGTCATTGTATAGGTTCACTATTTTCTAATTATCAAACCTTTAACTATTTATTAGTGTCATTTCACGTAGTTTTGTCTTGCCACTACTCCAAACATAGCAGTAATACCAACAGACTTAAAATGGCTCGACTCTACCCCAACATAGAACTTCAGCCCTATCAATGTAAATTTCAGACTTGAAACTGGAATCTCAGACAAAGTAGGATACTCTGACCTTGCAATATTATATCTACCCATTTAATAACTATTGATTTCTATAGCCCCATCTCACACTGTTACCATCATCGCTTCAATTAAACAACCACTAGGAAGATAAATAATTAAGAATTTAATCTTCATCATCGAATATAAATATTTTTATAAATTCATGAATCAAAGTCTGATACAATAACACACAAATTCAAATTTCTAATATTTATAGAAACGTTAATTACGAACATGGTTCTCTCATTCAAATTATTTCTTTACTCAATTCACCCATGGTTGATGATATGAAAAATTAAATAAATAAATAAAAGGAATAGAGTACACAACATTTTTATAATTTTCTATTTGTCAGCACAAGGAAACGTAGAGTCAAATAGTTCTTCTAAGATGCCAAATTAAGTCTGGTACTATGACGTAAATAATTATTTAGAATATTAATTAAAGAAGAAATTAAATAAATAATCAGGTACGAAAGAGTGAGAAATAGAGTGATAGATAAAAGTAAATAATGGAATAAAATTTTCTTGGAAATGCAAAGTTATGTTTCCCTGAATTTTGGGTGATTAGCACTGAAGTGAGGGGTAGGAAGATGTGTTCCCCTCTTACTGTCACCAGTCACATGTGGCCCTGTCTTTCTTCAAAGCACTGCCATAGTGCAACAAACCATACTAGAGCTTAATTTCAACATTACCCAATGCAGTGATCTTAAACATTTTCGAGAAATTGGTTTTAGACTCATCAACATATGCATCTCACTAATTACTATAAACTCACAACAACAAAGAACCTAAACAAGTGGACTATCAACACTACAACTTAATTCCATCCATTATACAAATTCTGCAATGCTTTTCAGTAGTTTCATGTCATATGAATTTTATTTCAACTATAAGCATTGTCACAGGGAAAGGGAGAGTAGTCATGAAAAAAATTTATTATTTTAAAATTTACTTTCTTACCTCCCTTTGACCTGTGACGTTTTTGTTACGTTTTTACAATGTATTAATGAGCACAAGTGGCGTGATGTTCATGCTCTGTCAGAATGCTAGAGAGTGTGAATGTTTATTTTGAAATTTTAGTTTTATAATTAAAATCATTTGTTTATTTATTTATGTTAGGATTAGTTAATTAAATTAGTAATAGGTAGGTAGTATATTTAATCTTTTAATAGTTATTAAATAGCATTTTAATTAGGAACTATATTTATAGCAAATGCCCCAGTAGTGAATGCACCTAAATAGCCTAGGCAGCCCATAAAACACGAGTTTGTTCTCTGGAAGTTTCTGGAAGGTGTGGTAATAAAAGCATTTAACTAGACATTTTAGATTAGTGTATGAACAGGTGGCCTGCTTACAAGATGTCAGAATATACATCTGTTTTTTTCCACACATAGGGCCATGCATAAGTTTATTACGAATTTGACCAAAATTTGAATTTACACTGAATGTCTTCATCTTAGTATCAAGGTCTTCTCACCAAGAGTTGAGGACATTAATTGTAGTACATAAAATTTGAGATTCTTCATACACTCAGTCCACGTGGCTACAAATCTTTGTGTTCATCAACAAAAGATAGTCCACACTCATCAGTGCAGGGACTTGGCATTTGGTCTTCACCGAAGTGTCGGAGATTTACATTTTTCAATGCAACCCCATCGTATGTCATCTGTGGAAATTTTGCCTTTGTTGATACACGACCCCATTCATCAGTGCGGCCATGCCTGCATTTTTTCTTTGATTTGTTGTGCCAGTGGGCCAGTAAGTTCGTCTGTGTTGTACCCCCATCCCTGTCCAGGGGGAGATCACCGCTATCCTTATTCAACATTTCATCGGACTTCATATTTTTGGGGACAGTGTTAGTTATAGTGCTTTCAAGTTTTATTCTTCAGCAACAGTAAGTAGGAAAATATTTAGTTAGTGGTGCATTCATTTAGGTAGGTAGATTAGCAATGTTTATTAATTATTAAATTTTATTGACAATTTTATAAATCCTTTGCATATTTTGAACACTTCAATTTTGATAAAGAGATTTAGTATCATTGACATTTTGGACCCCTATAGTGGGTCTTTTCTTTGAACATTTAAATTTGTGTTGATATTTGCGGTCAATACCGCTTTTTGTGATTTATTATTTGTGGTGGACTTTAACCCATAGATTAGTATCATTATTATTTTTGTTTATTATATGACCTGGTTTTGCGGTCTTCACCGCTAGTCATTATTGATTTTGTCATTTTATTTTATTTTATTGTTATCTTATTCATTGCTCTGGTCCCCCATCACATGAATGTTGCTGAGTGGATGTTTTTCTAAATGAATGACTAACACCCTAAAAGAGAGTAGCCCATTTTTTTTATTAGAATAAATTTCTTCTTTGTTTACTCTTCATGAAGAGTTGGGTTTTTCTCTCTCTGTTGTGAAAGTGCATTGGTACGGTTGTTTGTTTGTTTGTTCCATTCGTTCCTCACATCACATTCATTCCGCATTCATACATTCACACTGACTTTCACATTTTACCCCGCATCTCAGTCAACAATCAAATATACATATGACAGATACAATGAAAAAGATTTACTCGAAACCACATTTGAATAGTTTCTATATTAATACAGTTTTACATCCTAAATACAATACAACACTAGTGTCAATACAAATCACTGGATAGCTCTTATCAGAGAACAGGAATTGAGTCATTAGAGATAAGCAATAATAGTTTTTACATAACCTGAATTAAGTGCTGTTGTAATAGTCTTTCACATGCTTTTGCAACAAGGTCATACGTTTATTGTCTACTGTCAATTCACTTTTCTCTGTCCGCACTCGTAGAAAATATTGATGCGCTGTTATTCTCTCGAAAACAACATGTCATTTCCTTCAAGCAGAACAATTGTACTATTTCCAGTACTTCCTTGTACCTGAAATTGTTCGATTAGACAGCATACTTTGCCATGATGTATCAACATAGTGTAGAGTATTCGTTAACCTTACACATACTTTGCCATGATGTATCAACATAGTGTAGAGTATTCGTTAACCTTACACATACTTTGCCATGATGTATCAACATAGTGTAGAGTATTCGTTAACCTTACACATACTTTGCCATGATGTATCAACATAGTGTAGTGTATTCGTTAACCTTACACATACTTTGCCATGATGTATCAACATAGTGTAGTGTATTCGTTAACCTTACACATACTTTGCCATGATGTATCAACATAGTGTAGAGTATTCGTTAACCTTACACATACTTTGCCATGATGTATCAACATAGTGTAGAGTATTCGTTAACCTTACATACACTGCCATGATGTATCAACATAGTGTAGTGTACTCGTTAACCTTACATACACTTTGCCATGATGTATCAACATAGTGTAGAGTATTCGTTAACCTTACATACACTTTGCCATGATGTATCAACATAGTGTAGTGTACTCGTTAACCTTACATACACTTTGCCATGATGTATCAACACAGTGTAGTGTACTCGTTAACCTTACATACACTGCCATGATATATCAACATAGTGTAGTGTACTCGTTAACCTTACATACACTGCGGCAGACGATTCCCACGTCTATCCCGGTCGTAGCGGTTTACAATCAGTAAACCAGAAGATTCAGACAACACAGGCAAAGGCTACTTGTTCTTATAAAAATATAATCCGGATACAACTCTAATTTTTAGTTTATCCCTTTTTCAAAACTCCATTCATTCTTACATTCAAGTCTTAACTTACAGTTTCCTGAAACAGTATTTATTATCCCTATACACGCATGCAGCATAATAAGTACGACGGAATATTATGAAAAGGTTCACTAGGAAAAATGTCAAGTATTAGCATCATATTTCAAACATTTCTAGAAAAAATAGTCTACTCACTTAATACATTTCTACATAAAATGCAGGTATAACAAATGAATAGCAAAAGGCACGAAATATTTCGAGTCCACTCTCTCTCAACCATAACTCACCATAAGGCTAACAAGACTGGACTTCTTGCCATTCGAAATTCAAATGACCAGACAATATAATTTTCTACATCAGGTAAACCGTATGATCTCCTCCTATTAGTTCACATCGTTCTCGTAAATCTTAACCATTGAATAATAAAACTACTCATTCACTTGAGCTAGTTTGCATTACATCAGCAATTTCTACCATATTCTCAATTCGAGTGTTTACTCCAACTCTGACACTTATAAAGACAGATTTACTTAGGCGCATCACACTAATACTCCTACAGAAGATAGAGAGATAATTATCTACATCACACTAATACTCCTACAGAAGATAGAGAGATAATTATCTACATCACACTAATACTTCTACAGAAGATAGAGAGATAATTATCTACATCACACTAATACTCCTACAGAAGATAGAGAGATAATTATCTACATCACACTAATACTCCTACAGAAGATAGAGAGATATTATTTACATCACACTAATACTCCTACAGAAGATAGAGAGATATTATTTACATCACACTAATACTCCTACAGAAGATAGAGAGATATTATTTACATCACACTAATACTCCTACAGAAGATAGAGAGATATTATTTACATCACACTAATACTCCTACAGAAGATAATTATCTACATCACACTAATACTCCTACAGAAGATAGAGAGATATTATTTACATCACACTAATACTCCTACAGAAGATAGAGAGATATTATTTACATCACACTAATACTCCTACAGAAGATAATTATCTACATCACACTAATACTCCTACAGAAGCTGGAGAGATAATTATCTACATCACACTAATACTCCTACAGAAGATAGAGAGATATTATTTACATCACACTAATACTCCTACAGAAGATAGAGAGATATTATTTACATCACACTAATACTCCTACAGAAGATAATTATCTACATCACACTAATACTCCTACAGAAGATAGAGAGATATTATTTACATCACACTAATACTCCTACAGAAGCTGGAGAGATAATTATCTACATCTCAGGGACGCGTGCGTATGTAGAACCATTTATTTATTTTACAAACACATATACATACCTACACACACAATCTATTTCTGTATGTCTGTCTGGATAGACAGATGAATTGACAATCAGCAGACAATCATATGGCTAGGTAGATAGTACTAAAGATAAATGATGTGCGTTACAGTATTTTGAGAATTAAGGAAAAAGTGAGAGAATGAGTGAGGAGAATGAGTGAGAGAATCTGTATTGAAAGAATTCAAGGAACGAGTATTCTTGTTCTTAGTATTATTGTATATATGTATAGACATATTCTTAATTAGAATGTCTGTATGTAAGATTTGGTAAAGCATTATAACTAATATTTATTATGATGTTCACTTAGAAAATTGTTTTATTTTGTATTTCAGAAAGAGACAAGACAACAGCATACGGAAAGGGCGACAAATCTCTTTGCAAAAGAACTGCAAGTCGTGGAAGAGTGGGAAGTAAAAGAAAGAATATTCTTTGTTTCAGCCAAAGAGGTGCTTGGCATGCGTATGGATAAAACCATTAAAAAAGAGGGTAATTGTAATATATTTTAATATTTTGAAAGATCATTCGATTAAGTAATGTTAGTATTATCTATTATTTTCAACGCAATTTTGAAACAAAGAAATTGTTAGATTCCTGCTGTCAAATCAAGGACCATTTCATGTTTGCTAGAGTGAATAGTGTCTGTAAGAGTTTGGTGCGAATATCATTATTGTTAATGACGTAATATTAAGTATAATATTTTAGAGATGCTGACCGCAAAACTACGATTGGTTGTGTGTGTAGCACTAACAGCTAGCTCTCTCTCTCTCTCTCTCTCTCTCTCTCTCTCTCTCTCTCTCTCTCTCTCTCTCTCTCTCTCTCTCTCATGGGAGCAATTAAAAACGTCAAAAGATTTTTGAGAAACAATGAATTTTCATCCCTTTCTCAGTTACATCCAACGACTTCGAAATATAATTAAGATAGTAAAATAAACAGCACATATAAAAAGTAAAATAATCTTTTCCATTATAGACTTAATGGACACACATCATAACAGTAAAGGAGAACGTTATATCAATGGACAAATACACACGTCATAGCAGTAAAGGAGAACGTTATATCAATGGACAAATACACACGTCATAGCAGTAAAGGAGAACGTTATATCAATGGACAAATACACACGTCATAGCAGTAAAGGAGAACGTTATATCAACGGACAAATACACACGTCATAGCAGTAAAGGAGAACGTTATATCAGTGGACAAATACACACGCACAACATAGTGGGGACAAAGGAAATATTCACTGTTTTAAGATACACTTGTCCAGAAAAGCACTCACATGTCCACTAAAATATTCACATGTCCACTAAAACACTCACATGTCCACTAAAGCACTCACATGTCCACTAAAACACTTACATGTCCACTAAAACACTCACATGTCCTTTAAAACACTCACATGTCCACTAAAACACTCACATGTCCACTAAAACACTCACATGTCCACTAAAACACTCACAGAACTACAGCATGTTGGGCAAAGGTAATCCACTATATACATAGTGTGACGCCAAAGCAACTAGTTAATAGTTTTGATTTTTATTAAATAATTAATTGTCCAAAACTATTTACAAGAGATGAGAATATTAATTTATGTCATTACTAATTTTTCAGCAGGCACCACTTGTCTCTCTCACTTGGCAGACATGCGGGCGCTGTAAACGTTTTGCTCTCTTCCACAACAATAAAGACAAACATTTACTGTCACAATTTTTCCGTAGGTGGAAAATTTCTTACTAAAGGAGAAGACAAATTCACCTTTAATTTATATTTAGCAAGCCCCCATCCACCCACTTTCTTCTCGAACATTAATTTATCAATATGTGTAAGAAGGTCAATAAGTTTAACAATAAATTTATTAAATCAACAATCAAATATACATATAACAAATACAATGAAAAAGATTACTTGACCTCAATATTTCCATGAAACCACATTTGAATAATTTTTATACTACACAGTTTTATATCCTAAAACCAATTCTTTATAATAGTGTCAATACAAATCACAGAAGAGTTCTTATCAGAGAGCAGAAATAGAGTTATTAGAGATAAGCGATAAAATAGATTTTACATAACCTTTAGGCAGTGTCTCAGTAGTCTTTCATGCACTTTTTTTGCAACAAGGCAAATAAATTATTGTTTAGTTAATACAGTCAATTCCATGAGATTCTCTCTGCATGTCACAGAATACTGATTTGATGTTATTCCCTTGAGGATTAACATGGGAATTCCTTCATCAGTTTAACTCCCTCAAACAGAACAACCTGTAGCAATTTCCAGTAACCACCTTGTACCAGAAATTGCTCAATATAGTCAGCACACTTTGCCACCATACATCAACAGTGTTCAGTGTATTCGTCACACTTACACACACTGTAGTAGATATGTCCATATCTACCACGGTCATAATGATTTATAATTAATCAATAAACCAGAGAGATTAAGATAAATCACGGAAAGGGTGTCTTGTCCAAATAAAAATATAATCAAGGAACAAACGTTAAGTTTCCAGTTTACATCTTTATTTTACCTCCCTTCCTTCTTACATTCAAGTCTCAACTTACACTTTACTGCAATAGTATTTATTAGCCTGATACACACACACACACACACACACACACACACACACACACACACACACACACACACGCACATCATAATAAATACAGCACGAGTTTTAATGTGTTCACTAGAAAAAATGTCAAGTGTTTAGCATACTATATTCGAGCATCTTAGTTCAAACGTTTCAAGAAATAATATTCTACTTACATAATACATCACTATGTTAAACACAAGTATAATATATGAATAGCACAAATACATGAAATATTTCTAAGTCCAATCTCTCTCAATCAGTTAACTTACCATTAAACTAATGACCACCTTTCATGACCGGACTTCTTGCCATTCCAAGTTCAAGTGATTAGAGAATATAATTCTTTACAGCAATTAAACTTTAGATCTTAGCCCATTGGCTGGTCTCGTTCTCATAAATCTTAAACATTGGATATCAAAACTACTCATCCATTTGGACCTGGTTTGCATTGCATAAGCAATTTTTAGCATATTCTCAACTCGAGTGTTTACTTCAAATAACAATGACAAAAGTAAGGAGTGCCCAAGATCGGTTCACTTGGACAACAATTTATATAACAATTAAGTTTAGAAATAGGATAGGCAAATTGACTCTGCCACACATAGAACAAACACTTCATTTAAAAGAGAGAGTCAAAACCAGTGCACACAAATGGTAAAAAGAGAATTTTTAAATGCAGTGATACTCCTTTACCCAATCATGTTGGAAAATATGAACCATTATGCATAAAACATACACACGATATGGTGGAAAAGGAGAAACACGTAAGGACATGCAGTAGAGTGAAAATTAGAAATATGCAAAATAAACACACAATATGTTGAAAAGGGTGAGTGTATACACATAATGACGCACACAATATGTTGAAAAAGGTGAATGTATACTGTCGCGGCCGCCCGTTGTTGTTGTTGCTGGTTGTTACTGGCCCCTCTCTCCTCCTCGGTGGGTAGGGGGGGTGTCAGACCAGTTGCCGTGATTTGCTGGGATCACATCAAACGGTAAGATGTTGTTAATCACTCTCACACTCAGACACCACGAATAATCTTGTGTGTGTGTGTGGGGGGGGGGGGTGGGGGGGTGGTAGGTAGGATAACTTTATTCCGAGATGTGGGGTAAAATGTGAAAAGCCGGCGTGTGAATGTCCTGTGAGGGATGCAGGGGACGAACAAACAAACAACTGCACCAACACACACTTTCAAAACAGAGAAAGGAAGCCCAACTCTTGAAAAAGAGTTTACAAATTTTTTTTAAAAAGGGCTTAACTTTCATACGGTGTTAGTCATTCATTCCGAGACGTCCATACCCGACATTCATGGGATGGGGAAAAGAGCGATGAAAAAAATGAAAGAAAAATATATGATGAATAAACAAAAGTAAACAATAAAATAAATTAAAGCAATACTTTGGGTGTAGCCCCAATATAAAACACAACTAGCGGTAATGACCGCAAAAAATTATCTAACCTTTAAAAGAATAAATGTTCTTACTAATAGTAATGTCAACAAATGTTTGTGAAAAATAGTTCAATAATGATATTTATATTGTAACTATCCTACCTAAGTAATGCACCTCTAAAAAGCTTTCCTACTTACAAGTTTGAAATAAACGCTGAATTGTCGACGCACTGGCAAACACAAAGAGTTACAGTCACTGACATCTATGAACAAACACACTTGATGATGAAAACATGGCAATACTCGTCCCACATTGCCTAACGCTGGGACACTCGGTTCTATGTTGAAGAACCCTGGTGACTGTCTTCGATGACAGTACAAATTGTAGCTCATGGACACCTGTCTTCTGCAAAATCCAAAATCTATCATGGAGGGCTGTCTACGGCGAATGTTCCGAAACGTGAGTGGCGTGGAATATTCTTATCTCGATGCAATCCTGATCCCTTCAGTACCTGTCTGTGGTCCCTGGTGGTCAGCTAAAGCTAAAGTTTCGAACCCTCGTAGAATAATAAGGACAAGATTTATAATAAAGGTTGCCACGACGAACTGAGTGTGACAAAACACATGTCCAACTCTATACTCTGGGTGGAGAATATTCAGTTCTTTTCTCCCCGGTCATAACGACGATGGAAAGATTGTCCAGACTCAGTGTAGGCGGAAATCAGAAGCCTCACACCTCTCTGTAGTCCAGACCAGACGCCCACTGAGGTAAAATAGTTCCCGTCGGTTCTTTTATACACAATCTGTTCTCACAAACAAGACTTGTGCGTGTATCCCTACTCTACTGATGCTATGAAGGTGCATTACTCTAAGGTGCAAAACTCCTAGAATATAATCCCTAATAAAATTTGTAATAAGAAATATTAGTAAAAACTAAACACATTTTCCACATATTGTGAACATAATTATCAAACATCTAACACTTATAATTTATGAAATATATTTTTATAAAGATGATAAAAACATGAATTAGCAAACTTGCTGGCAGTGTATCTAAACAAAATAAACAAACATCCTGACAGTAATTGGATAACGAACTTGCTGTCAGTGCTCTTAATTGACCCGCCAACCTGCTCGCTGACGAACCCGCGAACGTGAACTTCCGTTGGGTCGTGCATGGGGCAAGTGGGGACAATCAAGGTTAAAAAATAAATGTTCTGATTACTCCCCCCCCCCTTTTCTTCATGACATATACACATAATGACGCACACAATATGTTGAAAAAGATGAATATATACACATAATGACGCACACAATATGTTGAAAAAGGTGAACGTATACACATAATGACGCACACAATATGGTGGAAAAGGAGTACGTTATATGCATTGACGCACTCACCACTGAACATGAACTAAAAGTAATTTAGATATAATATACAGTCAATAATCATGCACACTGCCAACAACCAGAGACAATGAATTGTCTGCTATTAAAACTGAATCAATTCATAGGTATCTATCTACACTAAATACTGTACTTTAATGAGAATAATAACTAATTCTAACTGAAGAGACTGTTATGGTTATCATTCATAACACTGTAACAAGCACACCGGCTACTACTATATAGAGGACAGATCACTGCTAACAAAGAATATTAAAATAAACTCACTGACAAACACATTGACCATAGTTTTGATAGCATTTGGATAGGAGTAAAATTCAGGCCAGCTCTAATGAAATAGAGTCCTAGGGTCCCCGAATCAAGTCTAGCACAGTTTGGTTTGTTACTCTCCCCAAACTCTGTCAGGAAATTTAGCTTCCTAGTGACACGGATTTGTTGTCTAGCTTATGAGACTGACACATTTCACACAGTAAAACCGGGGTATTGCATACAAATCTCAAGCTAATTTGGAGATTAAATATTACGTATCTGGACAAAAAAATAAAAATATTTCCTCACTTCAACATTTGTCCTGTTTCTTAAATATTCACAAAGTATTGTAAAGATCGGGATTTTGAGAAGGAAATGAAAGTTGATATTTAAAATGTACAATTTATATTATCTTTTATTTATCCAAAATTTATTCTTACAACTTAGACCTAGTTTAAGAAAATTCGGTTAATTCTTATGACAAACTAGATAATAGTGTGTCAGGCATGCCACTTAATTAATGAAGTTGATTATTATTATCAATTAATCTTTCATAACGAATTGCAAGTTATGAGAATCTTAATTTATGTTATTTATGATCCGGCAGACACAACTCATCTCTATCACTTGGAATATTATATTGGTACTGTAAACGTTTTCTCTATTCCACAACATAAAAAACATTTCAGTCACACAATGTTTCTGTGAGTGGAAAACGTCTTACTAAAGGGGAAGACAACTCCAACTTTATATTTAGCAAGCCCCCATCCACCCACTTTCTTCTCCAACATATGATTATCAATATGCATAATAAGTTCAACACGTTTAGCAATACATTTATTAAATGAACAATCAAATATACAAATGACAATTACAATGAAATAGATTACTTGGCATCAATATTCCATGAACTAATGTTCAGATAAATGTACGTTTACACAGCCTTGTATATGAAATAATAAAATTACAGTTCAGCAATAGAGTCGATACAAATTGCAGGTTGGTCCTATCAGAGAATAGAAATGGAGTTATGAGAGGTAGGTTATTATAATCCTTTATGTAACCTTGCTTCGACAGTCTTTCACTTACCGGTACAACAATGACAAATGTCCGCATGACAACATGTGTCTCCTGCCATACACATGGAAAACAATGACACACTGTTATATTCTCAAACGAACTTGAGCATTCTCCTCACCGTGTCAGTTCATTCAAGCAAAATGGATTACAATAATTCTGTTACTTTCAATATAGTAGAAATTTCTAGAATGTACCCAGCGTACTTTGCTTTGATACATCAAAAGTGGGTAGCATAATCCCTTACACACCACAAAAGATGTATCCCACATCTTTCCTGTCACTTAGGTTTATAACCAGCGAACACGTAGACTTGAAACTTGAAGTTCGAAACTCAAAACTGAAGACTCAAAAAGTGAAACTCAAGAGGTCCCTTGTTTACTGAAAATATAATTAAGGACAAGCCTAAGTTTACTATTCATCACAATATAACTCCACAATTTTTTACATCCTTTCCTCAACTTACAATTTCTTGCAACAGTTTTTATTAACCCGACACACACACACACACACACACACACACGCACACACATGGCAGAATAAATACAGCATATCAAACAATGTCACGTTTTCTTAGCAAACTACATGTGAACAGTCTAGTTCAACACTTGTAGTAATAAAAGTCATCTCACATAGTACATCTCTACGTGTATAGACAATATACACAGGTATAGCACATCAATAGTAAAATGCATGAAATATTCCTAAATCTATTATCTCTCAGTTTAACTCACCATCAAGCTAACAGCTGCCTTTCAAAGCCGTATTTCTCCTTTCCCATCCAAATTCAACGTGATTAGAGAGTAGAATTTTCTACAGCAAGTGAATTCTTTAATTTCGGCCCACTTGCTGGTCTCTTTCTCTTAAATCATGCTCATTGGATAATAGAAAACTACTCACTCAGTTTGCAATTTGTCAGCAATCTAGAATATTCTTGTCTTGAGCTGTTCACTTCGACTCAGACACAAAAAAAAACACCATAAGGATGCCCAAATCGAGTTACTCTGACAATTTAGCAATTTATATAACGATTTAAATGTTAAAATAGGGAGAGGTAAATTAACCATGTCACAAATAGTTCTTTTATTAAAGGCACTGAGAATCTAAGATATTATATTTGATGATATGTAATCAATATGCAGCCTAAGCAATTATTGATAAACTTGCATCTATAAAACAAAAATGTACATTGGCATTAATAGAAACACTATTACATTGATAGATTAATATAGTTTAAAGTACGTTAATTAATTACTATTATGTTTAACAATTTAGATATTTAGAATTTACAATTTAGATGTAGCTATTATGTTTAACAATTTAGATTCATTATGTTCTAGAAAAAACAGGGTTTGAAGGCAGACTGGAGGAATTTGAAGCGTTTGAATGCACAGTTAAGGTTAGTAAACACTGATTAGTATACAAATGTTTATCAAAATAAAGACCCACGTTTATTCATAAACATCACAGTAATATTAATTTGTTCTCTTAATTTCTAAAAATCAGCCTTACCGATTCAGTTACCTGGCTAATTTAACTTGTGTAGTTAAATGCTCATTAATGCATCGTAGACAAAATCTCTAAAAATCTTTGTCATCATAAAATTTTACGTAGAATAAAATGCGTACAGAATGATGATACGAATATATTTTTGATTGAATACAAAATATTATGTAAGTTTTAATGCGCAATGCAGACGTTTGTTAGAAACAAAAGTAGAGATTTTTGTTTTGATATTGCTTTTGTACATTGTATCAGACAACATTATAATGCATAGTTTGTTGATTTTGTAAATATTGTATCAGTGATTACTTCGTATTACAGTCCTATGACAATTACATACATCATGACATCATGATGATGTATAGTTTGTTGAAAAGAAAAATATCTAGAAGTGATTAAAACTGTTACAGACTTGTGTATCAGAGATTACTACGTATTACAATCCTATGACAATTACATATATCATGATGATGTATAGTTTATTGAAAAGAAAAATATCTAGAAGTGATTAAAACTGTTACAGACTTGTGTATCAGAGACAGCAATAAAGACGAAGTTCAAGACACGCGCTGACAGTGGTCATGACGTCATTTCTGAATTGAAGCCTGTTCTGAAACGCTTGTCTACAACAGCAAAGAGTAAACTGTGCGATAACATTTTATTCATTCTGAACTTTTAAAATACCTGTTATCTTCTATCGATCTTATTTTCCTCATTCACGTCCTTGCTGCTATCTATCTATCTATCTATCTATCTATCTATCTATCTATCTATCTATCTATCTATCTATCTATCTATCTATCTATCTATCTATCTATCTATCTATCTATCTATCTATCTATCTATCTATCTATCTATCCATCCATCTATCCGTCCGTCTGTCCATCCATAAACCCATCCATCCATCTGTTCGTCCGTCCGTCCGTCCGTCCATCCATCCAAAGTAAGTAATATTAAACACATAATTTGTCACTCATCTCATTACTAAAACTCTATTTTCATAAACGATGCTTGCACAAAATTTACGCTTGCACTCAAATGCTTGTATGTGTGCACCAATGGGAACCACTGAAATAATTTAAATATTTTCCTAAATATAATTTTAACGCAACAAATTTTCTTTTCTTTTTTTTAAGAGAGGAAAAAGAAAAGGAGCTAAAGGACATTGAAGAGAGTTTTAAAGGCTGTTTCTTGGAAATGGAGGAGAACATTCAAACCACACTGAAGAAAGTGGAAGAAACGGTTAAGTTTGTTTACTTTAGTAAATGTAATTAAACAAGCAAGATTAAATAATAATGAAAAATCAGTTGTGGAAAAACTATGCCTCATGTTATAGTTGCTCGTAAGATCCCTTATATCTGCTTCACTATTTAGCGAATCTTGCTCATGTTTTACCGTTATATCTGCTTCACTATTTAGCGAATCTTGCTCATGTTTTACCGTTATATCTGCTTCACTATTTAGCGAATCTTGCTCATGTTTTACCGTTACTTGCACTTAGCTTCATTTGTGGGCAATCGAGATATAAGGATGTCGGCTATATAGTTCATTTGTAAACAATGTTTTGTGATCAAAATGTTTTACAAAATTTGGTCGAACTCTCATATTCACAGACGAATGCTGGCACGGTATGGATAAATGTGTATTTACCAACGACAAGTAGACATATTGGTAAATGTGTATTTACCAACAACAAGTAGACATATTGGTAAATGTGTATTTACCAACAACAAGTAGACATATTGGTAAATGTGTATTTACCAACGACAAGTAGACATATTGGTAAATGTGTATTTACCAACGACAAGTAGACATATTGGTAAATATTTACCAACGATCAGTAGACATATTGGTAGAAAGTGACAGAGCTAAAAGTTTGCTGTAAAAGCCGCGTTATTGCAGCATGAAAAGAAATAAAATGCGCAATCTTAATTTTAAATTTTGCTTCATCCATCTTGCAGATCACACCTCGGGTCGTGTGCTTTCTGACCTACACTTCTTCGATAGAAGTACACATTGATTTTCAAGCGATGATAAAAGTACACATTGATTTTCAAGTGATGATAAAAGTACACATTGATTTTCAAGTGATGATAAAAGTACACATTGATTTCAAGCGATGATAAAAGTACACATTGATTTTCAAGTGATGATAAAAGTACACATTGATTTCAAGCGATGATAAAAGTACACATTGATTTTCAAGTGATGATAAAAGTACACATTGATTTTCAAGTGATGATAAAAGTACACATTGATTTTCAAGTGATGATAAAAGTACACATTGATTTCAAGCGATGATAAAAGTACACATTGATTTTCAAGTGATGATAAAAGTGGATATTGATTTTTAAATGATGATAAAAATAGACATTGAAATTCAAATGATAATAAAAGTAGACATTGAGTTTCCATTGATGACAAAAGAGGACGTTAATTTTTAAATGATGACAAACATGATATTGATTTTCAAATGATGACAAACGTGGATATTTGATTTTCAAATGATAATTAAAGAAGTGATACTTTAATTGGCTTTACAAACATTTTTCTCCTTGATGTTAAGAAACATGTAAAGAGATGCGAGAATATTTGTAGAATCATAGGGTTATTTTAAAAAGCGAAGGACTGTTTGAAAATGTTATATATTTTTCTTTCATGGATTTCATTTTTAAAAATTTGTTTATCCCTATTTTTAATTTTAATTCTTATATAAGTTGCTAAATTTTCAGAGTGACCCAACCTTGGGCACTCCTTATGGTGTTACTTTGAAAGTGTCTGAGTTTGAACAAAACAGCCTAAGGAAATAACATTATAGATTAGCTAACCTAATGGAAACTGAGTGAGTAGTCTTCCTTTATCCAATGATTTTCATTTATGAGAACGAGACCAGCCAATGGCCTGAGATTAAAGAATTCTAAGCTTTATTCACTTTAAATCTGAGTGACGGCTCTGAAGTCCGGCTTGAAGGCAGTCTAAATCTGAAGTCCGGCTTGAAGGCAGTCATTAGCTTGAGTGGTGAGTTTAACTGACTGATTGAGAGTGAATGGACTTAGAAACATTTCATGCATTTTACTATGATATGTTATAGACTTGTGTTTATGTAAAGATGCACTATGTAAGTTGATTTATTTACTGCAATGTTTGAACTAAGCTGCACCATGTGGTATATTAATGTGACATTGTTTGATACATTGTATTTATTGTACCACATATGCATGGGGATCATGAATACCATTGCAGGAATTGTAAGTTTGAGAATGGAGTATGACATAGAATGGAGTTATATTGTGACAAACAGGAAACTTGGGCTTGCTCCTTGATTATATGTTGCTGGGAACTAGTGTTTTTTCTTTTTTACTTTTTGGACCTCAGTTGAAGTCTTGAATGTAGAGTTGCAAGCTTCAAGTCTCAAATTTACAGTTGTCCTCTATGCATTCACCTGTTTTGAGTTGTATGACCAGAAAGTATGGAATGTCTGTTGCATTGTGTGTGTAAGCAAGGGAGTATGCTACACCCATACTTGATGTACCAAAGCAAGGGATGCTAAGTACATCAGTACAGTGAAGCATCAGAACCATTGTGATTGTGTTCTGCTGAAGAAACTGATGTCAGAAGAAAGCTCCATGTTGGTTGAGAGGAAACAATCAGTATTTTCTATGCATAAGGCAGGAAACATGTCATGTGGATATTATGATGCTGTGACATTGTTGCAAAGTCTAATGAAAGACTGTTGAAGCAACACTTAATCTAGTTCATGTTAATTTACACAATTAACTATAATAACTCAATTTTTATTCTCTTATAGGATTAATCTACAATTTGTATTGATTCTAATTTAGAACTGTAATTATATTTTTAATTTTTGTGGAGAGAGACTATAAACAATAGTTATCTGAACATGGGTTTGAGGAATATCAATTTCAATTTGTCTATTTCATTGTAATTGTCATGTATATTTGATTTTTCTTTTAATAAATTTATTGACCTTCTAACACATATTGATATTGATTTTCTTATTTTGAGACGAAAGTAGGTGGCTTGGGGCTCACTAAATATAGATTAAAGTTGGATTTGTCTTCTACTTTAGTAAGACATTTTCCACCTGTGGAAACCTTACATAACTATAAATGTTGGTTAAATGTGTGAAACAGAGAAAACTTTTACAACACCAAAATATCTGCCAAGTGAGAGTCGAGTGGTGTCTGTTTGATGGATCATTAATAAAAAAATAATATTCTCATCAACTGAAGTTAGTTATGAAAGATTAATTAATAAAAATAATTAGCTTCATTAACAAGGAGATGTGCCCATGTCTTTGCTTTCACAATTTTAATTACTCTCGAAACAAAGTAGTTTATAATGGAGAGTGCAAATGTGTATGAGCGCAATGTACAATTAACTGCAAACAATATGATGAATAGTCTCCATTTAAATAGAGATGTAAGTAAAAGAAAAGAGTATTAAATGTGTGACATTAAATTTGCCTCTACCTATTTTAAAATTTAATCTTTATATAATTGCTAAAATTGTCAGTGACACGACCTTGGTGTCTTATGGTGTTGTTGTGAAAGTGTCTGAGTCTGAAGGAAACAGACTAGGGCAAGAATATTCTAGATTTCTGGAAACTAATGGATTAATGGAAACTGAGTGAGCAGTTTCCTATCGTTCAATGATTATGTATGAGAATGAGACTAGCAATTGGGCATAGTTTAAGGAGTTCACTTGCTGTAGCGAATTCTATCATCTTATCTCTTTGAATCTGAGTGGCAAAGAGAGAAATCTGGCTTGAAGACAGATGTTAGCTTGAGTGGTGAGTTTAATTGACTGATTGAGAGAGAATGGACTTCATTTCATGCACTTTATTATGATATGTTTTACTTGTGTTTATGTAGAAATGTACTATATGAATTATCCTTTATTACTACAAATGTTTGAACTAAGCTACACCCTTGTGGTGTATTGTGACATTGTTTGATACACTGTGTTTATTTTACTATGTGTATGCATGGGGATAATAAATACTGTTGCAGGAATTGTAGTTTGAGAATGAAGTGTCACTTAGAATGGAGTTATATTGGGATAAACAAGAAACTTAGGTTTGCTCCACAATTATATGTTGCAATGATCAGGTGTATTTTGTTTGTTGGTTTGAGTCTCACTCTGTGATTGTGAGGTCAACCTTGAGCTGTGAGTCTCAAGTAGAGCCTCAAGTTTAACTTTCAAGTTCTCAGCTACCAATCATTTGTTTACTGTTGTCACATGAGTGACCGGGGAAGCAGGGAAACTTGCAGACTGTATTACAGTTGTTTAAGTATAAGGTTATGCAATTCACTATTGTTGTATCAGAGCAAAATAAGCTGGGTACATTCTGGAGAATTCTGGTGCAGTGAAGTTACCAGAATTGCTGAAAACGTGTCCTATATGAAAGGGTGACATGGGAGGAGACATTCAAGAATATAGCACCATGTCAGAGTTTCTGGTGGTTGGAAGATTTGCTGAGCGCAGACATTTTGACATTGTTGCAAAAGCAAGTGAAAGACTGTCAAGAAATGCTTAATCCTGGTCATGTAAATTTACACATTTAACTCTCATAACTCCATTTCTGTTAGTTATCTATTTCATTGTAATTGTCATATGTATATTTGATTTTCCTTTTAATAAATGTATTGTTAAATTTGTTGACCTTCTTATGCATATTGATATTGATAATCTTATGTTGAAGAATGTTGGTGGATGGGGGCTCACTAAAAATAGATTAAAGATGGATTTGTCTTCTCCTTTAGTAAGAAGTTTTCCACTTATGGAAACCTTATGTGACTGTAAACATTGGATGATGTCGAATAGAGAAAACGTTTACAGCACCAAAATGTCAGCCAAATGAGAGACCAGTGGTGAGATTCCTCCTTATTGCCATGCATTGAAATCTGTTATTCTGGAGATACTGCAAGACGACTTCTAAGATGTGTCCTGCGATAATCACCAAGTGTCAATTGTGAACTGTTTGTGTGTGACTCCATCAAAATATACTCACCTGCACAATAGACAGGAAAGTGGCATATCTCTGCCATTTGACTTTAACCCAGTGTTTACGATTCAATACTATATAGATACTTTATAGATAGAATAAGCGGTCTTGGAAAGACCCATATGCATATAATTTTGCATCAGATTGCTTGTATTGTTTTATTGTAAATTATTAAATGTTATTCTTGTTATCTTAACAATGAATTGACTTGATTAAAAATGCGAACGAGCGGTTGGTGGGAGTGGACGAAAGTGATATGAATGATCTTCTGTGTTGTAATCATCATATTAAGATAACTATTCCAACCCATGTTCCAACTTAGCCTGTGTTGTAATATTAAGATAACTATTCCAACCCATGCATGTACACAAATTAACCTGTCATTACGTTGAGTGTCAGAACTTGAAGGCAATCTAATTATAAAGGCTGAAAGGTGAATTAGGCAACCAGTCTATCGTCAGTATAGGTGGGAATATTAATAATAATCCATAAAATTAATAACTTTAAAAACTGATACTGAGACAGGGTTGTTAAATAGAACCTGGTATGTAATAGTGCATATCAGCAAGATCGCTATTTGTAGTGTCAATTGAGTGCAACGTGTACGATTTGTGGGAATGCCTCATAAGTACTATGAATTTTTTAGTGCGAATGCGTGTCATAATATAACTAAGGTATGTGAACATTTTGCAAACATTGTTTGAATTGTTTTGGATCAGAAGTTGGATCTTGTTTTCTCTGTACTTAGTGGTTGACCGTCAAGGGGGATTTTCTGTGTTAGGTACAACGTGTCCAAGGTGTCCACTTTATGTTGTCAGCACGAAAATGTTTGGTGGCACTGACACAATAGTCTTATCTTATTCAAAAGCAATTAATAATATTTTATAATTAAAATAAGCAAGTGTGTGATCAAATGCGATAATAAACTCTGGGTCACGCAGACAAAAGTGTGTTGTTTGATGGGAAATTCTCAAACATATATTAATTATAAATTTTCATCAGAAATAAATTTTACAAATAATCTCAACTGGCATTTTCCTCTTTATCACAGAGACAAGGAAACACTTGTGGTGCTGAAAATAGGGACAAACTGAAGATAGCACGCTGATTAATCTAAAAACAGAATGATGTAACATAAAGTATTACACATATTGGTAATGTTTCTCGTTTGGTTATATCTAGCAAGTACCTTGCTTGCAACTCAGTTTATTCATTTACAATGATAAATATTCACAAGAAATAAAATGTAATGCAATAAAAATGTATGGTTACTTATTTCTGTGTATAACTAGACCTATCATATATGATGAATCATGCTTGCAGTGCCTAAACTCTGAAAACAACCTCTGTTTAAATACAGGTGTTCATTAATGAAATTGAATGAAGGGGGCAATGATCTATACTAACTGTAATATGAACTTTGTTTCAATTTTCAGGTTAAATCCGAGTTGGAAAAACAATTTGAAGACATGGATAAAATAGTTGTCAGATGTCATCATTCATTTGATACAGAGAAGATTGAAAAGTACAAAAATGTAAGATCTATCTATCTATCTATCTATCTATCTATCTATCTATCTATCTATCTATCTATCTATCTATCTATCTATCTATCTATCTATCTATCTATCTATCTATCTATCTATCTATCTATCTATCTATCTGTGACACAATACCATCCTAGTTATTGTTTATGATTATGTTGATGATGGTGATGATGATGATGATTATTATTATTATTTAATCATCCATAACTAATTAGACATGATGAGAATCTTAATTTATGTTATTGATAATTCTCCAGAAGACACCACTCATTTCTCTACTTGGCGGATATGCACGCGCTATATCGCATAATATTTCCTTAGGTGGAAAACTTCTTACCAAAAGAGAAGATAAATCCGTCTTTTAATTATATTTAGCAACTACTATCTTTCCAACATATGGTCATCAATATGTTTAAGAAAGTCAATACATTTATGAAATCATCAATCAAATATACAATCTACGAATATTATCAAAAGATCGTTGACGTTTACATCACTTCTCAACAATGTTCAATTAATGCTGGACAATCATTCATTTTATCCTAGCATAGACCTCAGCAGTCGAATTAATATATAATCAAGTTCATAGATATAATTACCAAGAGAAATGAGTGTTGCTCGTGTTCACAATCATGCAGTTTGCAGCAAGTCATTGTATTTTGTATTTAGATTATATTATGGTACCACATACCCTTCTAGGCACCTTACGCATCTGTTCCAGAATCTTTGATGTACTCTCCAAGCACATTATTGATATTTCCCAGAATTCATATGTGTTGTCAAAGGACATCATGATGAGTCTTCCCGAATCCTCATGTGTCTCAACACATCAGGAGGAATGTTCAAATAATCTTCGTGAATTTTTGAGGCAAACTAAAGCCTCAATTTTCACTGTATTGGCTCTTGAACAGAATTCACAGGAATCAACTTACATCAACACATTACTGATAAGTTCGATGATAATGCTGGTTGCTCACACCAACCTGATCAGATAGAATACAGTAGTCAATGTAGTCTGAAGTGAAAAAAGACATGCTTATCTCTGGAAAAGTCAAATTAAGACAGTGCTAAATTTCAGACATATTTCAACTTTATACTCCTTTCTTTTTTCAACATTCTCAACTTACATATCCTGCAACAATTTAATTAGACGGATACACATACAACTTACATATCCTGCAACAATTTAATTAGACGGATACACATACAACTTACATATCCTGCAACAATTTAATTAGACGGATACACATACAACTTACATATCCTGCAACAATTTAATTAGACGGATACGCATACAACATAAAAAATATAGCATTGATCAAAATTCACAGGTATAATATACAACATAATCAAATAGTTCAACATAGAAATAATGATTCAATTACATCTGAATTGGAAGGCTACCTGAATAAACTCCCTGGAAACCATAGACTCGCTCCACTACTCAAAGCAGCGCTCCTCGGAAGTGCCCACATCCTCCATAAAACCTTGAATCTCCCAGAATCTTGGTAAGATTCCGAGACCTTGGATCACAGTCGACAGTCAAACAGAAGTCGTGGAAAGAGGCTGAATAATAATATCAGTATTGTAATAGTAAATTCTTTATCTTCTTAAAATATATTAAATATATTTACATTATTTGTCTATTTATTATTACGGTCTAAAATTGAGATTTTGTATAAATAGTTTTTGATGGCTATAAGACATTTATTAATGTTTTTGTTATTTTGTGTTTATTTACTTATAGCAAAATTCTTTACATAGATACGGTGCAAAGAGTTTAAATAGAACATGTAACCATTAAGAAGTACTTGATACTAAACAATTATATTGATTACTTTTGTTAAAATTGCTTATTTAATAATTTCTGTTTAGGAATTGGATGCATTTGTAGAAGAAACGTTGAACGAGAGCCTGCGAAATTTGGAAATTGAAAAATATATTTCGCTCTTCACTGAAGGAGTAAATACTAAAATT
Source organism: Sinotaia quadrata (assembly GCA_028829895.1). Taxonomy (NCBI): domain Eukaryota; kingdom Metazoa; phylum Mollusca; class Gastropoda; order Architaenioglossa; family Viviparidae; genus Sinotaia; species Sinotaia quadrata. Next base: position 52,055,425 of record CM054184.1, on the reverse strand, counting down.
CTCAGTATGTATTTTTTAGTAATGTATTAATGATATCAACTTTAACTTCAGAGCAATCAAGCCTTTAATTGACATTGAGGTCAGCATAATTCTACCTAAAAACATTTTTCAAGGTCACTGTTCTGCATATCCGTATGTGATTATGAATTAACAGTGCAAATTCTCTCTCTAAGATATATACATTTGTGGATATGAATTAACAGTGCAAATTCTCTCTCTAAGATTTATACATTTGTGGATATTCAGTGAAATGATCAACGAGCTGAGTGACAGCTATAAACAATGTCCATAAAGCAGAGGACAAAATTATTTATTAAAATTAATCTTTAATTAATGAACATAAGAATAGCCACAACAAAATTATTAGGAAGTCACTCACCACAACAACCATTCAGGTTAATAACCTTAGCATTAACAGTGTAGGTTTTGTATATATTTATTATCTGCCTGGTAAGAGTTCAAATAAAATTGTCACTACTTGGATAACATCTGTGCTTTTTAAGTGTATCAGAGTGTAATAATATCGCTCATTGAGGAGGAAATATTCTGCTCAGTATTCGCGCGCGCGTGTGCGTGTGCGTGCGTGTGTGTGTGTGTGTGTGTGTGTGTGTGTGTGTGTGTGTGTGTGTGTGTGTGTGTGTGAGTGACTGGAATTCTTTCCAAACAACAAAAAGTATCACAAAAAAGTATATTTCTTAGTATTCATAAAATACGTTTGAAATAAAACTTATTAAAAGTAGTAATAATAATTATGCAACAATATTAAAAGACGTTTGTAAATAGAATATGCGTTTAATCACTAGAATGCTCAAATAACATGAGTTCTCTATGTATGCAAATACATATTAGTACATTTACATATACATAATTTACACTTATATTTATCCTAGTACATTTTTATCCTCAGTTGAAAGACAAATGTGTTAGAGTTAGACTATATTTTCTTCTTATTCCAATGGAATAGGGTTAGGTTTTAATCATTATTCGTTTGTACTTATTAATGACTTTTACAATGACCAATAAGCATGTTCTCGTCCCACGTACTGTTTTGCTGAGAATATATATCCGTACAGTTACATAAATATATTTCCATTAATAACTACACTGTTTTCTATTTAATACTGCAGTATATTGATAAGCAATCTATGTGAGGACACGAGTGTCTTACAATATGTTACTGATAGATAGATAGATAGATAGATAGATAGATAGATAGATAGATAGTTAGTTAGATGGATAGATAGATAGATAGATAGATAGATAGATAGATAGATAGATAGATAGATAGATAGATAGATAGATAGATAGATAGATAGATAAATAGATAAATAGATGGATGGATGGAATGATGGATAGATAGATAGATATCTAGTCGTTTGAAATTAATTAAATAAAGAGCATTGTTATTGATCTGCAGATATAAAGAATCACTACCAAATACTAAGAGAAGAACATATCAATCAGGATCTACATTTTGAAGGAAATGTCCAGTTGCAGTCTATTCCAAAGTTTGTTGCTGCCCTTGGTGAAAATGTTAAAATTAAATTATCAGTTACACTGAACAATGTACAGAATCTTGCGTCATCAATTTTTACATCAGTTAGAGGAAAATTACTGGTAATTATTTAATGTAATAAAATTTAATAACCATCTTTCTTCCTTCCTCCCTTTCTTTCTTTCTTTCTTTCTTTCTTTCTTTCTTTCTTTCTTTCTTTCTTTCTTTCTTTCTTTCTTTCTTTCTTTCTTTCTTCCTTGCTTTCTCTGATGGCAACGCCAATTAGTTAATGAAAATGATAATAAAAATTAATCTTTCATAATTAATTACAAGTGATGAGTATCTTACTTTTATTTTATTAATTATCCTCCAGCAACAACCACTCCTATTTTTCACTTGGCTTAATTACTGGCGCAGTAAATATTTTCTCTCTTCCACAATATAAAAGATAAATATTCACGGTCACATAATATTTCCATAGGTGGAAAACTTCTTACTAAAGGAGGAGACAAATCCATCTTTAATCTATATTTAGCGAACCACCATCTACCCAATTTCTTATCTAACACATAAAGTTGTGAATATGTAAGAAGGTCAATAAATTTAACTATAAATTTATTAAATGCACATATGACAAATACAATAAAATAGATTACTAGACATCAGTATTTCCAAACAAACACATTCGCATAATTTATAAATAAACAGACTATCATAAATAAAATTCAATAAATTGTCAATACAGACCCCAGGTTAATTCTATCAGAGAATAGAAATTGAGTCATTGGAGACAGGTGATTATAGTCTTTTTACATAACCTGTATTAAGTGCTGCATCAACAGTCATTCACTTTCTTTTGCATCGACACAATGTCCTCATCAACACATGTCTCCCTCCACACACTTGGAAAACACTGATGCATTATACTATACTCTCAAAATCAACTTGAACGCCCTCTTCACTGAATCATTTCCTTCAAGCAGAACATGATTACAGTAATTCTGGTAATTTCACTGTACTAGAATTTTCCTGATGTACTCAGCATACACTGCCACAATACATCAACAGTGTTTGACATACTCCATTTCGCTTACACAGACAGCAACAGATGTTTCCTTCATCTTCCCAGTAATTCAGGTTTATTATAAGTAAACCAGTAGATTCAATAAGTATGCTAAAATATGAATCTAGACAGGATACGATAGCCTTTCTTTCCACTCCAAATTCAAAGTGATTTGACAGTAGAATTTTCTACAGTATACCTTCTAATCTCAGGCCATTGGTTGATCTCATTTTCATAAATCATAATTATTGGACAATAAAAACTATTCACTAGTTTTCATTACATCAACAAATGTAGAATATTCTTGCCTCAAGTATTTACTTCACACTCAGACACTTTCAAAAATACCATCATAAGGAGTGCTCAAGCTTGGGTTACTCTGCCAATTTAACAATTTATATGACCATTACATTTTAAATAGGGAGAGGCAAATTTACTGTCACATACTCCCCACCTTAAGTGATGTTAACTACCTTGTTAACATCTACTCTATTAGGAATAAATTTCGAACTTTACCCAGGTTTCTTCCACTTTAATATGAAATGAATAATAATTTATAAGACTAACACTTCTATGTCAATTATAAGACATCATCTTCTATTACAATAGTAGCAGCCATGTTATCTGGGTGTTCTTTAACTGCTTTCATCAGATTAGCATGTAACATTTTCATTTTCAATCTGATCTGAATTTGGTAATTTCACCACTCAATTTCTTGATATCTTTATAAGGCCCTTGCCATGGAACATCTAATTTGTCTAATGTGCTGGCAAATATATAAATCCCAATCAAGTGGTCTTTCCATGCATAGTTTTGTGAAGGACATGGTCAGAGTAGCATTCAGATTTTTTACTAAACCATTACACATAGGGTGATAAAGAGTAGTTTTAAACTGCTTTACTCACAAATGTTGGATAATCTCTATCATTAACTTGCATGTGAATTGAGTCTCTTTATCAGACAAGATTTCTTCCAGAAATCCAATATACAAGAAAATGGTGAACAACACATTTGCTACTGACATGGTATTAATGAAGCTAATCACATCCACCTCAGGGTATCATAGATCACAATAAATGACAGTAATAATCTATCTGTGACCTCGACCTGATGAGGAAACATATTCTCCAATGAGATCAATGGCTACCTGCCTAAAAGGAATATTAATTGTTGGGGTTTCACATAGTGGAACTGGGAGTTCTGTCTTCCTATTCACTCGCTGACAGATATCACATGACTGACAGTACCGAACAACATCCCCTTTCATGCCTGGCCAATAAAACTCAGCCACCACACGAGCTAAAGTTTTACTTGGTCATAGATGACCAGCATTTGGAGGGTCATGTGCCAAATGCAGCATGTTTGTTTAATAGCTGAGAGGTACCACTAACTGTCTGCTATCAGTCCATTCCCATTTATGAATCAAGATACTATCCTTAAAGCGAAACTCACTAGCAGTGCTAGAAGATTTAAACACATATGATAGTGAGAGTTTTCTTTTCTCTCAACATTTCTCTAGAGATTCATCTGAGCAGGGCCCTTTCCCTCTCAGTTTAAGCCACAGTCTGACAGTAAGAAACCATTATCCACACTGCCATGACTGAGTCCTGAGTGACTTCATGATAACATAACCTACCAACAGTTTCAGACAATATCGACAGTGCATCACCCTCACTCTTACTACTGACTATTCCTCATTCAACTTGCATACCTTCACACATTCCCTTAGCATCAGCTCTCTGTGCTGCAGCTTAACTATGTGTGAGTATGCACTGATTGTTGAACATATCTGGAGTGTCCTCACTCTAGAGAACGTATTTGCATCCCATGATAACACTCTCAACACAATTTACTAAGCATACATCCTGTATGCACACAAATACATACTTGCTATTTACGTCTGCCATCACAATGGGAACTTTATCTTTTACACCATTTGCTAGAATGATTATTTGAAACTGCCCAATGTAGTCATTTTCTTTAACTAGGCTAGGGTGTACTACTAACCCTACTCCACAACCAGTGTCACAGATGACTGAACATAATGTCCACTTAAAATGCACTAAATTGAGTTGCGCCACTTGGTTTTATGACATTTATGTTACTTGGGCAATAAATATAATGTTTAATATGGCCAGCTTGGGCAATAATTATAATGTTTAATATGGCCAGGTTTCCCACAGCTAAGGCATAATACCAGTTCATTTTTAACAACACTATGAAGTATGCTATCAGTTCAGCCTTGTATGTCTCACTTGACACTATGAAGTATGCTATCAGTTCAGCCTTGTATGTCTCTTACATCATCTGGGAGCCTATCAAAGATCATACTATCCTGACCACTAACTAGGAGAGTCATACACTTTCTGGTTGGCATAATCTTACAGCACACTGTTCAAACCTTAGTATATAATTCTCAATTTTTCCTCTTTTTTGTTAAACAAAATTTCTTACTGGCTTCCAGAACCTTTGCTGCTCTCTCATTTATCTTTAGGCTCTCTTCCTGTATCTTCATTTGGTTTAAGCTGAGCTCTCTGTTTCTTTTATCATCAGCTTATAACTGGGCAAAAGCCACCTCTCTTTCATTCTTTAATCTTTTCTCTTTATCTTCACTTTCAATCTGTAATCTTTTCTGTCATTCATTCTTTTTCATTTCTAATTCTTCTCTTTTATGTTTGTCTTTCTTGTAGTTATTCTCTTTTATCTGCATAGGTTATAGCATAATCTGTAACTATACACCCTGAAAGATCCAAGTCACTGGCTTCCTTCCTTCCTGCTTCTATCCACATCTTTCTATCTCCCCTAGAATGTTCCATTTTTTGCAAAATTCGCTAACACTCTAACATGGTCATGCTACTAGCTGACTGGTGAATAATTTGATTGATTTTACAAAGTATTTCCACACACACTCTTGTAACTGATAAACATTAAATCTAGTTAATTAAAATGCACAATCAATGTAAACAATATAATATTGTCGTGGATTCATGGGCAAATTATGTTTGACCTCCTACCTAAAATTTATTTCCATTGTAGTATTAAGCTCTTTTGATGTTTTCATTTTTTGTATTATGCATTTCATTGCACAAGCAATCACAATCAAGCTATGTAATTACATGAGTAACTCTGAAGTGGATTGTGGGCAATTAGGGAGCTCCATGTGTGCTAAAAGGAAAATGCTGATCACTATAAGCAGATTACGCAATACACTCAAACAATAGCAGAGGGGGTGTTGTTGTTCAAACCGATGCTCTACCGACAGAGTTCCCACCATGGCTTTTGTGACACTGGGGAAGAGAAGGGTAGAACTCAGCCAGATATTTGTGACGTGTTATTTCGTCCAATTAGTCTGACAAAAAGTGAACTCAGAGTAGTCTTCAATGATTTTAAGGTCATTCATTCCTGGTTTATGATATAGTTTTATACACAAACATTTGTGACATGTTATTTCGTCCAATTAGTCTGACAAAAAGTGAACTCAGAGTAGTGTTCAATGATTTTAAGGTCATTCATTCCTGGTTTATGATATAGTTTTATACACAAACATTAATAGAAAGCAATAGATTGCGTAGTCTATCTCTTGGTACATATTCAATATTTGACAGTTTAATATAATTGTTACGTGTCCAGTATTTAGTGCTCAGAAATTTTTAGAATTTAAATTAATTAAATTCACCCTCTTATTCTGAACAGACTGGTTGCTCAAGTTAATCCTTCAGTCTCCTAAAATTCGCTACTTGTAGTTGAGTCAGACAAATTCTCAGACAGACAAACTTGCATACAAAGCACGGTTTGGGGACGTTAAAGCAATTATAATTAATTATGCATTCAATCTTCCTTCCGACTCATTCGCCCCCACCCAAACCTATTTTAGTCTATTGCATAAGTAATTAACTAAGAATAATTGCTTCAACAAGAAATATAGAAATTTAATAAGTTTAAACAATAACAAGTAGACAACCTTCAGTCTCCTAAACTATGCTTATTATTCACGCTAATCAGTCAGATTGAGAGACTGTTTATTATTCACGCTAATCAGTCCGATTGAGAGACTGTTTATTATTCACGCTAATCAGTCCGATTGAGAGACTGTTTATTATTCACGCTAATCAGTCCGATTGAGAGACTGTTTATTATTCACGCTAATCAGTCAGATTGAGAGACTGTTTATTATTCACGCTAATCAGTCAGATTGAGAGACTGCTTATTATTCACGCTAATCAGTCCGATTGAGAGACTCTTTATTATTCACGCTAATCAGTCAGATTGAGAGACTGTTTATTATTCACGCTAATCAGTCAGATTGAGAGACTGTTTATTATTCACGCTCTAATCAGTCCGATTGAGAAACTGTTTATATGGATCGAGTAAGCTAGTTCCAACACTTAGCTATTTATCAAGCTGGCGGTATTTGTAGCACGAGGTCCCCAGAGTATTTGGCTGGTTCTGGACTCAACGGCTAACTCAGTCAACGAACGTCTTGTCACTCCGCACCAATGTTTCGTATCAAACCAGTTGTCCAACCCCAAGTCAGCACAACATTCAGGCTAATTCATCGGCAGTGGATTTTACGACGTTGAAGACAATGATAACGGTATGTTATCGACAAGAAGCGAAGAAAGGGATATTACAAGAAACCCGCTCTGGAAATAAATAAAATTCCTGTGAGCGATTGCTTCATTGTTCCGCAATCCAACACAAGTGGTTTGAACAATAGCATAGATTATTCCTCGACCTTATTTGTGTCTTTACAATATCGTTTGAATATTTATAATTAAAGATACAAATAGTCCACATGTGCGTTTTACAATTAACGTCACATGAACATATGAATTCCAAAACATCTACATTCCACAATGGAATTCACATAAGAAAGAATCAAGTTACAATTTAAAAATCACGCATGTGCGCTTTACAATTAACAATGAAATAATATACGCAAAAAATGAATTTAAATCGCAGATAGAATTTCACAAACATGCAAGCGTTCTGTGATAAACATAAGTTATTTTACTTTATAAATTAAAAGGGTTTTCCAGGTAACAATTTAATTTATAGTACACAACATTTCTGACTTAGCTACACTTTTGTCAAATCACGTGTTTAGAGGAGATTGCCACAATACAATTCTGCAATAAATTATATTCAAAAATTCTCACAAAGATAGCTTAAATTACAAATACAAATAATATTCTAAGAAATCGATGTGTTACCTGGTTCTATACACAGGAATGAGATCAACCGGCGGTTTTTCTTTCTTTCTCTCTCGCGATCCACGCCGTGTACGTACGATACGTTGATTGACGGACGGAATACACACATGAGGAGATAGTGACGAATTCTATCAGTTGTGTACCGTTAAAGGGTAGCGAGACATTGGCTGATTTTTCTGACGGGATTGTTAGTTCAAGAGATAGTCATGAGAATGTGCCCTCTACGAAGACAGATATCAGTAGATCTCCATCACCGATTACTGACGTGAGTCATGACGTAACTTTAGAACACAAACGAGGTTTCCAGTGCTAATGAATTGATATATTAGAGCATGACGGTTACTTGCCCTAACAAAGAACTGCGTCCCAGAATAACAGATTTGAAAAATGGAAAATGGGTTAAGAGTTCAAGGTACGATTTTATCTTGACTCTGTCACAATAACGGACGTTATATTGAAAGATAGCAAAGCCAGAGTACTCATTTCTTGTGATATACTGCATTCATTAATTGGAATATTATGTTTATATTATGCATAGTATTATAATCAGTTATTTTGCATTTTATTTATTTATTTATTTTCTCAACAGTCACTTGGTATAGGCGGATCTGGAACAACAGTATGTGTGGTTGGGATCGTGGTACGTTCTGTTGCTGCGGCTGTTACAGGAGGTATAGGTATTGGTGTGGGGCTGATTGGAATTACTTATTTTGTGAGCATGGACGTGATAAATTGGATGGAAGATGAAAAAGAAAAAGTCTTTCAACAGAAGTACGCAGATTATGTAAAGCAACATAAACAAGAATTTATAAACTCGATAATCTCCCACATACTTCAACGTATTAGGAGGTTAGTAATTACACGTATTTGGTTTATTCATAAACCCATATCTTATATTGATGCTACACATATCCTCTTATTTCTTGCTTTTTAAAGTGTAAAATTGGTGGGATATTTTCTCATCTTTACAAAGAAACCCATCGTGTGTTATTCAACAAATAGTTTTCTGTTTTCATTCTCAAGTCTGCAAATTACTGTCATCTTTGTTTATCTTTCTTCCCAACTTTGTAAACGACGCCATTTTCATGTGTAGTTTACTGTCCAGTGTCTGGATGCTTACAATTTTCACAGATTATTTTATTAATTTCTTAACCTTTATTAATATCTTAACCTTTATTAATTTCTTAACCTTTATTAATTTCTTAACCTTTATTTATATCTTAACCTTTATTAATTTCTTAACCTTTATTTATATCTTAACCTTTATTTATATCTTAACCTTTATTTAAACGTTACATTCTAGAACTAATAGTCTGCGTAAATGTAGTTGAATTAAAAAATGCACTTAAATTTAATAATTTACAAGTTATACGAAAACCATTTGCCCTTAGGTTGTTGTAATTTCTTTGGTGCATAGAAATATTTATTCTCACTCGTTTTTCTATCTTTGGATTGAAAGAATTCTCCTGTTTACTTGTAAAGGGAACTATCAGATAGACTGGAACAACTACATAAAGAAGCCAATTACCACATAGGACTGCTTGTTTCTCAAAAGAGGACGATGCTTGATCAAGAATCAAGACAGCTAACTAAATGGAGGTGGGTATTAATATTTAACAAATTGCTTTATTACATATATGTATATGTAATGACTGTTTTAAAATCACAAATCACATACGATTAACGGTAACGTGTATTTGTGAAAGGTTTTCAAGTAAATAACAAGTATAAGTACATGATGACTAACTTCCGGTTTTGACACTTACTAATTCTGCAATAATAAGGCACTTAGCACTTTACTCACCTCAAACATCTGGACTATCAAATGATATAAGGTTTACCCTTAGGGCAATGTAAATCAGTAACTACCCCTGTAATACTGAAGGTAACTATGGCAACAACATGATGCAGCTATTTGCCTATAACTAGCTCGAGCTGTGCTTGTAATAAAGCTGCCCAAACAACATTTCAAAAAAAAACAAACTACAGGTAGCATTGCAAATATTTCCGCATCTGAGCACCATAGCCCAGTGCACAATGCAAGTGAAACTTCAAGTTATAGAACAGTGCATGCTTGTTATAACTAACAGAACAATGCAGAAATATAAAATAATCCTTAGTAATTCCAGGATACATATTTAACCAGAAATAATTATAGGATAAATAAATTTGAGTACGCTTATTGTTTCATATAGAAAAAAATATTACAACTTGATCTCGCAATGACATAAATCAGCCTGGTTAGATTATACTATTTTCTTTTGACATTATAACTTATTAATTCATTTAATAACTAGACAATATTGTTCAATGAACCATGAAGTCCTGTTGAATGTTACATTTTCTTATCTCAAATAATATATCTCAAGAAAGTGAATCCACACAAATGGTATTTTGTAAAATAAATATAGATTGTTTTCTGTATGGAACTGTTTACCTCAGGATATTACTGTTAAAAACGACGCTAAATGAATGATAACTCTTGTTTGAATTTATTGACTGAATTCTAACCTGTTCCATCCTAATTCTCTTTTACTGCGGTCTATTCAACAAACGTAATAATCACACAATTGGAGATTATGCATGAAAACAGTTTCCATTCTGAAATGAAAGGGTTCAGTGCTATAATCTCATAACTCTGACTAATGACTCTTAGGTTAGGACTCTGCTACCTGTGCATTGTATTAGTCGGTAACATAACAGACAGCCTACTGAGTCTCATGCATTGTGAAGTAACAGACAATCTAATGCATCTCATTCATTGTGAAGAAAAAAATATTGATTCTTATGCATTGTAAAGTAACAAACAGCCTGTGGAGTGTCATGCATTGTAAAGTAACAAACAGCCTGTGGAGTGTCATGCATTGTAAAGTAACAAACAGCTTTTGGAGTGTCATGCATTGTAAAATAACAAACAGCTTTTGGAGTGTCATGCATTGTAAAGTAACAAACAGGCCATGGAGTGTCATGCATTGTAAAGTAACAAACAGCCCATGGAGTGTGTGGCGAAAAGGGGGTTTTCTCTGTGTGCGTCTTGGTTATTAATTAATAATGACGATTTCATAAATAACGTATACTAATTAATCTCTTTCATGCCAATCGCTCACAACCTCCTTAAGGGTCTTGTGCGGTCTGAAAGTGACTAGGTCAAGCCTTGAGTAGTCCGTCAGTCAGTGACCGTCTCCCAAGTGTTACCTGTCTCAGAATAGTGACTACACTGCGTTTATCTTACTAGTCGTTCTAACACTATTCCGGCCCTACCACAAATCTCTCGTCGTCGATGATGGGAACTATTTTAAAACATGTGTATAGACCGTCTTCTCAATTGTATTACGTCATTTGGCAGAGCCCCCACCCATCATCTCACATGTTCCTCCCCAGAAATGAAGGAGTAAATAGTTTTAAAGAAAAACAAATTTATTAAAAGAAATAAAGATAACAACTTTAATAAATTTACATTGAGTTTTCAAAATCACGCACTAGGCAATTTCTAAGTCACAAATCTCCTAAGACTTCCAGAATACAATTAATGAAAAGATATACCAATGCAGTTCTCTAGAATAATTATTGGAGAATTTCCTCTGAATAATATTAATCCAGATTAGTTAAGATACATAAATCCCCAATATAAATGAGCAAGACAAATAATAACAATTTAGTCACAATTACAGAAATTATATATATAGATGAATCAGAAGTAGAATAAGGAATGAAAAAATCACAGAAAACATGTACAGATTTCATAGGAAAATTCATGGGTTTGAATCACCTGATTGTGGCCTTGTGCAGCACTAGTATTGGCTGGTAATTGAATGCCTTGTGGTTTAGCCCCACCTGGTGAAGTAAATGAATGTCCCGTGAAATTGTACACAACACAAATTGTCCACGAAAAGTTTAGCACAGTATATAGAATCCTTTCACTGGCACTGAATAACATATAATCAGAATTATCCACAGTTCAGTGCACACTGAGTTGGAAAGTTCATCCCTGTCATTACAAGCGAGTCAGACTCACGCTCTTGCTGCAGCCCACTTCATAATACAGTCTCCCTTGATGGCCATGATACATAAGGAATCCAATCAAGAATTTTACTCCACACCGGCCCTTAACACATTCAGCAGGCCAAGTGGCAGTACTGTTGTCAACCCAAGACAACCAGGAAAATGAGAGTTACGTACAATCAAACACAGGTAAAGGACAAGAACGGCTTGAACTGCAACAAATGAGTGTAATGGCGCACATCAGGATCATGTTTTAAAATCTGTAATCTGTACTTTTATTTTCGTTTCTCATTATAATTCCTTTTAACAATTAATTTATCTGATTCCTTATTTAACGAAAATAAAGCATCATAGTTTAAACTTGTTATAAATATTTACAAGAAGTATAATTCAAACAGATTTAAAAAATAAAATGTTAAAATAAGTTACAACGCAATCTCTATATCGGACATACCTTTCTTCCAGTTCTAACCATGAGCCGTGCATGGGACCCCAAAGATGTATAAAAGAGTGTAGAGAATTTTGAGTCGGCCCTTTTACGTGTTTTCAGAAGTCATGGAAGTTTCTAGAATTTCTTAGCCTCTGGCTACTACTTGTTTTGCTCCCTGACTCCTTTCAAAAATAGTCATATCTGAGCGCACGCACATAATAGACTAAGTGAGATGGATGCCCAAAATAGGTCCATGTTATGTAAGAATTAATGGCCCCTGACTCTAATTCCCTTTAACTGTAGATGTGGGTCAGCGTTGTTTATGCCAACTAATTCTACTCAACTTTGAATTGTGAAATTCAAATCAAATTTAACTTTAAAATTTGAAAACGTAACGAAATTAAATTAATTATGAAAGTATAATAATTAGCATTTTTCCATCACAGAGTGTCATGCATTGTAAAGTAACAAACAGCTCATGGAGTGTCATGCATTGTAAAGTAACAAACAGCCTATGGAGTGTCATGCATTGTAAAGTAACAAACAGCCCATGAAGTGTCATGCATTGTAAAGTAACAAACAGCCTATGGAGTGTCATGCATTGTAAAGTGCAGTCTATTGAGTATCATGTTATAACGTGCAATCTACAAAGTCATGCGTTGTAACATACAGGCTCGTGAGTGGCATGTGCTGATACGTACAAGCAAGCTACTGAATACATTTTGCTATGTGATGTTCAAGCATGCAAATAGAATGTCATTAATTGTGACGTAATGCACAAATCACTGAGAGTCATGCGCTGTGACGTAACAAGCAGACTAATACGTGTTATGTTTTGCGATGTCCAAACAATTTATGTGTTGTGTCGTACAAATATCTACTGATTGTCATGCGCTATGACACATTATACAAGCTACTGAGTACTATGACACATTATACAAGCTACTGAGTGCTATGACACATTATACAAGCTACTGAGTGCTATGCGTTTTGAAGTAGAAGGAGATAACTCTTTTATGTTGTGACGTACAAACTCGTTGCTGGGTATCATGCGCTGTGACTTCCAAATACTTTACTGAGCGTCCCGCATTCTAGATTTTCGCACTTATTTTCTTAAGTGATTGGGTCTTAGCTGACAAGCTTAGAATGTCACTCAATATTCTTACATTGACAATATAATTATTTTTGACAATGAATTCTTTCGCCAAATTTCCAGTAAGATGATTTCCTTGTACATCATTCTAGCTTAATTCACATTATATACCTGACTTGGAAGTAAGTGTATATTTTTATTTGCTATTGCTGTGTTTCCTTAGATCATCTATGCAGACATGCTGATGTTAGGATGATAAATAAACAAATGCATTAGCTTAAGTCCCGTTCCACCCCATTCAAAGAGAACATTACAACACACACATATTAATACACACAAACACGAAACATTACAGCAACACACACATATTAATACACACAAACACGAAACATTACAGCAACACACACATATTAATACACACAAACACGAAACATTACAGCAACACACACATATTAATACACACAAACACGAAACATTACAGCAACACACACATATTAATACACACAAACACGAAACATTACAGCAACACACACATATTAATACACACAAACACGAAATATTACAGCAACACACACATATTAATACACACAAATACGAAATATTACCGCAGCACACACAAATACGAAACATTATAGCAACACACATATTATTAATACACACAAACACGAAACATTACAGCAACACACACATATTATCACACACAAACACGAAACACGCACGCTGTCAACAAAATAAATCCAAACACCACCTGCTAAATCAAGTGGAAATGCTTGTCAATAAATTAATCATCACGCAAGCCAAGAAAAACAGGACACTTTTAGGTTTTCATCAGCAATAGCAGCTCAGTCTCTTCTTTTTTGACTGTACAGTGGTAAATTTATTATGAGTACATTTCTCTTTTGTAGAGAGTCATTTAATGTGAATTAATTTTGTTCAGTTGTATTATCTTTAAGAATTTTATTGTGTTTAAATAATTCATCTAATAACTGTACATATTACAGTGAACAATGCAATACAATGAGCTTACAATAGATCGTGTGTTTAGATCGTGTGTTTACTAAGTGATGCTTTTTATCATCATCGTCATCAATAATGAAAAAGAAAATAATTTGAAATGAATTTAATTTGAATATTTCCAATGAATATAATTTCTTTCCATGTGAATGCGATAGTTAATATATTCTTGCTTAATTTGTTTATGTTTTTAGTTTGTTTGTTTGTTTTTTTATGTTTCAGGAGCGACTTCGAAGCTCTAGATGTCAAACTGTCAAACTTTATGAAAGAATACCTAAAGTAATAGTCAAAATGTTCAGCTGGCAGAATTTATGAACAAATACCTGATGCTATAGCTCAGATTACAAATTGGTAAACTGCATGAAAGATTACCTAAATTATAGCTCTCTAGATGTCAAACTGGGAAATTTTAAGGAAAAAATGGAAATGTTCAAACAGTCCTGTTTGAAAGCCTACAAAGTGTGTACCATAATGGCAAAAGGAATATATGGCCCTCAGTACAATATTGATGACCAAATACAGGTAGACGAAAAGTAAGCCAAACAGATGGAATAAAACATTTTAACCGTACTTGCATTGACAATTATAACTTTCAAGCAAGCTTTGCTAATCAATACTTTTATTAAGTAAGCTTATCTTTAAAAAAAATCAAAATAGCAAAACATCACTCATGTTTTGCAATTCTTTTAATACTCATTTTAATAATTTTCATAACTAGCTACGAAATATTAATATTGCTTTGCTATGTCTCTCTCTCTCTCTCTCTCTCTCTCTCTCTCTCTCTCTCTCTCTCTCTCTCTCTCTCTCTCTCTCTCTCTCTCTCTCTCTCATGTATATATGTTTGTATGCCTTATAGGTGTAGTGAAATACACTTCTTGTAGACCCATGTACTAAATAAGAAACATTTAATTTGCTCTTTAATGCGTATTTCTGGCAGAAATATTCAGTTAATGTTGGAGAGTGTCACTTTAAATGCTGTGTAAATTTCAATTCATCATCAATTTGAAATGTTTTGCAAAATTCAGTTTGATGAAACAGTCCTTCTTAAAATGATTTGCAAAATTCAATTTGATGAAACAGTTCTTCTTAAAATGATTTGCAAAATTCAATTAAGGATGGAGAGTGTCATTTGAAATTGTGACACCAATGCCACGCAGTTAATGAAAAATTATTATTATTATTAGTTAATCTTTCATAACTAATTACAAGTGATGAGAATCTTAATTTAATTTATTAATGATCCTCCAGCAGACACTACTCGTCTCTCACTTGGCGGATATGTGGGTGCTGTAAACGTTTTCTCTATTCCACAACATTAAAGACAAACATTCACTGTAACACAATGTTTATGTAGGTGGAAAACTTCTTAATAAAGAGAAGACAAATCTGACTGTAATCTATATTTACAAGCCCCCATCCACCCACTTTCTTATACAACAAGGAATTATCAAATATGCGTAAGAAGGTCAATAAATTTAACAATAAATTTCTTGTCAACAATCAAATATACATATTACAAAATCAATAAATAGATTACTTGAAATCGATATTTCCATGAACCCACAGTCAGATAATTTTATTTACACATTCAATACATGCAATTATTGTGAAAATGTGAACACATTTTATTTGTTTTGTCACATAGTAAGTCTCTAATAGATAACATTTCAGGTCTCGTAACACTTGGACTTTTCAGGTCTCGTAACCCCAGGACTTTTAATCACTGGACTCGTAAGCTTTAAACTTACAACCTTTGACTTGATAATTAATCATTAAACTCCCAATCCCTGGACTCCTAAATTCCGAAATCTTAATCATTAGCCTCGCAACCTCTTACTTTGTAGCTTATGGCTTTGTAACCTCTGACCTCGCAATCGTAGACTATAGAATGATGTTAGAACATCCTACGAACACTGAGTACATAGTTCGCAGAAAAGATATTATTTAAGATTTTTTAACCCCAAATTTATATTACTTATCAGCTATATGTTTAAGTCTGGTGTTTGTTTATTATACAAGTATTTACTGTTTACAGAACAGCCACCAAACACATTATCTTGGCAAAGCCATAAAATCACGACATATACTAATAATCACACTTTTGATAAATGTACTCTTAGGCAGGAACTAAAATGAATTATGTAACTCAGTGTATAAACTTTGTGTTTAAAACACAAGGGATTTGACAAAGTCTACTGTCTGTTTCTAAATTAAGGTTTATTATTTTTTTTTTACATAAGGAGTCTTCATAAAGTGTTCAAATCTTTTGATTCAATTTACAGAAAAGTACAATAAATTTTAAGCAAGTGTTCTATATAAATAATTAATATGTAAATAATAGTTTGTAGAACCGATTGTGTCTGCTAATGAAATCTGACATGTAATAGTTTTCTATTTCGTAACTTCTGTTGATATTGCATATATACCAAATTTATTACAATGCGTGTGATAAAAAATATTTGTTGTTATTTAAGAATAATTACGTGTTGATGACGTCATTTAGCTTTTTTGACTATCAATGCATGCAAATAAAAGGGTAAGAGAGCCTGCAAACATTTTGTCTCCTGTATAATATTATAAACTTTAGAAATGTTTTGTTTGCTTGTTGATTTCTGTGGCGCCTTAATACGTTCTGCCTCTGTTATGATTATTATTATGAATGCCTTTATCATTTAATAAACATAATCACTTATCAGTGGTTAAATCTTAATTTAGGATTTGTTTCCAATATCAATTCCACATTTATGCACCACTATAAATAGCATACTACCGACACATAATTTATCTGTTTGCAGATGGAACTTCTTACTTAAGGAATAATATAATTTATCAACTTACTAACATTCATCTAATTGACTCGTCACGCTCCCATCCATCCATTGACTACTCCAGATACGCGTAAGAAGGGAATAAGAAAATTAAAGATTTATTATACAAATAACCTTATCACAATAGATACAACTAAGTTTTGAAACAGTCACATATATATACTACTACTACTACTACTACTACATCTAAATAAATGTTCAAGTCTATCTCATACACAATCAATATTAACAATGAATACTTTGAGGGAACAATCTCTACAGTTTAGAGTTCTTTTCATAGAGCTGGAAAAGAGAAAGATAAGAGTTAAATGACTGAGTTCATGACCTGTCCTGTTGGGCCACGATATATCGTGTTGTAGAAAACGCACGTGCATTACATCATATGGACAGTTCATAAATCGATAAGACACCAAAGTTTGTTTTCACCCATGTATGCAATTGTGCTGAGTACTCTAGAACTTGCTGGGATTAGAAGCAATGATGGTAGACATCTCTGCTTTCACCACCATCAGGATCTCTGTGGTAGATATTAGCTCAACGAGATGATTTGTGTGTCGATCACTATCTCAAGACGAAAAGCAATGTTGAAGATTCCAACATCAAGATGAAAAGGGAAAAGAAGACAACAAAAGCCATGCCCTGAAAACATTCAAGTGTGACACTTTAATTCAGTCTATAATTATCCTACACTCTCTTGACATCTCTCCAGTCATGCAACTTATGTGTCTGCTAGAGAATTGTTAGCCCTCATACACACTTCACTCGATACACCTTGTTATAAAATACATTCACTAATACATATCAATGAATCAATAAAAAATATACAATATATCAAATCAGTGCATGAAACAATAATTCTAACATACAAATTATTTTAAATTAATCCTTGCATTATTGTCCTGAAAACTCACAGCAGCTCACGGTTTTCCTTTTAGAACCAGACTTTGAATATCGATCACAAGTACTGGAAAAGTACTTTTTGTGTGTCAGCTAACCATAATCATTCATTCACCCTCCCAGCCACCGTTTTTGTCATTCGCAACTGTGTACTTAGACTTCCAACTGGAACTCATCTCTTTAATTAGATGTTACCCTTGTTCCCCCCTCCAGCCACTGTCCATCAGTCATTTGCGCTTACAACTATATATTTAGCTCCAAAGTCAGAAATCATCCCTTTCCATCGTATTTAGCTCACGAAAAAGCGTGAAAAATTAAATGGTCATCCACACCTCTGCATTAATCCTCTTTTCATTAGGAAAGAGTGACTTCCAAGTGACACAATTTCAATAGTTTTATGTAACTGTCACACATTAAAGAATGTTTTCTGTAAATAATTCTATTAAATATGCAAGTTGTTCAGAAATAATCAGATGAAGGGTAAGGGCAAATAACTCTGAATAGACATGGTAACTTTTATAAACTAATTTCTGATTGGCTGGTAGATAGAGACATAGCTAAGCAATAGACCTGGCTCATGAAGGTGGATTTAGTGTCTACGTCATTGGAAGGGACGATAAATCTTGTCATGTGTGCATTCTACAAGCTAAAGATCACTCGACAGTTTCAAATCAGAATGGTCGCAATGGCAATAGGCCTTTGGATGCTGCTGGGGCAAAATTGTACGTCAACAGTCCCCACCACCACCCCACCCATGCACCCACTCAATCCTTTACTTTCTTCGCCCATGGTATCATTTTCCTGCAGACTGGAACATAAGTATCTCCAATTACTCTTGTACCCGTCCACGAAATCAGCAAAAGTTGGAAGCGGAGGTGAAACTTAGTAGTGCTCTGGAACTCAGGATAATAAGTAATTTTCCTGACTTTAATTGACATAGATATATTGGTGCTTCTAAAAATAGTGCACTGATTAGCTGACTTCACCTACTTACTTCTGGTTGATCAGAGATAAATTTAACAAACGTGCAAGTAAGTCTGGATGGATTCCCAAGCCTGAAACTCTAACCTTTGACCTTTAATAAAAGATTAGCATGTCAACGAATGTAAATAATTAACTCGACATTCATTCCCCAAAGAGACAAATATTTATTAAGATATGCCTTTAACCACAAGAAATAATTGGAGGGATAACATTGAACAAAACAAGGTGTTATTTACAATGAAAGTGTAAGAATAGAGAATGTGTGATCAGTGTGTATAAGTATATATATGTTGGTGTGTAGTGTATGTGTGTGTATGTGTATGCGTGTGTGTGTGGATAGAGGATTTGTTCTTATAGGACGTGTGCAGTTTGGAGTTTTCCATATGTTTTATGTCGTATGGAGTTCGTGTATGGTGGTCTGTGAAATGATCATACAAACAAACGAACTGACACATACAGATGCATGGCTCTCACCGCACAAACATTCACTCAAATATGCAAAAGCATGTTCACAAACACGTAAACACACAAGTGCTGATAGTAATATACGTACACAAAAAGAAATACTATGTAAGCAAGCACACTTCCTTCATCATTCCATCCAGTAAAATATAAGCACGTACAGATTACTTACACAGGTACGCACAGATTAATTGTACTCATACTCAAACACCCACACCTATAAACACAAATGTTCGTATGAGTGTACGTATAATCATTCATTTGAGCGATTGTGTGAATGTGTGTGTGGGGTGTGTGTGTGTGTGTGTGTGTGTGTGTGTGCGTGCGTGCGTGCGTGCGTGCGCGTGTGTGTGTTCCATAATTATATATTATGCACAGTATACTAGGATGTCTATCTTCAATTTATGGATCATAAATCGATCTGCAATCGATATGAACACAATGGATCATTTAGCCATTTTAGGGCACTACTCTTGAAGCGAGCGTGTGCAGTCGTAAGCATTCCGGTCTAAGAGAGGTAATCTACTTAGCTTCCATTGTATAGTTGAAGCTACAGTTACCTCCTTTCTCTAATTCAATCACGGCTAATGTTTTTATTTATATTTATTATTTTTTTAAAATAATTATTCAGTTTACTTTAATTTCACTTGAGGGAGGTGAAGTAAAATGGATATCAGATAAGATGTGCCATTCCGTGATCATGAACTATAGCAATGTGAAATGAACACACACACACATACACACACACACTCTCACACACACACACACACACACACACACACACACACACACACAAATAAAAAGGTTGGGGAGGGGGGATATAATCACGGGACTTCACCCTTTTAATATGCTGCACGAAAATAAATGTCACGAACAGAGCATTCATTCATGTAATATTTTGTTAAACTACGCTCTACCATTCTGTATCCTAAAATAAACAACTTTATAATTGTCACAGAAGTTTAACAAATGTCCTCTGATATTATTATCTTAAAAATAAGATTACTCTTCAGATTTATTCAGTATATTTTGTTTGTTCCAGATGGAAAAGGAGAGGTAAGATAGGTCAGCAATGAGGAGCAAAATAATGGAGTGGCCTGATTTATCCTCCCCTTCCCCCATGCTTCGTAATAAATCGACGTGAATAAATTAGTTGAAATTAATTTATAGTTTGTGCAAATATTTTACAAAGTAATCTTTGAACATTAAACTCGAAACATTTAATAACTGAAATAATTAAACAGTAGCAAAGTACTTTTTTTTTAAAAATCCGATCTAGAGCAGAAGAATTTAGAAGAATTTTTTGTTCAGCAGAAATACTAAACATAAATAACAACATTCATTACACAAATAACTGCCGGTTAATTATTGATATAGCGTGACATATCAAAGCTTTAAACATTTTTTTAAAAAAAGATTACAGAACTTTAGTGTGGTGACAAATTACAAACGGAAATGAAAACTACCCAAGATGCATTTAAACTGAGAGCCATTCTTGTAAAAAAAAAAAGTGTGACCTGTCTGACAGGCTGTTAAACAGCGTGACATTCCAGGGCTAACTCTACACATGAGCATGAACAAGAACGTTAACTCAGGCCAGAGAAGATCAAGTACAGCATTTAACTGTGAACAAAAATAAACGTCCTGAAATCACCTGATAGAATTATAAACCATGTTTTTCGGTTGAACAGCGTTAAATATTAAGAGACTGACATTTGAATTTATCTGGAGTGTTGTGTTGTGTGTTGTATTGTGTGTTGTGTTTTGTGTTGTGTGTGTGCGTGTGTGTGTGTGTGTATGTGGATATACTGAAAATCGTGTCAGCAAAAGGCTTGCGGGTATAGAATAGCTCCATGGCTTTTTATCTCGCCACCCGGATCTGATAGTAACGTCCTTCAGGCAGTCTAGCCCGTCACGCTGACGGATTTGAACAGACTTTGCATCAAACGATTTTTTTGTTTTGTATATTTTTGTTCGAGGAGCAGTTAGAGAAGTACAAATTCACCCCTGATAATCATTTAATTTTTGTGAATCGGGATTATCAATTGTGCCAACTATACCTTTCTACTCAAGATGAGTTTTAAATCAGATTGGTAGTTGTAAATCAATTGTGATAGTTGTAAGTCAGGACTTGTAAATCGGTTGTGGTAGTTGTAAATCAATTGTGATAGTTGTAAATCAGCTGTGATAGTTGTAAATCAGTTGTGATAGTTGTAAATCAGTTGCGATAGTTGTAAATCAGTTGTGATAGTTGACCTCTGCTGAAAAAGGAGAAATATCAGTAATCTCCTTTGTTTCAGTGCTGAAAAAGGAGAAATTTCCGTAATTTCTATTGTTTCAGTGCTGAAAAAGGAGAAATTTCAATATATCTCTGCTGTTTCGGTGCTTCGGGCAAGTTTGTCCATTCTACAAATAATCTTTCAATGAAAATATTTGAATAATATATAATAAAGGCTACACGATGTTCTGATTTCCGATTCATACATAATTATACAACACTGCACTTGTTATATATAAACATATCCTGAATGGCTCAAACTTACTGTCCAAATAAAAGTGGCTCCATTTTAATATATAGCATATCTTAAAGAGTAAGCCTTTCGAATACTTGTAAATTCATATATATTGATTCATTTACCTTGTAAATTAAAATCTATGGATTCATTTATAAATTCATATCTATTGATTCATTTACCTTGTAAATTCATATTTATTGATTACTTTTTTAAAACTTTTATTTATTTTTTTACGACGTCATGTGCATATATTGACACCAATCCTAACGTGCTATCAGCAGTTTGCGAGATTATTGTTTAATATGTAGATCAACCTGAAACAAAAATCACAACTCAGTGTTTCAATCCATAATTAGTTTATAAAATAGAGAACAAAAAACTCAGCCCCGATAATCGACAGAATGAATAGTCTGTTTGAGGTAACAAGGTGTAAAGGTACAAACTGCGATATATATGACTTACAGTGAAAGACATTACAAACTAAGAAACAGTTTATATACTAGCAAGGGTTGCGAAAGTGAGTGAGTGAGTGTGTGTGTGTGTGTGTGTGTGTGTGTGTGTGTGTGTGTGTGTGTGTGTGTGAGTGTGTGTGTGTGTGCGTGCGTGCGTGCGTGTGTGTGTGTGTGTGTGTGTGTGTGTGTGTGTGTGTGTGTGTGTGTGTGTGTGTATGTGTGTGTGGTTTGTTTATGGTTTTATGTGTGGAAAGTCTAAAGGTGCTTGTGGTGCAAGACAAAGCTGCATAGCATTAAAACGGAATTTAGGCTTAAGCAAAACTGTTTTCGGAATGAATGAATTGTAAAGTAATCTTAGAGAAGCTTGTCCCAATAATTTCCTTTGTCGCTGTAAGTTAAGAGCAAAATCTCACAGTAATATTCAATATTTCTTTCAGTTTGAATGTAAGCACTAACTTTTTTAAACGCTAACTTGCAAGACAAGGAAATAATCTTTCTATTTCTTTTAAATCTAGGACAGTATTGTAAATAAATATAAGTCTATTCCTCAGTCCAACACTCTCAAATTGTAATTGAATTATCACAGTCTAGAGCGCACAAAAATAATATTTATAATTTATTTAGGATTTAAGGTTAAAACGCTATTAGTTTTTTTCCCCACTGTAATGCAATAGCTCCATAAAGATGAAATTGTGAGCAGCCTTGTTATTAAATACGGCTAAATATAGAAACACGTATTTTCTGCTTATACCTTTAGACATGTCAAATCTTTCTTTTAATCTTTCCTTTTCCGAACCCACCCATCCGTCCCCATCTCCTTCTCCCCTCTCCCAAAGAAGTTTTAAAAACCATGTGACAGTGCTTCAACATGAAAAATGATCTGTAACGTATATTTGCCAAAGCTTGACCTTTAACCTTGCTGTGTTCAAAGGACTGTATGGACAATTGTCTCGCTTAATAAATGCGTAAATCGTTTTCTTAACTTTGCCGCATGAGTCAAGGAACTTGTAATTATAGCCCAGTCTGGAAGGAACCATTTGGATCTACACCGTTACACTTGCAGATTTAACAACGCTTGCAGCAGAAAGAAAATGGTCTAATCGCCGATCCTTTAATCCCATGCTTAACACGTAAGTGTCTGTGTTCCGTTTATTCTCTTAATCAGATTTTCTTGTAAACTGTTATTTAGTCTGTATTTTTAATAACTGTATCTTTTTAAATCATGTCGAACAGCTATTTATAATTCACTGTTACATATACTGCGGTCGAAGGGACACCACCTATGTTTTCCTTAAGGATACAAGGATTTCTGCATTTGATAGAACGCAATGACACATCCCACTAGACAATTCATCTGATAATGTTCAACGTCATTGGGTTTTCCATCGACAGGCACTTAATGACAATTATCAAGGTTGGTGACATGTCAACAGAGCGCAGATTTTTTCCCTTGTGACAGAATCTAAGGGTAGTGCCTAGACTCCTGTAGGTCTAGCTACCAGTTAGCCAGCCATTGCATCATATCTTCACTTCTAAGTACTTTTGTGAGTGACGTGTGAGATTACGTCATCCTTCTTGGAACTCTGCATCTAGAACTCTTGAGACTAAGAACATTTAAATCTTAGCACATCTAGAACTATTTTGAACACTGAATCTATTCTTGTTTATATCCATTACCATTGTATCATTGTGAAATATGAACTTTAAGCTAATGTTAAAATTCATGCATATTTTGTATATGAATTATTGTTGATAGAGGCACCATTTGCCGCATACGAATTGTGTAATTAACTTTTATTTTATATTTTTTAATTTCATCATTTTCATCTCCCATTTATTTCCCACAGTGTATGACATTGGAAGGTTGAATGTTTGACTAATCACTGTGAGAAAGAGTAGTGCCCCATTAAATCAGGAAATAAACAACCTGATTTAATCATCCTAAACAACCTTATTATTCATAGTTTTTGAGAGGGGCAAAAGAATTTGTATTTGTGTTGTTTTGTACTGTTCGTCTGTTCTTTCATTTACTCATTTCATGATACTTGCTCACCGCATACACAGCCAATAAAACGTTCCTTTGCATGACATAATAAAACTGGACCCCACCCAAACATCTATGGTATATGTCATTGAGTGTCTATTTAACAACTTGACACGGCGTATTACTGGCACATGTCACACGAGTTTATCTTGGAGATACACAGGAGCAGGAGAAAGGCTGTTATATTTCATATTTAAATGTGTAGTCTTGTATACTTTCTTTGGGACTGTAAACAAATTGGAGAAAAGGCTGTTAAAACATTAAATTGTGTAGTCTTATATTACTGATTTCTTTGGCACTGTAAACAAATTGGAGAAAAGACTGTCAAACATTTAAATGTGTAGTCTTATATTACTGATTTCTTTTCACTCTGTTTCAGATATAAATCAATTCGTTGCTTCATTCTGTCAGAAGAGAGGATAAATTGTTGGCCTATAATAAAATAATAAACATTTTTGCAAACGTTGGCACCTTCAGTATACAATGGAGAATAAAAGCATTTATGAGAAATATCATAGAATCATATCCCAAATTATGAATCCACACGCAGTTATGGAAAACCTACTGAACAAGGGACATTTCAACGAGCTTGAAAAGAATAACTTTCTTGAAATAGAGAGTACTAACGACAGGAACCTTTATCTGATTGATTTGCTAGAGACTAACCATATGGGCGAGGAACTATTTTTTACAGCTCTAAAAGAAACCAAATGTGTTCAGCACGAAGAGCTTCTGAAAATCCTAAACCAAGAAAGTAGTTCTCATTTGATAACTGTTGTCAATGACGTCGAAAAAATACAAACAACAATTGATGACGAAAACGAAAATATAAGAGGACTGAAGGAAAAGGTCAATCAGTTGTTGAAAGAAAGAGATGAACTGAGAGAAAAGTTGAAAGAAAAAGAAGAAGAGCGTAATGAAAATTCAGAGCAAATAGGCTTTCTAAAAATACGTATACAAGATCTCGAACGTGAAATACGAGAACTCGTAAAACAAATTAGTACATCAGTGGGAAAAGGAAGCATTTACAAGAAATTTTATAAAGAAATAGTTAAGATGATGAACCCACAAACGGTTATGGATAAACTACTGCAAAGGGGAATAATCATTGTGTTTCACCGGAATAAAGTCCTTGAGAGCAAAAGTACTCTGGACAAAAACTGTTGTTTGATTGCTATATTAGACAAGAAATCAGTGGATGAAGAGTTATTTCTTACAGCTCTAAAAGAAACACAATGCAAGGAACATGAAGAGCTTGTAAAACTCCTCAGGCCAGAAAAGAGTTCCCATTTAAAACGTGTTGTCGATGATCACGAGAAAAGACTTAAAGCAATTGAAGACGAAAAGGAAGATGCAAGAAGAAATGAAAAGGTCAATCAGCTATCGAAAGAAAGAGATGAACTGAAAGAAAAGCTGAAGGAAAAGGAAGAGAAGCTTAAAGAAAATTCAGAACTTATTGACTTCCTGAAGAAACGTATAGAAGATCTTGAACGTGAAAAAAATGACCTTGAAAAACAAATTGATTCTGCGCACTCTAAAATAAAAGCAATGGAGGAAAAGCATCAGTTGGACATGGAAGCAATGCAGCGTCAGATTGGGGAGATACGACAACAGACAGAAGCTATGACAAATACGACAGATAAGCAGAAACAACCCTCCAGAAAGATCATGAAAACCAAACAAGTTTTGCAAAGAACCCCCATCAGTAGACAAACGATGAAATTAAGCACAGTGTATGTAACACCTGTCGGAAACCCTCCCCCAAAATGACAACTCACATAACAGCACATTCCAAAAATGTTTTGTTTCCACTTGATTCTGATAAGCAAAAGGAGATTTTATTAGGTTGTTATTATTACTTTATAATTTAAGTATTGTATATAATCCTGGTGGTGGAGACAGTAGATATATTTTGTTTTCTTTCAAAATCTAAGTCATTTACTTTAAACTGTACACAGTAGAATCATAAATACAATGCATGCATTATTATTGGCGGTGTGTTTGGTTTACTTTATATATGCACTTATAAATTCACTCACAAGTGTCAAAAATCCATCATACTGTTTTGTGGTGGGCTGAGCCAGGCTATCGTATAAGACGCTTGCATTAGCGGGCGATAATAACTTGAACAGAGCGCAAAGGTCAGGTCAAGGGTCACTCTTTTTCTGTTTGAGCTGTAGTGAGCCATTGCCTTAAGATTAATTTTTACAATGCGTATTATTGGACTTTCGGAATCTTTTCACCCAAGCGAACTACAAACCAAATAGAACAAGCGAATTATGTCATCACAAACGAACTTTCTAAATTCACATTTAAGGTTACAATGAGAGCACATAAATTACAATTGTATCATTGCAGATAGTGACTATAAGGATTTATCACTTGTTTTGTCACATTTTCAGTTGCTAGAATGTAGTTTTTCAGTGGCACTCAGCTGATTAATTCGCTTGTTTAATCGTTCTTTCTATGATTCTTTCGTCGCGTTGTGAGTGTATGTGTGTGTGTGTGTGTGTGTGTGTGTGTGTGTGTGTGTGTGTGTGTGTGTGAGCGCGTCTGTGTCTGCATGTGTATTTGTTTGTGTGTAAAGACATGCCGATTTAAACAATTGTTACAATCGACTGTTGAAAACAAAAATCTCAATAAATCTCAATAAACCTTACTGTCATTGAACAGTCAAACATTTTTGGTTGTTAACTAAAGTAAAAATACAAATTAATAACAAAACTTTTTGTGATGTCATACTTTTTTGGGAACGCCCCTTGCCACCAATTGTCACACGTCTGCCTTCTTCCCTCCCTCCCGGTGTCTGACTCGTGTGTTTATATAAATATGTAATTGTGCTTACATGTGTGTGTGTGTGTACGCGCGCGTGCATGTGTGAGTGTGTGTGTGTGCGTGTGTACGTCTGTGAGAGAGGTTCATTTGTTTTGAATTCCGGAAACGTTTGTGTTAAGAAATTAGAGCCGGAAAATGAATAAATAAAAGAGGAGAAAGACTAGTGTCGCTTATTGTGCAAGATAAAACTGTAAAGGTTCCAAAAGGAACTTTATCTAAGCAAACAATTCTGTTTCTATGGTGATCTTAGAGAAACTTGTCCCAACATTTTCCTTTGTCGGTTAGAGCCAAATCTCAGAGTAACGCTCAACAGGGAGAATATTTTATCTTTCACTTTGAAAGTAGCACACACATTTCGCGGAATTAACAGGAAAATGGGAATCTATCAGGTAATGAGTTAATCTAACAGAGTAATGAGTTAATCTAGCTGGGTAATGAGTTAATCTAACAGAGTAATGACTTAATCTAGCAGAGTAATGAGTTAATCTAACAGGGTAATGAGTTAATCTAACAGTGTAATGAGTTAATCTAGCAGAGTAATGAGTTAATCAAACAGAGTTATAACTAATGAGTACGTCTA
Organism: Sinotaia quadrata; assembly: GCA_028829895.1. Taxonomy (NCBI): domain Eukaryota; kingdom Metazoa; phylum Mollusca; class Gastropoda; order Architaenioglossa; family Viviparidae; genus Sinotaia; species Sinotaia quadrata. Next base: position 52,027,517 of record CM054184.1, on the reverse strand, counting down.
ACAGGAAATACGTTAATCTATCTAACAAGTTAATCTAACAGGGTAATAAGTTAATCTTTCGTTTGTTTAAAATTCATGACAGTCTGTAAAGAAAACTTTATCGTCTGCAATAAAGTGTAAGATTACAGCTACCTCCACTCCCCCCGCCCCCGTCCTGAACTCTTAAACTGTAAATAGATTATGTCAATCCATGGCTTACTTAAAACAGTTTAAACTGACATTGTGCAATGGGTTAAAACGTGTACCTGCTTTATTTTAGTGCTGCGAACAGTACCGTATGCCATACACACATTTACACCCACCCCTCTTTTCCTTTATACCTCGTATTCCTACCCATCCTTTGGTCCGTGTGTCTGTCTTTCATATCTCACGAAGCGGAAGTAGATTACGTGTTGCACGCCACCGTGTGTAGCGACCTGTAATGTACACTAATATCGAATAACTGGCTCCCCGTGCTTTCGTAATTGTGTAGTGTGATCAGCGTCTGATTTAACTCATTCTGGTTGAAAGGAACCGGTTAGCTCTACAGTCTACAGACTTAACATCTGGCTACACATACACATGTTTTCGTTAATTGTGTAGTGTGATCAGCTTCTGATTTAACACATTCCTGAGGAACTGCGATTTAAGTGCAAAGACTGCTCATTCTGAAGAAAGCAGTTAGCTCTACACAGCCACTCGCGTAGCCTTAACAACGTATACAGCTGGGAAAAAAAATGGCCGGATTGCCGAACGCTCATTCCGATGTTTAACACAATCGTTTACACGTAAGTATTTGAAGTTCTGTTTATTGTCTTACTGAAATCTATTTACATTATGCCGTGCTAAACTATTTATAATTTCTCTCTATTTAAAAAAATAAAATAAAAATATATACATTGAATAATGTTAAACTAATATACCCATGACGTAATCACGGCTGACTTTCCGACACCATACAGCCGCCACTAGCACACATACACGATTTCTTCCAAATTTTAACATATGGAAGTGTGAAATGTAAGAGAAATGTAGCAAGAATATAATAATCATAAAGTAAATAAATGTTTCTAAACGATATTCTGTAGCAGAAAATGTATTCAATTGTATATAAACTATACATAAGATAATGAACATAATCATAGAAAAATCTAAGGAATTCTGAATAGTACTAAGTATTATAAATCTAATCCTAATTCAAGATCACAATTTTCACAGTTGTTTGTGAAGTGACTTATTAATGTTAATTAACTCAGTCCATCACATATTTATTTGTATTTTGTATTTGTGAAGCTATATTTCTCAAAGTTATGAACAATATTGAGTATTCTAGATCTAATCCGAGATCATAATTCAAATCTAATTCAAGATCATAATTTTCACAGTTCTTTGTGAAAGTTATGAACAATATTGAGTATTCTAGATCTAATCAAATCTAATCCGAATTCAAGATCATAATTTTCACAGAATTTGGTGTACTGACTTACTGATGTATATTAACACAGCCCATCGGATACTCGTTTAGTATTTTAGTATTTTTAGAACTGCGTTCACATACAGTGTCTTGCAGCAAAATCATAACAGAAGAAGTCAGTAATTCTAATATTCTTTTATTTGTTTATTTTCGTAACTTTACTTCAACATTTACACGATCATAAAAAAGTCCAAACTAGTAATTAATTGTCTGAATATAAAAAGCGTGTGGGTAGTTATCAACTATTTTATTACTGTGTTCAAATTTTAATTAGTGCCTGTTCCGATCGCAACTGTAAAGCAAAACAAATTACCAAAATATGTGACATGTAAAATGCATCTGGGGCGTGTACAATGCCTATGTGGGAAACTATAACGCATTCGAGGCAGATGGATTGTTACTTTCATTAACCGGGGTGTGTATCATTTTGGCTTGTTGACGAGTTGGATAACAGATCAGTTGTATTTTTCTTTTCTTTTTTTTTTTTTTTGGTGGGGAGAGACAGGTAAACTAACATTGTAATGTGGGCAAACTTCAATTGTGAACAGTTTACTGGGGTTTACCATGTTTCTTTCTGCTTAACCGTGTAGTGTTCTTGTATTGGAAAATTATTTCACCCTCAAGTGGAAATCTGTTTCAGGTAGAAATCGCTCATTACTACGTTCCGTCTGAAGATAGAAGACATTTTAATACATCAGTGGCATTCACTACTACATCAATGGGGAGAAGAACCACGTATGAGAAATATGGTAAAGAAGTGGTTACGTGGATGAAGCCACGAAGACTTGTTATAGAGAATCTACTTAACAAGGAAGTTATCAATGCACTACAAGTGAGTTACCAATGCACTACAAGAGCAAAGTCCATGAAGTCACAAGTCCTACTGACAGAAACATTCGCTTGCTTCGAATACGGGACACAAATGCAGTTAGCGAAGAAAGTGTTGAAAGAAAATGATGAACTGAAAGATTAATTGAACGAAAGAGGATGATGACAATTCAGAACTTACTGGCATTCTAAGGAAACGTATAGAAGATCTTGACCATGAAAAATATTAACTCGAAATCAAAATTGATTCTGCTCACATCAAACTGCAGGTGATGGAGTAAAAAGTACGAAGATAACATGAAAGAGATGCAGAATAAACGTCAAAAGGACAAGTAGGAGATGGAGGAAAGATACTGTCAGGAGATGGAGAGAAAATGTAGTGAGGAGAAGAGAGAGATGGAGGAGAAACGTCGGTTGGAAAAGAAAGCGGTGGATAAAAAACGTCGTCAGGAGAAGAGAGAAGTGGAAGAAAGACGTCGTGAGGAGAAGAGAGAAGTGGAAGAAAGACGTCGTGAGGAGAAGAGAGAAGTGGAAGAAAGACGTCGTGAGGAGAAGAGAGAAGTGGAAGAAAGACGTCGTGAGGAGAAGAGAGAAGTGGAAGAAAGACGTCGTGAGGAGAAGAGAGAGATGGAGGAAAAACGTCGTCAGGAGAAGAAAGAGGTGGAGGAAAAACGTCATCAGGAGAAGAGAGAAATTGATGCTAAACGTCGTCAGGAGAAGAAAGAGGTGGAGAATAAACGTCATCAGGAAAAGAGAGAAATTGATGCTGAACGTCGTCAGGAGAAGAAAGAAATTATGGAAAAACGTCGTCAGAAGAAGAAAGATATGGAAGACAAACGTCGTCTGGAGAAGAAAGAGGTGGAAAAAAAACGTCATCAAAAAAAGAAAGCAATGAATAATAAACGTCGTCAGGAGAAAAAGGAGATGGAGGAAAAACGTCGTCAGGAGAAGAAAGAAATGGAGGAAAATCGTCGTCAAGAGAAGAGAGAGATGGAGGAGAAACGACGTCAGGAGAAGAAAGAGGTGGAGAGAAAAAGTATTCAGGAGAAGAAAGACGTGGATGACAAACGTCATCAAGAGAAGAAAGAAATGGCGGAAAAACGTCGACAGGCGAAGAAAGAGATGGTTGAAAAACGTTATCAGGAAAAGAAAGACGTGGACGATAAACGTCGTCGGAAGAAAAAAGAGATGGAGGAAAAGCGTCTTCAGGAGAAAAAAGAAGTGGAGGAAAAACGTCGTCAGGAGAAGAAAGATGTGAAAGAAAGTCGTCGTCTTCAAAAAGAAGAGACGGATATAAAACGTCGTCAAAAGAAGAAAGAAATGGAGGAAAAGCGTCGTCATGAGAAGAGAGAGATGGAAGAAAATCGTCGTCATGAGAAGAAAGATATGGAGGAAAAACGTCGTCAGGAGAAGAGAGAGATGGAGGAAAAACGTCGCAAGGAGAAGAAAGAAGTGGAGGAAAAGCGTCATCAGGAGAAGAAAGATATGGAGGAAAAACGTCGCCAGGAGAAGAAAGAGATGGCAAAAAAACGTCATAAGGGGAAGAAAGAGGTAGATGAAAAACGGCGTCAGGATAAGAAAGAGGTTGAGGAAAGGCGACGCCAGAAGAAGATAGAGGTGGAGGAAATACGTCTTAAGGAGAAGAAAGAGACTGAGGAAAAACGACGTCAGAATAAGAAGGAGATGGAGGATAAACGGCATCAGGACAAGAAAGAGATGGAGAAAAAACGTTATCAGGAGATAAAAGATATAGATGAAAAACGTCGTCAGGAGAAGAAAAATATGGAGGATAAACGTCGTCAGGAGAAAAAAGAGACTGAGGAAAAACGTCGTCAGAAGAAGAAAGAGATGGAGGAAAAACGTCGTCAAGAAAAGAAATATATTGAGGAAAAACGTCGTCAGGAGAAGAAAGAGAAACAAATGTCATCATCAGCAGAAAGAGACTGACAAAAATAATTTGAGGAACATGAAAAGTGATTAAGAAAAAATGTCAAAATCAAGAAAGAAATGCGGCGTTGGAGTGGGGAGCTGGAGAGTAGCGAAAAATGACAAAAGCTGGAGAGCTGCAAAGAATGACAAAAGCCACCATGAAAGCTCAGACGATTGAGCAAAAACCTTGACGATTGAAAAACCTTCAAACAAAGAATATAAATCCCCAAAGCTGATCAGCAAGGAGCCTTGTAAGGAAGCCAATGATGAGATAGACAACGTGTTTATATGTTTATATATATATATATTATGAGAATTGATAAAGTCTATAGCTAGACAATGCTTTAAAAACCAGCATTATGTGGACTTCAGTGTATTTATACAACCTTCAAAACCACATTTGAATTCACAAGAAAAACTATTAAAATATGAAATATGTCAAAGTAACTATAATAAAGATGACAGAAAGAGAGAAAATGGCAAAATGATGTTTTATTTATATAAATAAATAGTACAAGACTTGGGCAAACCACACATTTATCTGCATAATGCTGTGGGTCAACATAAGGCTGGTTTTTAGCATGTTTGGTCTGCTGTAGTCTGTGGGTAGGTTTATATATTCTCTATAAACCATTCAAACGCAAAAGTATTTTCCTTGATAGAAGATTAATAATTATTTAAAATAATTTAAAACTGCATAGATTTCTTGCTAGACTGTTAAATGAGAGGTTATTATTTTCATAATTATTATCATTATCAGAAATGATAATGAAATGTTTCTGTTGGTGGTATAGAGTGTTTGTTGCTTTATCTCTCAATATAAGATATAAACACAAAATTTTACATTCTCAAGGGCCATAATTTTACATTAGAATGAACTAATGCAATGTATACATTTGTATTGGCGGAGCAATTGGCTGACTTTATTTTTACACTATCATCTCAGGCACTAATTTTATACTATAACTTCACTCACAGTTTTACACTATAACCTCAATCACTATTTTTGCACTATAATCACAATTACTATTTTAATACTATAACCTCACTCATTATTTTTAATTTATAACCTCAATCACTATATTTACACTATAACCTCAATTACTATTTTTATGATGTTGTGAAGTGATGTAAATGTCAGCACTCATTTGAACATATTCATTGTATATTTAATTGTTTATTTAATAAATTTATTGTTAAAATTATTAATCTTCTTGCAAATATATATGTCGGAGTAATAGCAGGTGGATAGGGGGTCGTTAAATATAAAAAAGACGGATTTTTATTTTTCCTTTATTAAGAAGTTTCCACCTGCAGAAACATGCGACAGTAAAATGTCGATCTTATTATTGTGTAAAGAGTAGAGCTTCACCACACCGTTATATAATCCGCCAAGTGAGAGACATGTTGGTCTTGTGGGAGAATTATTAATAACTATAAATTAAGATTCTCGATCACTTGTAATTAGTTATTTAGTTAATTAATAAATAATAACAATAACGAGTGAAGGGTGCAATAGACAGACAGATAGACAGACACTTATATACTTGTCCCATAGTCATTTGTAAGTTATCCAGTAATATCTGCCAAACCTGTAATTAATAATTATTATTTTATACAAACCAGGCAAAGGCTTGAGGTTTACCATTATTTATTGAGAAGTATCTATTGCCCTTTACAGTGATAAATATAATTTATAGAGCTTCAAGGAAATGTAGAACAAGCAATATATATTTATTCAACACTGATTTATATTGTACATTGCCTACTTGAATTAATCTGTTAATTGAAAAAGAATACCAGGAACAGGAAAAATACTTTTATTATATCGCAAGTGACTTCCATCGTCTGCTTCTGATATTTTGTTGTCTAAAAGAAGTCAGACAGTCGTCAATTAGATTGTTTTCTGACCAGCATGGTTCCTTATTGATCTGCTTGCAAGGTCATGACGTAAAGGTACAAAACAGTAATGTGTGAACGTTCAGATTGGTATCGATCGGCTTGTCTTTAATTTAATAATTACAGCAAAACATTGTCATTTACAATTAAGGAATGTTTACAGTGACTTTACTTGCATGACAAATGAGAGACATATCTTATCATTTATTGTCACATTATGTCATGCCATGCAAGGAATCCCTGTCAAATACATTTAGCGATAACTGCCTGCATATATGTTATTGTTTGTGTGTGTGTGTGTGTGTGTGTGTGTGTGTGTGAGAGAGAGAGAGAGAGAGAGAGAGAGATTCACTGGTCATATGGTTTCTGTGAACGAGTTCTCAAAGAGTGACCCTTAACCTAAAAAATCAACCTGCCTAGTAATGGTGTACTTTTGACCATTTTTATAATGAAGAAAATTACAGATTATTTGCCAACTTTTGTTTAAAATTCATTATATTAATTGTAATGTACTTTTGAATAAAACAACCTTTCATTGGACACTTGTTTCTTCTGGCCTAGTGTGCCTTCTTGACCTCATGAAACGGCCGGTAGTCCGAAAAGTTTGCCGACCTCTCGTAGTATTTCTTTACAGTGGTTGTCACCTCTCTGAACGTTATGTAATCATTTTCAAGAAAAAGGTGAAATTTTGTGCCCCTGGTAATTGTAAAAATGCTTGATATTATAAAGGTATTAGTTTAAATAATGTATATTTCTGTAAAACCCTGAAAGGAAAATAAAATGGGTGTCTTTCGCTCGACAGAAAGGAAAGAATTTTCAGCATACGACCTCAAAATCTGCACTATGCAACGACAATTAAAGGAAATGATTTTTACAGTTACCTTGCCTATGATATGGAATTAAGCAAATTTAACCCTGACGGAATACAAATGGTCCATTGATTCATAAAGTAATAACTAGTTTGACGTCAACCTTGTCGCTTAGCAACTGACGGTCGTAAACTACAAACTCGGCTTGTTCAATCAAATAATTTGTTTATTTCTTCCACACAATATTATAAATAAGTAAACCAAAACCAAATTGATAACTACAAACTCGGCTTGTTCACTCAAATAATTTGTTTATTTCTTCCACACACTATTATAAATAAGTAAAACCAAAACCAAATTGTTAACTAATACTCTGTTCACTCAAATAATTTGTTAAATTCTTCAACACTCTGATAAAAACAAAAAACAGAATATAAAATAGAAAAAACAAAGATTATGTAAATATACAGTTTGTTCAATCAAATAACTTTTTAATTCTTCTGTTGTTGTTGTTATTATTATTATTATTTCTTTCTTTCTTTCTTATTTATGAAAAAAGAACAAGACAAATACAATGAATCTCGACTAGTTATGTCAAGTCCCCTTAAATAGTTTTTTTTTTTTTTAGTCACTGTTCTGGGATAGTGTATACGACTCCGCAATCACTGAATTAACAGTCCATGGTACTCTAATCTTTCTAATCTTCTAATATTTAACTAATTAATCCAAGAGTTAAAGAGAAAGAAAAAACAGTGATGGTTCAAAACATGCCAAATGTACAGCCATGTAAAAGCGGATTTGTCTTCTACGCCTGAGTGAGCACTGTTACTGGTCAGCTTATCTCACGACGTGCTGACCTCTCAAGGTCTCTGCAGACGAATTCAACAGTCATTCTAAGGATTCAATACTTGTACCAATATGACATTTTCTATATTTATAATAAACTCAATCATTTGTTCTGACAAAAGCTAAACAGATAAAACAACTTCAGCATAAAAGAGAATTCTCTATATTAATTTTTAAAATATCTTTGGCCTAGTTCTTACAAGAAATGAAAAGAAGAATGGACGAAGTAGCTATTTCAAACAACAACAACAACAAAAGAAAAAGAAATTACACAGAAAAGAAAAAAAGAAAAAGAAATTACACACTTCTTAGAAAAACTGATTAGACGAATTAACTTCAATCCAACAATACTACTACCACCACTACCTCTACTCTATTTGTATCACGCCATATATTGTCAATAAATAATTAAATAGATAATTTTATAAAATTCCTATAATAGTTCAGCCTAACTAGTGACCAAAACAAATTTCTTTTTTATCTTATATATATATATATATGTAAATGTGTAAATGATACATATATAAAATAAAAGCACGCCCATCATGTTGTTGTGAACAACAACAAATTATATAAAACATACACCTGTCATATGTTATTGATAGTACTAATAGTCCCATGTTGATAATAAAATACCTCCCCCTAAAAAAATAGAAGTTATACAAAATCAATTTGTAATCTATAAATCAGCGATATTATATGCTATTGTGGATACTAGAAGTTCAAAGCAAGTAAAGTTGTATTGTTAAAGCTCAGCAGGAATGTTATCAATATAATCAAATAATTTCTTGTAAAATTCCAATAGGACTGAGCTTGCTTAAAATAATTATTTGAAGGTATTTTTCTTTGACATCTTATTTTCTTCTACTTCTTCTTACTACTACTAGTCATCACCACCAACACCACCACCACCACAATCACTGTCGTCATCAACCTCAACATTATCTACACCATCATCATTATCATCATCAGTCGTCATTACCATCGTCTGTGTTTTCTTCATCGCTATCGTTGTCGTTGTAGATTTAAAATAATTATTATTAATTTTCACGAGTTCTATTAAGTTTCAGTTAGTTGGTAGAGAGTCAGAATCGGATTCCTGCAAGGATTCTGAGAATTCCATATTTGTATAGATGAAGACTAGTAAGTAATTCGTACCAACACCATTATATTTATCATCATCGTCGTTGTCGTCGTCCTCCTAAACTACTGAAGGGAATTCAAAACAATCTTCAAAGGCACGTTTGCTCTGTTTGATTTTAAGTCACGTGTTGATACTTACTTGAATGATTACTTAAAGCAGTATTTTATTTACTAAGGTAATAGCCATAAGGCCAAGTGAGTAATTGACATGCAAAGACAATATTTAACTCCTCTCATCATATTAACTTCCGGATATTTGTTTATAATCTTCCAATATATAGAAAAGTTTCCCCTCAAAAGCGCAGCTGCAGATGGTGTAATATGTCCTAAACCTTCACCTAAGATTATACCTACATCTTCCGCATTGTATTCTAAAAGCAGGTCAACCATGTCTTCATGACCGAGAATGCAAGCGAGGAGAAGTGGGGTAAAGCCATTGATGCTCGTAGCATTGACATTAGCCCTTTTCAACAGTAATTTTCTTGCAATTTCTTTATGGTTTCCAGAACAACTGATGTATAAAGGGGTTAATCCTTTTGTGGTCTTAAAATCAACGTCATCAGTGAAACGAAGAAGCAGATCAACAACCGTCGCGTCGCCTTTCTGGCATGCGTAGTGCAAAGCGGCCCAACCATTTACATCTGTGCAGGACAGCGGAGCGTCCTTCTCTGTCAGTATTTTAACCACTTCACTGTGACCATTGACGCAAGCAATGATAAGAGGGGTCAATCCACCCTTGCTTTTGGCATTGATATCTGCTCCATTTCGTAACAGCAATTTCACCACGCTTGCATGACCTTTATCTGAAGCAAAGTGCAATGGAGTCATTTCTTCACGTTCATCTTTTACATCAACTTTGGCGCCGCCCAGAAGCAGAATGTCAACAATGTTTTCGTGACCTCTAACACTAGCTAAGTGAAGTGCGGCTAATCCGTTAATATTTCTGTTTTGGATGTCGGCTCCCCGTTCAAGCAATAATGTCACTATACTTGTATGACCATTGAAGCAAGCATGGATAAGAGGGGTAAATCTACCCTTGTTTTTAGCATTGATATCTGCTCCATTTCGTAGCAGCATCTTCACCACGCTTGCATGACCTTTGTCTGAAGCAAAGTGCAATGGAGTCATTTCTTCACGTTCATCTTTTACCTCAACATCAGCGCCGCCCAGAAGAAGAATGTCAACAATGTTTTCGTGACCTCTGTCACTAGCTATGTGAAGTGCGGTTTGTCCACTTGTATTTCTAGACTCGATGGCAGCCCCATGTTCAAGCAGTAATGTCACTGTACCTGTATGACCATTAACAGAGGCGAGATGCAGAGGACTCGTCTTTTCTGGTCCTCCTTCAAAATTTACATTTGCTCGAAGACTTAGAAGGATTTCAACAATATTTGTATCACCTTTAGTGCAGGCATAATGCAAAGGTGTCAGACCCAAATTGTCAACAGGGTCAACCGAAGACAGCTTTTCACTTAACAGATTTAAGATTTCACTGTTACCTTTTATGCATACAAAATGGAGGGGTGTTTTGCCATCATGACATTTCGAATCGATGCTGCAACCACTGGTCAGTAAAGCTGAAGCAATCTCAGTGTGCCCATTAAAACATGCAATATGCAAAGGAGTGAATCCGTTCTGTTGACTTGTGTTTGTTAAAGCACGATGATTGATAAGGATTTTGACTGTGGTAGTATGACCTTGAATGCACGCCAGGTGTATCGGTGCACATCGTTCAAGTGTCAGAGAGTTCACGTCTGCTCCATGCGTTACTAACAATTTGACGAGATCGTCGTGTCCAAAGAGACTAACGATGTGAATTGGTCTACGCCCTAATTTGTCAGGAATTTCACAGTCACACTTGTTTATAATCAAAGTGTGTACGATGTGTGGATGATTACTATAGCACGCTACATGTAATGGTGTGAGTCCTTCTAATGTTACTCCCGCATTCCGAATTCTTAAGAAAAGGTGGTCAGTTGTTGTATCACAACACGAAAGCAGCAGAGGTTTGTCACTGGAAACCGTTGTCTTGTTTGCTTTGCAATCATTACGCCGCAGAAGTAAACTTACTATATCATTTCGACCGCTTAGACATGCAAAATGCAATGGTGTCCAACCTTTCACATTTGCTGAATTTACATTTGCTTTATACTGTAGTAATAATGTGACAATCGAAATATTACCCACCAAGCTTGCCACGTGGAGAGGGAAATCACCATCATTGTCATCTATATTTGGATCTGCGCCAAATTCCAGCAACAGTCTAACAATATCTTCATCCCCAAGGTGTGTTGCTACGTGTAATGGCGTAAGTCCCTTCGAAGTCTTCGCATTCACACGATTGGTCTTTTCCAGAAGAATTTCCACCAATCCGGTGAGACCTTGTTCGCATGCTGAGTGCAATGGAGTCAGTCCGCCTTCATCTTCTGAGTTTACTGATGCTTTGTGTGATAATAAAACTTTGATAATTTGTTCAAAACCCATACAACACGCCACATGCAGTGGTGTCCGTCCTTGTCTGTTCTTGATCTCTGTCTTGGATTTAAACGTAAGCAGTGTTTTCACGACATCAATGTTTCCTTTTCGGCAGGCAACGTGTAATGGTGTGTCACTGTTCGAGTTCATTATATTAATGTCATCAGAATGCTGACAAAGAATATTTATTATTTTGTTATTACCTTTCATACATGCTAAGTGTAAAGGTGTGCTGCCGCTGACTTCTTTTATATTCAAATGTGATTTGTACTTAATTAATAAATTTACTATATTCTGCATGTCAGATACAGATGCTGTATGCAAAGGGGTAAATCCACCATTATCTTTCGTATCTTGTCTTGCACTGCACTTAAGTAATTCATTCACAAAATTTTCATTGCCAGCACAAACTGCCACGTGAAGAGGAGTCAATCCATTATCGTTTTCTGCTTCAATGTCTGCACCATATTCCAGCAGTGCTGATATCATGGCCATATTGCCCTTCTCGCATGAAAGATGCAATGGCGTGTTTCCATCTTTGTTTCTAACTCTAGTTCTGACGGTGCACTTATGAAAATATCTTTCGGAATTTTGAAGAGCTGTACTGGACACACATCGAAGCAGGATATCGACAACTGACGAATGGCCTTCTTCACATGCAACATGGAGAGGCGTGTTTTCCATCTTATCACGCAGCATGTCATTGGCATGGAATTTTAACAACAAAAGTACCACAACCGCCGATCCACTTTTGCAGGCATAATGGAGTGGACTTTCTCCGTTATTGTCAACGGAATTCACCTGAGCGCCATGACGTATCAAGACCTCGACAGTAGTGATATGTTTTCCCATGCACGCCAAGTGAAGAACGGACCTGCCTTCACTGTCTCGAATGTTTATGTCAGCACCTTGAACTAAGAACCGTTTTACCGTTTCTTCTTGTCCAGACATTACTGCATTTTGGAATACAGTGCTAAAGTCTGGTGCTTCCAAGAACCCAAGCTGTAACAATAGCTCTTGGGTAGTTTCCAGCAAAAAGCAGATGATATCAACGTGCTTTTCAATAAACGCGGTATGTAGGGGTGTTTCACCTGCTTCGGTCTTCGTGGAGAGCCATTCTTTATTGGCGCTGTATTCTTTGACAAGGTCCAAGTTTCCGGTGTAGCATGCAGTGTGAAGGGGTGTGCACTTGCCGTCAATATTACCACTGAACTGATGTGGATCTGAAAACATTTGTCTCATCAAACTAAGGAAACGTTTAACTCCGAAATTTACTTATTCTTTATCTTTGTCAACCATTAATCAACAAATGATCTATTGTATATTTTTCATGGTTATCTTCAGGTTAAATATGAATATGACGCCCAATAGAAATAAAAATGTTCGATAAATAACTCAACTGATTTATAAAAAGTTAACTGATAGATACATAGAGACAGGTAGACATACAGATGGATAGATAACATCTATCCCGCCATTTGTAATGTATATTACTAACAATATTTGTACATGTTCTTGCCATTTGTAATGTATATTACTAACAATATTTGTACATGTTCTTGCCATTTGTAATGTATATTACTAACAATATTTGTACATGTTCTTGCCATTTGTAATGTATATTACTAACAATATTTGTACATGTTCTTGCCATTTGTAATGTATATTACTAACAATATTTGTACATGTTCTTGCCATTTGTAATGTATATTACTAACAATATTTGTACATGTTCTTGCCATTTGTAATGTATATTACTAACAATATTTGTACATGTTCTTGCCATTTGTAATGTATATTACTAACAATATTTGTACATGTTCTTGCCATTTGTAATGTATATTACTAACAATATTTGTACGTGTTCTTGCCATTTAATTATTTATAAGCATGTTCCTGCTGCGTTATATTGTCGGTTAATGAGAGCATTTCTGTGCCAAACTATGCGTAACTTGGAGCATTTTTGTGCCAAACATTTCTGTGTATAACTAGATGTATTTCTGTGCCAAACTAAGTATAACTGGACTGGGAGTATTTCTGTGTCACTATTTTGTAATTAGAAGTTTTTCTGTGCCAAACAAAATATAACTGGGAGTATGTATGTGTTGTTATAATTTGGAGTATTTTAGTGTTGCGTTGTGTATAAATGGGAGAATGTTGTGCCAAACTGTGAGTGTATTTCTGTCCCAAGTTGTGTGTGATTGGGAGTATGTCTTTGCCAAACAATTTGTAAATGGGAATCTGTGCCAAGTTGCTTATAACCGAAAATATTTCTATGTTTATTTGTATATAACTGGGAGTATTTCTGTGTTAAGGTGTATATAACTGGGAGTATTTCTGTGTTAAGTTCTCTAAAACTGGGAATATATGTGTGTTAAGTTGTAGATAACCCGGAGTATTTCTGTGCTAATTTGCTTATAATCGGAAATATTTTTGTTCTCAACTATAAATATTTCAGATGTATTATGTGAATGTAATATTATTTCTACAAATGTTTGCCAAGTTTTGCATAATTGGGAGTATTCTTCAGCTATGCTGTGTATAAATGGAAGTATTCCTATGCCACGCTTTGTATAAATGGAAGTATTCCTATGCCACGCTTTGTATAAATGGAAGTATTCCTATGCCAAGCTGTCTATAACTTCGTGTATGCATTTAGTGATTCTGCAACAACCATTTGTGACTGCACTATTTTTCTGGAGACGCGTATTGTTTGGGTCTCCCTGAAATCCTGCACTACAGAGAAGAGTCACTCTGCAAGATTACCGTAAGTCACTGTATGGTCAGTCAGTCAGTTGGAATGTTTCGTTTGTGAATCTCATGTGTTGAGCGGTTGGTATAATACTTAGCGTAGTAGTTCACTTTGTTTTGAACACAGGAATACTCAGTGATAGTTAATCACAATCATTGTAAGGTTGATGACGCATTGTGTTGCATTTTTGCAGTGCAAAGTTCATTTGTGATTTGTAGTGAGGATGTTTTATTTTTATTTTTACTTTATTTATGTTTTATTTTTATTTTCGCATCGCTGATTTGAACAGCTAATTATTCTGCAGTTATTCCCAGGGGATCTAGCTGTTAGACGATGGTTTTATGTTCACATCACCATAACATCAGATTTTGTAACAGAATGATTAAATTAGATTATCGCGTGAGAGAGTCTTGTCTAACAACGCTTATGTTATTGTAAGTTGGTTCGTATTATCACGCGCTAGCACACGAGATAGCACGGTTGGTTGAGCCCGTATTATCACGCGCTGACACACGAGATAGCACGGTAGATTTTACCCTACAGATTGGGAGAATGAATGAAACTTTCTTGTGCTATTTTGCTATCTTTCTGTTATAAGTGACACTATTTTGCTATCTTTCTGTTATAAGTGACACTATTTTGCTATCTTTCTGTTATAAGTGACACTATTTTGCTATCTTTCTGTTATAAGTGACACTATTTTGCTATCTTTCTGTTATAAGTGACACTATTTTGCTATCTTTCTGTTCTAAGTGACACTATTTTGCTATCTTTCTGTTATAAGTGACACTATTTTGCTATCTTTCTGTTATAAGTGACACTATTTTGCTATCTTTCTGTTATAAGTGACACTATTTTGCTATCAAGGCTTTAAGACTTTTTTTGTTTCTGTTGTTTTGTTAATTTTACTTTAAATTCTTGGTGACATGAATTTTAACTGTAAGTCATTTTTTAAAAATTGTATTTTAAATTACCTTCACGTGAAATAACCGTTGAAAACTCCTCAGTGTGTTGAGAAATAAAGTCGTCATGAGGTTTTTCGATGTTTAATGGTGTCTCATCGTATGTAATGGTCTCATCTTCAGAACCGTTGACAACTTCCCTGTTAATATCTTTCTCAGGAGTCGCCATTGTAACTCATCAATAGCGTTACTAAAAAGACAGGACCTCTATAACAAACATAAAAAATAGAAACTAGCAGGTGGAAACAAAGTACATAAATGATAAAGTGTGGATTTATTGTGTAACAATAACAAAAAAGTTTGTAAAGATAGTTACTGGATGAAAAAGTTGCAATATCATTTGCTTATATACAATATTAAAATGCAATATGTCTGGACCATGACAGACAAGTTAATTTTATGAAAACACCAACTGAATGATCAAGATGCCAGTTCCATGTATAATCAAAATACACCTCACTAATAAATATATCAATTACCTGTATTATCCACTGCAGAACAATAAATAACTTTGCCTGCATTAACAGGAATAAGCAGCCTTTAACATCAGGTTGTGACATAAAAACCTAACTGTCTACTGCTTACGCTGAATTAAATGACTGAATAAATCATACATCTGTTTGCAGGAAATAAATGGATACTAAAAATGCTTATGATAATAAGGTTTAAAAGTTAATCGTTAACATTTTGCTAGATATTTTACCAATATATGCATATGATTTAACAGCCGGCACCATTATTTGCTGCACATTATTGAAATCAAACCTGTCCACGACAATTTACTTCAGTTGCAATGCATTGTTTACTGGATTTAGGCACCATTATTTGCTGCACATTATTGAAATCAAACCTGTCCACGACAATTTACTTCAGTCCCAGTGCATTGTTTACTGGATTTACGATATAAATAGAAGTAATGGACAGGCAAACCATATATTAAAAGTGTAAAAGATGTCTACAGTAGAAAGATGCCTATAGTCAGACTGAGACTATTAAGTATAATCGAAAGATTCCACCACTTAACAGAACTAAAGGAGTATACAAGTGTAAACACACACACACAACGCTCACACACAATGTATATGTACAGGTATATCTACATTCATATATATACACACAATCACACACAAAAAACTTTAAAAATACACAAAAAATTCAACCAGAAAACGAACACACACGCACGCACACACACACACACACACATACACACACACACACACACACACGCACACACACACACACACACACACACACACACACATACACTCCAAATTCAAAGTGAATAGACAATAGAATTCTTTACAGAAGGTAATTTTTGATCTTAGCCCATTGGCTAGTCTCGTTCTTGTAAACTCTTAACCATTGGATAATAAAAACTACTTATCCATCTTAAACCAGTTTAGACTACAACAACAAGTTTCTAGCACACTACCTGTCTGAGCCGTTTACTTCATAAATATCATCACAAGCAGTGCCCAAGGTCGGGTAACTTTTAACAATTTATATAACATTTAAGTTTAGAAATAGGGATAGGCAAATTTACTCCCCACAGAGACTGTATGCAGTCTGCCCAACTCACAGCAAAGCATTGCTTAATTTATATTTAAATATGTGTCTGTTATGAAGAAAGGTACCCGGAAGCTAAATGCCCTTTGAAAAAAATACTGCGGGTAGGCTTGATTCAAGTTGTCATACGAATGAGCCCATTGATTTGTCGTCATAGATATTTCTCCACGAATCGACTACGGTTAGAAAGTTAAAAATTAAAATAGCTTTGTCAAAGGTCGCGCAAATATTTATTTTATATAAACTAAATCATGTGGAAGGTAGAAATGTTGCAACAGGTTCTCTTAGAGGTTGACAGATCCTAGAGCACTTCCAATTTCCGTTAGGATCTCATTACATTCAAACAAAAAATGTCATGACAAAGGGACATAAGTGTAAATTGTATGAACGTCTTTTCACAGTCCGAACAGTGTGTCTACGCTCTGTATATATATGACTTCATTTGGAGACAAGGTCAAAAGTCTTTTTTTAGGACTCGCGTGAAGGTGAATCAAGAGCCTCATGGCCCTCCTGCTCCCTTCCTTCCCCCTACACCGCCTGTGACAGATCACGAGTTCACTGTAGTGCAGTATGTATGGGTTTGTTTCTGATTTGTATCAGAAACCCGAGTCCATTGACATTTTCCTCGGGGCCGGTCTGTAACAGGTTTTAGAAACAGGGATCTTGATTTTTGCTATAGTCTATATTCCTTTTTTTTTTTATAAAGTGCAGATTGATTCATGCTGATTGTAAATGCTACATTTGGTCAATTTGTCGTTAGTGTGTGTGT
Organism: Sinotaia quadrata; assembly: GCA_028829895.1. Taxonomy (NCBI): domain Eukaryota; kingdom Metazoa; phylum Mollusca; class Gastropoda; order Architaenioglossa; family Viviparidae; genus Sinotaia; species Sinotaia quadrata. The sequence continues at coordinate 52,010,086 of CM054184.1, read as the reverse complement.
GTGTGTGTGTGTGTGTGTGTGTGTGTGTGTGTGTGTGTGTGAATGTGTGTGTGGTTATGTCTGTGTATGTTGTGAAAACGAAACCCATGTTGATGATAAAAGTAAACTAATTACTGTGATAATTATTAATTATTCTAGTTTTAATTTTACTAAAACACGGTTTCAGTTTGTGTTCTGCAGTTGAAGCCTTGCTGCATTGACATAGATACAAAACTGGTTTCAATTGTTTTGTGTTCTACAGTTGAAGCTTCTAAGTCTAAGCATTAACTTTGTTAAAACACTGGTTTCAGTTTGTTTACTACATTGCAGTCTTCTAGAATTAATTTGGTTAAGGCAATGGTTTTATATTTTTGCTGTACAGTCACAGCTTTCATATATTAACAAAATTTGTAAGCAAAGTGTTTTCAGCAATACTGAAAAAATATTGATATCTGGTATATCTCTCCTGGAATTTAGGACAGAACTCTTTCTTCTTGCGGACTTGCACTTCTTTACATTTCTGCCTCGCAGTTTATATTTGCATCTATACTAGGACAACTCTGGACTGTGTCTCGATCAGCGTAAACAGGAACTTTTTGAAAGGCAGTATTATAGTGATTACTTATGTATTTGTGATTTAGTACATCGCACTAATAAGTATTACAGTAATTACTCGTGTATTTGTGATTTAGTACATCGCACTAATAAGTAATTCTTCAATCTCACCAATGCTGTTCTCATACTTCTAGTGGTGAAACTCACTAAACAGGCAATCAAAGCATTTTTATAGTTCAATTTATAAAAAGTATGTACACCTTTATAGTTCAATTAAAAAAGTATGTACACCTTAACCATGTTTTTAAAAGTTTAGTATGCATTATTATAAAGACCTTACACTTGTCAAACACTTTCAATAATACTAAAATGTTTTAAAAATTATTTCAAGACTGCCTTCATTTATCACAAGCTTGCTCATATTGTGCTGTTAGTAGTGTTCTTGTTGATACTGTGCTGTTAGTAGTGATCTTGTTGATATTGTGCTGTTAGTAGTGTTCTTGTTGATATTGTGCTGTTAGTAGTGATCTTGTTGATATTGTGCTGTTAGTAGTGATCTTGTTGATACTGCTGTTAGTAGTGATCTTGTTGATACTGTGATGTTAGTAGTGTTCTTGTTGATATTGTGCTGTTAGTAGTGTTCTTGTTGATACTGTGATGTTAGTAGTGTTCTTGTTGATATTGTGCTGTTAGTAGTGATCTTGTTATGCACGAACATTTGACACGAAAATATGTTGCAGGATTAGTTAGTCTCAAAAGAAGCAGAGCAATAAAACAAAACTCTGAGTAAAGGCAAGTGCTATACCATAACGTTTCCTTCCCACCCCTCACTCCTCACCCCCATACCCATTTTCTTAGTCATAATACTTGTCACTCTTCTAAAGAATGCAATTTGTATTTTTATTTGTAACTTACCCTACTTTATGGACAGCCAAGCACACACACACACAGCCAAACACACACACACACACACACAACACACACACAACACACACACAACACACACAACACACACACACACACACCACACACACAACACACACACAACACACACACACACACACACACACACACACACACACACACACACACACACACACACACTAATTCCGTGCGGCGATGGATGTGAACGCACATTCTCTTCATTATTGTTAAGTTTGTTGCTAATGGTGATCACTTTATAAACAAAATCGCGATTCCGTGCAATATCTTGATTGTTAAACTTTTATGAGCGGGGACTAAGATTCTGTTTCTCTGCAACTTAGTTTTCCAGGTAAACAAGAAAAATGGCCTCCTGTGTATGTCTTGAGGCTAAACAAAAATGGGTTAGAATCATAATTCAAGATACTTTTTGCGTTAAGTTTCGGTTATCAGGATAATTTTGTTAGTTTCTTGCTGTAGTTTGTTTTTTTGTAAGAGTGTTGTTGTTAGTTTAAGGTGTAAGTTACTTCTACCAGCAACACGAGAGTATTCTCCGTATATCTAAACTAATTCATAGCAGTGACATGTTTTAAAACTATAAATAGCACAAGGCTAATGTGACATTGTAACGCTCTGCTTCGAACAGAAGTCATTTCCAAATTTTGCAAAGAAATTTTCGACAGCAAAATTGGGCAGAGAAAATCATTTAAATCAATACGCTTTTTTTTTTTTTACGGATTCACAAATTAATTAATTAATTAATTAGCACATATAATGTGAACTCTGTAAACTACACAGGTACTTACCTTTCATGAAAAGCCTAGAACTGTCTTGTTCCACCTTGGTACGTGAAGAACATTTGTGTTGCTATGAGGATATTGTCAATTCCATTCTTTACGTTTTAAGTCGATGTTGTAAGCTTAAGTATTAGTCTTGCAATTATCCTGCACTTCTTTATTTATAGTTAACTACCAAACAGGTTCAATATGTAAATAAAGGTACCCGGTAGTAAAACGTTCCTTTCAGAAATAACAAATAGATAGGCGTGAGTCAAATTGCCTTTGAGACTAAGCCAAATAATTTGTCATCAAACGAGATTTCATCCAGGCCGGCTGCGTTAGTAGACTGAATACTAAAAATAGCTGTGGTGAAACATTTTTTTAAAAATACGTTATGAATAATCTAAATCACGTGGCAAAGTATAATAATCACCCAGGAAATGCAAATGTTTGGAAGAGGCCCAGGCCATTCCCATTTTTGTTTAGGAGCCCGGTGTATTCAAACCAAATGTTTTGCTGTAGTCTACTGTAACTACTGACTGTTACTGAGATATTTATTTTTTGTCTCTTTTGCCAGTATTGCTGTGTTTCTGTGTGTGTGTCTGTGTGTGTGTGTCTGTGTGTGTCTGTGTGTGTGTCTGTGTGTGTGTCTCTGTGTGTGTGTGTCTGTGTGTGTGTGTCTGTGTGTGTGTCTGTGTGTGTCTGTGTGTGTCTCTGTGTGTGTCTGTGTGTGTGTCTGTGTGTGTGTCTGTGTGTGTGTGTCTGTGTGTGTGTGTCTGTATAAACGAGTCTATGTTGTTGCTATTAATAGCATGATATTAAACAATGGTTTCAATTTGTGTTGTACAGTTACACACTTCTAGCATTAACATATCTAGAACGCTGGTTTCAGCTTTGTAGTTATACAGTTGTAATCCTCTATTATTAGCTTTGTAGTTATACAGTTGTAATCCTCTATTATTAGCTTTGCTGAAATACTAGTTTCATAGGGTAAACAGAACATTTTGAAAGTTAGTGTCCTAACTCATAGAATTGTTTAGTACATGGCACTAGTAAGTCATGCTTCAATAACTCACAGATTTGTTTAGTACATCGCACTAGTAAGCATGTTTCAAAAACTCAACATATTCTTCTACTTCTAGTGGTGAAACTCACTAAACAGACAATGAAAACAATCTTTAAAGGCCAATTAAATTTGTATACTTTAATTATATGTTTAGTGTTTGGTAAGAATGATTACAAAGATGTTAGTAATTGATGTCCTGTTAGAGAGAGAGAGAAGTTACACTTGTCGAACACTTTATAAAGTAATAGAATTGTTTGAAAATTATTTTTTGTATTTATTACACGCTAGTTCCTATTGTGCTATTAGTAGTGATCATGTTGACATGCAATGTAGAGTATAACTGTGCTATTAGTAGTCATATGTTGACATGCAATGTAGAGTATAATTGTGCTATTAGTAGTCATCATGTTGACATGCAATGTAGAGTATAATTGTGCTATTAGTAGTCATCATGTTGACATGCAATGTAGAGTATAATTGTGCTATTAGTAGTCATCATGTTGACATGCAATGTATAGTATAATTGTGCTATTAGTAGCCATCATGTTCACATGCAATTTAGAGTATAATTCGTTCACATGAAAACACGTTGCAAGATTAGAATTCATACAAGAAGCAGAGCAATAAAAAACACCAACACGTATTTAAAGACAAATGTGACGTAACAGTCTTTCACTCGTCCTCATACTCTTTTTCATAACACCTCCACTCTTCCAAAGAATGCACCCCCACCCACCCCGATTATTTTTTTAATCACCTTACTTTATGGACAGCCACACATACAGACGCTAATTCAGTTCTTTTCATTACTAATGGTGGTCAGTGGTCACTTCATAAACAAAATCGCGAATCCATGACTTTTCTCGATTTTATCTATTTTGAGAGGTACAAATCAAGTTTTCTCGATTTTATCTATTTTGAGAGGTACAAATCAAGTTTTCTCGATTTTATCTATTTTGAGAGGTACAAATAAAGTTTTCTCGATTTTATCTATTTTGAGAGGTACAAATAAAGTTTTCTCGATTTTATCTATTTTGAGAGGTACAAATCAAGTTTTCTCGCCACTTGATTTTCAAGGCCAGCAAGAAAAATAGCTACCTGTATATAGACTTGAGGCAAAATAAAAATCTGTTGTAATAATAATTAAAGATATTTTGTTAAGTTCCAGTCCTCAGAATATTTTCGTTTGTTTCTTGCTGTAGGGATGACTTTGTTGATTTAAAATTTGAGTTACTTCTACAACAAACGCTGACAGATCCTCCCTCCGTAAGCCTGAACTAATTATAGCAATGACATGGTTGTGAATTAAACTAAAATTATAAATAACACGAGGCAAAATGTGACTTTGGCAAATTATGTTCTATTTTATTAGAGGTCATTTCGGACTTGACAAAGAAAATCATTCAAATCAGTAGTAATTCCATCGGATTCAAACATTTATATTTATTAATTGTAGTTCTGAGGACATAATGAGAGTTGGGTAAACTACACAGATAGTTATTAATTGTAGTTCTGAGGACATAATGAGAGTTGGGTAAACTACACAGATAGTTTACCTTTCATGAAAAGCCTAGTATTGTCTTGCTTAACCTTGGTTCGTGAAGAAAACTTGTATTGTTACGAGGTTAATGTTAATTCCATTGTTTATATTTTAATTCGGTGTTGTGTGCTTAAATATCAGTCTTGCATTATCCTGCATTCCTTATGTTTAAATGTCAACCGGTTCAACATGTGGAAAACTGTAACGGTAAAAGCCACCCGTGTCCTTGACAAAGAAAGTACCCGGTAGTTAAACGCCCTTTCATGCATTCATAGTCATAGACTTACACTCTTTTCAAATCCTGGGAGGTGACTGAGTGCAACAAAAATGATTTACAAGAATTACTATATTTACATTTAATTACATTTTCTATTAAACTTTCTTTGTAAAAATAAATTTATTATCATACTATTTTAATAATAAAAATAAGTTGTGGTTAACTAAAACGTAATATTTCAAACTTTCAAGAAAAACAAGATTTTCAATATTTACATGTAAATAAAACACCGCTCTTAAAATTAGAACATTATTAATCAAACTTAATGTAGCTATAGAATGAATGGTTCTTTGGTGATTGTAGTTCAATATTTATGTATAAAGTGATTTATGAGGGAAAAGGTCAAGGACTAAGACGAAAGAGAAAAGACATTTATTTGATTCTTTCGATTTGATATTGTGACTTGGACATTGTCCTTTCTTGACCGTTTGATAAATCGATGTTACTTGGCTGGCTTTTATTTTGCCCCTACCGCAACACCCCATCATATATGGTGCAAGCAAGTAGGATTTTTCAACTTTACTTAGGGAACAGGAATTAATTTTAACGTTCCCGAAAAGATTATGGATTTAAAGAAATGTAATAAACCTTACATTTTGGGTGTAGACGTTCCCGACAAGATGTGGACATTGGTATTAAGTTGGTGAAATTGTAGCAAACCACAAAAAAATCTAGACTCATTGTAAAATTTAAAATGCAAATACTAAACGGGCTGGCACTCAGAACATCAAAGAATACAAGGGAAAGCATCCATGACTACCTAAACACCAAGAAGCTTATTAGCATTTACCCTCCTGTTCTTTGTTTTGTTTTTTTTATTATATAAATTTCATTTTCTGTAGAAAGCGTTATTAGTATAAGACACCGAAAAGGAACTTTAGAATCATGCATGCTCTTTTTTTGTGCACACCATTCTTTGTACTGCAGTTGTTGATCTTATGCACATCGAAAATTGTTTTTAGAAATACAATTTCTTTTTGGTTAGCTGATGTAAGATGTATCCATTCCTCAACACTACAATATTTAAAGGCACATAATCTTGCTTGCTGTAGTGTTTCAATATTGCCGACACAGAGTTGTCCTTCCTGATCCCGAGGGTCCGCTGATTACAACCATTCCTTCGTCTTCCATTATTGTATATTAGTCACGATTGTTGTATAGTAGTCACGATTTTGTATATTAGTCACGATTTTGTATATTAGTCACGATTATTGTATATGTTCTTTTGCCAATAATAACCACTATAATAACTTCTTTTGAAAAATCAATCAATAGCCTGCATGCTTTATTCTTTATTATACTTATGCTGCATATTTTTCTTGTAAAATTACTTGTACATTATTTTGTAAATTGTATCTAGGTGATTTTTTTCTCTCACAATACACATATAATACATCATCTAATACACATATAGCAATGTTGTTTTTTTTTGGGGGGTTTATGTCCTCTGAGCGTGTGTGTGTGCGTGCGTGTGCGTGTCTCTGTGTGTGTCTGTGTGTGTATGTATGTATATTATCTTCAATAAGTGTAAAATTATAACCATAAGTTTTGTTATTTTTTTATTGTAGAATAATAACTCTTTAGAAACTGTGAACCGTCTTTGTATTAATATTGACTAAATAGTGAAACAATAATGCTTTCTTATACATTTGACTTTTTTTTTTTAGTCTTTGATCTTCCTGCCTGTCAGAGTAATGATTGGACATCGATTGTTTTCGTGTATCACGTGATCAACTTTTAAGTACATTCGTTAAGGACTTTTATTTATTGTTCAAAGATAGAACAATCTTAAAGTAACAGGTTCGTAGTGCTTGCAGACTTAAAAACGCATGCAGCAACAGCGACAAAACGCCGAAATCTCTGGTTTTCTAATCTTGTGTTTATATATCGTTTATCGTATATCGTATATCGTTTATACGTAAGTGTTTTGTTGAATGTTTGTTTTCTAATCTTGTGTCTAACACAATCGTTTATACGTAAGTGTTTTGTTGAATGTTTGTTTTCTAATCTTGTGTCTAACACAATCGTTTATACGTAAGTGTTTTGTTGAATGTTTGTTTTCTAATCTTGTGTCTAACACAATCGTTTATACGTAAGTGTTTTGTTGAATGTTTGTTTTCTAATCTTGTGTTTAACACAATCGTTTATACGTATTTTGTTAAATGTTTTCTAATCTTGTACTCAACACAATCGTTTATATGTAAGTTTTTATGCTAGATGTTGTTAAATATAAATATAAGATATATTTTTATTACTTTTTTAGTAAGATATTTCCACCTGCAAAAACATTATGCAACAGTAGAACGTCTGTCTTATTATTGTGTAAAGAGTAGAGTTTACGACATCCTTATAATCCGCCAAGTGAGAGACATGTTGGTCTTGTGGGAGAATTATTAATAACTATCAGTTAAGATTATCGATCACTTATAATTAATTATGTGTTGTTAATTAATAAATAATAACCATAAGTGAGTGAAGGATGTCCAGAGAGTGTGTATTGTGTATGGGTAAAATTTTTGTGAAGATCATTCTCCTTTGGCTGAACACATATTTATTATATACGTTTAATATTAATATATCTTAGACAAATAGTCAAAGGGTAGTTATAATTTAATAATGGGGTTGTTTAATCTCGGATAAACCCTTTGAACTTCTTATATTCATTCCACAATAAGATTAAAATAATTAACGTATCTTGTGACCGTTAAAGGGAAGTAAAAGTACCTTAGAAAAAAATTAAGGATTACTTCCCCTTGACCGTGACAACACTTCACACTTCATGATTTAGACAAGTAAAACAAACTTCATGGTTTAAACAGGTAAAACACACCTGATGGTTTAGACAGGTAAAACACAATTCATAGTTTAGACAGTAAAACACATTTCATGGTTTAGACAGGTAAAACACACTTCATGGTTGAGACAAGTAAAACACACCTGATGATTTAGACAGGTAAAACACAATTCATGGTTTACACAGGTAAAATACACTCCATGGTTTAGACAGGTAAAACACAATTCATGGTTTAGACAGGTAAAACACACTCCATGGTTTAGACAGGTAAAACACAATTCATGGTTTAGACAGATAAAATACACTCCATGGTTTAGACAGGTAAAACACAATTCATGGTTTAGACAGGTAAAATACACTCCATGGTTTAGACAGGTAAAACACAATTCATGGTTTAGACAGGTAAAATACACTCCATGGTTTAGACAGGTAAAACATATTTCATGGTTTAGACAGGTAAAATACACTCCATGGTTTAGACAGGTAAAACACATTTCATGGTTTAGACAGGTGAAATACACTCTAAAATTTATACAGGTATAACACACTCCATGGTTTAGACAGGTAAAATACACTCCATGGTTTAGACAGGTAAAACACAATTCATGGTTTAGACAGGTAAAATACACTCCATGGTTTAGACAGGTAAAACATATTTCATGGTTTAGACAGGTAAAATACACTCCATGGTTTAGACAGGTAAAACACGTTTCACATGGTTTAGACAGGTGAAATACACTCTAAAATTTATACAGTTATAACACACTCCATGGTTTAGACAGGTAAAATACACTCCATGGTTTCACTGAAGAAGATGTCCAGATATAATTAAACACAATACACACATGTCCTCTTTTGATAAAACGAATGCATGGAAGTGTAAATGACATTTGTACTTTTTAAAAGTATTTATTTCCCAAATATATTCTTTATAAACGAAGTGCACGCTTGTAGGCATGCGCACACATACACTGTAATAAGTGGGTCATTAGATTAATAATTATACTAATTAAGTCGTCTAACTACACCCCTAAAAGACAGTATGACTGGATGAGAAATCTAGGTCAATCCTTAGTGCATCAATAATGTACAATATTTTGAATGTTACCGGATTTAAAACACCCATGTCTATTTATACAATATTATCTACAATATCGTCCTTACTGGTTTTGCCTTGACACACCTCTCTTCCAGGCTGGAATACTTATCTCAGGTATGTTAGCTGGCCACTTTACAAGTAAATAAACATTCGCCCCCATCTACCAATCAACATACCACCTTTCCTAATAACTAAAAAATCGTGCAAAAAATGACAAAATAATTTGTTTAAACGAAATAACATATAACTAAATTTGTAATTGAACATATAAACTGACATTACCGACAAGTAGCGACCAAGTCATAATTGTGTATATAGTAATAAATATAACACACGACCAAGTCATAATTGTGTATATAGTAATAAATATAACACACGACCAAGTATAATTGTGTATATAGTAATAATATAACACACGACCAAGTCATAATTGTGTATATAGTAATAAACAGAAAACACGACCAAGGCCTAATTGTGTATATAGTAATATATAGAACTCACGACCAATGACAAATCAAGCTGATAACTGAAAAATAAATAATCTAATCAGTTCAGTCAATGTGCTGCACACAGATTATAATTGATTATTGTTATTTACAGTTTGTTGTATATCTTTCAGTTTCATGGAAATGTCAATCAAAAGTACTCAGGACATGCTGATCAATGTCGAAGATAATTGAGGAGCAATTGATTTTTCTGGGATTGTTTGTTTAAATTGACGAAATGTGGCGTGGATCAGCCAATCAAATTAAAGTATTACTCTAATAAAGTGACTGCAGATAGCACTAATGGGTCTTCAAAACCCCAAATCTCCTCCAGTTATAACACTAACTAGTTCTAGAAAAAAAAACTCTCCTTAAACGTACCTCACTTGTACGATCACAATAGAAAATCCAACTGGTCAAGCCATTCTGAAAACAGTGAAAAAGAAACCCCCGACATACTGAATTATCTAACTTGTTCAGTCCTCACTAGTCAGATTTAAACTTTAGCCCAGCTCTAACTGTGGACTTTAATTGAACATGAGGTTCCAACCTCTCACTTGTTATCGTTCGTCAACTTCATCAAATTATCACTCATGACAGACTCCAAGTCAAGTGGAAAAACTTTTCCACAAACTAGTCAAGTAAACAACCACTCTCATATAATATTCGAAAGAACAACTTTTCATTTAACTGTATCCAATAGTTAACATTTCTCAACCTAATTCAAACATATTCTTTTGACTAACACATGACTGGTTTTCATCTACATTAATAAACTAGCTAGCCTTTAACCAATAGACTGCATGCCACGTTTCAAAAGCGTTAGAAAGCGAGCAAAACTGTTTTACTATACTTTTCATTATTGATATCACACGTGTTTATTCACTATGGTGTTATTTAATTTAGCGTCAATAGAACTCCATATGAAAACGCCAAGCAAACATTGCCAAATGTCAGCAAAGGCGATATGGGAGTAGATTGTTTCTCTTTAATATTTCGGCAGGCTTGTAAACCTGAAGACGTGGGTTTTAACTAATAAGTTGCGAGTTTTCCCGATGTACTCATCTTCCAGTTTCTCTAATGGATTCTAAGGTTCTTGTAATGGGGCTGGAAGTCAAGACTCATTTAATCTGAGACCCTGATTCGTCAGTTCGCTCACATCCTCACACACATGCGATCATTTATCGCTTAAGCGTTCGTTCATTCATTTTTCTCACCTTGACCTACATCTTTCTTAAATAACATTCTTCTACCTTATGTCCAGTCTTACGCAATCAGAACTTTCACTTATTATTATTATTATCAAAATTTTTTAAAAGGGCAATTAAAAAAATTCATAATCATTACACAGTAACACTAATATATTTAATACGAATAGCAAGCTTGATATTTTCCTGTTACACTCTGTCTTCTTTTTAATTATAATCGTAATATGCTTTAATTTGAGTTACTTCCCTTAAAGTATCATTCTTAGGGTTGTCTGACTTAACTAACATTAAGTAAATACAATAATAAACAACTTCAAATTAATACTACTCTATAGATTTCTAGAGTATAAATTTCTAGATACGCAAACGGACTTAGATTTCTTATTTAATCAAGAAATATTTATTTAAATAGATGATCTTTTGAAATGACTTGAACATTAATTTGAGCCAAAGTAATTGTAACGAACACAACCTTTGCTGTGAAAAACGTTGCATAGAGAAAATTGGACCAGTTTAGGTGCAAGGGGTGTTATTTATATCAGAGTTCGGGAAAATTATTTATCGGTCAAGTTCACATCAGAAGCATGGGACAGGCCATTTAAAGTAAATGATAATACAACCCACTCACGTATATACATGCAAACACACACAAACACACATACATATATTTTACCCAAATTATGTATAGAGTTAATTGAAATTGGAAGCCGAAAATCGTTTAAGTACCAAACTGTACTAGAAAAACCTGTGATTTGAAATTATATAATAACAATAATAATAATGATAATAACAAAACATACAGCACAACAAGTAGTTTCGGTCTGGACTCTAAGTATGATATTTTGACGCTTACGGCTGAGATTATAAAGCCAGCCAAGTACTCCCAAAATACACACTATATTGTACGATTGTAACGACTAAAAGTTTAATATATTATATTAGGAGATTAAACAGTAAAAATAGAAAACCTATCTACCGTCATTAGAAAACATTTTTGTATTGTTTAATAATCATAATAATGATAATAATAAAATCCTCTTATTTGTCAGTCTTACAGAAAATCAAAACGGTTTGAAACTGTTTTATTAGAAATAATTAATTACCTTTTGAATAAGACACTGTCTTTATTTCGTGGTTTTACAGTTACAGAGAATTCACACACTTTACTTATTTTCATCATTAGTCTACTTCTTCATGAATCTGTTTTGGGGAATTATTTTCTTTCTTTGAACTTCATAAATATGTGTTGTCATTATTTTTAGCTCTTCAATCTTCTGCTGCATTTCTTCCTTGTCCTTCTGAAGTTTTTCTTCCATATCTTCTTTGTCCGTTTTACGTTTTTCTTCCATCTCTTCTTTGTCCTTCTGACGTTTTTCTTCCATCTCTTCTTTGTCCTTCTGACGTATTTTTTCCATCTCTCTCTTGTCTATTTCATACCTTTCTTCCATCTCCCGTATTTTGTTGTGAGTAGAATCAATTTTTTCCCCCAGGTCATGTTTTTCACGTTCAAGATCTTCTATACGTTTCTTCAAGATGTCAATAATTTCCGAATTGTCCTTAAGCGCACTTTCCTTTTCTTTCAATTCTTGTTTTAGTTCATCTCTTTCTCTCTCTAGCTGTTTGATTCTATCCTCCATTCCTTTCAAATTTAGCTTCTCGTCTTTAATTAATGTAAGTCTTTCCTCATCAACATTGACAACTTTTTTTAAATTGGGAAGAATGTTTGGCCTTAGGATTTTTAGAAGTGTAGTATGCTCCACACATTTTGTTTCCTTTAATGCTGTAAGAAATATATCTTCGTTAACTGATTTCTTGGCTAGTATTCCAAGCAAACAAACATTTCTGTCTGTAGGATTGGAAGTTTCAAGGACTTTTTCCTGTTGAAACTCATTGATAATTCCCTTTTTAAGTAGATTATCCATAACTTTTCGTGCGTTCATATACTTAGCTATGTACGTATCATATTTCTCATACATGCTTCTTTTCCCCATTGATGTAGTATGGAATGCCAGTTTTTCTTTTATTCGTATTATTGTCTTCTGTCTTCTGATAGAATGCAGCAATGAGTCAATTATACCTGAAACAGATTGTCAAAGAAATCAGCAATTCAGCACAACATAACGAAATAAATTTACCACAACACTAAACAAAGAAATAAGTTTACCACAAGCACTAAACAGTGAAATATACACTACTCAGTAATATACGATTATTATAACGTTACACATTTATATAAATTAATGTACTATTGCACTACACACTAGGTACGTTTACTACAATACTCAAGAGTGAAATAAGTTTAACTCAACCCTAAACAGTAAAAAAGTAGATTCACCAGAACACTACAAGTGAAACTAAGTTTCCTTCAATATCACACAGCGAAATAAGTTTATTATAACACTACATAGCGAAATAAGTCATAACACTACATAGCGAAATAAGTCATAACACTACACAGCGAAATAAGTTTATTTCAATACTTCACAGAGAAGTACATTTATTACAACACTACACAGCGAAATAAGTTTATTTCAATACTTCACAGAGAAGTACATTTATTACAACACTACACAGCGAAATAAGTTTATTAAGTTTACTACAACACTACACATTTAAATGATTTTATTTCAACACTACACATCGAGATAAGTTTATTAAAACACTAAGTAAGTTTACTATAATACTACACAGTTAATTAAATTTACTACGCCATTGCACAGTTAAATAAGTTTACTACAACACTACACAGAAACATATAAAGAAATAAGGCTTTCAGAACTAAGTCATAGTAAACTGTTTAACAAATGTAGTTTTCCGAATACAATGTTAGTTTATCTTTTCTAAATACAAGTGATATGTCTCAAAGTATTTACTAACTCGCCAAGACTAAACGATACTTATCAGCGTTAATGTAATTAACAATCAACCTGCTCCCAATGCGTTGTACGTGTCTCATATGCTGTGTCCTTGCAATATATGCAATACACGACAAAAATGCATTGCGCATACTAAAAATGTATTATTCGTGCGCCAAATGCATTGTACATGTCTGAATTTCTTTGTAATTTACTTTGCTGCACGTCACGATCTGAACATTCTAACTAAAATTTTCATGCAATAATGAAACTAATAAGTTGATAAGCAAATCAGGTTATAAACAGTTTAATTTGACTTTGTGCTTAATCTAGATTTTGTTCGCATATTGAACATGTTTTCATACTTAATTTCTTTCTTTCAAGTAGTTAATTAACAAAGCATGCAAAAGATCTAGTACTAATTACTCTATATCCACTAGTGATCTGACCTAGCATGCAAGAGATCTAGTACTAGTCACTCTGTTTCAATGGAAATTTGACCTAACATCTCGTACCATTTACTCTTTTCATTAGTGATGTTAAAGCGTGCCATCGCAAGGTAATTGATTGAAGTCAAGGGAAGAACTTCTGGTCGTGGCCGATTTCACACTGGGTAATCTCAGGGTACTTTGCAATTACTCTTGTCGAGGATTTAACTTTGAATATTTAATAATATAATCTAGTTGTCTATTAGCATATCATCTAGGTGTAAATGTAATAATTAAATATGTTGTATATAGAAAAATAATGAATACGGTCAGTTAGAAGTCAGTATGACGAATACAAGGAAAATCTTTCTTTGAAATCTTAAAGGAGGAATCGAAAGCATAGCCACTGAAAGTCATGATGGAATCAAAATTGTCTTAATTCAAGTTGGGTGGGGGATTTGTGAAGCTGATTCTTCAAGCACATGGTTCGGAAAAGAATTTCCCTTTAGATAAGCCATCTAAATTCTGTTTATCCCAGGTTCGATCCAACTTAGGCCTACTGTTTTAGACAGTTTGTTCTGACGTTTTGCAAGATGGGCAAGATGTTAATTCTCTACCACCCTGGCCGCCCGTAACCTTAGACTAATTCCCAAACACACCCCTTATATCTGGCTACACACGTTAGAAAGATGAATGATAGACAATGTAGAACAGAAGAGTGATAGTTCTAGAAGATAGCTCGAGCCACATGATACATACAGTCAGGATAGTAAAATGAATACAAGTGACAGACTAGAACTTATAACATGTAGGTAAGTCACGCTAACACTAGTGATCTAAGTATCAACAATGAATGTATTCAACAAGAAATAACATAAGACAGCATGGTTACATATAGCAAATAGTTTAACAGTTACAATTAGAGTTTATAAATGCACAAATAGCATAATCACGACCATGAGTTTATAAATGTTCTTATAGCATAATCACGACCATAAGAGAATGTTCGTTTTGAGTCCTGTGGAAGTTATTTGGTTCGTTTGTATGAGTGGACTCTAATGAATTTATAAGAGTACAGAATATTTCTGAGTGAACTCTAAAATACTTTGGTAGAGTTAGTCTTCAACTTGTCTGAAGCTGTGTGGTTGTGACTTTATAAGTTTATATACTTCAGATTGCTCCACTTGTAGTCTAGGGTCTCAGTGAATCTTGTTAGACACGTATATGGTCCATTGAACTAGTCTTTGGTCCGTGGGACGTTCTTTTCTGGTGTTGCTTGTGGCTCAGTTCTCGTCAAATCAACATACAAGAAAGAGTGATTTCCAAGATAAAGTGATTAAGTTCTGGCACTGTTTTGCAGCTCTACACTCGTCGAACTCTTCATCTCAGATGTCATAGATAAAGTCTCAAACAAAGTGCCGATCTTTGGCAGTAATATATACAGAGGATGATTTCCTTCTGTTTTGTTAATTGGCATAAGAGTTAATACTATGGATATAACTTATTAAGGCTTGGAGCCAAAATACACATTTCCTCAGCGGTCAGCTGCATTTGAATGATAATTAACAGGTACATTCATTCACATGGCTGAGCTGCACTTTGATTGGTTAGTTTAGTTTGAAACATTAAGGTATGTTCCCAGCCTGAGGATATGGGTCAGCCTGTCTAGAATTTATGTTTACATGTAGTCTATTTTTAGAGGATTGGTGGGTGTGGGCTACATAAACCATTATGGTGACAGCTGCAAACAGTGAAAATAAGGTCATTGTCACAATACACAATGCGTTTTTACTGTTAAATGAATTGTTATTAGGAAAATCGAAAAAAACTCATCTTTGAAACTGGCTGAAGGATTTCAAGTTTTCAAACACGTTCTTTAATTAGTCTTGACGACAAATAATATCTCAGTGCTTAAAGGGACATAATTTAAACGATTGTATGTATTAAAGTACAAGTTCGTCGGCATTTTGAGTGGCAGGGGAAATTATTTCAATTGTCCGTTATTTGAATATTATTTTCTAAAGATAGAAGACAAAATGTATAAATAGTTTGTTTTAGGTTTATTCGATAATAGTGGACTTTTTGCTTTTGATTTGTTGTTATTTGGAAAAGACTTCAATATTTCTAATATCCTTAGTTTATTTTAAAATATTTTTCTTAAAAACAGACATACTTTACAAATAGTTTATTAGTATTACATGTATGTTAAAAATTATATTTGTAAAATTTTAAACAAAATTATAAAGAGTTTAGTTCGACATTAATTAAAAAACTTGCTTTTATAAAGAGAGACACAAATTAAAAAGTAGCTTTGGTCATTATTTAAAAATGATGTATTTCTTGAAAGTATAGAAATTATTATAAGTAGTTTAAAATATCGTAAATTTAAAAAGACTCCAGTAAGAGAAAACACATAAACACTTACGTATAAAAGATTGTGTTAATCACGAGATTAGAAAACTGGTGATATCATCATTTTGTTTCTGCTGCATAGAAATTTTAAAGTCTTCAAATGTGACGAACCGGTTCCTTCCAGACTCTTCTGTCTGAGGACGTTAAATAAAAATCCCATTACTAATGTACTTGAAGTTGATCACGTGACACAGAAAAACAATCGATACCCAGTCATTACTCTGACAGGCAGGAAGGTCAAGGGCTAAAGCAATGTCAAATGTATATTATAGATTGTAAGCTGGCACGGAGTCACATGACCTCTTGGGTTTGGAAAAAGGCGTGCCTCGGGCATTGGAAGGGAGGGGTAATCATGTTCAAACATGTAAGGAAAGAAGTAAATGTATCACTATTTAATCAATATTAGTACAAAGACGGCTTACGGTTCTATGATTATTATTTCACAACAAAACATTTGGTTATAATCTTACACTTATTGCAGACAACAACAACAACATCAACAACAACACAACAGACATTGTGGCGGAACATATAAGCCTATCCATATTTTTAAACTTACTTGCTATATAAATTGTTAAATTGTCGAAGTGGCCATACATTGGGCACTCCTTATGATGGTATTTTTTTTTTAGTCTCAAAGTTGGAAATAACAACTCAGATGGAGTATAGGCTAGAAATTTCTGATAGATGAGTAGTTTTTCTGACTAATAGTCTCACACTTATTCATAACAAATTCATCCAATGGTTATGGACCGAAAGATTATTTGTTGAAGAAGCATTTTATTCTAATCACTTGAAATTTTAACATAACTCGAGTCCGGTCATCGTTAGTTTATGATAAGTTAACTGACTGATAAAGAAAGAATGGAGTTGAAATATTTCGTATATGTTCGCTATTGACAGATGATTTGAATTAGAGAATATTTATTTAATTACAAAATATTTCATGTTCACTAATTTGAGTAGTCTATGCATTATACTTGTGCATTTTGATCAATGCTATATTTCTTTTGCTCTGTGTGTATCTCATATTAAAACTGTTTTAAATTTCTATTTACAGCATTTACAGCATGCATCACACGCTAAATCTCATTGTGTAGAAACACTATGTCAAGAATAATTTTATCAAATGAGACGAGTTTGTCGATTAAAAGAATCAAAGAATGAAAATTTTTAACACACACACACACACACACATACACACACATCTTTGCTTTTGTCTAAGAACATTTACTGCTTTCAGAAAGCCACTACCCCTAATTTCTGTAACCAATTTCATGGACAGCCCCAAACACAATTGTGGTATATTTTGGAGTGTTATTTTTTCATTTTTGCAAGCCTGTTGTTAATGAAGGTTACATTATAAACATAATCCGTATATCTAAGAGAATTTAAATTTAAATACATAATTGTTAAGTTTAAAATAACTTCAATATTGATTTGCCAAAGGAATGACATTCGTTTACGTACAAGAACAACATTCACTATTTGCCGTTTACTAAAGCAAAATTTCTCATGCAATATTACTGTTTATTATTGATCTGTGCAATCATACATCATTTAATGAGATTTTAAGTATAGTGAATATAACAAAACTCTTTTCAGGAACGAGACTATGTCAAAAGATGTTCACTCTTTTCCTATTACTGAAATAAATTTTGAACAGGAGCCGCGAAAGTTCTGGTGATTATGCAAGACACCTTGCGTGCTAAATCTTCTTCTTCTTATTATTATTATTATTATTCCCTCTCTCTCTTACACACTCACACACATATATGCATATTAATGCGAGTTTGGAATACGTATTTGCCAGACTTTTGTTTTCATTGCGTGATTTGAATTCAGCTTAAAATCTATTTCACCGGTGTACACTAGTCTAAAATCGATTTGCCTAATCTGTTAGAAGGCATTGCATATGTATATCAAAATATAGAATATATAATACATTGTAGAATATAATTCAATATACATTCCTATCTCGCAAAGATTTAATAAATATATTTTTTATTCTTGCCGAACAAAACCCGGAATTATTAAGTGTACAGTTTCGTTATTCGTGACGATAATGGAATTTTTGACGCTGTTGGATTCATGTGTTCTATGACCCTAAAGTTGTGTCCCATTTGTCTCTGCGGGGTTCACCGTACATTGCTCATCACACCAGAAAAATGTAATGCCGAAAATATTGTGGGGACAATCGTCCTAGAATCTGAAGGATTTCAATTTCTCAATCAATAATACATCTCTCTTTCTTTCACTTATCAACATTTATAACTACTGGTGATTTGGCTAACAAATCATATTATAGTCAGATAAAAACTTCTTTGAAGCATTTTTAACTTCCTGTTCAAAGTTATACGAATACTTTCATACAAAAATACTGTCTGATTAGAAACAGTAAAAACATGTCGAATGCAGATGAAATTTTAGTAGTAGTAGTAGTAGTGGTGGTAGTGGTGGTAGTAGTAGTAGTTGTTGTAATGGCTTATATCACCGCCTAATCTTTATAAGAAAAACATTTAAAACTTTACAATACTAAATCATAAACATAATACGCACAGTAACAAACAAAATAATAAAAAATTTACAGTAGTCTCAAATCGTCATAAAGTCTGCCTCTCCCCACCCCCTGCCCGGTGCGTGACGTCATATATGGAAGACCTCTGTATACATGTACGCGCGTAAGTATATCTGTATGTTTGTGAATTTGAGTGTATATGTGCGTGCAAGTGTTTATTTGTTTGCGTATCTGCGCGCGTTCAAATGACATTGTGTAAGCGTCCATCCATGTGTTTATTTTTTCTTCATATAAGGACATGTGTGTATTGTGTTTAATTATATCTGGACATCTTCAGTGAAACCAGGGAGTGTATTTTACCTGTCTAAACAAAGGAATGTGTTTTACCTGTCTAAACCAGGAAGTGTATTTTATCTATCTAATCATGAAATGTATTTTACCTGTCTAATCTATCTATCTATCTATCTATCTATCTATCTATCTATCTATCTATCTATCTATCTATCTATCTATCTATCTATTTATCTATCTATCTATCTAGCCATCTATCTATCCCTTAGTCTTTTCGACCAATGGGGCACAATTGATGACCTTACAACCAGCTTCCTCAATTCCTTTATGTTTTCTGATAATCTTACTGTATTAGTTTCAGTCCTGTCCTCTCTGAGATGTTATCCTCCCATCTTTTCCTCTGTCTTTCTCTCCTTCACCCTACTTGTACATTACCTTGCATGATTGTCTTGGCAAGCCCTGTTGATCATGTGACATGCCCATACCATTTCATTTTGCGTTTTTACACAATGGCCAATAGCTCTTCACAGGGCCCAATGGCTTGTCTAATTCTGTTTCTCATTTCGTCATTCCTGACATGATCTCTATACGAAATGCCAAGCAACTTTCGAAAGCTTTTCATCTCAGTAGCTTGTATCCTTCTTTCGAGATCCAATGTGAGGGTCCATGACTCACAGGCATATAAAAACACAGATACAACCAAAGAGCACATCAGTCTGATCTTTGAGCTAACTGAAGTTTTTCTGTCCTTCCAAACTGTCTTCAGCCTTGCCATTGCTATTATTGTCAGCCTTTGTTGTTATTGTCAGTACAATCCTGGACAGTATTTCTGGTTTTGATCCCTCGTCTTCACAGTGACTTCTAAGTACTTGAATTTATTAACTGTTTCCAGTTTCTAATCACCATTCATGACGTCAGAGCCGATCCCCCTGGTCATCAATTTGGTCTTCTCTGCACTGATTTCCATACCAAAAGCAGTACCTGTCCAATCTAGTTTATCCACCAAACGAGCTACCACCTCCTCATTTCCTGCAAGGCCATCGATGTCATCCATAGTGTGTTATATCTGTCTATACCATGAAATGTGTTTTACCTGTCTAAATTTTAGAGTGTGTTTTACCTGTCTAAACTTTACAGTGTGTTTTACCTGTTTAAACTTTACAGTGTGTTTTACCTGTCTAAACTTTACAGTGTGTTTTACCTGTCTAAACTTTACAGTGTGTTTTACCTGTCTAAACGTTACAGTGTGTTTTACCTGTCTAAATTTTAGAGTGTGTATTACCTGTCAAAACTTTACAGTGTGTTTTACCTGTTTAAACCATGGAGTGTGTATTACATGTTTAAAACTTGGAGTGCGTTTTACTTGACTAACTAAAAAAAGCTACAGTGCCAAACTATACTCACAAATCTATCACGTTTATTAAAAGTATATTAATTACAAAATAATAATTACAAATTCAGATGCAAGTCTCCTTTCATTTAATGAAGTTAAATTATACAACATGGATTGCAATTTTACTAATTTCCTAAATGTGATAGATTTGCGAGAATAGTTTGGCACCGTAGCTTTTTATTTTGTCATCCAAATCTCATTTTAACATTTCTTTGAAAAACTCAAGTTTTTGTTGATATTTTTTAAAGATTGCGTGGGAGTGATGAAGTAGAACAGTTTGAGTGCAGCACCCAAATTATTTCATTAGAAGGGGATATGGATCCTGAGACGGTATGGGTGATAGCCTCCCCATAACTAATTTATCTTTTGTTAGAAAAGTTTTGCCTTTTGATCCCTTTATGAAACACTGCAATGTATGCTCTCTGGAGACTCAATACCCAATCTCGACTTCACCAGCACCAATAATTTTGTAAAGCCACTGTAGGTCAAGTTGTAATACTTAACTTAATATTTAGCTTATAGACCACATGACTAAATGACCAAATGGATCAGTCTGTGCATGCATGCACTAGCATACCAAAATGTACCGGATATTTCAGAGTCGTTTTCGCCGCCATAGAAGTCAGATGCAAGATACAATTTCCCAAACCGAAACTGGTATGACGGCTTTATTTATTCCACAGACAGAAACCATTCCATGAAATGTCAGTCAGAATCATATTTAATTTATATAAACCACGTCATCATCATCCTGAGAGTGTGATTGTGTGCACGTATGTATGTATTGTGTGTGGGTTATATTTTGTGATGATCATTCTCCCTTGACTAAAAGATTATCTATTGTAGACGTTTAATATTAGATACACCTTAGATAAATAGTCAAAGGGAAGTTATAATTCAGCACCGGGAACGCTTTATCTCGGGCAAGCCTATTGCATTTCTCACAAATAGCAATGTTTGAAGATCGATATCTCATCGACTCTGCTCTTACAGACTGATCAGATATCGAACATCACACGTATAAATCTTAAGGAACGAATGCTAAAGCACAGCACACGCTAGATTTATAGTTGATTATATGCCCCCACCCTTTAGACTGCTCTGGGTTTCGTTCAACATACAAAAAGAACATGCGTCCATTTAAAAAAGAAATAAACAACAATTAAAAAAATATGTTAACGAATCCTGTTCACTTATCATCACAAATATCATCAAACTTGTAATTATAAAGATCACATTCTCATTCACTCAATGAATGAATGCCATGCAATCACAAATAGATCAATATTACAATCACAATATTAATTACAATATTTAATTACTGTGGCCGCTATAGTGGGTTCGCCTCTATTAAGATTATTATTTATGAATTCCATTATCATTTAATAAACATTATCACTTATCAGTGGTTAAATTTAGGATTCGTTTCCTAACATGAATTCCCCACTCACATACCCCTATAAGTTACGCATTACCGACACACAAGTTCTGTTCTGTTCTTATTTAAGTAGTAATGTAATTTCACAACAATAACTTTCATCCAAAACAATTGACTCACGAACCCCCCTCCATCCACTAAATACTCCAGGCATGCATCAATGCACATGCGTAAGAAGGATGTAACAAAAATAAAAGATTTATTATAAAATAATATCTGTATCACAAAATACAAACAGTTCACGTAGTTACATTATTAATGTTCGAGTTCTTCACGTCTTTTCTTCTATACAATCGATAGTCTACAATGACCATCCTGAGGAACAATCTCTAATCAGACTTACGATTCTATCACGAGTTTGGAAAAGAGAGAAAGGTAGAGATAATTAATTTAGTCCACAACCTCATCTGTATTCAGCGTTGTAGAGAAATTGTATGAAAAGAGTTTATGCGATCAGCGCAATACCAGCGTCCCCTTCACTCATTTACAGTCTGTTGAGCACGCTGAATCGTCTGGAAATTAGGACAACAAATGGCGGTCATTATCTCTGTTCTCACCACCCTGGAATTCCGTGGTAGACAGTAGTCCGACGATTACAGAAGCCTCCCTCAAGATGTAATACAGGTTCTGCATCAAGGACGCCAAGACCAAGCCAAAAGACAAACCGACAGCTGAACGTTGTAAACTGTAACTAAAAAGTGAAGGACGAATGAAGGCATGCCTGCAACAACATTGGAGCGTAGTGCTTAGCTTCAAATTCATAATTATCCACACTATCTCTCATTCTCTCCCCACTCATTCAACTTACATGTTCTGCAAGAGAATTGTTTTGCCCTCAACATGCTTCATTCACCAATGCATAATATCTAACATAAATTATGCATATTAATGAAGCAATCAAAAATTTAACATATATCAAATCAATGCATGAACAATAAATTTAACATAAAATTATTCAAAGTCCATTCTCGCACCATTGATAAGACATCTTACCATTGGTTAACAGCTGCCTTCTACCGGACTCCGAAAATATTTTGTCACAAGTAATTGTAAAAAGGGTTGACAGAGTATTTATTAACTCATGCACCAATTAACCAGAACCATTCATTAACACCTTTACACCCGCGCTCTTCATCCAGGCCGTGCGCCCAACGCTTCCGATTGGGGAACTTACCCTACTTCAAAGAAACTGTCAGTGCACCCTTCACTTGCCCCTTTCCAGCTGCCTACCCAACCAATTATGCGGTTATTGCAATTTAACAGACTGGTCGGAAGTACTTCCCTCGCCCACTGTAGGTCAGTCAGGTGCACATTTTAACAGCTCGACTCGGAAATCACCCCCTTCTGTCAGCTTTAGTTCATAAAGAGCGTGAAAAAGTTAAACACCTAGGACTTAATTTAAGGAAGAGTGACTTCTGGGCGTCACACCCCTCCCTCCTTTTCTGAGATGTTACTCTCGAGTAACATCTACATAATAAAGGATCTCTTCAATAAGAAGTAAATTAAATCATTTAACAAATCTATCAATTTAAGTCAGCTACTGCTACAAAAAAGATCATTTGAGAATATATATGGTCGACAATTGTGTCCCATTTCAAAATACGAGATCGCATATCTTTATGCGATGAACCCTTTAAAGTTTAAACCGTACATATAGATACGCTTCTAACAGTCCAATTTCTCGCGTCCGTCCTGGCTGAGATTTGATTGACACCTTCACGAGTCTAGACTTCCTTAACACCTCGAGCGCGTGTTCTCAGAGTACTCACCCCTGAAAATTTCTCGCTCACACCAATACCACTGAAATTGAAACAAATTTGAGGGCTTAAATCCAGTTCCACAGAAAACACATACGCACAGAGACAAACAAAAACAAGTAACAACTAATGCCTTCATAATTCAAATTAATGTTTATATTTTCAGAACATCCAGTCCCACAAGAAAAATACACGCACGCACTCACACTCACACATACACACACAAAGAAAATAATCCTTTACTGTTATCTAAATAAATATTTCTGTATACCAAATCCTACACAGGAGTTCATTTTACATTACATCAGAAAAAGAAATAACACAGCAGCTCGGATATTTTAAGATGACGAAAATTTGCTAGACAGGAACAACTGCCAAATGCCACCATACTCAAATACAATTCGTCTTACTTCACTACACACTTCCTTAGAGTTCTGCTATAACAGATAACGAGACGGTGCAGTAGAATTAGACTTTTTCTAACGGTAAATTATACTGACTCGTTTAATTCAAACAGTTTGTCACATAATTATTTCTTCTTTTCAAGACACATTTCACCAATCACTTTTATTATAATTATAATTATAGGCCTACGTAACTTGTAGACCTATTTCCTCTCCAACGTAAATAGTCCGATTACACGCAATCTGCACTCTGAGATTAATAACTTTAATTAATCTCATGACCTCTTCCCATGAAAAGATCTGCTGCTTTACCTTTTTTTGCCTTTCTAGCAAGTTCCTCAACATTTCCGTCATGTATCAAAGATAAACCATGTGTATCATGATAAAACCAGAACTAAGATAGAACTATGAACTATAGAACTAAGAACTTTATAACTATGTACTATAGAACTATGAACTTTAGAAGTAGCAGTATAGAACTATGTTCTATAAAACTATGCACTATAGAACTATGAACTTTTGAAGTAGGCAGTATAGAACTATGTTCTTTAAAACTATGCACTATAGAACTATGAACTTAAGAAGTAGGCAGTATAGAACTATGAACTTTAAAACTATGCACTATGAAGCAAAGTCGAAAACTTTTCAGTCTACCTTTAGTTTAACTCAAAGCTTTACAATGCAAACAAGATAACTCTTCCGCAAGATTAAAGTGTAGAGACCCTTTATTTTACAAACTCTTTTGTAGCTTTACAATTTACCACACTGTAATATAGAACAGCAATTATATTATATAAGCATTTCACTATACTATCTTCTACTGTGGTTCAGGACTAACCATTGACTTTGATTTTTAAAGCACCCTAACAAGAGATCCATTCGCGGTCAGACGGGCCAACGAGTTTATATGTCAGAAGTTTGCTTAACGTAAAAGGTGATTTCCGGCAGTTGCACATATAAAATTTCTTGCTCTTGCTCAAGGTGTCAATGGTAAGGCCTGTTGGTCAGTATATTCCCGTCTTCCTGTCCTTACTTCTAGACCAACAGCAAGGTAACACTTTCTCTAACGTTTGAATACAAATCTAAATTTCCTGACATAATCCGGCCTTGACCGAATTGCTTATTTGTTAGAAAGGCAATTTCCAGGAGGGGGCGGGGGGCTTGCTCCATCTCAATCTAATAATCATTTGTCCAATCCATCCGTTTAACTTTCCATTCACACTTTGCTCTCCACACTCACATTCCTCTTGCATGGCATTCTTTCACCATCCTCTCCTTCCCCCACCCCACCCCCGACAGGCACAAAGAGTTAGCTGAGCTTATGACAGAGGAATTTAATCTTTTGACTTCATAACATTAATTAAAGAGTTCATGCAATAGACTACCTTAGTTTTACCTGTTAAAATACCTATGTAAAACAAAAATCTATATTTATAAAGTGTAGTTCACTATACATTCTTTTCTTCCAAACATTTGCTAAGATTACCGGGTATTAACAAGTGTACCCTTTCTTTATTCGTGACGATAAAAATGGAATTTCTGACGTTGTTGAATTCATGATAAGCCCTAAGGACTCGTGTACCATGACTTCAAAGCTGTGTCCCATTTGTCTTTTCTGTGTTCACTGTTCATTGCCCATTACACGAGACAAACGTAATGCCAAATACGTTTATAGACCCATAAATTTCCTAGTCTCAAGGATTTCAATTTCTCCATCAATAACAAATCTCTCTTTCTTCCTCTTATCTACACTTATAACCAGTGGTGATTTCGCTAACAAATTATCTTAATGTCAGAATAAAACTTCTTATAAAAAATTTGTTTACTTCCTGGACAGAGTTATACAAATGCTTTTATACAAGAAATACTCTCTGATTAGAAACCGGTAACGATAGGTAGAATGCAGCAGAAATTGTAGTACTAGTAGTAGTAATAGTAGGAGTAGTAGGTGGAAAAGATCCATTAAGAAATTTTTTGCAAAACTGGAAAAATCGCGAAACGTTGCATATTTTTGTTAAATTTGTTACAAAAGCATTAATACATATTTTAAATACTCAAAACTGCGTTGTAGGTGCCATTGAATAATTATTTTATTTAAATTGACCAATGTCACAGGTCGTCTTACCCAAGCTCCCCTAGCAGTAATAGTAGTCATCGTCGTAGTCGTAGTAATAGTAGCAGTACTAGTGATGGCTTATAAGAGTGCTTATTCTCGATAAGAAAAACACTAAAATCTTTACAATACCAAATCATAACTATATTTTATAACATGTTCGACAACACAGTAATTAAAATGTACAGTAGTCGCAAATCGTCATACAAGTCTGCCTCACCCCCCCCCCAACCCCGGGTGCGTGACAATATATGAAATATCTCTGTATCATGTTCTCTTAAGTTTATATGTATGAATCTGTACGTATATGTGCGTGTGTTTGTGTGTGTGTGTGTGTGTACGCGCGCGCGATCAAGTTGTAAGTGTGCGGGCGTATGTTTATATGGTCTTGATGTCAAGAGTGTGTGTGTGTGTGTGTGTGTGTGTGTGTGTGTGTGTGTGTGTGTGTGTGTGTGTGTGTGTGTGTGTGTGTGTGATGTCCAGAATGTGTTAGAAAGTTTACAACTGGTGGTGCTTGCAGTGGACAACTGGAAATTTAGCTTAGCAAGCTGCTTAGGAATAAATATTTCTGTTATTTTTCATAAGTAATCTAAGAGAAGGAATAAATATTTCTGTTATTTTTCATAAGTAATCTAAGAGAAGCAAATTTTCCCAACACTTTCTTTGTTTCCAGTAAGTGCAGAAACATGGAAATGTTCTCTCAGTACGTTAAGAGCAGAAACTCGTAGTAATGTTCTTTTCTCTCAGTACGTTAAGAGCAAAAACTTATAGTAAAGGTCTTTTCTCTCAGTACGTTAAAAGCAAAAACTTATAGTAAAGGTCTTTTCTCTCAGTACGTTAAGAGCAAAAACTTATAGTAAAGGTCTTTTCTCTCAGTACGTTAAGAGCAAAAACTCGTAGTAAAGATCAACACAAATAAAATTTTGTATCAGTTTAAAATAGCGCACATTATTGTTCAGGACGACATAGCAATAAGTTCATCGTTAGTCTCTATTGTTTTAAATCTAAAAGTCATTATATATCTTTGCGTACATATATAGATATTATTTTGTATGTGTGTGTGTGTGTGTGCGTGCGTGCGTGCGTGCGTGCGTGCGTGTGTGTGTGTCTGTGCGTGTGTTGTCTGCAACAAGTGTAAAATTATAACCACATTTTTTTAAAATAGTAAAATAATAACTTCTTGTTAACTGTGAACCGTCTTTGTCCTAATATTGGCTAAATAGTGAACCGTTTACTTTCTTCTTATACATATGGAGATGTTTACGCTTCCCTTCCATTTCCCCGCTGCCCATTTTTTTTCCAACCCCAGGTGTGACTACGTGCCGGTTTATAATCTGTAATATACATTTGACATTGCTTTAGTCTCCTTTGACCTTCCTGCCTATCTGAGTAATGATTGGGCATCGATTGTTTTCGTAAGCGTGTCACATGATCAGTTTCTAATCTAAGTACATTCGTAAAGGGATTTTTTATTTAATATTCAAAGACAAGAGAGTCTGGAAGGAACCGGTTAGTCGCGCCTGCAGATATTTAAAAAAAAAGCATACAGCAGAAACAAATGGTTGAAATCTCCGTTTTCTAATCTCGTGTTTAATACAATCGTTCATACGTAAGTGTTTACGTTATGTGTTTTCTCTTAGTGGAGTCTTTTTAAATTACGATATCTTAAACTATAATTATTTATATACTTTACAGAAACACATCCTATTTCAATCTTGATATATACAGCCAGGATAGCAAGTAAATACTGGTGATAGACTACAACATATAATATGTAAGTGAGTCACGCTAATACGAGTGGTCTTGTATCAACAATAATGTATTCAACAATAAATAACGTCAGACAGCATGGTTACAAATAGCGAATAGTTCAACAGTTACAATTAGTGTTTATATATGTATTATTTATTTAAATTCATAAACACGACCACATGGTGTTGTAAGAGAATTTCCGTTCGAGTCCTACGGCACTGTGGTAGTTACTTAGTACATTTATATGAGTGAACTACTATAAATGATTTTATAAAAGAACACTGAATATTTTTGAGTGAACTCTGAAATACCTTAGTAGAGATTGTCTACAACTTCACCAAAGCTGTTCAGCTTGTTGGTTTTAATAGACCCTTAGTTTTCGCTCCCCGATGTGACGTCTGGGGTCACAGTGTTGCATATCTATGTATATAGAGTTAAACACGTGATCCATGGAACTGTCTCTGGCCCATGGGTCATTCCATTCTGGCATTGCTTCATGACTCGATGCTTGATGAATTCAACAACTGAGATGATGTATCAGATAAAATCTCAGACAAAGTGCCAATATGCTAATGAAATACATATTGGCTAAGAAATCATCCTCGTGTGCTTTTTGACAGAACACTCATACTTATATGGTCATAATACATTTAAATATCCTAAATGAAATATAACAATATAAAATATAATATTGTTGAGAGATAAACATAAATATAATATTAGCTAGGCAAGCAAAACCACATACCTCTGGCAGTAATATATACAGAAGATGATTTCCTTCTGTTCATAACTGGCAATAAGGGTAGTAGCATGAATATACTTTGTTAACTCCTGGAGCCAAAATACATGTTGCCTCAGTAGTTGGCCTCATTTGGCTACCAATTTACAGGTGCATTTCTGGTACATACATTTATTCACAAGGCTGAGCTGCAGTTAGGTTAATTTAATGAGTTGTCTGGAACATCCAGGTATGTTTCTAGCCTGGGGATAAGGATCAGCCTTTCTAAAATGAACCAACTTATTGTTTTAGACAGTTTCACATAATGGCTTATGTAACCCATCCCCAAGTCTCCTCTTTAGAGAAGGAAAACATCTTCTGTATATATTACTGCCAGAGGAGACTTGTGGATAGGTTACATAAGCCATTATGTGAAACTGTCTAAAACAATAAGTTGGTTCCTGCCAGGGATAAAGAAATTTTGAAGAGTTATCTAAAGAAAAGTTCTTTTCAGAACCACGTGATTAGAGTATGAGTTACACGGACACCCCACCCAATTTGAATTAAGACTATTGTGAATGTATCATGACTTTCAGTAGCTATGCATTTGGTTCCTCCATTACAAAAGATTTACCTAAAGAGAGATATTCATAATGACCTCTTGCTCACCTTTTTCATTTTATGTCCGTTCCCATTACTTTTTTTCGTTTGCATTTTCGGCCAGAAATATTGTAAGGCACCACCATGGTGTGTTCTATCTTATATTTAGCTTTTCACAAAATAACCGCCTGTGCTAGAACTTATTAATCTGTTACTTATTTATGCTTACGAATAAAATAAATTGAGAACTTTTTAAGCAGCAGAAGCAAAAATCAAAGTGTTACACCAATGCCGCTTAGTTAATGGATATTATTATTATTATTATTAATTAATTAATCATCCAAAACTAATTACAAGTGATGAGAATCTTAATTTATTTTATTAATATGATCCTCCAGCAGTCACCACTCGTCTCTCTCACTTGGCAGATATGCGGGTGCTGTAAACGTTTTATCTCTTCCACAACATTAAAGACAAACATTTACCGTCATACGATATTCCATAGGTGGAAAACCGCTTGCTAAAGGAGAAGACAAATCCTCTTTATTCTCTATTTGGTGAGCCCACATCCACCCACTTTCTTCTCCAACATAAGTTTATCAATATGCGTAAAAAGGTCAATAAATTTAACAATAACTTTATTAAATCAACAAACATATACATAAGACAGATACAATGAACAAAGATTTCTTGACATCAACATTTTCAAGAAAACTATACAATGAACAAAGATTACTTGACATCAATTTTTGAAAACTATGCAATGAACAAAGATTACTTGACATCAATATTTCCATGAAAACTAAGTTTAATAATTTGTAATCTACACAGTATATATTCTAAAATACAATTTAACAATAACGTCAATACAAATCACAGGATAGTTCCTATCAGAGAAGAGAAATAGAGTTGTTTGAGATAAGCAATAATAGTTTTTACATAACCTGAATTAACGCGGTCTCAATAGTCTTTCACTTGCTTTGCAACAGTTTCACAAGGTTTTGTCCACGTCAACACATATCTCTCTCTGCACACGTTGAAAACACTGATGCACTATTATTCTTTTAAAAAGCCAACTTGAGCACCTCTTCACTGTGTTCAGTTCCTTCAAGCAGAATAACAACTGTAGTGATTTCTGGTAACTTCTCTGTAATTGTTCATTGTAATCAGCATATCTTGCCACCATATATCAAAGGGATGTAGTGTGTCTTCATACTTACACACCACTCCCCACCTTTACCACATTCAGTTGTAGCAGTTCACAAACAGTAAAAAGGGTTCAAATCAGAGAAAGAAAAAATAGAAAGGCTGCTTGCCCTGAAAAAATATAAACAGGGAACAATGCTAAGTTTCCAGTGTATCACTTTATAACTCCATTTTTTTCTTACATTCCAGTCTCAACTTACAATTCTATGCAACAGTATTTATTAGCCAAATAAACACACACAGCATATTAAAACTATGTCAAGTGGTTAGCATACTACATATGAGCAGCTTAGTTCAAACATTTGTAGAAATAATATTCTACTCACATAATACATATAATTATGTAAAACATAATTATAACATATCAATAGCAAAATGCACGAAATATTTCTAAGTCCATTCTCTCTCAAACAGTCAGTTAACTCACATCAAACTAACGGCCGCCTTTCAAGACTGGATTTCTTTGCCACTTCAAATTCAAGTGATCAGACAATAGAATTCTCTATAGCAGGTAAACTTTTAGATCTCAGCCCATTCGCTGGTCTTTTTCTCATAAATCATAACCATTGGATAATAAAAACTACTCACCCAATTGGAACTGGATTGTTTTACATCAGTAATTACTAGCATTTTCTCAACTCGGGTGTTTACTTCAACTCAGACACTTTTAAAAAATGCCGTCATTAGGAGTGTCCAAGGTCGGGTTACTCTGACAAAATACAACAATTAAATTTTTAAAATGTACTCCACAACACAAAATTATCTCCCTTTGCATTTGCAGTATATTTTGTTTCAGTGTATATGATGGCAGTTAAGATGTGCAAATAAAGCATATAAATTAGGCGTTAAAAGAAATACGATAGTTTAAGATATAAGAAACAAGAAATATAGTTTGAGATTTATAATAATTACTATAAAATTATTATCTTAAAATTGTATTTCGCTTATGATTGTTTTCCTTTCATTTATGCTGTTAATAATAGGAAACCAAGCTATTCTATTACATATGAACTATATTCAATTCCTCTTTCACTCGTTTCAAATATTATTCAACACTCATATAAAGAATCATTAGCAGACAAATTTTCTTAAAATGAAAATTTTCAGACAAAGAGAGGAAGGGGTTAAGAACCATAGGCATGTTTGAAAATGGCCAACAGAAAGTAATTAAGCAGCAAGAATATTTACATATGTGTATAACCGCGAATTCAGCAATAGAAAGCCAGTAAATAGTGCTAGGGCTCTTATATCCCTTGCAGGTCACTAGTGTAGGGTTAATCAATAGTGCTAGGCTTTATGACTCGTGCAGGTCACAATGTAGAGCAAGTCAACAGTGCTAGCTCTCATGCGTGCACAGACATATACAGAGATGAATATGTAGGTCAATGTCTCTAAGCGTTCACACATGAAAGTAAACAGATAGAGGGTTCAGATTAAGATCTAAATTATGCATAAGTAAATCTGAGCTATCCATATCCTTAGTCAGTCATCAACTAATGTAATTAGTGAGCTGACATTTCAATGACAACATATCTTGATAACAATAACCGGTAAAGAACAAGAATTTGGAAGAGGTGCAATGAATTTGAGACAGGTACAATACATCATGGCAGGTATATTGTAAATTATATTGTCGTGGGAAAAGTACATACTTTGCTTGTTGGCGAGTTGGTGAAATACACTGGGGTACGTAAATTGCATTTAATAGGCAAACGTTTAGTTAAAACATCGGCAAACTACATTTTTAAGCAGTATACTAGGGTTTAGTTCTGAAAGCATGATTCTTTATATGCTGACAGTTATAAACGACTATTTTAAAGAAATGTAAATAAATTGGGAAAATCTTTTAAGAATTCATATTTAGTTTTGCAATCTTTTATTAATGATTTCTGTGGAATTCTTCTTTCAGATAAAAATCAAGTCATTGTTACAAACTTACACCAGACAGAAAATATTTTACGCATATAAATAAAAGTGAATTTTCAAGTACTATCACCCTAATGGCAAGGGAAAGCTTATACGAGAAGTTTAATAAAGAAATAATTGACTTGATGAATCCACAATCAGTGATGGCTTATCTACAGAACAAGAACATTATAAACGAGGCTCAAAAAAACAAAGTACTTGAAAGCAAACATATTGCTATCAGAAATTTTTGTTTGATTGGCATGCTTGCCCAGAATGCAGTGGACGAAGAGTTGTTTCTGACAGCACTGCAAGAAACAGCATGCGATACACACGTCAGACTTCTAAAAATTCTAAGGCCACAAAGTAGTTCCCAATTACAAGACGTTGTCGAGGATCACGAACAAAGACTTCAGTTAATTGAAGGCCAAAGACAAGATTTAAGGAGGATGCAGGAAAAAATCGACGAGCTATCCAAAAAGAAAGAAGAATTAGAGCGAACTTTGAAGGAAAAGGAAAAGAAGCTTGTGGAAAACTCAAATCTTATCGGCACACTAAAGAAACGTATAGAAGACCTTGAACGTGAAAAGTGTGACCTTGAAAACCAAATTGCTACCGCTCACGCAAAAATACGGGACATGGAGGCAAAGCAGCAGAATGATATGGCTGCGGTGAGGAACGACATGAATGTAATGAGGGAAAACCATCAGAGGAACATGGCTGAGATGCAGAATGAGATTAGACAGATGCAAAGAGCCATTGGGGTACAACCCATCATAAGGGCACAACCCCCTATAAGGGCACAACCCCCTATAAGGGCACAACCCCCTATAAGGGCACAACTCCGTATGAGGACACAACACCCTATAAGGCCACAAAACAGATTTCAGCCGAACCCTCCAAGATAGACGAACGATAAAATTGAACACAGTGCATATATCTTCTGTCAAAATAAACAAATAAGCACGACAAAACGACGACAGTGTCCGATGCAAGAAGACTTTAACAGCATTACAAATCTCAAAAATATGTTTAGGTTCCATAAAAGAATGAGCTATAAGAGGTTTTCTTTTAGAAAAAAAAAGATAGTTTGTGAAAATAACGGTGTTTTATATGATGCTGGACATGGAGGGCGGAGTGTGTATTTTCTCTCCGGTAATGGCGTTTACACTCATACAATATAAAGTATATATGTTATTATGTCGTAATGCTAAATGCTGCAGGGCCCAAACGTGACATATTACACTCATGCAATATAAAGTACATATGTTATTATGTCGTAATGCTAAATGCTGCAGGGCCCAAACGTGACATATTACACTCATGCAATATAACGTACAAAGACTTTAATGCCTTAGAGGTTCGCTTGCTGTATTATTGTACTCTCACTCGCAAGTTTTGACAAAATATAATTCAAGATATTTACTGTATTGTATACAAGTGTTGACAATACATCATAATTCCATTCAAGACATTTACTATATACACATCATACAAGTGTCCACAATATATCATAATTCGATTCTAGACTTTACTGTATACACATTATATAAATTTTGATAATACATCATAATTCCATTCAAGACACTTACTGTATACACATTATACAATGTTTTACTGCTATTATTTTTCAGTCACTGGCTTTTTATTAAAATTTGGTACTTGAAGACTTAATGTTTCCCTATTTAAATTAACTCTCTTCATAATTTCACGTTACTGAAGAGAGTAATTTCTTTTATTACTCAAATATAACTCCACTGTACTACTATATATTCTTGTGTACTGAACTAGTATATATTATTCTGTACTGTACTACTATATATTATTCTGTACTGTATAACTAAATATTATTGTTTACTGAACTAGTATATATTATTCTGTACTGTACTACTTTATATTATTTAGTACTGCAGCCGCCTCTTCACACTCTTATTATTTTTAGATTTTATTCTTAATAATCTATAACTTATCAATTTTAGAATTGATTAGATGATTCAAGAGGACGAATAACAATTTAAATTATTGACTAGATTTTCTTCTTTCCAGCTCGACTTGGTGGATACTTGTTTGTTGGTAAAGACCTTCACACTAAGAAATTATTTAGTTGTCACATACAGTTCGTGATAGGACTTAAGGAGTTATTACGACCCGTTTTTAATTAATCATTTGGCAGCCCCCACCCTATCTACCCGTTTTTATATCAGCTGACATGCATCAGAAGGTAAATTACACGATACGAAATTAATAACTATTCACAAAACAAAATTTCTATGTTAGTTTTAAGACATGCAAAATATTCATTTGGAAAAATATCTATGTCAGTTTTAAGACATGTGCATAATTAATTCAACACATTTGAGAAATCAAGATTATTTAATTTCACATGCTTCAATAATTACTGAGCATTAAAACATAAAATATCATATCACTTTGTCTCACTATAAGTTGGAATATGACTAGTTATGTCTCCACACTTACAGAGAGGTATAAGGACAATTTATCACGAAAGATCACCATAATTTTCTGTGTTATAAGTTAGAGACATGACCCATTATGTCTCTACACTTAAGGAATACATAGCAAATATCATATCATTATATCTTTTCTCCTTGTGATAAAAGAATACAACATATAACGTCATATAAATGAGCTCTGGGTAAAATTATTCCTTCCTCTCTGCAGAAGACAAAATACAAAAATAAAGATTTCTCAGCATATACAGAGACTTATATACTGGACCCTTACACTTCCATTTCTACTGCTCTGGACATAGAGTTGGCTCCTAAATTATCAGCATTTTTTTTATTACTTCCACTGAAGTACTTTGCACAATGCAAACAAAAGAGCTGGCAAATACATATCCCAATCGCTCAGTTTTCGTAATGACTTGTTAAGAGTAGCATTCAGATTTTCAACTAAACTATTATGCATTGGCTGATAAAGAGCAGTTTTATACTGCTTTACTATCAAAAGTTGATTAATTTCTTTCATTAACTTACTTGTGAATTGAGTTCTTTTTTCAGACAAGATTTCTTCTTGGAATCCTAATGCAAGAAAATGTAAACAGTGTATTTGCTACTGATACAGTACTAATGGAGCTAAGTGAAATCTCTTCAGGGCATCATGTAGCATTATCAATGACAGTGAAAATCCGTCTATGGCCTTGACCCAATGAGGGCACAAATTCTCCAATGAAATGGCTACATGCCTAAAAGGAATTAAAATTGTTGGAGTTTCACCTAGTGGAACTGGGCTTCCAAGTTTCTATTCATTTGCTGGCACATATCACATTACTGACAGTGCCAAATGACATATCATATCAGACCTGGCCAATAAAACAGCCTCCAAAAAACTAAAGTTTTGCTTGGTCCTACATACCAACTGCGGGTGGGTCATGAGCCAAATGCAACACATTTGCTTGACAGCTCAGTACTACCAATTGACTGCTATAAGTCTCTTCCTGTTTACGAATGAAGATACCATCCTTCCAGTGTAACTCATAGGTTTGCCAGAAGATTTAGACAGGTATGATCCTGAGAGCTTGGTCATCTCTCAACATTCTCTAGAGAATTATCTGTCAACTGTGCTGCTCTAAGAAGGGCCCTTTACCTAATCAGATTCAGCTACAGTCTGACAGTCAGAAACATTTATTGACCCTTCCTGGTGACAAACGACAGTTTCAGCCAAAGTCATTGATGAATCACCTCCACAATTGCTACTGACTATTCCTGGTTCATTTTGCATACCTTCATGCATGCTCCTAGCTTCAGCTTCATATGATGCAGCTTGATTATAATGGGGCTTACAAAACACAAGCCCTTAATACATGCACAATACCATAGATCTATTTCTTCTCCAATGTAAATAGTCGAAGTACATGTAATCTGCGCTCTGAGATTAACTTTAATCTCATCTTAGCTCTCCATCAAAAACCTCTGCTTTTAAATACGTTTTCTAGCACGTTCCTCAACATTTCCATCACGAATCAAAGATCAACAAAAGTGTATCGTGATGAAACCAGAATTGAGATAAAACTATGCACTCTAGAGCTATAAAGACTTCTGTCTATCATTATCTTAACTCAAAGAATTTACAATGCAAACAAATAAACCTTCCACAAGCTTAAAGTGTTTATCTTACATATTCTTTTGGAGCATTACAATTTACTATAGAATAACATTTGTAGAATGTAAGCATTTCGCTATACTATCTTCTACCATGGTACAGCACTGTCCATTGACTTTCAGCGTCCCTATAGATCTGCCGCTAAGTGATAATTGAAGGGTCAGTATGCTAAAAAAATTAAAACCGACTGTAATTATCAATGGATTTAAAAAAATTAAATTACTACTTATTATAGACATATTGATTAATTTAAAAAGTTGAGGCAGCACACATTTTTACTTCAGACTGATTGGTTAAAATTAGAATGCCAAGCATTCTAAAACTAAGTCTGCATGACCCATTTAATCGCAAGGACGATGAATGGGTTAAAGCTCCCTAACAAGAGATCTGTGTGTGGTCAAGAAGTTCATGTGTCAGAAGTTTGCTAAATGTTAAAGGCGAT
Source organism: Sinotaia quadrata (assembly GCA_028829895.1). Taxonomy (NCBI): domain Eukaryota; kingdom Metazoa; phylum Mollusca; class Gastropoda; order Architaenioglossa; family Viviparidae; genus Sinotaia; species Sinotaia quadrata. The sequence goes on along the minus strand of CM054184.1, from coordinate 51,973,026 downwards.
TTCGGGAAATTTTACACGTATGTAAAATTCCTTGCTCTTGTTCTGATTGGTCAATGTTTTCGTCAGGTCTCTATCTGTCTGACCCGACCCGCTAATGCCCATTGGTCAGTACTTTCGCGATTCCTGTCCTTATCTCTATACTAACATCACTGTAACGCTTTCTCTAACCTTTGAACTCAGGTTAAACTCTTTTTCACCGGCAAACACTAGTATCTGATCGATCTGCCTGGTCCGTTTGGCTTGCACTCTCTCAATCTAACGGCCATTCGTCCAACCTACTCATTTAATTTTCCATTTATGCACCCCTCACTGTTAGTGACCCATATCCGTCTTGCATGACGTCATTTCACGACCTTCCCTTCCCCCACTCCTTTTACCCCCTCCTGATTCCAACAATGAGCTGTGTTTATAACATAAAAATTTCATATTTTTTATATATATAACATCAATAATTACTTTCAGGAAAGAGTTAATAAAATAAAACACCTTACTTTTACCTGTACATTCCTATCGTCCAAACATTTTGATAAGAGCACCTGGTATTTTCAAGTGTACCCTTTCTCCGTGCCACACAATCCTGGAATTTATGAGGTTTTGGATCTATGATAGGCAATATGACCACCACATTTTATACTGAATGTATTTCTAGACGCCCCACAATGAGCAAGCTTATCGCGGATTCTCAAGGATTTCAGTATCTCAGTCAAAAACAACTCCACTTCTTTCTCTTGCATTAGTTTGTAACTAGTAGTGACGTCACTAACAAATAACTTTAATAAAAAATGCACTCCATTAAAACTCCTTCTGACGCATTTGTTACTTTCTGTTCAGAGTTGTATCAGTAAGAAGAAATATTTGACTAGATGTTGAATGTAATGAATAATCAAATATAACTGAAATATTCTTATTAATAATAATAACAAAATGTCGGAAGAGATGGACCAGAGATACAAATAATGATCTCATACTATCAAAGTCAACCAACAGTAAGAAGATACGGAAAGAGAATACACGAACTCTGACTCAAACATCATCCAGATGATATTATCAGTGAACACCGATCATACGAAATATGCCTCTAGCAGTCCTAGAACTACAAAGGATATAACAGCAACAAACAAATATCACAACCCTATAAAGTGCACTGAGAAATGAATATACACAGAATGAAGATGCCTTCAGACAAATTGGTGATATGAATTTATGTACACACACACACACACACACACACGCGCGCGCGCGCCGAAATAACGTACAAGAATGCTTTAAACGTATTTAAAGACAAATGTGACGTAAGGTCTTTCACTCGTCCTCATACTCATTTTCATAACACCTCAACTCTTCCAAAGAATGCACCCCCACCCACCCCGATTATTTTTTTAATCACCTTACTTTATGGACAGCCACACAAACAGACGCTAATTCACTTCTTTTCATTACTAATGGTGGTCACTTCATAAACAAAATTGCGAATCCATGACTTTTCTCGATTTTGAGAGGTACAAATCAAGTTTTCTCGCCACTTGGTTTTCAAGGGCAGCAAGAAAAATAGCTATCTGTATATAGACTTAAGGCAAAATAAAAATCCGTTGTAATAATAATTAAAGATATTTTGTTAAGTTCCAGTCCTCAGAATATTTTCGTTTGTTTCTTGCTGTAGTTTTTTGTCGTTGGGATGACTTTGTTGATTTAAAATTTGAGTTATTTCTACAACAAACGCAGACATATCCCCCCTCCGTAAGCCTGAACTAATTCATAGCAATGACATGGTTGTGAATTAAACTAAAATTATAAATAACACGAGGCAAAATGTGACTTTGGCAAATTATGTTCTATTTTATTAGAGGTCATTTCGAACTTGACAAAGAAAATCATTCAACAGTAGTAATTCCATCGGATTCAAACATTTATATTTATTAATTGTAGTTAGACATAATGAGAGTTCGGTAAACTACACAGATAGTTACCTTTCATGAAAAGCCTAGTATTGCCTTGCTTAACCTTGGTTAGTGAAGAAAACTTTGTGTTGTTTTTAATTATAAATTACATTTTCTGTAGAAAGCGTTATTAGTATAAGACACCGAAAAGGGACTGTAGAATCATGCATGCTCTTTGTGCACGCCATTCTTTGTACTCAGTTGTTGATCTTATGCATATCGAAAATTGTTTTTAGAAATACAATTTCTTTTTGGTTAGCTGATGTAAGATGTATCCATTCCTCAACACTACAAATATTTAAAGGCACATAATCTTGCTTGCTGTAGTGTTTCAACATTGCCGACACAGAGTTGTCCTTTCCTGATCCCGAGGGTCCGCTGATTACAACCATTCCTTCGTCTTCCATTATTCTTAAAGCTTTTCGGTAGGCTTTTTTCCCCCACGAATATATGGTCTTGGCTCTCGATCTCCTTTAAGGTACCGGCTGATCTATGATTAGACAGATAAGCAGAAAACACAGAGTCAAGCAAGCAAGAGCAAGATAGGTAGCAGGAGAAGTATGTATAAAATCATATTAGATAGATAGATAGATAGATAGATAGATAGATAGATAGATAGATAGATAGATAGATAGATAGATAGATAGATAGATAGATAGATAGATAGATAGATAGATAGATAGACAGATAGATAGATAGATACGAATACATTTACAATTAATATATATATATATCTGTATGTGTGTGCTTTAGATGTAGGTAAATTGCGAAAACTTTTACAGACACCGAGAAGGACAGAGAAAGATATACTGCATACACAATAAAATAAAGATGCATAGTGTGGCGGGGAGGGGATTCTCTATGTGTGTCCCTTGGGTAATTAATTAATAAGCGAAATCGCGCTCCCAATTAATGTATATTAATTAATTCTCTCGTTCCCAATCACATCCACAATCTCCTCAAGGGTCTTGTCGTGCGGTCTTGAGAGTGACTAGGTCATGCCTTGGGTAGTCTGTCAGTCAGTGGCTATCCCTACCCAAGTGTTACCTGTCTCAGATAGTGAAGTATACACCGTTATCTTACGGTCGTCTCTTCACCTATCTGGCCCTTACCACTGTCTCTCGTCGTCGAGAATAGGAACTATTTTGAATCATGTGCGTAGACCGTCTATCTAATTGTTGTTACGTCATTGGCAGCCCCCACCCATTCTCAATTTCACATATGAAACTCTCTTCCAGATATGAGAGCAAATAGTTTTAAGAAATAACAAATTTATTAAAAAAAGAATATAATAATAAACTTCAAATTATTCGATGTCATGAAAAACCCCACCAGAAAATAATATAAGATTCAGAATCTAAATGCTTTTTCTCATCAAGAGTTAAAGAGTTAGGAATGAAGAATTGACTTGTTCTAAATTAATGTTCAATGAGTAACTTAAACAGTTCTTAGAAATCATCAATCAGAAGATGAAATTCATTCTCCAGATTCTCTCAAAAAAATCAATAGGAAGAACCAACAATTCTGTTCTCCCTTAACAATTAAATGAAGCAAAGTAATAGTTCTTAACGCAATAATCACTAAAATAGACTATAGGGAAAGAATACAAATCAGAAATTTACATTAATCACAGAACGATTACAGACATGTAACGCAACATAGGTAAGCATTCACCTGATGTGATTTGTGGTTGTTGTGTCCGTCTACGCCCGGCACTGGCAGCTGGCGCGCAATACAGGTTACACTGAACAAACTTGCAAAACTTTCATTTCGCTCCTGCTAGTGTTCACATTTACCGTTCTTGTCAGGCACTCGGTCACACAATTATTAACGAAGTGTCCTGGTTACGATTATAGTCCAAACGAAATTCTCACACAAGTCAGTTATTAACTTTGTTGCACTAAAATACTGAGTCATTCATTACTCTGCTAATTTGTCAAGCCGTAGATTTCTCCACTTGGCAGAAACTCATATTACTAGTGAAATTTACGTACCAATACAAGTCTCCCCGACAGTATTATCTGGTTCGAAAAGTCACTCTCTTCGTCACAGGCCGTCTTGCCTGTATGACGCGTAATATCCACGTGCGTTTCCCCAAGCAAATCTTGTCTGACAAATTCTTACTGTTGTAAACCTTTCCGTCGTCTTCTCGATCAAATGGTTTTTCACACAACAGTCCAGTAATGCTCCAATGACAATATATGTAGACCAGGTACTCAGCGCCAAGGTCTCTAGTGAAGTTAAAGCTGAACTTGTTAGAATTCTTTGGTTTACCCTGCGAGACTCCACCCTTTTGAAGTACTCTCTTTGAGTAATCTTGATCCTTTGAAGTGATCCTTTGACTTACTCCCTTTGACTTCCGAGCTGTGGAATATACAAGTGTTTTGCGTACCTCAGTTCATGTTTGATAAGCGTTAGGTCTGCAATCTCATTCTTGGTTCTCATTAAATTTCTTACAAGCGTTTGTGCGACACCAAGAATAACATTACAAATTTCAATCATTTAAAATACAAGCATTTGTAGAAAAATACAACTTAACAATTGAAACAAGGAAAATTCGAATTATTATTTACAAATATAATTACCCTTTCAGACATCTCTTCTTCTGTCTTACTCCGCACTATCTCCGCAGGAAGTCATTGCAGGCCTCTAGAAAACTCGTAGTGAAATTAATTAGCGTGGTCATCCTATTTATGTTTGGGCCAGCCTGCACTAAAGGGTTGGCATTTTTATTGTTTGTTCCAACTCCCCAGGCTGATAGCGGGTGGTCAGCTTCCCCCTCGTTCATGACCCGCGCGCCACAATGTAAATCACCGCGGTTGTCGGCCGGCCGTGATAAGCTACGCCGATATCTGTTATTCTATTTAGGTAAAGTTTGTCTGCGTGTCTGTTTGCATTTCCAGCTCCACACATAGTCAGTAAAGATATACTGCATACACAATAAAATAAAGATGTATAGTCAGTAAAGATATACTGCATACACAATAAAATAAAGATGCATAGACAGTAAAGATAATATTCAGTGTTAAGACAAAATTCATATACAGTATGAATTCATGAAATATTTCAGAGTAATCAATCCTCTTTATTAATTTTGATAAACCTTTGATAGTCTGATAGTCAGGGACGATAGAAATGCCTTGAGTGTATTGGTCTCTATGTAAGGACACATCTTCCCGTTCAGTTCTAGTCATCTCGATTTGTCCAGAGCCATGTGGTCCCTTCAATGCACAAGGCAATGACATATGAAAAACAGGTATTTAATCATCTCATCAATTAAGGCCTAAACTTATTTATTCTTGCACTCTATCAGCCTTAACAACCAACAAATTATTTACTTTATATTTGTATGGTTACTTTCGATTTAAATATGAATTTGACGCCCAATTTAAATATGTTTTGATGATAATTCAAATGATTTATTGATAAGACGTAGAGACAAACAGATAGATACATAGGTGGATGGGTGGAATGATGGGTGAACAGTTAGTGTAGCAATAATAATTATTATCGATTATAATCGACCCCGCCATTTTTCATGATTATTGTATATGTTCTTTTGCCAATAATAACCACTATCGTCACTTGTTTTGAAAAATCAATCAATAGCCTGTGTGCTTTATTCTTTGTTATACTTATGCTGCATATTTTTTTAAAAAATTACTTGTACATTATTTTGTAAATTGTATCTAGGTGAATTTTTTTTTCTCTCACAATACATATATAGCAATGTTGTTTTTTTTGGTTTATGTCCTCTGAGCATGTGTGTGTGTGTGTGTGTATGTGTGTGTGTGTGTGTGTGTTGTGTATGTATGTATGTTGTCTGCAATAAGTGTAAAATTATAACCATAAGTTTTGTTATTTTTTAATTGTAGAATAATAACTCTTTACAAACTGTGAACCGTCTTTGTATTAATATTGACTAAATAGTGAAACGTGTACTTCTTTCTTGACATTTATTTTAGTCTTTGATCTTCCTGCCTATCAGAGTAATGATTGGACATCGATTGTTTTCGTGTATCACTTGATCAACTTCTAAGTACATTCGTTAAGGACTTTTATTTAATGTTCAAAGATAGAACAATCTTAAAGTAACAGGTGTTTTAGGACTTAAAAACGCATGCAGCAACAGCGACAAAACGCCGAAATCTCCGGTTTCCTAATCTTGTGTTTAACACAATCGTTTATAAGTATTTTGTTGAATGTTTTCTAATCTTGTACTCAACACAATCGTTTATATGTAAGTGTTTATGCTAGATGTTGTTAAATATAAATATAAGATATATTTTTTATTACTTCTTTAGTAAGATATTTCCACCTACAGAAACATTATGCAACAGTAGAACGTCTGTCTTATTATTGTGTAAAGAGTGGTTTTACGACACCCTTATAATCCGCCAAGTGAGAGACATGTTGGTCTTGTGGAAGAATTATTAATAACTATATATTAAGATTATCGATCACTTATAATTAATTATGTGTTGTTAATTAATAAATAATAACCATAATGAGTGAAGGATGTCCAGAGAGTGTGTATTGTGTATGGGTAAAATTTTTGTGGAAGACCATTCTCCTTTGGCTGAACAGATATTTATTATATACGTTTAATATTAATATATCTTAGACAAATAGTCAAAGGGTAGTTATAATTTAATACTGGGGTTGTTTAATCTCGGATAAACCCTTTGAGCTTCTTACAAGTATTCATTCCACAATAAGATTAAAATAATTAACGTGCCTTGTGACCGTTAAAGGGAAGTAAAAGTACCTTAGAAAAAGAAAATTAAGAATTACTTCCCCTTGACCGTGACACCACTTCATGGTTTAAACAAGTAAAACACACTTCATGATTTAGACAAGTAAAACAGGTGTGTTTTACCTGTTTAAACCATGCACACCTGATGGTTTAGACAGGTAAAACACAATTCATGGTTTAGACAGTAAAACACATTTCATGGTTTAGACAGGTAAAACACACTTCATGATTTAGACAAGTAAAACACACCTGATGATTTAGACAGGTAAAACACAATTCATGGTTTAGAAAGGTAAAATACACTCCATGGTTTAGACAGGTAAAACATATTTCATGGTTTAGACAGGTAAAATACACTCTAAAATTTATACAGGTATAACACACTCCATGGTTTAGACAGGTAAAATACACTCCATGGTTTAGACAGGTAAAACACATTCCATTGTTTAGACAGGTATAACATACTCCCTGGTTTCACTGAAGAAGATGTCCAGATATAATTAAACTGTAATTAATATAGTTTATTAAAACTATATTAATTACAAAATAATAATTGCAAATTTAGATGCAAGTCTCCTTTCATTTAATGAAGTTAAATTATACAACATGGATTGCAATTTTACTAATTTCCGAAATGTGATAGATTTGCGAGAATAGTTTGGCACCGTAGCTTTTTATTTTGTCATCCAAATCTCATTTTAACATTTCTTTGAAAAACTCTTTGTTGATATTTTTAAAGATTGGCAATAAGGGAATTGCGTGGGAGTGATGAAGTAGAACAGTTTGAGTGCAGCACCCAAATGATTTCATTAGAAGGGGATATGGACCCTGTGACGGTATGAGTGTTAGCCTCCCCATAACTAATTTATCTTTTGTTTAAAGGGAGCGAGTCGCTGATAAACATAAAAAAGTTTTGCCTTTTGATCCCTTTATGAAACGCTGCAATTTATGCTCTCTGGAGACTCAATACCCAATCTTCGACTTCACCAGCACCAATAATTTTGTAAAGGCACTGTAGGTCAAGTTGTAATACTTAACTTAATATTTAGCTTATAGACCACATGACTAAATGACCAAATGGATCAGTCTGTGCATGCATGCACTAGCATACCAAAATGTACTGGATATTTCAGAGTCGTTTTCGCCGCCATAGAAGTCAGATGCATGATACAATTTCCCAAACCGAAACTGGTATGACGGCTTTATTTATTCCACAGACAGAAACCATTACATGAAATGTCAGTCAGAATCATATTTAATTTATATAAACCACGTCATCATCATCCTGATAGTGTAATTGTGTGCACTTATGTATGTATTGTGTGTGGGTTATATTTTGTGATGATCATTCTCCCTTGACTAAAAGATTATCTATTGTAGACGTTTAATATTAAATACACCTTAGATAAATAGTCAAAGGGAAGTTATAATTCAGCACCGAGAACGCTTTATCTCGGGCAAGCCTATTGCATTTCTCACAAATAGCAATGTTTCCAGATCGATATCTAATCGACTCTGCTCTTACAGACTGATCAGATATCGAACATCACACGTATAAATCTTAAGGAACGAATGCCAAAGCAAAGCACACGCCAGATTTATAGTTGATTATATGCCCCCCCCCCACCCCCTTTTAGACTGCTCTGGGTTTCGTTCAACATACAGAAAGAACATGCGTCCATTTAAAAAAGAAATAAACAACAATTTAAAAAATATGTTAACGAATCCTGTTCACTTATCATCACAAATATCATCAAACTTGTAATTATAAAGATCACATTCTCATTCACTCAATGAATGAATGCCATGCAATCACAAATAGATCAATATTACACTCACAATATTAATTACAATATTTAATTACTGTGGTCGCTATAGTGGGTTCGCCTCTATTAAGATTATTATTTATGAATTACATTATCATTTAATAAACATAATCACTTATCAGTGGTTAAATTTAGGATTCGTTTCCTAACATGAATTCCCCACTCACATACCCCTATAAGTTTACGCACTACCGACACACAAGTTCTGTTCGCAGGAGGAACTTCTTATTTAAGGAGTAATGTAATTTCACAATAATAACTTTTATCCAAAACAATTGACTCACGAACCCCCATCCACCCACTAACTACTCCAGGCATGCATCAATGCACATGCGTAAGAAGGATGTAACAAAAACTAAAAGATTTATTATAAAAATAATATCTATATCACAAAATACAAACAGTTCACGTAGTTACATTATTAATGTTCGAGTTCTTCAGGTCTTTTCTTCTACACAATCGATAGTCTACAATGATCATCCTGAGGAACAATCTTTGATCAGAGTTACGATTCTATCACGAGTTTGGAAAAGAGAGAAAGGTAGAGATAATTAATTTAGTCCACAACCTCATCTGTATTCAGCGTTGTAGAGAAATTGTATGAAAAGAGTTCATGCGATCAGCGCAATACCAGCGTCCCCTTCACTCATTTACAGTCTGTTGAGCACGCTGAATCGTCTGGAAATTAGGACAACAAATGGCGGTCATTATCTCTGTTCTCACCACCCTGGAATTCCGTGGTAGACAGTAGTCCGACGATTACAGAAGCCTCCCTCAAGATGTAATACAGGTTCTGCATCAAGGACGCCAAGACCAAGCCAAAAGACAAACCCGACAGCTGAACGTTGTAAACTGTAACTAAAAAGTGAAGGACGAATGAAGGCATGCCTGCAACAACATTGGAGCGTAGTGCTTGCTTCAAATTCATAATTATCCACATTGTCTCTCGTTCTCTCCCCAATAATTCAACTTACATGTTCTGCAAGAGAATTGTTTTGCCCTCAACATGCTTCATTCACCAATACATAATATCTAACATAAATTATGCATATTAATGAAGCAATCAAAAATTTAACATATATCAAATCAATGCATGAACAATAAATTTAACATAAAATTATTCAAAGTCCATTCTCGCACCATTGATAAGACATCTTACCATTGGCTAACAGCTGCCTTCTACCGGACTCCGAAAATATTTTGTCACAAGTAATTGTAAAAAGGGTTGACAGAGTATTTATTAACTCATGCACCAATTAACCAGAACCATTCATTAACACCTTTACACCCGCGCTCTTCATCCATGCCGTGCGCCCAACGCTTCCGATTGGGGAACTTACCCTACTTCAAAAAGCTGTCAGTGCCTACCCAACCAACTATGCGGTTATTGCAATTTAACAGACTGGTCGGAAGTACTCCCCTCGCCCACTGTAGGTCAGTCAGGTGCACATTTTAACAGCTCGACTCGGAAATCACCCCCTTCTGTCAGCTTTAGTTCATAAAGAGCGTGAAAAAGTTAAACACCTAGGACTTAATTTAAGGAAGAGTGACTTCTGGGCGTCACAACCCTCCCTCCTTTTCTGAGATGTTACTCTCGAGTAACATCTACATAATAAAGGATCTCTTCAATAAGAAGTAAATTAAATTATTTAACAAATCTATCAATTTAAGTCAGCTACTGCTACAAAAAAGATCATTTGAGAATATGTATGGTCGACAATTGTGTCCCATTTCAAAACACGAGATCGCATATCTTTATGCGATGAACCCTTTAAAGTTTAAACCGTACATATAGATACGCTTCTAACAGTCCAATTTCTCGCGTCCGTCCTGGCTGAGATTTGATTGACACCTTCACGAGTCTAGACTTCCTTAACACCTCGAGCGCGTGTTCTCAGAGTACTCGCCCCTGAAAATTTCTCGCTCACACCAATACCACTGAAATTGAAACAAATTTGAGGGCTTAAATCCAGTTCCACAGAAAACACATACGCACAGAGACAAACAAAAACAAGTAACAACTAATGCCTTCAGAATTCAAATTAATGTTTATATTTTCAGAACATCCAGTCCCACAAGAAAAATACACGCGCGCGCGCGCGCACGCACTCACACTCACACATACACACACAAAGAAAATAATCCTTTACTGTTATCTAAATAAATATTTCTGTATACCAAATCCTACACAGGAGTTCATTTTACATTACGTCAGAAAAAGAAATAACACAGCAGCTCGGATATTTTAAGATGACGAAAATTTGCTAGACAGGAACAACTGCCAAATGCCACCATACTCAAATACAATTCGTGTTCCTTCATACACAATTTCTTAGAGTCATGCTATGACAGATAACGTGACGATGCAGTAGAATTAGACTTTTTCTAACGGTAAATTATACTGACTCGTTTAATTCAAACAGTTTGTCACATAATTATTTCTTCTTTTCAAGAACCATTTCACCAATCACTATCATCATGAAATTATAATTATAGGCCTACGTAACTTGTAGACCTATTTCAACGTAAATAGTCCGATTACACGCAATCTGCACTCTGAGATTAATAACTTTAATTAATCTCATGACCTCTGCCCATGAAAAGATCTGCTGCTTTACCTTTTTTTGCCTTTCTAGCAAGTTCCTCAACATTTCCGTCATGTATCAAAGATAAACCATGTGTATCATGATAAAACCAGAACTGAGATAGAACTATGAACTATAGAACTAAGAACTTTATAACTATGTACTATAGAACTATGAACTTTAGAACTATGTATTATAGAACTATGAACTTTTAAACTATGTATTATAGAACTATGAGCTTTAAAACTATGTACTATAGAACTATGAACTTTAGAAGTAGCAGTATAGAACTATGAACTTTAGAAGTAGCAGTATAGAACTATGAACTTTAGAAGTAGGCAGTATAGAACTATGAACTTTAAAACTATGCACTATGAAGCAAAGTCGAAAACTTTTCAGTCTACCGTTAGTTTAACTCAAAGCTTTACAATGCAAACAAGATAACTCTTCCGCAAGATGAAAGTGTAGAGACCCTTTATTTTACAAACTCTTTTGTAGCTTTACAATTTACCACACTGTAATATAGAACAGCAATTATATTATATAAGCATTTCACTATACTATCTTCTACTGTGGTTCAGCACTGACCATTGACTTTGATTTTTAAAGCACCCTAACAAGAGATCCATTCGCGGTCAGACGGGCCAACGAGTTCTTATGTCAGAAGCAAACTTCTGACGTTAAAGGTGATTTCCGGCAGTTGCACACACATAAAATTTCTTGCTCTTGTTCTGATTGGTCAATATTTGCATTAGGTCTCTATCTTACCCTTCCCGAGGGTAAGGCCTGTTGGTCAGTATATTCCCGTCTTCCTGTCCTTACTTCTAGACTAACAGCAAGGTAACACTTTTTCTAACGTTTGAATACAAATCTAAATTTCCTGACATAATCCGGCCTTGACCGAATTGCTTATTTGTTAGAAAGGCAATTTCCAGGAGGGGCGGGGGGCTTGCTCCATCTCAATCTAATAATCATTTGTCCAATCCATCCGTTTAACTTTCCATTCACACTTTGCTCTCCACACTCACATTCCTCTTGCATGGCATTCTTTCACCATCCTCTCCTTCCCCCACCCCCTCCCATGACAGGCACAAAGAGTTAGCTGAGCTTATGACAGAGGAATTTAATCTTTTGACTTCATAACATTAATTAAGAGTTCATGCAATAGACTACCTTAGTTTTACCTGTTAAAATACCTATACCTAAAACAAAAATCAATATTTGTAAAGTGTAGTTCACTATACATTCTTCCAAACATTTGCTAAGATTACCGGGTATTAACAAGTGTACCCTTTCTTTATTCGTGACGATAAAAATGGAATTTCTGACGTTGTTGGATTCATGATAAGCCCTAAGGACTCGTGTACCATGACTTCAAAGCTGTGTCCCATTTGTCTTTTCTGTGTTCACTGTTCATTGCCCATTACACGAGACAAACGTAATGCCAAATACGTTTATAGACCCATAAATTTCCTAGTCTCAAGGATTTCAATTTCTCCATCAATAACAAATCTCTCTTTCTTTCTCTTATCTACACTTATAACCAGTGGTGATTTCGCTAACAAATTACCTTAATGGTAGAATAAAACTTCTTATAAAAAATTTGTTTACTTCTTGGACAGAGTTATACAAATGCTTTTATACAAGAAATACTCTCTGATTAGAAACCGGTAACGATAGGTAGAATGCAGCAGAAATTGTAGTACTAGTAGTAGTAATAGTAGGAGTAGTAGGTGGAAAAGACCCATTAAGAAATTTTTTGCAAAACTGGAAAAATCGCGAAACGTTGCATATTTTTGTGTTTAAATTTGTTACAAAAGCAGTAATACATATTTTAAATACTCAAAACTGCGTTGTAGGTGCCATTGAATAATTATTTTATTTAAATTGACCAATGTCACAGGTCGTCTTACCCAAGCTCCCCTAGCAGTAATAGTAGTCATCGTCGTAGTCGTAGTAATAGTAGCAGTACTAGTGATGGCTTATAAGAGTGCTTATTCTCGATAAGAAAAACACTAAAATCTTTACAATACCAAATCATAACTATATTTTATAACATGTTCGACAACACAGTAATTAAAATGTACAGTAGTCGTAGTAATAGTAGCAGTACTAGTGATGGCTTATAAGAGTGCTTATTCTCGATAAGAAAAACACTAAAATCTTTATAATACCAAATCATAACTATATTTTATAACATGTTCGACAACACAGTAATTAAAATGTACAGTAGTCGCAAATCGTCATACAAGTCTGCCTCCCCCCCCCCCAACCCCGGGTGCGTGACAATATATGAAATATCTCTGTATCATGTTCTCTTAAGTTTATATGTATGAATCTGTACGTATATGTGCGTGTGTTTGTGTGTGTGTGTGTACGCGCCCGCGATCAAGTTGTAAGTGTGCGGGGGTATATTTATATGGTCTTGATGTCAAGTGTGTGTGTGTGTGTGTGTGTGTGTGTGTGTGTGTGTGTGTGTGTGTGTGTGTGTGATGTCCAGAATGTGTTAGAAAGTTTACAACTGGTGGTGCTTGCAGTGGACAACTGGAAATTTAGCTTAGCAAGCTGTTTAGGAATAAATATTTCTGTTATTTTGTTATTTTCTGTTACTTATTTCATAAGTAATCTAAGAGAAGGAATAAATATTTGTGTTATTTTTCATAAGTAATCTAAGAGAAGCAAATTTTCCCAACACTTTCTTTGTTTCCAGTAAGTGCAGAAACATGGAAATGTTCTCTCAGTACGTCAAGAGCAGAAACTCGTAGTAATGTTCTTTTCTCTCAGTACGTTAAGAGCAAAAACTTATAGTAAAGGTCTTTTCTCTCAGTACGTTAAGAGCAAAAACTCGTAGTAAAGATCAACACAAATAAAATTTTGTATCAGTTAAAATAGCGCACATTATTGTTCACGACGACATAGCAAAAGTAAGTTCATCGTTAGTCTCTATTGTTTTAAATCTAAAAGTCATTATATATCTTTGCGTACATATATAGATATTATTTTGTATGTGTGTGCGTGTGTGTGTGTGTGTCTGTGCGTGTGTTGTCTGCAACAAGTGTAAAATTATAACCACATTTTTTTAATAGTAAAATAATAACTTCTTGTTAACTGTGAACCGTCTTTGTCCTAATATTGGCTAAATAGTGAACCGTTTACTTTCTTCTTATACATATGGAGATGTTTACGCTTCCCTTCCATTTCCCCGCTGCCCATTTTTTTTCCAACTCCAGGTCATGTGACTACGTGCCGGTTTATAATCTGTAATATACATTTGACATTGCTTTAGTCTCCTTTGACCTTCCTGCCTATCTGAGTAATGATTGGGCATCGATTGTTTTCGTAAGCGTGTCACATGATCAGTTTCTAATCTAAGTACATTCGTAAAGGGATTTTTTATTTAATATTCAAAGACAAGAGAGTCTGGAAGGAACCGGTTAGTCGAGCCTGCAGATATTTAAAAAAAAGCATACAGCAGAAACAAATGGTTGAAATCTCCGTTTTCTAATCTCGTGTTTAATACAATCGTTCATACGTAAGTGTTTATGTTATGTGTTTTCTCTTAGTGGAGTCTTTTTAAATTACGATATCTTAAACTATTTATAATTATTTATATACTTTACAGAAACACATCCTATTTCAATCTTGATATATACAGCCAGGATAGCAAGTAAATACTGGTGATAGACTACAACATATAATATGTAAGTCACGCTAATACGAGTGGTCTTGTATCAACAATAATGTATTCAACAATAAATAACGTCAGACAGCATAATAGCGAATAGTTCAACAGTTACAATTAGAGTTTATATATGTAATATTTATTTAAATTCATAATCACGACCATGTGGTGTTGTAAGAGAATGTCCGTTCGAGTCCTAAGGCACTGTAGTAGTTACTAAGTACATTTATATGAGTGAACTACTATAAATGATTTTATAAAAGAACACTGAATATTTTTGAGTGAACTCTGAAATACCTTAGTAGAGATTGCCTACAACTTCACCAAAGCTGTTCAGCTTGTTGGTTTTAATAGACACTTAGTTTTCGCTCCCCGATGTGACCTCTGGGGTCACAGTGTTGCATATCTATGTATATAGAGTTAAACACATGATCCATGGAACTGTCTCTGGCCCATGGGTCATTCCATTCTGGCATTGCTTCATGCTTGATGAATTCAACAACTGAGTTGATGTATCAGACAAAGTGTCAATATGCTAATGAAATACATATGGGCTAAGAAATCATCCTCCATGTACTTTTTGACAGAACACTCATACTTACATGGTCATCATACATTTAAATATCCTAAATGAAATATAACAATATAAAATATAGTATTGTTGAGAGATAAACATAAATATAATATTAGCTAGGCAAGCAAAACCACATACCTTTGGCAGTAATATATACAGAAGATGATTTCCTTCTGTTCTAACTGGCAATAAGGTTAGTAGCATGAATATACTTTGTTAACACCTGGAGCCAAAATACATGTTGCCTCAGTAGTTGGCCTCATTTGACTACCAATTTACAGGTGCATTTCTGGTACACAAGGATGAGCTGCAGTTATGTTAATTTAATGAGTTGTCTGGAACATCCAGGTATGTTTCTAGCCTGGGGATAAGGGTCAGCCTTTCTAAAAGGAACCAACTTATTGTTTTAGACAGTTTTACCTAATGGCTTATGTAACCCACCCCCACACGTCTCTATTTTTAGAGAAGACGTGGAGATGGGTTACATAAGCCATTATGTGAAACTGTCTAAAACAATAAGTTGGTTCCTACCAGGGATAAAGAAATTTTGAAGAGTTATCTAAATGAAAGTTCTTTTCAGAACCACATGATTAGAGTATGAGTTACACGGACACCCCACCCAATTTGAATTAAGACTATTGTGAATGTATCATGACTTTCAATAGCTATGCATTTGGTTCCTCCATTAAAAAAGATTTACCTAAAGAGTGCTATTCATAATGACCTCTTGCTCACCTTTTTCATTTTATGTCCGTTCCCATTACTTTTTTTCGTTTGTATTTTCTGCCAGAAATATTGTAAGGCACCACCATGGTGTGTTCTATCTTATATTTAGTTTTTCACAAAATAGCCACCTGTGCTAGAACTTATTAATCTGTTACTTATTTATGCTTACGAGTCAAATAAACTGAGAACTTTTTAAGCAGCAATAGCAAAAATCAAAGTGTGACACCAATGCCGCTTAGTTAATGGATATTATTATTATTAATTAATTAATCATCCAAAACTAATTACAAGTGATGAGAATCTTAATTTATTTTATTAATGATCCTCCAGCAGTCACCACTCGTCTCTCTCACTTGGCAGATATGCAGGTGCTGTAAACGTTTTATCTCTTCCACAACATTAAAGACAAACATTTACCATCATACGATATTCCATAGGTGGAAAACCGCTTGCTAAAGGAGAAGACAAATCCTCTTTATTCTCTATTTGGTGAGCCCACATCCACCCACTTTCTTCTCCAACATAAGTTTATCAATATGCGTAAAAAGGTCAATAAATTTAACAATAACTTTATTAAATCAACAAACATATACATAAGACAGATAAAATGAACAAAGATTACTTGACATCAATATTTCCATGAAAACTATACATGAACAAAGATTACTTGACATCAATATTTCCACGAAAACTATGCAATGAACAAAGATTACTTGACATCAATATTTCTATGAAAACTAAGTTTAATAATTTTTAATTTACACAGTATATATTCTAAAATACAATTTAACAATAATCTCAATACAAATCACAGGATAGTTCCTATCAGAGAATAGAAATAGAGTTGTTTGAGATAAGCAATAATAGTTTTTACATAACCTGAATTAACGCAGTCTCAATATTCTTTCACTTGCTTTGCAACAGTTTCACGAGGTTTTGTCCACGTCAACACATATCTCTCTCTGCACACATTGAAAACACTGATGCACTATTATTCTCTTAAAAAGCCAACTTGAGCACCTCTTCACTGTGTTCAGTTCCTTCAAGCAGAATAACAACTGTAGTGATTTCTGGTAATTTCTCTGTAACAGAAATTGTTCATGTAATCAGCTTATCATGCCACCATATATCAAAGGGATGTAATGTATCTCCATACTTACACGCCACTCCCCACCTTTACCACATTCAGTCGTAGCAGTTCACAAACAGTAAAAAGGGTTCAAATCAGAGAAAGAAAAAATAGAAATATTTCTAAGTCCATTCTCTCTCAAACAGTCAGTTAACTCACCATCAAACTAACGGCCGCCTTTCAAGACTGGATTTCTTTGCCACTTCAAATTCAAGTGATCAGACAATAGAAGGTAAACTTTTAGATCTCAGCCCATTCGCTGGTCTTTTTCTCATAAATCATAACCATTGTATAATAAAAACTACTCACCCAATTGGAAGTGGATTGTTTTACATCAGTAATTACTAGCATTTTCTCAACTCGGGTGTTTACTTCAACTCAGACACTTTTAAAAATGCCGTCATTAGGAGTGTCCAAGGTCGGGTTACTCTGACAATTTAACAATTTATATAACAATTAAATTTTTAAAATGTACTCCACAACACAAAATTATCTCCCTTTGCATTTGCAGTATATTTTGTTTCAGTGTATATGATGGCAGTTAAGATGTGCAAATAAAGCATATAAATTAGGCGTTAAAAGAAATACGATAGTTTAAAATATAAGAAACAAGAAATATAGTTTAAGATTTATAATTACTATAAAATTATTATCGTAAAATTGTATTTCGCATATGATTGTTTTCCTTTCATTTATGCTGTTAATAATAGGAAACCAAGCTATTCTATTACGTATGAACTAGTTTCAATTCCTCTTTCACTCGTTTCAACACTCATATGAAGAATCATAGGAGACAGAGAGTATTTTAAATTTTTCTTAAAATGAAAATTTTCTGAGAAAGAGAGGAAGGGGATAACAACCTCAAGCATGTTTGAAAATGACCAACAGAAAGTAATTAAGCAAGAATATTTACATATGTGTATAACCGCGAATTCAGCAGTAGAAAGCCAGTAAATAGTGCTATGGCTTTATGTCCCATGTAGGTCACTAGTGTAGGGTTAATAAATAGTGCTAGGCTTTATATCTCATGTAGGTCACTAGTGTATGGGTAATCAATAGTGCTAGGCTTTATATCTCATGTAGGTCACTAGTGCTAGGCTTTATATCTCATGTAGGTTACTAGTGTAGGGGTAATCAATAGTGCTAGGCTTTATATCTCGTGTAGGTCACTAGTGTAGGGGTAATCAATAGTGCTAGGCTTTATATCTCATGTTGTAATCAATAGTGCTAGGCTTTATATCTCATGTTGTAATCAATAGTGCTAGGCTTTATATCTCGTGTAGGTCACTAGTGTAGACGTAATCAATAGTGCCAGGCTTTATATCTCGTGCAGGTCACTAGTGTATGGGTAATCAATAGTGCTATGGCTTTATATCTCATGTAGGTCACAATAGTGCTAGGCTTTATATCTCATGTAGGTCACTAGTGTAGGGGTAATCAGTAGCAACAGGCTTTATATCTCATGTAGATCACTAGTGTAGGGGTAATCAGTAGTAACAGGCTTTATATCTCATGTAGGTCACTAGTGTAGGGGTAATCAGTAGCAACAGGCTTTATATCTCATGTAGATCACTAGTGTAGGGTTAATCAATAGTGCTAGGCTTTATGACTCGTGCAGGTCACAATGTAGAGCAAGTCAACAGTGCTAGCTCTCTTGCGTGCACAGACAGATACAGAGATGAATATGTAGGTCAATGTCTCTAAGCGTTCACACATGAAAGTAAGCAGATAGAGGGTTCAGATTAAGATCTAAATTATGCATAAGTAAATCTGAGCTATTTATTTCCTGACTCGGTCATCAACTAATGTAATTAGTGAGCTGACATTTCAATGACAACATATCTTGATATTGACAATAACCGGTAAAGTACAATAATTGGGAAGACGTGCAATGAATTAGAGACAGGTACAATACATCATGACAGGTATATTGTAAATTATATTGACGTGGGCAAATTACGTACTTTGCTTGTTGGCGAGTTGGTGAAATACACTGGGGTACGTATTTTGCATTTAATAGGCAAACGTTTAGTTAAAACATCGGCAAACTACATTTTTTAACTGTTTACTAGGGCTTAGTTCTGAAAGCATGATTGTTTCTAATGCTGACAGTTAAAAACTACTAACTAAAGAAATATAAATAAATTGGGAAAATCTTTTAAGAATTCATATTTAGTTTTGCAATCTTTTATTAATGATTTCTGTGGAATTCTTCTTTCAGGTAAAAACCAAGTCATTGTTACAAACTTACACAAGAGAAAACAATTTTTAAGCATATAAATAAAAGTAAATTTTCAAGGACTATCACACTAATGGCAGGGAAAAGCTTATACGAGAAGTTTAATAAAGAAATAATTGAATTGATGAATCCACAATTGGTGATGGTTTATCTACAGAGCAAGAACATTATAAACGAGGCTCAAAAAAACAAAGTTCTTGAATCCAAACATGATGTGGACAGAAATTTTTGTTTGATTGGCATGCTAGACAAGAATGCAGTGGACGAAGAGTTGTTTCTGACAGCACTGCAAGAAACAGCATGCGATACACACGTCAGACTTCTAAAAATCCTAAGGCCACAAAGTAGTTCCCAATTACAAGACGTTATCGATAATCACGAGAAAAGACTTCAATTAATTGAAAGCCAAAAAAATTTAAGGAGGATGCAGGAAAAAATCGACGAACTTTTGGAACAGAAAGAAAAATTAGAGCAAACTTTAAAGGAAAAGGAAAAGAAGCTTGAAGAAAACTCAGATCTTATCCTCAAACTGAAGAAACGTATAGAGGAACTTGAAAGTGAAAAATGTGACCTTGAAAAACAAATTGCTTCTGCTCACACCAAAATAAAAGATATGGAGAATGATTTGGCTGCAGTGAGGAACGACATGAATGTAATGAGGGCAGACCATCAGTATGGCATGGCTGCGATGCAGAATGAGATCAGACAGATACAAAGAGCCATTGGGGTACAACCGTCTAACAGGGTACCACCCCGTACAAGGGCACAATCTCATATAAGGCCTATAAGGCCTATAAGGCCACAATCTCCTATAAGGCCTATAAGGCCACAAAACAGATTTCAGCCGAACCATCCAAGATAGACGAACGATAAAAATGAACACAGTGCATATATCCGCTGTCAAAACAAAACAAAAATATGCACGACAAAATGATAATATTGTCCAATGCTAGAAGACTTTAACAGCATTACAAATCTAAAAATGTTTAGATTCCATAAGAGACTGAACAGTAAACGGTTCTCTTTTAGAAAAAATAATAAGTGAAAATAAAGGTGTTTATATATAATACTGGACATGGAGTGTGCATTTTCTCCGGTTATGGCGTTTATACTTATACAATATAAAGTGCATACGTTATTATGTCGTAATGCTAAATGCACCAGGGCCCAAACGTGACATATTACACTCATACAATATAACGTATATAGACTTTAATGCCTTAGAGGTTCGCTTGCTATATTATTGTACTCTCATTCGCAAGTTTTGACAAAATAACATAATTCAAGATATTTACTGTTTACTATACAAATGTTTATAATACATCATAATTCAGACACTTACTGTATACACATTATACAATGTTTTACTGCTATTATTGTTCAATCACCAGCTTTTTATTAAAATTTGGTACTTGAAGACTTAATGTTTCCCTATTTAAATTAACTCTCTTCATAAATGGGAGACATTTTACAATTGAAATTTCACGTTACTGAATAGTAATTTCAATGGACAGTACTACTATATATTCTTGTGTATTGTACTACTACTACATAAATTATTCTGCACTGTACTATTATATATTATTCTATAATGTACTACTACATAAATTATTCTGCACTGTACTATTATATATTATTCTATAATGTACTACTACATAAATTATTTGGCACTGTACTATTATATATTATTCTATAATGTACTACTACATAAATTACTTGGCACTGTACTATTATATATTATTCTATAATGTACTACTACATAAATTATTCTGTACTGTACTACTGTATATTATTCTATAATGTACTACTACATAAATTATTCTGTACTGTATTACTATATATTATTCTGTACTGTATTACTAAACTAACATCATTAACAGTTTCAACATCTGTCAAACCTGGGTGTGGTATGGATTAATCATTGGGTACAGAGGTAGCATCATCCTCTCATACAATAGTAGCGACCATTGTCGTTCTTTATAGCTTTCGTCAGAAAGAGTTTCACTTTTATCTGATCTGAATTTGGAAATGGCACTCACTCAATTTCTCACTGACTTCATACGGTCCTTGCCATGATACATCTAATTTGTTTTGGTCCTTGCCATGATACATCTAATTTGTTTTGGTGCAGAGGCAACAATAAGAACACTCACATACCAACTTCAATGTTACATGATTTTGTTTTATGGTTGTACAAACGTCTTTTTCTAGCTTTACTTTTGTGTACATTCTCAGTTGCTATTTGACATGAAGAATCAATATGGTTTGCTAGTTCGATCAGGTGTTGATATGTGCTTTTTACAGATTCCACAAGCCCACTTTCTGTCCAATATTATCATAATATAGACATGAATCCCCTAACGGTCCTACTATAAAGAGTTGAAAGGGTGAAAAATTAGTCAAATCTTGTACTTTGCACAATGCAAACAAATGTGCTGGCAAATATACTTATCCCATTCACTCAGTTTTCGTAATGACTTGGTAAGAGTAACATTCAGATTTTCAACTAAACCATTATGCATTGGCTGGTAAGGAGTATTTTTAAATTGCTTACTATCAAAAATCATAATTTCTTTCATTAACTTACTTGTGAATTTAGTTCTTGTATCAGACAAGATTTCTTCTGGTAATCCTACTTGTAAGAAAATGGTAAACAGTGTATTTGCTACTGAAACAGTACTAAGGGAGCTAAGTGCAACTGCTTCAGGGTATCACGTAGCATTATCAATGACAGTGAAAATCTATCTGTGGCCTTGACCCAATGAGGGCACAAATTCGCCAATGAGATCGATGTCTACATGCATAAAAGGAATATCAATTGTTGGGGTCTCACTCAGTGCAACCGGGCTTTCCATTTTTCTAGTTACGCTCTGACACATATCACATTACTGACAGTGCCGTCCCACATAAGACCTGGCCAATAAAACTCAGCCTTCACATGAGCTAAAGTTTTGCTTGGTCCAACATGACCAGCAGTGGGTGGGTCATGAGCCAAATGCAAAACATTTACTCGACAGCTCAGAGGTACCACCAATTGACTGCTATCAGTCCTTTCTTGTTTACTAATGAAAGAAACAGAATATACCAAATGACACAACGAAGTGACATAATATCCTACATAGAAATCTGTGTGAGAACTATGGAATAAGAACTCCAGAAAGAGCATGGATGCACCAACCAGAAGCAGTCACTGAAACAGAAGAAGTCAAAATACTGTGGGACTTCGAGATAAAAACAGATTGAGTGATTCCTGAATGAAAATCATATATTGTAGTTCTCAATAAGTCCAACAGAACAGCAATAATCATTGATGTCACTGTTCCAAATGATAGAAACATGAGAGCAAAAAGAGAGAAAAAAATAGAAAAATGCCAAGGTTTCAGAATAGAAATCCAGAGACTGTGGAATGTAAAAGCAGAAGTGATACCTGTACTGATAGGAGCCTTGGGGAACATAACAACTGAGTTGGAAGGTTATCTGAATAAACTTCCTGGAAACCACTAAAAGCTGCACTCCTCAGAAGTGCTCACATCCTCCATAAAACCTTGGATCTTCTTGAATCTTGGTAAGATTCCGAGACTTTGGTTCATAACCGACAGTCAAGAGAAGTCGTGACAAAGGAATAATAATAATAATAATAATAATAGAGTGTGTGTGCACGTATGTGTTATTGTGTATTGGTAATATTTTTGTGATGGTCATTCTCCTTGACTAAAAGATTATTTATTATAGACGTCTATTATTAATATATCTTAGATACAAGTCAAAGAGCACTTATAATCGCACCGTGGATGTTTTATCTTGGGCCAGCCTCTTATATTTCTCACAAACAACAATGTCACCAGATCGATGTCTGATCGATTTAGCACCATCACACATTTTAAGAAACCGAATGCTAAAAGCACAAGCCAGATTTAAAGTTATTTACAGGCCCCTAAATTTAGACTACTTTGGGCTACCCTTCGATATAAAGAAAAAATGTGCGCCCATTTAAAAAAGAAATAAAAGAACAATTTATTTAACAAAATTTGTTAATGAATCCTGTTCACTCATCAGCACAAATATCTTCAAACATTACTTATAAAGATCACATTTCATTCACTCAGTGAATGAATGCCATGCAATCACAATATTAATTACTTAAAATGTTTCTTTTTTTAGTGTGTGTTGGGGGAGGCGAAAATGTCACAATAGGAATAAAATAGGTGGATTTTAGAAAGTTAAGTCAATCAGCAGACCTCCACACAGATACGTGATACTCCACTACACAACTTCTCAGAGTCCTGCTATGACAACGTTACGATTCAGTAGAATTCGGCTTTCCTAACGGTATATTTTAATGACACAAGCTTAACTCAACGAGTTTGTCATATGTCTGTCTTTTAACAACCGATTTCACCACTCACTCTCAGCATGTAATTATAATTATAGACAGATATAATTCGTAAACCTATTTCCTCCCCTAGGCAGATTTAACCACACACTACCACCATGTAATTATAATTATAGATATAATTCGTAAACCTATTTCCTCCCCTAGGCAGATTTAACCACTCACTACCACCATGTAATTATAATTATAGACTGATATAATTCGTAGATCTATTTCTTCTCCAACTTAAATAGTCGAAGTTCATGTAATCTGCACTCTGAGATTAACTTTAATCTGAAATTAGCTCTCCATCAAAAAAACTCTGCATTTAAATATTTTTCTAGCACGTTCCTCTACATTTCCATCACGAATCAAAGATCAACAAAAGTGTACAAGATAAAACTATGCACTATAGAACTATGAAGACTTCAGTTTACCGTTACCTTAACTCAAAGCATTTACAATACAAACAAAATAAAAATTCCACAAGCTTAAAGCATAAGAGAGACTCTTTATCTTACAAATTCTTTTGAAGCATTACAATTTACTATACTATACAATACTATACTATAGAATAGCATTTGTAGAATGTAAACATTTAACTATACTATCGTCTACCGTGGTACAGCACTATCCATTGACTTTCATTTTTAAAGCACCCTAACAAGAGGTCTGTGTGTGGTCAGAAAGGGACAACAAGTTCATGTGTCAGAAGTTTACTAAATGTTAAAGACGATTTCGAGAAATTGTACAATTATGTAAAATTCCTTTTTCTTGTTCCGATTGGTCAATGTTTGCGTTAGGTCTCTATCTGTCTGACCCGTGGTTCAGTACATTCGCGATTCCTATCCTTAGCTCTAGACTAACAGCACTGTAATTCTTTCTCTAAACTTTGAACTAAAGTTAAACTCTTTTTTCACCTTCATACTCTAGTCTCTAACCGACTTGCCTGATCCGTTTGGCTTGCACTTTTTCAATCTAACGGTCATTCGTCCAACCTATTCATTTAATTTTCCATTTATGCACTCCCTCACTGTTAGTGACCCATATCCGTCTTGCATGACGTCATTTCACGACCTTCTCCTCCCCTCCCCCACTCCTTTTACCCCCTACTGATTCAAACAGTGAACTGTGTTTATAACATAAAAATTTCATATTTTTATATATATAACATCAACAATTACTTTCAGAGTTAATAAAATAAAACACATTACTTTTATCTGTTACATTTATAGAGTTCACTCATTTGTAGGGCCTACATTCCTATCGTCCAAACATTTTGATAAGAGCACCTGGTATTTTCAAGTGTACCCTTTCTCCGTGCCACACAATCCTGGAATTTATGAGGTTTTGGATCTATGATAGGCGATATAACCACCACATTTTATACTGAATGTATTTCTAGACGCCCCACAGTAGGCAAGCTTATCGCGGATTCTCAAGGATTTCAGTATCACAGTCAAAAACATAACTTCTTTTTCTTGCATTAATTTGTAACTAGTAGTGATTTCACTAACAAATAACTTTAATAAAAATACACTCCATTAAAACTCCTTCTGACGCATTTGTTACTTCCTGTTCAGAGTTGTATCAGTGTTTCTATACGAGAAGTAATATTTGACTAGATGTTGAATGTAATGAATGATCAAATATAACTGAAATATTCTTATTAATAATAATAACAGTATGTCGGAAGAGATGGACCAGAGATACAAATAATGATCTCATACTATCAAAGTCAACCAACAGTAAGAAGATACGGAAAGAGAATACACAAACTCAAACATCATCCAGATGATATTATCAGTGAACACCGATCATACGAAATATGCCTCTAGCAGTCCTAGAACTACAAAGGATATAACAGCAACAAACAAATATCACAACCCTATAAAGTGCACTGAGAAATGAATATACACAGAATGAAGATGCCTACAGACAAATTGGTGGTATGAATTTATGTACACACACACACACACACACACACACACACACACACACGCCGAAATAACGTACAAGAATGCTTGTTGAAAGCCAGAGAGAAAAATTCGCTCACAGCTAGTACCTTTATTCCCTGACTCCCAAGCATCACACAAGAAAGCAAGAATCACAAGAAAGGCCAGTAATTCAAGGACAATAAAATATTAACAAAATATTATTTCCATAACTTGGCTTTCATTGATAAGGCCGTGCAAAGTAAGGCGAGTCGTCACAAAGGCACGGGAAATGACGATAAAGTTTTCGTCAAACATTTCCCAGCAAGTATTTCAGTCAGACAAAAGACACGCTTTCTTCGAAAACTACACGTACACTACTATCACAGCTGCAAACAAAGGAATTTCGTCCTTGACCGTAAATAATCGTCAACAAATCTGCAAGCACCCCTCGCGTTTCCAGTAATCTATGAAAGCAAATCTTTCAAATATGTAGATTTAGATACATCTCGTTGATATGCTATCCTGAGAATGATGACATCATTTCCGATTACTCCTAGATGTCTTCAAAATGATAACTTGAATTCTTATTCTTAAGGATGATGTCATTTCTTACCATTCAGGTAAGAACAATGATGTCATTTCTCAATACTTGAGCGCGTAAGAATGATGACGTCAGATTTTAAAAGGCAATTCCGGTCTTAGTTCATCAAACGGCAAAGTAAAGCAATCGTAAAGAGAGTTTTCAACCTCAGTCTTCCTGTACTGTCTCCGCATTATGGAATTCTATGACGTCACGAATGCTGAAACTATTTCTATTAACATCAGAGGTTAAGAGGTACCCGCGACGCGAGCGCCTGTGGCAGTGATGTCTGCGGACAGTTCTGCATGAGAGGTGGACTGCTGTGACCCGTAGTTGGGCACGTCGTGGCTGACGACCGCCTGGCCTTCCGAATCCTCGCGCAGCTTGCTGTAGATGAAGCTGACCGGAGAGCTGTTGGAACTTCGGTCAGAATGACCGGTCCTCCGCTTCGTGTCCGGCTTGATCACGAGCTTTGAGACGTCAACTGGCATTGACCACGACTGCTTCTCTCCTGTAAGGGCAACAAAACATCCGGAGGTTAATATAATAGTTTGCGCTTATATATTAAGACCGACTGCGTTGGGGAGGGGGGTCAAACTAGGTCAACCTGGCAAATATTTAATCTGGTCAGTACTGAGAGGAGTAATGATAATATCAGACATCTGATACGAGTTATCCCTAAAGTATGAGCGAAGTGTGGAGAGACAAAGTTTGAATTGTCTCCCGTGTCACGAACGTGAACCTTTCTGTCATTCATGTCATTCACCTCCTCGATAATCTGATGTCAAAGATGAACGATGACTACCGTTAATATGTCCCGGATCCAGTGCTAGTGTTTCAATTCACCGGAATCCAGCAGTGTTACATCGATTTACCAGAATCAGACTTTATTACCCAGATCTGCAAAATATCAAACTCTTTAACAGTACTGATTTTGCCGACTCAAAGCAGCATGAATTATTTAAATGCTTTAATACTGGTGACTCACCTGACCCAAACACTAAGAAAGACAGGAACGCCAAGCCGGTTATGCCTGCAGTGATGTAGAACACATCGTTCCAGCCAGTGAACGACTGCAACAAATTCCTCATAATTGTCAATGGTAGACAGTTCAGACAAATTGGAATCAGAGACAGGAAAAGAAAGTGGTGGTGATGATGATGATGGGAGATGACGAAGGAATGGTGATTACTAAATATAAATTCCAAACATCCAAGGCTTTAAAACATTTTTATCTTGCAATGATCAGTATAAATTTATATGTTATAGATGTTGTGCACTCGCTTATCCGTTCATTTTGAAATTATTTTAATAATTGAAACGCCAGAGTGTTTCTTGTATTAGAGATTTATTTCAATCGCAAAGAGATGGGAAGCTATCACTTTTTCATGAATCGTAACCACTGGATAATAAAAACTACTCATCCTTTTGGAACTGGTTTGCACTGCATCCGCTATTTCTCGGATATTCTCGAGAGTTTACTCCATCTCGGATACTTACAAAAATACCATCCTAAGGAGTGCCCAAGGTCGGGTCATTTCGACAATTTAACACTGTGTATAACAATTAAGTTTAGAAATTGGGATAGGCAAATTTACTCTGCCACAAACACGTTTTAAGAAAACTCAAAGTGAGATGAATAATCTTTGGAAATAGTTTCGGTAAGAAATTAAATAAATGAGCATACCACGGTTCATAAAACTGATTTCAATTCGTAGTTATTAAAGTCAAATGTTTTCAAAGTTTTCTTGATCCAGGACCTACGCTAGAAGGTTTTATCCATTGGGTTTTTTGTGCGTACTTCAAAGTTTGGAGTCAGATGTGTACTTCAGTTAATGTCAAAGTGTGGAGTCAGTCTGTACTTCAGTACATGTCAAAGTGTGGAGTCAGTCTATACTTCAGTACATGTAAAAAGCGTGGAGTCAGTCTGCACTTCAGTACATGTCAAAGTGTGGAGTCAGTCTGTACTTCAGTACATGTAAAAAGTGTGGAGTCAGTCTGCACTTCAGTACATGTCAAAGTGTGGAGTCAGACCTTACTTCAGTATATGTGTATCTAGACCTACATAGGTGAAGTCAGGTATTTCTGTGAAAATATGAGTTTCAATCTGATCTTTGGTTAATATCAGGATTTCTGTACAGAGGCAAGATCCAATGAGTAGTTATGCACACAAATCGGTAACACTAAATAGATGCTTGAGCACTCAAATATGTGTGAGGTCTGAAAGATATCCGTGCACATACATTGATGAGGTCAGATACTTCTTTACAAAAGTAAGATCACACAGATGTACACAAAAGGGCGAGATTTGGTTTGAGCTAATAGATGGGTTACACATAATAAGACAGATACCTGTGCACATACTTGAATGGGGTTTTATAGATGATGATGATGATGATGATGAATGTGTGCGTGAGTGTGTGCATGAAGTCAAACATAGACGAAGGGTCTTTTGACATTTCTAGATAATACTTTCTAATATTAGTATACTTTCCAATTGCATGCACGTTATTATTAATGAGGTGTTAATAATTTCGTTTTGATTCTGGATATTTAAGTGTGTATTTGTATTTGATTATGGTTTTAATCTAAAAAATACTGACTGGACATGTTCTCTTGACTCACCATATTTTTTGTCAGGACACCAGTGACGAGGGGAGAAGCGATGGACGCAATGTTACCAAACGTTGACGTCACTCCGACCAACACTGAGGCATGACGTGCCGATAAGTCGTAGTGGTTTAACTGCCAGCCTGTAAAGACAACAGCCATGTTCCAGGTTTGAACACTTTCAGGCAAAATCTTATCATAACACGTCTTGATTAAGCATACCAAATCAATAGTGTTTTCATCTGGCAAAATGTTGTCAAGATTAGGTTATCAAACCAGTACAGTTTTACACACTATAGTGTGCTAAGTTCAGGTTATCAAATCAGTGCAGTTTTAAACGCTATAATGTGCTAAAATGAGGTTATAAAACCAATGCAATTTTACACACTATAATATGCTAAGATGAGTTTATCAAACCAGTGCCATTTTAAACGCTATATAATGTGCAAGGATCAGGTTATCAAACCAGTGCAGTTTTATACACCGAGTAAAGACCACGTCATCAAAACAGTGACACTTATACACACTATAATGTGTAAAGACCAGATTTATCGAAACTGTGACACTTTTACACACTGTAAAAGTCCGGCTTATTGACACAGTGGCATATTTATACACTAAAGTGCAAAAATCAGTGGCCTTTTTTTACACACGAAATTGTGCAAAGATCAGGTTTATCAATCAATACCAGTTAGAGTGTCAGTGAAACATCTACTTTAGCTAATCATAACGCGTACCTTCTGTCAATCTTTAGCTAATCATAACGCATACCTTCTGTCAATCTTTAGCTAATCATAACGCATACCTTCTGTCAATCTTTAGCTAATCATAACGCATACCTTCTGTCAATCGTTAGCTAATCATAACGCATACCTTCTGTCAATCGTTAGCTAATCATAACGCATACCTTCTGTCAATCGTTAGCTAATCATAACGCATACCTTCTGTCAATCGTTAGCTAATCATAACGCATACCTTCTGTCAATCGTTAGCTAATCATAACGCATACCTTCTGTCAATCGTTAGCTAATCATAACGCATACCTTCTGTCAATCGTTAGCTAATCATAACGCATACCTTCTGTCAATCGTTAGCTAATCATAACGCATACCTTCTGTCAATCGTTAGCTAATCATAACGC
Source organism: Sinotaia quadrata (assembly GCA_028829895.1). Lineage (NCBI taxonomy): Eukaryota > Metazoa > Mollusca > Gastropoda > Architaenioglossa > Viviparidae > Sinotaia > Sinotaia quadrata. The sequence continues at coordinate 51,942,932 of CM054184.1, read as the reverse complement.
ATACCTTCTGTCAATCGTTAGCTAATCATAACGCATACCTTCTGTCAATCGTTAGCTAATCATAACGCAGACATTCTGTCAATCGTTAGCTAATCATAACGCATACATTCTGTCAATCGTTAGCTAATCATAACGCATACATTCTGTCAATCTTAAAATGATCTTGGAATTAAACGTAAGATGAAATAAAAGGTTTTAAGTTAAAAAAGAAGATATCAAACAAACATTAAGAAGTATTTTTTAAAAACAATATAATATCTAGTCATTCAGTTACATCGTACCTGACACCGCAAAACCTCCAAACCCAATGGCAAAGGTCAGAAAGATCATGGCCACGCCCCCATGTGTGGTTAATGTCAGAAGAATGAAAAAGATTGCTTGGAATCCAAATCCTGAAGAGAGATCACAAGAACGATAACTCTATAAAGACCACATGCCTTATTGTCGTGAGTAATGGAATGCGTCAAATTCTCACAATTTAGAAGGCCATGCTTAGTTTATGATCAGTGATGAAACAAAATGGACAGCATTTGTTTATAAAACACACGACTAACAAAGTATGATTTGCGCAGCTAGACCACACGGGAAAGGAAAAGTTTAATAATGATGTAATAGCAATAATAATAGGTGCCCTCATCATCCGTAAAACCTTGGACCTTTCGGAATCATGGTAAGATTCCGGACTTGGTTCGCAACCGATGATGTTGATGATGATGATGATGATGATGATGATGAATACATGAAATTGTTACAAATAATAAATATTTTAAAACCATGAAATACAATATGTCCGTTATTTCCTTTTTCCTGAAATGTATGTAAAAAAAATAGTTTCTTTAAACATTAAAGATTTTCATGGCGTGATAATGTGTGAATTGTCATGTTAAAAGTGTAATACATCATACATGCACTGCCAGTCAAGGAAAGACAACTATTACAAAAGGTACACGCCTTCGCATGTCTCTGGTATTATAACAGTTTAAATGTTTACTTTCGCAAATTATTAATCGCTAAAGTCAGTTTCAATAATTTAGTTCTGGTGGGTATATCTCTAGTTTAACATAAGCTATCTTAGCAACTGATCTCTCTAGTTTTACCTAGCAGTTTATATCACTAGTTTAACATAAGCTATACAAGCGGATTATTTCTCTAGTTTAATATAAGTTATCATAGCAGTTTTTTCAAACTACCTTAGCATTTATTTTTCTAGTTTTATCTTTGTTATTCTATCAGTTTTATCTTTGTTATCCTACAAGTTTTATCTTTGTTATCCTACCAGTTTTATCTTTGTTATCCTACAAGTTTTATCTTTGTTATCCTACAAGTTTTATCTTTGTTATCCTACCAGTTTTATCTTTGTTATCCTACCAGTTTTATCTTTGTTATCCTACCAGTTTTATCTTTGTTATCCTACCAGTTTTATCTTTGTTATCCTACCAGTTTTATCTTTGTTATCCTACCAGTTTTATCTTTGTTATCCTACCAGTTTTATCTTTGTTATCCTACTAGTTTTATCTTTGTTATCCTACCAGTTTTATCTTTGTTATCCTACCAGTTTTATCTTTGTTATCCTACCAGTTTTATCTTTGTTATCCTACCAGTTTTATCTTTGTTATCCTACTAGTTTTATCTTTGTTATCCTACCAGTTTTATCTTTGTTATCCTACCAGTTTTATCTTTGTTATCCTACCAGTTTTATCTTTGTTATCCTACCAGTTTTATCTTTGTTATCCTACAAGTTTTAATCTAAACTATTCAGCAGTGTATATAGGCCTATCTAGAGTCTAGATGAATCAGCTTTAAATTTTATCCAAACTCTCATTACAGATATTACAATTTTATTTTCATCAACCACATCCGCCGATATGATTAATTCGTGATCTGCAACCCTGGCATAACGAGAATGAAACAAGGCACACATACCGCCAGGCAAGGAGAAACGAAAATGATAACCAAGACACACATACCGCCAGGCAAAGAGAAACGAAAATGATAACCAAGACACACATAACGCCAGGCAAGGAGAGCCGAGAATGATAAACAAGTCATACATACCGCCAGTCAAGATTTTCCTCGTATAAGAAGTATTCGCCCAGTGATTTGTTATCATGTAGTCGGCAACGTAGCCACTGAACAATGACGTGGACGTCTTCAGGACGTGTGGAAGAGCGGAGTACAGACCATTCTAGAATTTTACAAGAATTTCTAATGTATTTAATTTTGTAATCGATTTCAATGTAGTTTTAATGTATTTAATTTTTTAATGTATTTCAGTGGGTATTTTTAATGTATTTCAGGAAAATTTTCATGCACTAATGTAATAAAATGTTAATGTACTTCAATATATTTTTAATGTATTGTATTTTTTTAAATTGTATTTCATTGTATTTATAATGTATTTAATTTTAATCTATTGCAATGTATTTTTAATGTATTTCAATATATTAACGTATTTAATTTTTAATATATTTCAATATATATTATTTTAATGTATTAAAATTTTAAGGTATTTCAATGTATTTTCAATGTATTTAATTTTAATGCATTTCAATGTATTTTAATGTAAAAGAACAATTCGAACTAAGACAGAAGGGCGATGATGAACTCATTGCTAGGGAAAGGGCGGAGCACAGACCAATCTGGCATTGTAAAAGAATTTGATATATATTTTTAATGTAAAAGAAAAATTAAAACAAGACAGAATGACGATGAGGTATTTGTCTTTGCCTATGAAGGAAATGCTGGGCGAGGTGGGTGGGTGAATACAGATTTCAGAACAAATGGTTCTATGAATTACATTAAGGGACTTCTCCTCTATGCCATACCTACCTGTAAATTTACTGATTAATTATAATGAACATAGTTTTATGTTAATTATAGGAGGTTTGCAGAAAAAAGATCAAAGTGTGGTGTTTAGTTAAAAGAATGTGGATAAAATTAATTTTCTCTTATTGTGGAAGCAATAAGAAGAGAAGGGAGAGCTTTTGTATGTTTAAAGTAATAAATGTCAAGGTAATTAGAAATCAAAGGATGAAGATTGAAGGTTGGAGGGTAATGGAGGGAGGGAGGGAGAGAGAGAGAGAGAGAGAGAGAGAAAGAAAGAAGGGAAGAAGAAACAGAAAGAGGGGAAGGGAGGGGGAGAGAGAGAGAGGATATATATACTAGAATGTCTTACTTCAGACTTTCCTCAAATTTACAAAAATGAAATATATTTACTAGAAAATCTTACTTCAGACTTACAAATATTTACTAGAATATCTTACTTCAGACTTACAAAATGAAATAAATTTACTGGAATGCCTAGCTCAGATTCACAAAACTATATGTTTACTGAAACGTCTTATCTCAGACATGCACTAATTTTTAAAAAAATGTACTTGAATGATCATACCTCAGCTATAGAGAAATGAAATATATTTAGGTAGTTAGGTTCATTGGTCAGCATCAGAATAAAGACCCAATTCCGTGCAAAATGACATATGCACAGCGCTGCGACAGGAAGTGAAGTCAGAATGTTGAACCATGGGATTGGAATTCCCTGTGCATGAACAAATAAATGCAAAGATAATGTGCAAAAGCTGGCAAAATTACTCAAGGCTGACAAAGCCGATTTTTCCTTTTCTGAAAATGTTCAATGATATAACTGTAAAAATAAAATATCTAATATAAACCTGCAGGTTCAGAAAAATATTCATGAACTTTGTTCAGTAAAGTCACTATGTGCAATGAAATACTTAAAGCTCTCAATTCTCAGCATTACACACTCTTAAAATTTCTGAAAAAGAACTTTGGGCTTGTATATTTTGCATGAAACAAGGTTGGAATTCATATGCTAGCATGAATGGTTGTGAACAAATTTAAGAAAACAAAATGTTTTAACAAAAAATTATTTGATATAGAGGTTCAAACTAAACAGTCATTGATTGTGAAGAGAACACAATTATTGGTAAAATATTCTGTTTACAGATGTACAAAATGGTTGTTAAAATATATTAATGTACAAAATGATTATTAGAAATATATTGTCTAAAGACATATGTATAAATGTATAAAGACATTTTACTATGAATAGATGAAAGCAATGAGAAAGGTTTTGTATAAATGTATAAAATGATTATGTAAAATATAATTGGCTGTACACAGATGTATAAAATGATTAGTATAAAGACACTGGCTATGAAGAGATATATACAAAATGATTATTAATACTGGTTATGTATAGATGTATAAAATGATTATTAAAAAGCCAATTGCCATGCAAAATTGTGCAAAATGATTATGAAACTTTCACTGGCTTTTGAACAGATGTAAAACGTATATGTATATTAAAGTTGAATGTTTGTATATGCAAAATGATTATTAAAAATACATTTTACTTGCATGGTGAACAAAATGATTATTAAAAATACATTTTACTTGCATGGTGAACAAAATGATTATTACAATTATTTGTGTCTGTGTATATCTGTACACAATTATTATTAAAGTTCACTGGCTGTGTAGTGTTTTGTAACATTATTTTTAAAGACAATAGTTGTATAAATATGCACCAAAATATTTAAACTCTGTACATTTGTACAGATGTACAAACTTAAAAACAAAACAGTTGACTATATACAGATGTACGAATTATATTATTATTAAAATGGAATGTGTGTTTGGGGAAAATGATTAATAGGAAAAAAATTGGCTGTATATAGGAGAATCAATTTGTTTTAAGTGATACTGGAGGTTATATTGTCTCATAGTCATTTAGCCAAACAAAATGAAGTCCACTATCATTGATTTTCTCTGGCAAGGAAAAGACAGCAATGCAGTACTTCAACAGACCATGATATAGTTATCAAAGGAGTGAGGTGGTGTGGGTGAGTAAGTGGATGTGGGAATGTGTATGTGACCTACCTCATAATCAATCCTGTCAATCAATGTGCATGTGACCTACCTCATAATCAATCCTGTCACTGCCTTGCATCTCCTCAATGAAGTCCAGCTCTTTCTTGCTGATCATCTTGTGGTGGGAGGGCTTCTCTTGTGACAGCCACAGCCATATAAAGACAAATATCACACCCATACCACCTAAAGATTAGACAAAGTAATGTTCACACTGAGAAGTATTATGTAACATTACTATTTCTCTAGTTAACATTTACAGTCTTATAAAGGCAAATATCACACCCATACCACCTAAGGATTAGATAAAGTAATGTTTAAAAGTACTGTGTAACAATATTATTTCTCTGGTTACATTTACAGTTTCATATCGTACACATTACAGTCTTATAAAGACAAAAATTACACCCATACTGTGACAAATAATTTCACCCCTTCCTTTGTTTGTCACATGCTTCTATATACCTTTATTTATGAAATATTTTGTGATAAAAACTGTGGAGCACTTACTCATGTTACAGATATTTATGCAGTAAGATTTATAAAGTAGACCTCATGCACAGCATGATAAGCAAAATACATAATGAAAAAATGCAACAGTTTCTCCAGAACAGATTACTAGACATTGCCTGAAGTAACATTCATGGTAGGCAGATACAATGTCACTCTTTGTGAAATTCTAGTCAAGTTTCATTTAATATGTAAGTCCAATCACCAGACCTGGTTAGGGATATCAAGATTATCAGTGACTCCAAACAGTCTTAAGGGACCTGTAATGAATAAGCCATTTACAGGTGACCAATGGCCTTGTGCTGGTCAGCTACAACTGACCAACCCCTTGTCTCTCATCACTTGTCGAAGTGAATGAATGCATGAATGATGCATGTTTTTTTTTTCCTTTGAAAGTCCCCATTTTTGATGCATATGCATGGTCAAGGTCACTCGTGAGAAGCCTCAGTCATAAATCTTCTAACTTGTAATGTTTCCTTTCAGCTAAATAGAAATGTAATTTTCATGTTTTTCTTTAAACTGAATAATAATGTATTTTAATTTTCATGTGTATATTCTTGTGTACTGTTTTGTAATTCTGATGTATCTTTATAATTATTTTATTTAGTTAAAACACCACGTGATTTAAAGTTAGCTGATTTATTTGTAACTGACAACTATAGTTGGGAATTTGTAGTAATTAACGTGGCAAGTCTAAATCCATGTCAGTCTGTTCCTGCAATGATTTAGAGATTTGTTTCTTAGGATGACGAAATATCACATTGTTCAGTTATTTTGATCTGTATTAATATGTAAATAAATGGTAAGAGAAACGTGCAGTATAGTTTTGTGTTTATTTAAAGGTGTAGTAAAACAGGTAATGCCACTCATCCTCAGGGTAAAGAATAAATAATTGAATTTTAGAACCACTAAATTAATATGTAAATAATTGGTAAGAGAAACGTGCAGTATAGTTTTGTGTTTATTTAAAGGTGTAGTAAAACAAGTAATGGCACTCAGTCAGACCAGAGAATAAAATAATTGAATTTTAGAACCACTAAATTAATTCTGATGAGAGTTAAGAAAGATATATGGGTAGATGAAAAGCTAGTCAAAGCGCTTATGTGCACAAAAACTGTTTTCCAGGAGTAAAGGAGTGGCAGTGCTATTTTTATATATTCTCTGATCTCTTCGACTTTTGGTTCCCTGGCACCTCCTGCATATGAGTCTGTGTGGTTTTTCTGTCTGTGGCTGTTGAGGACTCTTGCATCGAAGACTGTTTAGACTTGCTATGTGCACTGCGCTGTGTGTGAGCCTTGCCTCTAACGTCACATACCACCAGTGAAGAGCATAGAGGTCATGTGACCATTTTGTTTGTAAACAAACTTTGAACTGTCCTTATTCTCTCATGATGTGCACTGCGCTGTGTGTGAGCCTTGCCTCTAACGTCACATACCACCAGTGAAGAGCATAAGGTCATGTGACCATTTTGTTTGTAAACAAACTTTGAACTGTCCTTATTCTCTCATGATGTGCACTATTTGACTTTAGTAGCACTTTTAGAGAATACTGTTCATGCCAGGAGCCTCTAGGGAGGGCTGGAGATAATCACATACCAGGAGAGCATTTAGACTTAACTGTTAATATACACTTACTTTTTTTTTTATTCTGTGTATGTCTGTAAGTATTTGTTGTATAAGTCATTATTTGTACTTGATCAATGTTGAATTGCTGTGTAGTGTGTAGTTAACTTACATTGGTAATATATTCTATTCATTTATCAACACCTTTGACTTCGTGTGCTTAGCTGGGTTAAAAGGTCAGGAGTATTGATGGGGGCATAATAATTAATAAGACAGGCCTTAGAAGATGGTATCCATTACTTGATGGACGTTTGCCAGGTCAGAATGATTCCATGGTGTTTATTTACAATACTGGGGATAAGCTTGAAAAGAGTACGGGGAGGTTACTCTTTCAGTCCATTGCCTGCATATTGAGAGGTGTGTATTTATCATAATATGGAGATATGATAATAGTAATCTCATAGCTTCAGAGACCCTCTCGTCATTTCAAATAATTATTAATAACATAAATTAAGATTCTCATCACTTGTAATTAGTTATGGACGATTAAATAATAATAATAATAACCATTAATTAGGTGGCGTTGGCGTCACACTATTACAGTATTTTTATAAACCAAACTGCTCTGAAAATGTAAGTTAAATCCAGTCTTCTGCCGTCATTGTATAATATATGGCGTCTACTCGGCATAATACATATTTAACTGGTTATGTAGAAATAAGCAGACAGACAGACAGTCGTAGGGACAGATATAGTTGTGATCAGACAAATAAGATGGTAAGGATAAATAAGACCATCACTCTGTTCTTTTCTCATACTCAATATATAAGCAAAATGTTTTTTAAAAATAAACAGGAACAAAATCTGCTGACATTAATGGTTGGCTGGTTGGTTGGTTGGTTGGTTGGTCGGTCGGTTGGTTGGTTAGTTGGTTGTATGGTCGATAGATCGTTTGGTTTGATAGAATAATTGATGGCTGATAGGATAGGTGAGTGGGTGTTTTACATCCACTTTGAAAGCAAGAGTGTTCAAATATCAATGGGCAAAATTTGCTAAATATTATCCACTTGTTTCTCTGTAAATTCAATTTCCATTGATTACGGGGTCACCTAGCAGATTTTCTTCCCTTGGTAAGACACGCAATCCACTCTGAGGTGCGGCAAACAACATGGATCTTATTTCTGAAGCAAACGAAAGAATAACTTCGCCATTCTGTCCATTCACTGCCATCACAAAAAGCGCAAAATAGTTCTTGAATTAATCTGTTTCATAATAAATACACAACAAAGTATATTTTTACCAACCGTTTACGTAGTATATATACTGCCAGCCCATATAATCAGTGATGATGCCAGCCAACGGAAAACCAATAATTGGTCCGATGTAAGCCCCTGAAAAGAAAAGCACAAAGTAAATAATCTGTTTGTACATCGGCTAGGACCTTAGTAACAGAAAATAAATGTCACTGACATCAGCTAGGACCTTGACCTTAGTAACAGAAAATAAATGTCAGTGACATCGGCTAGGACCTTGACCTTAGTAACAGAAAATAAATGTCAGTGACATCGGCTAGGACCTTAGTAACAGAAAATAAATGTCACTGACATCGGCTAGGACCTTAGTAACAGAAAATAAATGTCACTGACATCCCGGTGAGCATAATTCGACCACAGAAATCCTTTTCAAGAGGCGGATTTTTAAAAGATGTACATTAATTCAAAATTGATGTTAAAACTTGTTAGGAGTAATGATCTCATTTAGATGAGAGCTGCATTTAAAATTTCTGACACATTTACTCTAACTGCTTGGATCTCTTTTCACTGTGTGGTCCACAACAAAGTGGGAATTGAACACTATCCAAATAGGATCTGCAGTGCAACAAAATAAAAACTAACGGGGATAGTTCTTTACACTTACCGAGCACTTGTCTTAAAATAAATATTATCAGTTATACTCGTTCTAATTTACCTCCATCTTCGGTCTCAAATTTAGTAAAAAATTATTATCAGTTATACTTATTCTAATTTACCTGTAAACCGATCATAAAATAAAATAACATACATTTTCAGTTATACTCGCTCTAGTTTACTTTAGCAAACAAATACAAAGATAGGAAGGGAACGCACCAACAGGACTGAATTAAACAATTCCGTATAACCGTTTTATACGGTTTTCTTCAAATTCTCAGGAATACACAAGGGAACGCACCAACAGGACTGAATTAAACAATTCCGTATAACCGTTTTATACGGTTTTCTTCAAATTCTCAAGAATACACAAATCGCTCCGTTTAGTCACTAAGTCTACAAGAAAATCAGAGACGTCTTGAGGAAAAATAAGCAGCCGTACACTGGCAAAAGAAATCCTAAAACAACATACCGTTGATAAAATTAAATAAGTTTACCTGTCAAGACCAAAGACCCCACACGGCTGCGTTCTGCAGGAGTCGACCAAAACCGGAGTATTCCATAGCATGCAGGATACAGCAGACCCTGCAAAAAAGGTCAGCCAGTGACGTTACAGTTGCAAAGAAGTGTAAACACCAGATAGGACACAAACCAGACCCTGTAACAAAGGTCAGCCAGTGACGTTACATTTACAAAGAAGTGTAAACACCCCATAGGACACAAACCAGATCCTGTAACAAAGGTCAGCCAGTGACGTTAACGTTACAAAGAAGTGTAAACACCACACAGGACATAAACCAGACCCTGTAGAGATACCAGTCAATCACGTTACATTCTAATTCGAAATTCTATTAAATTGATAAAAATGATGAGTTTCGCTCAGACATTTAAATGTAGGTCAATCTTTTGATTAGTTAATTCGAAATTCTATTAAATTGATAAAAATGATGAGTTTCGCTCAGACATTTAAATGTAGGTCAATCTTTTGATTAGTTAATTCGAAATTCTATTAAATTGATAAAAATGATGAGTTTCGGTCAGACATTTAAATGTAGGTCAATCTTTTGATTAGTTAATTCAGAATCGTGTATAACCGTCATTTCTCCACCCATAGTTTTACTAATAAAACCAAATTATGCATCAACATTCCTGAAAAAGACTCGATATTGCAATCCTGAGAACAGATATCAACATTCCTAAACAAAACGGTATTGCAGTCCTGAACACATTATATCAACGTTCATAAACAAGACTCGGTTTGCAGCCCTACATAAATAACGCATTCCTACAGAAGCATAATTATTGCAACCATAACACATATATAACGCATTCCTACAGAAGTTAATCAATAATTATTGCAACCATAACACATATATAACTGTCACAAAACGGGAGGCTCGTTACAAGCCGACCCGAGCTGAAGTTAGAGATGCAAGGGGTGAAGTCTATTTTTGGCCTGCTCCGGTGCACCTCCAAGAAAAGCCCGTGACGTGTGCCAGTACTACGTCGCGTCAAGTTGTTACATAGACACACATGACATACGCCATTGATGTTTGGGTGGGGCCCAATTTATTAATGTCATGCCAAGGAACGTTTTATTGGCGGTGTGTGTTGTGAGTGTGTATCATAAATGTGAATAAATGGACGAACAGACGAACGGTGCAAAACAATAGTACAAATTCTTTCGTCCCTCTCAAAAATTATGAATAACAAGAGAGTTGAAAGATGTTTAAATCAGGTTATTTATTTCCCGATTTAAAAGGGGCACTACTCTTTCGCACAGTGATTAATCATTCATTCAACTTTCCAATGTCATACACTCTGTGGGAAATAAGGGGAGATGAAAATGATGAAATTCAAAATATAAAATAAAGATTAATTACACAATTCTTATGCGGCAAATGGGGCCGCTTTAACAATAGTTCACATGTAAAATAAGCATTACTTTTAACATTAGAGTTCTTATTTTGCAAACGATATAATAGTGTTCATTTTCTTAAGAGTCCTAGACTTAAGTATGTGCGCGTTAGCCGTGCTAATGATTACTCACTATTAATGTCAGAGTTCCAAGGAGATGACGTAATCTCACACGTCACTTATAAGCGGCACTTCAAAGTGAAGACGGGACGCAATTGAGGCGTCGCATTACAGGTGAAGATTCTGCAGAATCTAGGCACCACTTTCAGATTATCACTGGGGAGAAATCTGAAATTTAGCTGACTGTTGTCAGCCTCGATAATTATCGTTGTACCGGTTGTCGTGGAAACGGACACCCCAACGACGTTTAGCATTATCGGGTGGAGTCGTCCAGTGGGATGTGTCGTCGCATTACATTGAGTGTAGAAATCCGGATATCTGTAAGAAAACCTCGGTGCTAGCCTCTCAATTTGCGGGATAGACTGCCAAACGAACTCAGACAGGGGGAAGACAAAATTGGTCCCTCGTGTCGTTAACTGCATACAACCAGCGTCACATGCATGGGTTTTTCTTGACAGTGAACTCTCCACTTTGCCAACAATTATACTGAGTAATTTTGCCTCGTTACTCAATATATGGCATCAGACGGATGGAAAACGGATGGAAAGAGATTATTGCAGCTTTCCTTTATGAAATCTCTGTACATGAGATAATTCATACGTGAAGTTAGACTGGCTTCAGACGAATCGACGTTTTCAACATTGAGAGTAAATCTTCATTTTGTCTCTTATATAGCTTTCACTGAAGGTTTCCAAAACTTCCAGAAGCTATGTCCTGTGACATGATTTTTGCCTTGGATATATAGTGGTAATCGTGATGCACGCTTTTCTGTGGTCAATCCTAATGCGCACTGGTCATTTCTCTCGTCAACAACATGTGACGGTATTGCGCAGTTGTCCCCATTTATTTAATATACATATTCTTCATAAACTAATACATATATTCAATATGATATGATAATTAACACACACTGCGTCACAAACGTCTGTCTACTAAAGAGATCTTAGGTGACCGTTACTGGAATTTACATGCTACATACGAAAAATAACAAAACTCGGATTACTTCAATTAGTTTTGTTAGCGGTTTTTTAAAATGAAATAAAATATAATTTCGGTCCCTCATTTCCTGTGACAACCCCCTTCTTAAAATTGATTGGAGCTCACAGAGTGGAAATCAAATAGGAACAAAAAAGAATTTTATTTCACACGATAGTCCCCACAGGAATTATATGCGCATCTGTGGAGAGACTATCCTCTCTCTTGTTTATATCGCGGTTATGGCATGCCGGGATAATGCATCGGCACCCGAATTTTCTCGGCCCGCGATGTGTTCGACAACGAAGCTATACTCCTGTAGCAGGAGTGTCCATCTAGTTAGCCTAGCGTTATCGTACATGCTAGTGCGCAGATATGTCAGCGGCTTATGATCGCACTGCAGGATGAATGGTTTAGAGTACAGATATGCACTAAATTTCTTGAGTGCCCATACGATTGCTAAGCACTCTTTTTCAATCGTAGAATACCGTGTCTCACGATCTAACAGTTTCTTAGACGCGTATGCTACCGGTAGGTATTCGTCATCTGTCTCTTGGAGAAGTATGGCACCGAGGCCTTCGTCTGATGCGTCGGTCCTGACAATAAATCTCTTGTCAAAGTCTGGTAACTGTAGGACGGGTTTACTGGTCAAGATGTCCTTCACTTTTTCGAGGGCGGTGCTACACTCTGCCGTCCATCGTATTTTCGTGGGTTGTTTGTTTCCAGTTAAGTCCGTCAGTGGTTTAAGAAGCGTACTAAAGTTTGGGACAAATTTTCGGTAGTACCCCACTAGTCCCAAAACTGCCCTGACCTGTTTCTTTGTAGTCGGTAAGGTCATGTCACGAATGGCTGCAGTTAAGTCTAGATTTGGGCCTATTTGTCCGTCACTTATGATATGGCCAAGAAACTCAATCTCCCGAAAGCCCGCGCGTACTTTGGAAGGTTTCACGGTCAATCTATGGCGCTCGAGAATGTCAAGTAGACCACCCACTGAGGATAAATGTTGGTCCCATGTTCCTGTTGCTACCAGTATGTCATCAAAGAAATTCAATGCGTCAACGCTCTCTAACGGTAATTTTCGCATGAAGCGCGCGAATGTTGCGGGTGCGTTCGCTAGTCCGAACGGTAGTCGGCAAAACTGAAATAAGCCTAGCGGGGTTGGAAAGGCTGTTTTTGGTCTGTCGTCAATAGCAACCGACAGTTGCCAGTACCCTTTGCACATGTCAAACTTCGAAAAGTAATGTGCCTTGGTTAGTTTTGCGAATAATTCGTCCTGATTTGGAATGGGTTCCGCATCGAATTCAGTTATCTCATTTAACTGTCTGTAGTCCACACAAAAACGAAGCGTACCGTCTTTCTTTTTAACTAAGACGACCGGTGATGAATATGGGGAGATTGACTGTTCAATCACGCCCTGTTTTTGCATTTCACGCACCTGTTCTGCTATGTACTTTGTGCTCTCATATTTCTGTGGGTACTGTTTTAAGCGTATCGGTTTGTCACTTAAAAGTTTGATGCGGTGTTCAACCAAATCCGAGTGGCCCGGTTGGTCGGTGAATATGCGCGCGTGTCTGTGTAAGAGCTTTGACATTGCGTCGCGCTGTTCGACAGTTAAGTTTGAGTCAATCTCGACTTGATCGACTGTAACTGCGGAGTTAGGCTGGGTTTCGGCGGACATCATGTCTGTTCTGAAATTGGAGTCTTCCAATTGTATCAGTGCGACATTCACGTTTTGTATCTGTTCGTCGCTGCGTTCATAGTAACGCTTTAGCATATTTATGTGATAGGTTTTCTGCTTATATCCTATCTGTATGCTGTAGTCGTTCTGCTTCACACGCTTAATAACGCGGTAGGGTCCACGCCAGTGCATTTGCATGCGGTTGTTATGGGTGGGCCGCAAGAGTAACACGAGCTGACCTGGTTCGAGGTCACGTTCCACAGCCGTACGGTCAAAATTTCGCTTGTATCGGGGTTGTTTTTCGCGAATGTTTTCCTGTGCTAAGTGACATGTCTCGGTCAGACGTTGACGTAGTTCGGCTACGTACGTGTGAACATCTTTACCATCGGTCACAGTGTCTCCCTTGACCCATGTTTCTTTTATTAGCTTAAGGGGACCACGAGGTTGTCTGCCGTATAGTAGTTGGAACGGTGAATAACCCGTACTCTCTTGTGGGAGTTCGCGATACGCGAAGAGTAATGGTGCTAGAAAACGTGGCCACTGGTCGGGTTGTTCCGAGGCCATTTTAATTAACATTTTCTTTATTGTACCGTTGAAACGTTCAACGGCACCATTAGACTGAGCATGATATGGTGATGAGAACAACTGTTTACACGCTAGTAGACGCATTGTTTCAGCCATCATTGCTGAGGTGAATTGAGTGCCCTGGTCACTCAATATCTCTCGGGGAACGCCCGTGCGAGAAAATACGTCTATTAAAGCGTCTGCGACTTCGATCGCTGTGATGCCCTTTAATGCGACTGCTTCTGGATATCGTGTTGCAAAATCCACGATTGTTAGGATATAGCGATATCCTCCTTCGGCCGCGGGAATGATTGGGCCAATAATGTCTACTGCGACTTTTAGGAATGGTTCCTCTACTGTTGGTACTATCTCGAGGGGAACTCGACTGACACGCCCTCGGTCAATATGTTGTTGACACTGCGTACATGTACGAACGTACGAGCGAACATCCCTACTCAGGCCTGGCCAAAAAAAATCCTCGCGAATCCGTTGTTCAGTGCGACGCGCGCCCTGATGTCCGGACATGATTGAGTCGTGTGCAAAGCTAAGAATCAGCGGTCTGAGTGGTGTAGGGGTAAATAAACACGTGGTGCTTCTAGTATCATTTTCCTTAAAGTCGGTGCGCCGAAACGCTAGTCCGTCCTTCAGGAAATACGTAATTGTCGCGTACTTGCTGGACGTAATAGTGTTTTTCCGTGCCAGCTTTAGCATTGAGGACAAGCTTTTGTCCTCCTGCTGCAGGTGACTGAGTTGACTTGGGGTCAACTGCGGAAATGTGTTCTCGACTATCTTTAGAGCTGGGGGTCCTTGTTTACTACGTTCCCGTTGTGCTCTAGTGGTTACGGGGAGAACAGGATAGATGCCATCAGTGTGTGCGTCACACTGCCCGGGCGATAGTATGAATCCGAACTGCATGTCTCTTATCACTGCGGCGGTGACTGTACCGGAAAATACGGGTGACGTAACATGTACAGTGGCTCTTGGACATGTACTAAGGTGTCCCATAACACATCGAATGCGGACGCTACCTCTTAGATACTGTTCAGGGCGTACAAGTTTAGCATTTATGCAGCTTATGGACGCACCTGTATCGACCAGTATTTTGACTCTTTGTCCGTTTACTGTAGCCTGTTGGGTCTTTAGAGTTGCACCTGTTTCAGTGCATACTTTTACATCACGTGGACTGGGACAGTTCTGAGAACTATGCCCCTTCCCTTTGCAAGTGTAACATGTCATAGGCGGGGAGTCACGTGTGTGACGTCGTACGTCTTGTGACTTAGTGTATGTCCGTTGTACCGGTTCGGGTTTTTCCGATTTCGTCATTGGTCGGTTCAGTTTCGGTGTATACTTCTGCCGATTTGTTGGAGGAGGGCGTGGTGCACTCCTCGTAATTACCGGATCAGGGTAATCATTATACGTGTCTGCTAACTTCAACATATCACTGAAGTTAGTCGGGGGATTTCGCTGCAAATATGTCGTCATTGCAGGCGGAGCAATATGGAGAAATTGATCTCTTAATATCAAATCAAATAGGCCCTCATATGTCTTCTGGATATCTGTCAAATCAATCCATCTATCAAGATAATGGCGTAACCGGGTACCGAAGGCTTGCATGGTGTCATTTGCTTTAGGTATGGCTCTCCTAAACATTTTTCGAAAGCCTTCTGCTGTACATTGAAAAGTACGCATCAAACCCGTTTTGAGATCTGCATAAGTAATAGCGGGATCGCGCGTTAGATCAGTAAATGCGCGCGAGCTTTCACCTTGGAGTATTTGACCGAGTTGTTGTTTCTTTTCAATGTCAGTGTAATTAAAGTTGGCAATGAAACTGTCAAAGCGTGTCAAAAACTCGTCAATCGTCTCGACTTCAGGGTTAAAGAAAGCTAGCCGTGTACGGGGTTTATTTAATTCGGCCTGTTGCTTAGCAGTCCCATCTAACAACTTCTTTCTAGCCGTTACCTCTTGCTTAGCTAATTCAAGCTGTTCCTGATGTGCTCTAGCTTTTAACTTAAGCTTTTTCTCTTCTACTTCCTGCCTTTTATCTTCTAAATCCCTAGCTGACTGAATCTTTAATAACTCTATTTCTCTCATATCTTGGATTTCTTTCTCTTTAAAATCTCTCGCCTCTTTCGCTCTTTTTTCCTCTAGCTCTCTCAAAGTTTGCATCTCTAGCTGTTTAGCTAACTGTCTCTTATCTTCTAGCTCTATAGCCTCTTTCGATCTTTTTTCCTCTAGCTCTCTAGCCTCTTTCGATCTTTTTTCCTCTAGCTCTCTCAGGTCTTTCATCTCTAGCTGTTTAGCTAACTGTCTCTTATCTTCTAGCTCTATAGCCTCTTTCGATCTTTTTTCCTCTAGCTCTCTCAAAGTTTGCATCTCTAAATCCTTAGCTACCTGTCTCTTTTCTTCTAGCTCATTTTTCTTATCCTCTAGCTCTCTCGCCTCTTTCGCCTCATTTTCTTTCGCAACATACCATTTAGCTATCTCCTCATCCACGTATTTCTTTAACTCGGCTTTCTCATACCCGAATTCTCTACCCATAGCCATGAGTTCTTTCTTTATGTTTACTAGCTCGGCCATTTTTAAAATTGCTAGTTATCACGAGTATGGATAAAGTGACTTAGAATATTCGCGGGATTTTGACCTCTGTCGGTCACAAGTGGTGCAATGGTGTGCGTATGAACACCAGCCACCACGTGATTAGGATTATTACAAACACGAGTAAAAGAAATCCTAATCGGAAATTTGCAAAGTTAGCAAAATTAGCAAAACAACAGTTGCTAATGTAGCGTACAAAATATCGATCTATGTACGTCTAAACACGAGTCGGTACGCGTTAACGATAATAGCGTAAAGATTATAAAACTTATTTCAACACAATAATAAGTCTTATCAAAATCCAGTTCACCTAAGTCTCAATAGCAAAGCCCTAACATGCAATAAACAATGCATAATGGTGATGAGATAGAAAAGCAGGAAAGAGATGACACTTTCTTACAACAACACAATTTACCTTGTCAGATCACGGTCAGTGGTCACCAGATGTCACAAAACGGGAGGCTCGTTACAAGCCGACCCGAGCTGAAGTTAGAGATGCAAGGGGTGAAGTCTATTTTTGGCCTGCTCCGGTGCACCTCCAAGAAAAGCCCGTGACGTGTGCCAGTACTACGTCGCGTCAAG
The DNA here is from genome assembly GCA_028829895.1 of Sinotaia quadrata. Lineage (NCBI taxonomy): Eukaryota > Metazoa > Mollusca > Gastropoda > Architaenioglossa > Viviparidae > Sinotaia > Sinotaia quadrata. The sequence goes on along the minus strand of CM054184.1, from coordinate 51,925,632 downwards.
TTGTTACATAGACACACATGACATACGCCATTGATGTTTGGGTGGGGCCCAATTTATTAATGTCATGCCAAGGAACGTTTTATTGGCGGTGTGTGTTGTGAGTGTGTATCATAAATGTGAATAAATGGACGAACAGACGAACGGTGCAAAACAATAGTACAAATTCTTTCGTCCCTCTCAAAAATTATGAATAACAAGAGAGTTGAAAGATGTTTAAATCAGGTTATTTATTTCCCGATTTAAAAGGGGCACTACTCTTTCGCACAGTGATTAATCATTCATTCAACTTTCCAATGTCATACACTCTGTGGGAAATAAGGGGAGATGAAAATGATGAAATTCAAAATATAAAATAAAGATTAATTACACAATTCTTATGCGGCGAATGGGGCCGCTTTAACAATAGTTCACATGTAAAATAAGCATTACTTTTAACATTAGAGTTCTTATTTTGCAAACGATATAATAGTGTTCATTTTCTTAAGAGTCCTAGACTTAAGTATGTGCGCGTTAGCCGTGCTAATGATTACTCACTATTAATGTCAGAGTTCCAAGGAGATGACGTAATCTCACACGTCACTTATAAGCGGCACTTCAAAGTGAAGACGGGACGCAATTGAGGCGTCGCATTACAGGTGAAGATTCTGCAGAATCTAGGCACCACTTTCAGATTATCACTGGGGAGAAATCTGAAATTTAGCTGACTGTTGTCAGCCTCGATAATTATCGTTGTACCGGTTGTCGTGGAAACGGACACCCCAACGACGTTTAGCATTATCGGGTGGAGTCGTCCAGTGGGATGTGTCGTCGCATTACATTGAGTGTAGAAATCCGGATATCTGTAAGAAAACCTCGGTGCTAGCCTCTCAATTTGCGGGATAGACTGCCAAACGAACTCAGACAGGGGGAAGACAAAATTGGTCCCTCGTGTCGTTAACTGCATACAACCAGCGTCACATGCATGGGTTTTTCTTGACAGTGAACTCTCCACTTTGCCAACAATTATACTGAGTAATTTTGCCTCGTTACTCAATATATGGCATCAGACGGATGGAAAACGGATGGAAAGAGATTATTGCAGCTTTCCTTTATGAAATCTCTGTACATGAGATAATTCATACGTGAAGTTAGACTGGCTTCAGACGAATCGACGTTTTCAACATTGAGAGTAAATCTTCATTTTGTCTCTTATATAGCTTTCACTGAAGGTTTCCAAAACTTCCAGAAGCTATGTCCTGTGACATGATTTTTGCCTTGGATATATAGTGGTAATCGTGATGCACGCTTTTCTGTGGTCAATCCTAATGCGCACTGGTCATTTCTCTCGTCAACAACATGTGACGGTATTGCGCAGTTGTCCCCATTTATTTAATATACATATTCTTCATAAACTAATACATATATTCAATATGATATGATAATTAACACACACTGCGTCACAAACGTCTGTCTACTAAAGAGATCTTAGGTGACCGTTACTGGAATTTACATGCTACATACGAAAAATAACAAAACTCGGATTACTTCAATTAGTTTTGTTAGCGGTTTTTTAAAATGAAATAAAATATAATTTCGGTCCCTCATTTCCTGTGACAATAACGCATTCCGAAAAAAAAAAACAACAACACATCAACTTACATACATAAGACTCACTATTTCAGCATGAACATATTGCATTCCTACACAATTTTCAGTACTTCTGCCCTAACAAATACACTCATATACAAAACATGCAGTTCAAACACATGCATCATATTCCTAAACTCGCTATTCCAGCACTAACACACATATTATATTCTTGCACATGAATCAGTATTACAGCCCTAACACAAGCCCTAAAACACATTATATTCTTGCACATGAATCAGTATTACAGCCCTATCACAAGCCCTAAAACACATTATATTCTTGCACATGAATCAGTATTACAGCCCTAACACAAGCCCTAATACACATATTATATTCTTGCACATGAGTTAGTATTACAGCCCCAACACATTCCTACACACGAATCGCTACCACAGCCCTAATAACTAGTCGCTACCACAGCCCTAATAAGCTACTACTAGAACTCAAACCCCTGGACTGTAGGTTGGTGCCTCACCTCACTAAACCCCTGGAAGAGGCGAACAATCAGGGTGACGTTGAAACCAGCCAGCTGGATGGCCAGTGGCATGGTCAAGTTCAGCACGCAGGACAGCAGAATGCAGCCACCAAACAGCCTGGAGAAAAGTGAAATATATTGTTGTGTCACACTGTGAGACAGTCACACAAATAGAAATGATTTCTAGTAACAAAGAAAGATCGAACATTGTTCAAATATCTTCAAATGGCAAATGTAACACTTCAGTCGTACATGAGATTGAAATGTTGGGGATAATTAAATGTATCTATCTATTAATAGCTAGTAGACAGAATTTTTTTAAGAAAATACAAATATAAGATAAAATGTTAGAGAGGGAAAGAAGGTGTCGTGCTATCGTAAAACTGCAATCACATTTTTTTTTAATTTCCCAGTAAAACACCTTAGAAATTTACAACAAGTAGTTTTTGTTTAAATAGCAAATCACAGAGTCCACAGTACAGTTGGGTTGTGCACGTTTTTACAGCTTTCTGGTGACTTATTAAAAAAAATGCATAGTTATTATATCTGCATAGAGTACAAATGATGTGTGAATAAGTCAAGCGTAAATTTATTATGTTGTAATGAGACAGGATGTGAACGTTGAGTGTGAAAGCGTTACAAAGTAAAGAGTTCTAGACAAGATAGTAGATGGAAAGGTTATTTCATCATAAAGATGGTGAGAATGATTTTCTTACAAAGCAATATCAAGATGAAGTGTGGCCTGTGAATACGTCGTGTAATAATGACATGGTAGGAAAGAGGTGTAGATGAGGGCAGTGAGTGTAAATATGCTGCGTACGAATGAGAGGGCAGTGAGTGTAAATATGTTACGTACGAATGAGAGGGCAGGCGAGTAGTGAGGTAGGCACCAGGAAGGTTTGTCACCATATAGCCGACGTAGAAGATGCTATGCAGATAGCCAATCATCTCTGAGCTCCAGTTCACATTAGGAATCTGTCGCAAAAAAAAAAAAAAAAAGCTTTTGTCTTAGTTGCATATTAATTGCGTTTGAGTGTTTCATAACAGTGAGTAATTAAGGGCAATTAATTATAAAGAATAATGTATGACATAAAAAAAGCATTTCATTCATTCACACACAAGCATGTGTGTATGCGTGTACGTGTGTATATATGTTGTGTATATGTGTTGGTGCGTAAGTACGAAAGAGAATTATAGAAATAAACATATAGAATATATCTGCTTACAGATATAAAGAGAGAAAAACAGATGCAGCGCAAGAGAGAAACAGACAGAAAGGTGGACGGGCAGAACGGACAGATAGTCGAGAGAGAGAGAGATAAACAGATTTTAAAAAATAATGAATTTTAATATTTAAAGAATAATAAATTAAAGATTTAAAAAATAATAAATTTAAAGATTTAAAAAATAATGAATTTAAAGATTTAAAGAATAATAAAATTTAAAATATAATGGATTTAAATATTTTAAAAAATAATAAAAATAAAGATTTAAAGAAAAATTAATTTAAAGAATAACGAATGTAAAGTATAATGAATTTAATTATTTAAAGAATAATGAATTCAAAGATTTAAAGAATAATAAATTTTAAAATTTAAAGAACAACAAATTTAAAGAGTAAGGAATGTAAAGGAAAATTAATTTAAAGAATAATGAGCTTAAAGATTTAAAGAAAAATGAAGTTAAAGATTTACATAAAAAAATATTTAAAAGATTAAGCATGACGCGCTAGTTTCAAAGTTTGACTAAACACGAACGTCGCTTCCATTGTATCAGACCAGGAGAGTTGTCTGCACCTTAGGGAACAACCAACGTAGCACTAGATACAATGGAAGGAAGTAGGAAAAGGAAAAAAAGGGAAACAGACAGAAATGTTGGATAGAATAAATAATAATTGTAAATTTGAAAAGGTTAATTGTAATGCCACCCTCATTAACGAGGAAAATGTGTGTGTGTGTGTGTGTGTGTGTGTGTGTGTGTGTGTGTGTGTGTGTGTGTGTGTGTGTGTGTGCGTGTTCGCGCGTATGCTCATGCGTATATATGTGTGTTTAAGGGGCGGGGGTTAACAGAACTCAGCAGATGGTAACTGACTGCTCTAGCAGTGAAGACGAACAGTGATGAAGTCAGAGACAATATACTGGCGATGAAATGGCATAAAGGTGACAGAAGGAGGCCAGATGTTCGAGGATATAATTGAGGTTTAAATAGCTTGAACTACAAGTTGTAGTTCTACAGGCACGCTCTCTCTATAGCGACATCTGCCAATGTTCGAGCGCAACATTTTAGACAAAACGCAAGTCCATAAAAGTTTGTTAAAGACAAATAATTACTTATTATAATGCATGACACCTGCATAAAATAAAATAAACACGTTTTTTATATTCGCTAATCCATTTGAATAAATTAAACCAATCTCAATCTAAACATAGTTAACTTCTTAAGTCTACTATAAAAGTCGAACACAGTTATCTACTTAAATCTAACATGCAAGTCAAACAAGCTATATGTGAAGTTAACGCCACGCCACCTCGTTAATGGTTAGTAGTAGTAGTAGTAGTAGTAATTAATTAATTAATTAGTTAATTAATCATTCATAACTAATTACAAGTGATGAGAATCTTAATTTATGTTATTAATAATTCTCCAGACGACACAACTCGTTTCTCTCACCTGGCAGATATGTGGGCGCTATAAACGTTTCCTCTCTTCCACAACATTAAAGACAAACATTTACGTCACACAATATTTCCCTAGGTGGAAAACTTCTTACTAAAGGAAAAGATATATTCGTCTTTTAGTCTATATTTTTTGCGAGCCCCCATCCACCCACTTTATTCTCCAACATAAGGTTATCAATATGTGGTGGTGGAGAAAGACGAGGGTAAGGGTGGGAGTAACCAATGATCACGTGACAAGCAATTAGCCCTGTCAATCATTTAGGTATTTCCCCAAGCTCGATCACAGAGGCAGTACAGTGACAACTGTTAGTACTTAACAGAAATAACTCTGTGACGGGCACTTATATTTCAAGGCTTAGAGCCATGAGAAGGCGTCCTTAGAGCAATGAAACATCTCTGGGCAGCGTTGACTCACGAAATAAAACAATAGAGACTAAATCAGAGACCTACACTTTTGAGCGAGCTGACACGAACCTTTGCCACCATCAAATTGTATGGCCTACAGTTAAAGTTCAACACACGTGATAACAATTTTCATGTAATATCTTTGGTCGAGTACATCCCTCTCATCTGTGTTTGCAGTCAAAAGGTAGCCAAGAAAAAGAAAATACAAAGAAACAAATTATACATATTTCACTCCACACTTCTGCTAAAGAAGCCTAAAATCCACACTAACCAGTTAATAGAACTATGAAAAGTAGGAAGAAAAAATGTGTTGGTATCACCACGATATGACACGGTGATCTGGCATGGTATTCTGGGACATGCAGATATATATATAGGTGTAACGAATCAGATTTATTTAACAATTAGGCACGTGTAGTTAGTGAATGTTCCTTTATGTCATCAGATTTATTTAACAATTAGGCACGTGTAGTTAGTGATGCCAAAAGATGACGTAACTATATGACACGAGTATATGGTAACTGCCCCCTTCCTACTATACGATGCCGTAACAACTTCACACACACACACACACACACACACACACACACACACACACACACATATATATATATATATAACACGTACATACATACACATATAGCTGGCATTTGTATTATAAATGGATGAAGTAATCATTTGACACACGTGTATGCCGAGTACTAACACTCCTTTATTCCCACAAAATGACGTAATGAATTTATACATGAGTGCTATCATATCAACTTCTATATGATTCACACTAATTTATGCCACAAGGTGATGACATAGCAATTTGGCACATAGGACGGTACACGTCTTGTTTATGTTACTATGAAATGAGAGGATATTTATGAAAATTTGCCTTTATGCACCCCAGGGAGATGACAAAACGATTTGGCACAAGTCTGTTTTGCTGCTATAAGATGACGATCTTATAGTGATCTCATGATAAATTTGCCTTTATGCGTCGCCGGGAGATGTAACGATTTGGCATATGTGATGGTAAATGCCCTCGAATTCAGCCACCCTCTTAAATACCAGGAAATGTAAAGATTTGGTGTACACATGAGCTCAATTTACATGGTTTCCTTAATGTCCCCTGAGACTAACTTGATGGTCTGGCATTTTTAATGCGTTAAGGCAGTTCCCTCTACATCATATAGCTCGGAAATAGGGCCCAGTCAATGGAATACAACGTCATTAAACGAAATTCTAAAGAGCAAAAGGCCCGGATGCGTTAGAGGCACAAAGCATTATGCAGGGTTTTTTTTTTTTTTATTAAGTTTCATATGTATAAATAATGTGTGAAATGGAAAAATAGAACTTATTCATATGATTATGTATAAATATTCCAACATCTCAACGGTGACACATTTAAAGCAGAATGTTGACACAGGACGTGTTAAACCTGCTGCACTTCATACATACAGAGATCTAAATTACACACTATGAAACAGATCAATAGGAATAATTCTAGGCATTGAAAATGCATCCAAGTTAATCGGAATTGCGCATTCTCTCACGCTATATATAATGTATATTATATTCTCTCACGCTATATAGGATATATATATATATATATGTGTGTGTGTGTGTATGTGTGTATGTGTGTGTGTGTGTGTGTGTGTGTGTGTGTGTGTGTGTGTGTGTGTGTGTGTGTGTGTGTGTGTGTGTAGCCATTAAGGTCAGCAGATGCCTTCGCACAGCCTGATAATGGTGCCCCCTCCCCTCCGTTTGCTTAGTTGGCAAGACATTAAGACTAAATAAGTGCTGAAGGTAAAATAATATATTAAAAACTCAGTTTTCTTTAAGGCCATTCCCAGGTCAAAAACGCAACTATATTAAATATAAACTGTTTTGAGTTGACTGGATGTAATAAAAATTTGCCTCTCTTAGAATATGGCGCTAGGCCCTTTCACTGGATTTTTTTTAATTCGGTGGCTACGCCGTGGTACTGGTACCATGTGGTGCCCTCTCTTCCCTTGGTGCCCTATGCACTTGCATATATTGTTTAATGTTGATCCACGGCTAACTGAATCATGTATTAATCTTATATTGTTTAATGTTGATCCACGGCTAGCTGAATCATGTATTAATCTTATATTGTTTAATGTTGATCCACGGCTAGCTGAATCGTGTATTAATCTTATATTGTTTAATGTTGATCCACGGCTAGCTGAATCGTGTATTAATCTTATATTGTTTAATGTTGATCCACGGCTAGCTGAATCGTGTATTAATCTTATATTGTTTAATGTTGATCCACGGCTAGCTGAATCATGTATTAATCTTATATTGTTTAATGTTGATCCACGGCTAGCTGAATCATGTATTAATCTTATATTGTTTAATGTTGATCCACGGCTAGCTGAATCATGTATTAATCTTATATTGTTTAATGTTGATCCACGGCTAGCTGAATCATGTATTAATCTGGTGACCATGACCAGGCCTCAAAAAAACGTGTAATACCTTTGGAAAATTGTGTATTAATCTGGTGTCCATGACCAGGCCTCTGGAAAACGTAAAATACCTTTGGAAATTTTCTGATGACTGTTAGTGATTGCACGTCACTAGGCCAAACCGATAAAATTGGTCGATTATATAAAATTTCTATTTTTTTCTGAACCTTTCATAAGCAAGTGTTTGTCATATATTACAGTGAAGCCAGTTTTTTAAGTCCCTTAAAGGGAGATGAACATGTAACTTTGAAGTAAGGAAAATACGTAGAGAAGATTGTGAAATGCCATTAAACATATTTTAAGACCTAATTTGAAAAATATTATGATGTGTCTGTTCCAGTGTCAGCTTGTTTCAAGTGACAGAACCCCAAATCGAGAAAGACCGATGGTCATATATTTTGGTTTCCATAAATGATATACTAAGGACAATATTGTCAGAAGAGGAATTAAGTATTAAGTATCAAGATGGTCATATATTTTGGTTTCCGTAAATGATACACTAAGGACAATATTGTCAGAAGAGGAATTAAGTATTAAGTATCAAGATGGTCATATATTTTGGTTTCCGTAAATGATACACTAAGGACAATATTGTCAGAAGAGGAATTAAGTATTAAGTATCAAGATGGTCATATATTTTGGTTTCCGTAAATGATACACTAAGGACAATATTGTCAGAAGAGGAATTAAGTATTAAGTATCAAGATGCAATGTAAGCATGAGTGAGGTCATAATGTACCTTATTGCTCTAATAATTGATGATAAGAACGTTCGTAAGTTAAATGCCTTGACAATTTGTATTACTATTTCCAAATAAAACGCACTTACCTAGTTCTACCGCATTGACCTAATTATTGTAGATCAAAATATTTCTTGTTTCAGTATTGTGTCTAATAATTTTAAATAATCACAACTTGTCAGTGTCTACCAGGCTGCACAAGTATAAACAAATGATCAAGATTTCCTGTTTGAATATCCCATAAAATGAGGATTTCATTGTTATTAAATTATAAATGTTTATATATTGAGAATCATAATTATTACTTATTATTAATTATATAATTATAGGAGATATTCGAAATTTGAAAATTAAAAGTTATATGAACATTGAACTAATTTAGATTGAGTACTATTATCTGCTGATAAGTATTGTGTTATGTGTAATTTAATGGGGATTATTTTTCGGTACGAAACATTAAGATAAATTAGAAAAATATTAGAGAAAGAAACTTGGAGGAAATCCTAAATCCTCGTTGTGTTCACAAGGTCTCAGTGTTTAATACCTCGTTGTGTTCACAAGGTCTCAGTGTTTAATACCAGAGTATTCGAAAACCGGTAAACCTGTATCGCAGCGGTCGACTTCGCTGGAGTCTCTAGCAATTCTGATTTAGTCTACGTCCAACTGGAGCCAGTCTACCGGTTTGTGTGTGTGTGTGTGTGTGTGTGTGTGTGTGTGTGTGTGTGTGTGTGTGTGTGTTTGTATGTTTGTGTGTGTTTGTATATGTTTGTGTGTGTTTGTGTGTGTTTGTATGTTTGTGTGTATGTGTTTGTGTATGTATTTGTTTGTGTGTGTTTGTATGTTTGTGTGTTTTGTATGTTTGTGTGGGTGTTTGTGTGTGCGTTTGTGTGTGTGTTTGTGTGTGTATGTGTATACCATTGACTAGTCAGCGCTAGGATTCAAATGCGGTGGTGAACATAATGGATCGTCACAACTTACAATACACTGAGCTATGTGCACACATCGACTAGTATTCGATTGTCGAGTGCTGGTGCATCGAAAAATGAGAAGAGTTAGGAAAATGGAACATTAAGACGATTCTATTGTTAGGTAACTGCCATTTGTGACGAGAAATTAATGTATTGTTAACTGTAATTATAGTGCCTCTCTCCGAGTTGTTGTTTGTGCATTGTCATCTGTAATTGTAATGTAGTGTCATGTTGCAACGTTTTTTGCATCATTTTAGTGTAAAAGTTTGTATTGTTCATTTACATGGCAGCTTTACTGCTGAAGGGTGCAACGAGTCAAACAGTAATAATTATATCAATACCATTTTACTTTAACTTCAAACAATAATAATTACATCAATACCATTTTACTTTAACTTCAAACAATAATAATTACATCAATACCATTTTACTTTACTAAGGTTATCTGAAGAGTTAAATCTTACTCTGTGAGGCTTCAGTCAATCTGTTCTGTTGTAAATACAACGCTCGCCAGATTGCTCAAACAATGAATCATTTTGCTGCGTTCAAAATATTATCTGCCCTAAATTATTCAGCATATCCTGCATTAACAGGCTGACAACGAAACTGCTGTGAGTGTGTTCACAGTAATATCTTCCCAAAGTTTACCAATTCAAATCCTGCAATATCTATTCTGCTATGAAACTAATGTGCTCAAAGACTATCTTCCCTAATTTTATCGATTCATATCTACATTAATACAGTCTGAGAATAAAACGGCTGTGTTCAAAATTATATCTTCCCAAAGTTCACCGATAATATCTACAGTAATAGTCTGACAATAAAATGGCTGTGTTCAGAGTAATATCTTCCCTATATTCATCAGTTCAAATCTGGCAATAACAGCCTAAGGGGTTAGGCGACAAATTGGTCACAACGTTGTAGTTTGCAAGGATTCAGAAGTTCGGGTGCATTAGAGGAAAAAACTCTGATTATCTCCCTTAACAAAAAGGACTCATTTACTTGACAAAACCAGCTGCTGATAGATGTCATAAATGCAGCGATAAAAAAAAAGTGTTTCAATGATTGTAGTGTCGATCTGTAATGTGCATAAGGATGCAACACATGTACAGCTGTCGCACCTGGACAATAAAATGATCTAACTTCACAGACATATCTGCTCTCTCTTTAAATATTATAAACTGGCTCTCTGTCACCCCAGCGAAACAAAAATAAACTAATAACGTCAAGGTAAGTTATTACCACAAACACCAGCTCCACCGTTTGACATTACTATTATTATTATGCATATTCAGCAAATTTCAGGTTATTCCATTTTCTTGCATCTAGACCAAAAAAGGTGATTTTCCAACAACTTTGGGCTAAATCTATGGAACCAAACTGAAACAAAAACACGCTAACAGTACATATGACAGAGAACCCAACTGTAATAATACGCGTTAGCAGTACAAATGACAGAGAACCCAAATGTAATAATACGCGTTAGCAGTACATATGACAGAGAACCCAACTGTAATAATACGCGTTAGCGGTACATATGACAGAGAACCCAACTGTAATAATACGCGTTAGCGGTACATATGACAGAGAACCCAACTGTAATAATACGCGTTAGCAGTACACATGACAGAGAACCCAACTGTAATAATACGCGTTAGCAGTACACATGACAGAGAACCCAACTGTAATAATACGCGTTAGCAGTACACATGACAGAGAACCCAACTGTAATAATACGCGTTAGCGGTACAGGTTGCAGAGAATCAACTGTAATAATATTACGACAGCAATAAAGATACCAAAGAACCCAAGTGCTACAATCATACGTTAGCAGAAAAGATAGCACACGACCTAACTGTAACAATAATATGATAGCAGTAAAGATGGAGAGAGCAGTCAACAATAACCGGTTGGTAGTAAATTGGCAGATGTCCCAGAGTCTGACAGTAAACTGGTAGATTGGTAGTAAACTGGCAGATGTCCCAGAGTCTGACAGTAAACTGGTAGATTGGTAGTAAACTGGCAGATGTCCCAGAGTCTGACAGTAAACTGGTAGATTGGTAGTAAACTGGCAGATGTCCCAGAGTCTGACAGTAAACTGGTAGATTGGTAGTAAACTGGCAGATGTCCCAGAGTCTGACAGTAAACTGGTAGATTGGTAGTAAACTGGCAGATGTCCCAGAGTCTGACAGTAAACTGGTAGATTGGTAGTAAACTGGCAGATGTCCCAGAGTCTGACAGTAAACTGGTAGATTGGTAGTAAACTGGCAGATGTCCCAGAGTCTGACAGTAAACTGGTAGATTGGTAGTAAACTGGCAGATGTCCCAGAGTCTGACAGTAAACTGGTAGATTGGTAGTAAACTGGCAGATGTCCCAGAGTCTGACAGTAAACTGGTAGATTGGTGGTAAACTGGCAAGGGTTCCAGAGTCTGACAGTAAACTGGTAGATTGGTAGTAAACTGGCAGATGTCCCAGAGTCTGACAGTAAACTGGTAGATTGGTGGTAAACTGGCAAGGGTTCCAGAGTCTGACAGTAAACTGGTAGATTGGTAGTAAACTGGCAAGGGTTCCAGAGTCTGACAGTAAACTGGTAGATTGGTAGTAAACTGGCAAGGGTTCCACAACCTAAGACTGCTAAGAGTAATACGTTAGTTGTAAATCTGGCAGAAGCCTTCGTGGCAGTTTAACAGTAACACACTACCAGATAAGTTGGCAAAGGGTTCCATTGTGTGACTAACATTTTAGAAGTAGGTCAATAGAAGACCCACTTGTTTAACAAAAATACGTTAGTTGTAAATCTGGCAGAAGCCTTCGTGGCAGTTTAACAGTAACACACTACCAGATAAGTTGGCAAAGGGTTCCATTGTGTGACTAACATTTTAGAAGGAGGTCAATAGAAGACCCACTTGTTTAACAAAAACACGTTAGTTGTAAATCTGGGAAGGAACCAGGTTTTATAACAATAAGATGTGCTGTCTAAAGTTGTACGATCCGAACCGTCCATACTAGATTCGTGTATTATTCGTCATACCTGCCCATTTGTCGGGCGAAAATCAAGTACATTCTGTCTAATCATTTTTCAGGTGTCTAACCACACATTTTTCATATCTTAACCACGCACCCGTTTTAACTCTCCATTTCTCATTAATTTATCTCTTAACAGTCTAGTCTATTTAATAGCCTCCCCCTCCAACTCTCATGTTTCAACCAGTACATTCTACAGGTCTATTTGTTGTTACCACAGCATATCCAAGTTATGCTCATTTTAGCAAATGAAAGTAATAACGTATTCTAGTTAACCGCCTTATCTCTGAAGATGAAAACTAAACACTCTTTAAAAACCTGTATAGCATTTAACACCATCTATGTTAAAGGATTCAGCCAGTGATTTCTACTTATGACAAGCAGGACATCTTACTGAACCTATTACTGAACCTCACCTTTCTTAAGTAAAAGTGCTGGACAGTGGATTGAGTGTCATCTCTGGTACAATGTATTCAGTTTTTCACATTTACATATATAATACAGTCAAACATTCTAGTTAGCTTCGTCTCTCTCTCTCTCTCTCTCTCTCTCTCTCTCTCTCTCTCTTCTTCTTCTTCTTCTTCTTCTTCTTTTCTCTCTCGTGCAAAACAGCAGATATACATTCTAGTTAATCTCCTCTCTCTCTCTCTCTCTCTCTCTCTTTCTCTCTCTCTCTCTCTCTCACACACACACACACACACTGATACACTACTAACTCAATTTAAAATGCAGCCAGGATATCGTAACTAATCTCACCTCTCTCACATACCCCGTGTCGTTATTGACTCGATGGGTGTCCTTGTCCAGAATGGTCAACACAGTGACGCCCACATTGGTCCTCATAGCATTGATGATGATCATTCCGAGGAAGACCATAGCCACCATGAGGAATCGCAACGGACAACACTGACAGCAGCCCAGGAGAATTTCAGAGATCGTGCGCTTCAAGTCTTGCCCACTACTTTCTTCCGGCGCTGACTCTTTGGCGTCTGCGGCCGGCTTCTGGTCCTTGCCGACCTGGTCATCGTGAACAAGGTTCACGGTGTCCGCCGTCTGCCCGCTTGCTAGCAACACAGGGTGATCTTTATCTGTGTCCGACCTCTGAAGAGAATCGCTGCCAGGTTCAACACTGCGTGCACTTGCGATGACTGGAGAAGATGCCGAGTTGGCGTCCGTATGTCCCGATTTCTGATCACCATTTGGAGAGACTGGGCTAGCGTTCATGATCTGAGATTCGACCTCCTTCCAAATGTCGCCCTCTCCAGTCTTTGACTTGACATAAGGGGCGGAGTTTGCATGATTAGCACTGTCAACGTGAGTTACTCTCTCGCGAGACGAGAGAGAACGGGAGTCTTTCGGAACATCACTTCGCCGCGCGTTCGTGTGTGCTATGTTCTGGCCCAAGGGAGAGGCTGAAGGGTCAGCATTGCCAGATGTCAAGGACAGATTTGCGGCAGCTGAATGTTCTTTCCCTCTTATGGAAGAAGGCTTAGCAACATCAGCGTCCCTCGAATTTCGACTCGCAGAAGACGAATCAAAACCCCGTATGTCTGACATTTTCTGCAGACTGCTATTCAGCACCACAAAATGTTGATTCCTGCCACATCAGTTATGGGTGTTAGACTGGAAACAATATTCTGTAACAGAAATATACCAAGTTAGCAGTTTCCTCCCTAAGATCGAGAGTGTTTAGTTTGGATTTTATTACTTGTTTTCTTTCTTTTTCTTTTTGTCCCTATTTACTTTTCTTTTTTCTTTTTCTTTTGTGGGGAGGGGATATCTTATTTTTCACCTCTTGCAAGCAATTCAGTACCCTGAACTCAGATCCATGATAAGATAGCGGTTAAGTGGCTAATAGCAATGCAATGTTATCAAGAGACGTTTCTCTGTCATTCGACCCTAAGTTTAGATTCTATCATCATGAACCGTTTCTTAAACAGAGATAATGTACAGAATATCTAAGTGATGCTATGGTAGCTGAAATAAGTTTATGGCAAACACACCAAGCAACGTTTTCATTACTTTTTTTTTACTATTTCTTCTTTTTTTTTATTAACTTCATGGGTAAGTGACTTTTATATTAATGATTAATTTTACTTTATGTCTCCCCCCCACTCTCTCTCTCTCTCTCCATATATATAAGGACCATCTAATTTCACAATGAAGCATTCTACAAATGAGTTACTCCCCTTCGGAAAGGAACGCAACGAGAGGCATTAAAAATATGCAGGACTCCGTACATAACCGTGCGTGTACGGTCTATATATGATTCAATAATTGCTTATCGGATTCATTTTCATTAATACTTAATCAGATTGTCGTGCATTTGTAATAACATTTAATGGTTCTGAAACCCCTCCCCTAACCTTTAGCACAATCCGGATAAGTTCTGAATTCAAACCGGCACAAAACATATCAATGCAAATAGGACAAAAAGCGTGTGTATATGTATCATAATTTTATCACGACATTTTTTATATGTATCATAATTTTATCACATTTTTTATATAACTAAATCGGATCCAGTCGCGCATGAACAAAAAGAAATGTGTGCACTATGTCATTCATACAAAATTCCTGTGTGGTAAACAATAATGATCTTGATTATAACGTTCAATCAGGAACTTTACTTAATTGCTACGTGGATATCAAATTAAATGCAAATGACGTACTCAGTCTTGTACGGCTTTAGATAAACAAGACGATTTGATGTCTGTGAGTTTTTTGCTAATATTCATAAAAAGCCATGACACAGTTTCTTATACAGAAATAAAATAATAATAATAATAATACATGAAGACAGTATGATGATTACGTCATTCTGTGAAGACCTCTGACTGTGATTCCAATTCACTCCATCCTTTTTTCTTTTTAATCACATATTAAAACGCACATATATTAATTTTATAACAAATACGTATTTTGAATTGTAAAAACATTAAAATG
Source organism: Sinotaia quadrata (assembly GCA_028829895.1). NCBI lineage: Eukaryota > Metazoa > Mollusca > Gastropoda > Architaenioglossa > Viviparidae > Sinotaia > Sinotaia quadrata. Next base: position 51,910,284 of record CM054184.1, on the reverse strand, counting down.
TATTCGTCACATAGTGCATATCTACAGTTTCAAACACCCGGGAGCAATAGTTAAAGAAAAGAGTGAGAGCAATTAAACTTTTAAATATGATTCACCCACTCACAGGCACAAAATCCCTGTGTGTGTGTCACTCCTTGTATCTCTTTCTGATTCTGTATCCCTCTTTTTTCACTCTGTATCTCTGCAGTATCTCTCTCTCCTGATATCTCTTTTTCTCTCCATAACTCTTGTGTGTATGTGTGTGTGTTTGAGTGTGTGTGTATCTTGGTATCACTCTCTCTCTCTCTCTCTCTCTCTCTCTCTCTCTCTCTCTCTCTCTCTCTCTCTCTCTCTCTCTCTCTCTCTCTCCTCCCCTATATATATATATATATATGTGTGTATGTGTGTGTGTGTGTGTGTGTGTGTGTGTGTGTGTGTGTGTGTGTGTGTGTGTGTGTGTTATGACTGTCTGTCTGCCTACTTGTCTATCTATCACATCAACAATTTTTACTGGAGATAGAAAACAATTCATTAAATCTCTGTGTGATCGAATGTTTGACAAATACGGGTGTCCTACAGTCAACCATTTTTATCAAATAGTTGAACAACAATTGCATGTTGCTATATTGGGTGTCCTACAGTCAACCATTTTTATCAAATAGTTGAACAACAATTGCATGTTGCTATATTGGGTGTCCTACAGTCAACCATTTTTATCAAATAGTTGAACAACAATTGCATGTTGCTAAAGTGGGTGTCCCACGGTCGATCATTTTCATCAAATAGTCGAACAACAATTGCATGACGGTATGTCACACAGATCAAATAGTACGAATCCAGAATTGATGTTTTGTAAATGTTTAATTACGTGGTCAACATATCATGTAACAAAAACACATGATATTACACAAAATGGCCCGCGAACTACGAAATTTCTCTGTCAATAAGCTATTTCATCAGCAATAATAGCTGTGACAACGACTGCTTGTTTAATGGAAGAAGCTAGTGTTTTGGGTTCCAAAGAATCTCTCTATTTCAGTACAGCATGATACATTTTCCCGTTTCGACTCAAGAAATCTTTGAAGCGGGCATTGAGTTGTTGACGAAAATTGCAATCTTGGAATGACGATTGATCACGTGATAAAAAGGCAATCTGTAATTGGTGTGCTTGATGGAAAAAGAACAGGGCCTATTCCATCAAACAAAGAGTTTTGAGTGATGAGAGTGTTGAACAGCGGTGTTGATAAGCGTTTGCATGACCGTGAGAATTGAAGTGATTGACCGTGGGACAGCCACTTAAGGGCTAAATTTCATTACTGTTGTTGTTGTTTTTGTACGCTTTAAAAACATTAATGCAGTAAAGTTTTAACTTTCTCTCTAGGAGTCTTCATTAAATTGCCATCTAGTCCTCTAGCCCTTTAGAAACTGTCAACAAGTCCACTAGCCCTTTAGAAACTGTCTACAAGGCCACTCGACGTATAAAATCTGCCAACAAATCTACTAGCCCTCTTCAAATTGCAACTAGTCTACTAACCCTTAGAAACTGGTATCATTCGAAAAGTAGTTTTCTTTAATTCGTTAACTAGCGCCAATAGCCCTCTCTAAGTCAGCAGCTAATACATGTATTACTAGACTTCTTGGTACGTTATCAACTAGTGGCTCCAGCACTCCTGAAATTGTCAATTGGCGCCAAAAACTGTCATAGATAACACCATTATCCATCTTTAAAATGGCAGTAAGCACAATTTAAAACTGTCAAATAATGCATACACTAGAAAAGGTAAATTATTAAAGACGATCTAAGTACTAAGACCCAGCACAATTTAAAACTGTCAAATAATGCATACACTAGAAATGTTAAATTATTAAAGACGATCGCTGTAACCAGAAGAATATTGCATCTCGTAGGACACTTGTTGAAAGCGTGATTCTATCTCACTTATCTAAAAGTGTGATTCTATCTCACTTATCTAAAAGTGTGATTCTATCTCACTTATCTAAAAGCGTGATTCTATCTCACTTATCTAAAAGTGTGATTCTATCTCACTTATCTAAAAGTGTGATTCTATCTCACTTATCTAAAAGCGTGATTCTATCTCACTTATCTAATGACATCTAGTGATCTCACACATACACGCAAACACACAAAATCATACACCTCATACATAGAGGTACATATAAACAAAATACAATGACATGCACACTCCTCTCCAATGCGTTCGACAGAAAGATAAAGGATGCGGCAACACTGATTTTGTGAGATGCCATGTTACAATGCCACGTCCTACTAACAGCTGCCACACTTTGTGCAAATACTTTTAATAACTAAATAAAAGGAACTGACGTTGACAAATCCGATAATAAAATGTAGCCGTTCGTACTTACTTTAAAGCTCCTTAACTTAGCTGCAAAGGGAACCATACAAGGGTTGGCCACAGCTGCTGCAAAATTATTTCCATCGACCCCGGAGCTATCCCCACGTATATCAGAGGATCTAGGATCGAAATTGCGCATGCGCTTAAGAAAATTACTTCACTAAGACATTTACTTTAAAGCAGGTTTTGTTTGTTAGTTTTAAACCGAACAATAAAAGATTCGCAAATATGTGCACGGTTTACCAAATGATTACTTCCCTTTGTCCAGTTCAAACATCAGTGTTCATTTTCTGCACCGGAATTCCGAAAATGCTCCGTATCATTTCATGTCTTAGCACTGTTCGTCAGGAATAAATGTATACATAAAGTCTTAAAGATTTTTTTCATGTCAAATTGTGTACAGTACCTTTTTGAGTGTGTGTGTGTGTGTGTGTGTGTGTGTGTGTGTGTGTGTGTGTGTGTGTGTGTGTATGTGTGTGTGGTAAAGGGTCAAGAGTGTTTACTGTGGTAAAGGGTCTCGAGTGTTTACTGTGGTAAAGGGTCATCAGTGTTTACTGTGGTAAAGGGTCTCGAGTGTTTACCGTGGTAAAGGGTCACGAGTGTTTACTGTGGTAAAGGGTCACGAGTGTTTACTGTGGTAAAGGGTCACGAGTGTTTACTGTGGTAAAGGGTCACGAGTGTTTACTGTGGTAAAGGGTAATGAGTGTTGTCTGTGGTAAAGAATCATAGATGCTTACTGCAATATCATAAGTGTTTACTTAGTATAGGGCATTGTTTCCTAAATTGGGCGTCACGGCGCCCCGACTCAGAGGGACACCGAGAGATAACTAACATAAACGCAATTGGTTGGAGTTTCTGAGTTAGGCGCCGTTGAAAAAATCATGAATGGAAAATTACGCCGTGAACCGAGAAAGTTTGAGAACCACTGGCATAGGACCACGAGTGTTTACTGTAATAAAAGGTCAAGATGATTACAGAAGTACCACGAGTGTTTACTGTAATAAAAGGTCAAGATGATTACAGAAGTACCACGAGTGTTTACTGTAATAAAAGGTCAAGATGATTACAGAAGTACCACGAGTGTTTACTGTAATAAAAGGTCAAGATGATTACAGAAGTACCACGAGTGTTTACTGTAATAAAAGGTCAAGATGATTACAGAAGTACCATGAGTGTTTACTGTAATAAAAGGTCAAGATGATTACAGAAGTATCACGAGTGTTTATTATGGTAACAAGTTTCGAATTATTACTGTGGTAAAAGGTTACGAGTGATAAGACATCAATAGAAAAAATGCATGAAATATTTCTAAGTCCATTTCTCTCTCAACCAGTCAGTTAATTAACCATTAAGCCTTTCATGACCGGACTTCTTTTCACTCCAAATTTAAGTGATTAGACAAAAGAATTTTCTACAGCAAGAGGTATACTTTTGGATCTCAGCCCATTGGCTGGTCTCATTCTCACAAACATTAACAATTGGATAATGAAAACTACTCACCCAGTTGGGATTAATTTGCATTACAACAGCGATTTCTAGCACATTCTCAGCTCCAGTGTTTACTTCCAACTCTAACACTTTCAAAAATAGCATCATAAGCCCAAGGTGAGGTTACTCTGACAATTTAACAATTTATATAGCAATTAAATTTTAAAATAGGGATAGGCAAATTTACTCTGCCATACTCTTGTCTTGGATCCTGAATGTTTACTGTGTTTTTTTTTAAATGCATAATTTTCAGTAAGACAATGATATTTTTTTAAGGTGATCGTGTCATCAAGTGTTTCATTTGCTGACTGCAGACAGTAAGAGTTGATGTCTTCCATTCAGCTGACGAATTCACTTCGCTCGACAAGCTATATTAAAATACTGATGTCACCAAATCCTATCAACAATCTCCTCCCAAAAATGTACGTTGAAACTTGCCCCACCCCAAATTTACTAAACTTCAGGAATAAAAATAAAAGTAACACCTAGACTTAGGTCCGCCTGTGCCTCGGGGCACATTTGGGCAGCAATTTATTTCCCGTGTTCTGTTGATCGTTCTTTTCAATCTCTTCGCAAAAGAATAATACTTTTTGTAAAAACAACAAACAGATTTAATGTGTGAGCAGCAGCTGTAAAAAAAACACAACTTGAAATAATACACTGTTTTGCCAACAAACCCAGAAAAAAAAGCGTGATGTGCTTTTAGAAACGCTACACATATTCAAATGTAGCACAGGCGTTTGCAAGTGTGGAAGCTGAAAGAAAACCAACCTTCGTATAGGCTGGACAAGCAGAGGCCGTTCCAGCCGTTAGTGGTCTTGTACGGTTCTTTTTCTTTGGCTCATGATGTTGTATGATCTGGTCTTTGAGCCTTGATGAATGGATGGATGAGGATAGATGAAGAAAATGTATGCAAATTAATGACTGTATCTGTGAACAACATTTGCTAGTGTCATGGGTGGTCAATTTCCAGATGACAAGTTAGACACTGTGCATCTCATCTCTGCACCCTCGAGATACGGAGTGGAAAAATTCCTAATCAAAAAATAAATGTATTAAATGATATCAAGTCCAAAAAAGGGCCATCTGGGTCTGATTTCAAGTCTAGAAAGGGACCACATGGAACTGATTTCAAATCTAGAAAGGGGCCACCGTGGAACTGATTTCAAATCTAGAAAGGGGCCACCATGAAACTGATTTCTAGTCTAGAAAGGGGCCACCATGAAACTGATTTCTAGTCTAGAAAGGGGCCACCGTGACACTGATTTCAAGTCTCAAAAGTCCACGAGGAATTAATTTCAAGTTTAGAAAAGGGTCAATGTGTTTGATTGCTTCGTTTATGTGGATTTATATCCGATTCCAAATTTATCTGATTTCACAGACGGGTGCAAACACCTTATTGAAAGACCTAATGCCAAGGATGATGAGAATGAAGGTTTCAGTGGGATTTAGTGGACTGTCTAAGTGTCCATCCAGAGGTTAACAGTCTATTTTTGCCGATATTCAACTACCAAAGGTCTTTAGCCTACTTAGCTTCCAGCACACAGGAGCACCTTGAGCTAGGGAGCGGGTAAGAATTACAGGTTAGTTGTTCACACCGAGCCGGATTCGAGAAGGAATTGATGCGGGTCACTTGAGTCAGAGGCTCGTGTCCTACCGGTTCTGCTTTAGTCTGTCGCTGCACAATGGACGGTGTTGCGACTGTATTAATAATGACTGGGCTACTGGATGACATTCCATCTGGCTCCCTAGTCCTCGATCCTATTCTACTTTCTAGGCAACTACCACCACCCTTTCACATCTGACTCAAGCCATATGTTCCTTGTGTGAGCGTCATGAACTGATTGATCGATAATCTTCAAAATAGTGATTCAGACAATGTCGCTGACGGTAGTGACAGTTAAAATGAACTATTGATGTGTGGGTGGATGTGTGTGTGTTTGTTGGGGGGGGGGGTAATGCGTGAGTGAGTTGTAAAATTATTTGTAGAACCGTGTGTGTGTGTGTGTGTGTGTGTGTGTGTGTGTGTGTGTGTGGTTTTCAGAGGGCAAGAGAGAGCATTTTTTAAGTTGCAATGATGTTACATCATGTACACGGTTTTTGATACGATCGGTACGCATACAGTCTACTGCAATATTCCGAAACAAGAAATCTTAATTCCTTCGTTCCACATCGTTGCCGGCCGAGCTAAAAACAAGAACAACAACACATGCGCTTTAGGACAAAAGTGACTAAATCAAGTCCCGTAGAAAACTAGTTTTCAATGCACAGTTCATGTCGTGCGTGGGACATTCAGTTCATATAGCCATGGTGGGTGTGTTGTGGTTTTGTTTGGGGTGTATGTTACTGTCACTTTGATTAGTTTAGATCACCGCATAAACGATGGTCGTGAAAAATTTTCATTGACTGCCCTCGTTGTACACTGCACAGCTTACCGACAATGACAGGTAAGGAGTAAACTTCTGTCGCACCTTTCTATTGCAAGTACGATGTTCACGACCTCTCAATGAAGTGCACTCAAGGTGCGGATGGTTTTCGTTATTATATTTCGCAAACCAGTTTTTCACGCAAAAAGCAGCAAACCTGAGGAATAAATGCACACATACCACAACAGAAATTGCATGATATCTAACATTTAAATCGGTGGTTGCAGAAACTTGTCTTACCTTGGCATTGATTTTGGACAGGAAAGCGCAAGCTTTTCAGTGGCTCTAGCAGTGTCGGGTATTGTCGGCGCCTGATATCGTGTCACTTGAGTTCAGTAGCAGTGCCGGCAAACGAGCGAAGTATAAAGACTGAATTTACTGTTGTCAATGTGCAGACAAGATGTGTGGACCTATATGTGTACCGAGATTTGTTCGAGAAATAGGGGGCGGGGGGGGGAAAGAAGTGATTGTTATTTGCTTAGCCTATGTTCATTTGAAATATTTGTTTACTAATAATGTTCACTGCACTGGCTAGATTCAGTCGGCCTTGCCATCCTCCCTCGTTCAGTGAACGGCGCGTGGCTTTTACTCAGTCGAGTCATGTGCTGCGTCTCTCAGTCTCGAGCTCGACTCAGTCACATGACCAGTACTGAGGCTGGAAGTGTGTCTTGTAGGACGCTGTGTGGGTACAAGTGAAATTTTGTGTAAACTACTCAATCAGACCGCATGGAAATAACTAGTCGAGATGGTGTATGAGAGGTGTTTTCTATTTCTTTTTCTAAACGTATAGTTACTTCTGACACAGGCGAAATAAATTAGTTTAGTCTGTTTTACTGACTAGATAAACCAAATTTATCTTAGTTAAGCTGCTAGCAGGGAGTTCGTCAACCCTCTCTCCACTGTTCACGTGTGTATAGTGTGTGTGTGTATGTGTGTGTCTTGTGTGTACGTATTTCTTAGGCTGTCTTAGTTCAGTTATTATGACATATCAAACACAGCAGTATGCCTACAGCGCGGTGCTTTATGCCAAAGGCCAGAGGGAGAACGGGGAGGGGTGAGGTTGGGGCTCTCACCACCGAGGTCCTTATTTTAGGACACAGAAGGAAGACGTAAGCCTACATATTCTAGCAGTCAGAATTCGACAACTGTCGTGATGGACAATAGATATTTCTTGATACTAGTTTTGAATTACGCGGTTTGTGTCGTTGGATTTATCCGAGAGATACAGACATATATAACATAGTGTTTAACGATATATAGAACATAATGTTTTAATGATACTACCGCCATATACAACCGTAATGTTCTAACGATACTACCGGCACATACAACACAATGTTCTAACGATTCTATATGGACTGATGAGAGCTGGTATATATGTCATATTGACTAACGATACTACTACTACTAGCACTACTAGCATATACAATATAATGTTCTAGCGATACCAAATGGATTGATTAAAATACCGACATATCCAGCATAGTATTCTAACAATGAGATTGATGAGAACTACCGATATGTACAACATAATATTCTACCGATACTAGACGGATTGATGAGAACTAGTGACGTGTACAACTTAATATTCTAGTGATGCTGGACGGATTGGTGAGAACTAGTGACGTGTACAACTTGATATTCTAGTGATGCTGGACGGATTGGTGAGAACTAGGGTCTAATACAACATAACACTAGACGGATTGGTGAGAACTAGGGTCTAATACAACATAACACTAGACGGATTGGTGAGAACTAGGGTCTAATACAATATAACACTAGACGGATTGGTGAGAACTAGGGTCTAATACAACATAACACTTGGCGGACTAATGATGCAGTGCGCTGTTAACGAGGTAGACTGAATACTGTTACTTCAAACAATGATTCATTAATGACAAGCATCAACAATAATTACACATCGTGAGCGGTTCTCTTGAAAATCTGATCTCATATTCAGTCTGTTCATATACTAGGCCTGTAATTTGACCTGACCCACTTCATTCTATTTATTTTTAACTGCATAAACATAAGACTGACCTATAGCGGCACCCTACCCTAACACCCTTCCGGGTTGGTTGCTACATATTCAGTCAAACCCATTCTGATAGACGGAATCTGTCGACACTTAATTCATCCTGCAGTACCGGAGAAGTAGAGATATCAGCGCGAGTTAAGGTAAGCTTGCCCGCCTTTTTGAAACCACGCTCCAATAAAAAAAATTTTTAAATCTCACTTACCCATTATACAACCCACGACAGTGCATGTCTTCTGCACCACATGCCAGAACCCTGCACGACACCAGTAACTGATGAATCTGACAGTTGAAGGCTACTTGAAGTACACGGAACCGAGTGCAGAGCTAACTTGATCACGCGCTATGTGCCGCGCCCCGGCTAAGTTCGCTTTGCCCCGGGTGCTCGGTCACAGTTTTGAATTCGTCCCGACTGTGTACGCTTGAGACTCTCCGGGAAATTCACTAATTATTTTTAGCAGGCACACAACAGCACGTTGAGTCAGTCAGCGCACAAGTTTGACTGCTGCCAATTGAGGGGGAAGCTCGAGTGTGTAAAGACCTGCATTTTCATCATCAGTCGCTCAGTACACGGTTACCTGTCAACTTTTGTGAAACCCCCATAGGTTACAACACAGTGACTAGTTTAATACTGATCATGGGAAGTGACGTGCAACTGGTGTCGCGGTTTCACCCACTTAACAGGCTAATGCATGCGCGGCTAGTCATCGGCGCTACGACTATTTAAAATTTTTAAAGTGTAGGAGAGCTGAAGATGTAAAAGAGCGCTCTCTTTCTGGTTTGATTTCTTCTCAGAGTAGTCGGTCTGTGTGACAGATAATATGCACTGTTGATTACTCTAGTCTAGTAGGTCAATTGTGGAGACTGAACCACTGCAGTCTACTTCTGTAGGCCTGTTGTAAAGACTGGGTCAACGCAGTCTACTACTATAGCCCTGTTGTAAAGACTGGGTCAACGCAGTCTACTACTATAGCCCTGTTGTAAAGACTGGGCCACTTCAATCTACTTCAGTAAGTCTCTTGTACAGACTGGGTTACAGTTTTCTACTCTTAGGTATATTGAGGCTGGATCTATCTTGACTACCTTTGTAGGCCGATTGGAAACTAGACCACTGTAATTCTATTTTGTAAGCCGATTTTGGACATTGGGCCACTGTTTCTCCTCTTATAGGCATCTTATAGCGACCCAGTAGAATGAGAGGGGCTTTCCAAACGAATGATTTTTTAAAAAACAGAGTTTCTCCATGGCGGGTTGCTAAGATGAATTGGTGTGCAGTCATATCTTTCAAAAACATAAACCTTTCAATCATTTACGGAAATTATGTCCCACTTAAAGATGTAATACAATGTAATTATAACTGAGACAATGAAATCTGCTAATTTGTGTCACGGAGACATTATATTTAGACTACAGGAATAAATGTGTATAGCCAGTGGGTATTGACTGATTCAATCAATCTTATTAACTTAAACTATTTACTGATCTTAGATCTGCCAAGGTAAAATTGTACGACACCATAAAGGCCTATATATTTTCTTTAAGATAACTCTGGGGGATTTCTACTGTGAACTGACCACTGACCACTGACCACTGACCACCCTCTCCTTGTTTAAAATTAAAATGGTCGTCTAGCTCGTAACTGTGTGATAGTCCCACATACAAAAACTCTTCACCCAATTTCACAAGCAAGTAACTGACACATTTCTCGGATTTGGAACAAAATTAATTTTATTGTTTAGTGCTAAAAGACTTACATCTAGGGTAGGTCCGTTGGCACTAGATTACTTTATCTGCATATTCTACTGCTCCCGATTTACATCAATTTTCTAAATCCTAGGTTTCAGATACACGGTAGATCTGTTGACATTAGGCTGATTGGTTAGCCAACATTACTGCTACTGTACTATATATACTTCTCTTGAAAGTAGGGTTCCAGTTCTCAAGTAGATCTCTTGATTTTAGCTTGATAACCAACCCATACCCAAACCTAAAAATAGACTACAAACAAACCTGATTCCAGAATGGCTGACCCTAGGCTAGAAAAATGTCTGAGTTACTACTCACTAAACTAACCAACCAAAGTGCAGCCCAACTGCTCAAATGAATGTGCCAGAAATTCGGCAGTCCAATGCAAATCAACTGTCTCTCAGCCTTAATAAATTATAACCATACTACTAATTCTATTGCTGGTTATCAACACAGCAGGAAACCATCCTCTGTATATACTTCTGCTGAAGGTATGTGGTTTTGCTTGCATAAGTAAATATTCTATGTTCATTTAACCTTAAATATATTTTACATTGCTATGTTTTGCTTATGATATTAAAATGTATGATGACCATATAAGTAAGAGAATACATGTGTATTTTACTGGCAGATCAGCACTTTATCTGGATGTTGATTTCCATGAGTGCTGAGCCGTGAAGCAACGCCAGAGCAGAACGACATAAAGGCCAAGAGACTGGTTCAAAGGACCACATGCTCATCAATACATTTACTGGGACCCTAGATGACACGTCAAGCAATCTTATTGTTTAAGTGATTATAAAGTCAATAACCACACAGCTTAAGTCAAACTTCTCTCAGATTTATCTTAGAGTTCACTCACAAACCTTCAGTTTTCTCTTATACACACATATGAACGAACCACAGTGCCATAGGACTCGATCATTCTCGTATGACACCACATGGTCATGATTATGAACTATATCCATTGTTAAACTCTAATTGTAACTATTGAATTATTCTCTCTCTATATATAACTATGCTGTCTTATTTCTTGTTGAATACATTTAATATTGATATTTGACTCACATATTATGTGTTGTAGTCTGTCAACTGTATTTAATTACTATACCTGGCTGTATGTATCAGTGAGGCTCGAGCTCTCTTCTAGAACTATCACTCTTCTATTCTACATCTTCCATCTTTCTAACACGTAAGAAAGCCAGAAGGTGTGTTTTGGGGATTGCCTAAGGTTACGGATGGCCTGGGTGATGGAGAATTAACAACTTGCCCACCTCCTAGCAAAAAATACACTTTCTAAAACCCTTGATCAACCTATGCTGATACTATATGTGCACATACTTAGAAACATTGATTCTAGATCTCAATTTGGTCTGTTAGTCCTAGATTCAATGCATACACTCTTTGGGTTCTTTCCAAAATCCTGGTAAACCGGAGCATTCTTTTAGAATTGGTTTCTTGACACTAGATTCTTGATAGATCTATATATAAGACTGTAAACTCCTAGTCTTATTCTAGATCTAGTGGTCATTTAACAATAGATTTATTAATTAATATATACTGCCACTTCTATACTAAACATTTTTGTAAAAGGGCAATCCTCTTCTAGATCTAATATTGGCCTCTCGACACTAGAATACAGCTACTACTGTACTGAATTCACTTCTCTAAAAGGACCGCCCTATATTAAATGAAGTGTGGGTCTCTGACACTAAATGGATTAATTCAGTCTATAGAGCTCTTGTGTACGAAACACTTTTCCCTTATTATACACTAAATTAATTACATCCCGTGGCAACTTCAGTTCATGTTTTTGCATATTGATAATTGTGTCCCCCCCCATGGTTCCTCACGCATTCAATTTCTCACAAAATTTGTTTACCTGCGAGTTTGGGCCTCGTGCTTGACTAATTCGACGTCAGGTGGCATTGATATAGCAGTCAGCTAGCACACATGCCGCACAGGTGAAGCCGATAGAAAATCGAGGTGACTACATGGTGTAATTGCTACAGACCTGTAGTTTCAGTCCCGAAGAAACTTCATTGTTCAGGTCTTTTTTTCTTTCCTTTTGCACAGAATGACGAAACAATCCTACGTCTGAGTAAGGAATCACAGTGTATGTTTTGCTTTCCATTTCACTGGTTTAAAATACTTTTGTTGTTACAAGCATTACGTAAAAAAATAAATTTATATAAATTTGCACAGGAAGAAAACGACTCTTATTTTATGTAATTATTTTATCCATTTTAAAAATTAATATAAATATTTATATAATTCCCTTATACAGATTTAATAATGCGTAAATAAAATAGTACCCCACTGACGTCATCGGCCAACTATGTCACAACTAATAACGTCATAATGTGTATGACATAGTACTTGCCACAAATGTACGTGCAGTCAATTTAAAAATAGAAAGAGCGTTTCCCTTAAAAACAGCTCTTCAAAAATATTTCACGCTCAATGTACTTTTGCACAACTTATTTCACAATATTTCTTTTTTCTTGACACCAGATTCGTTGGTCGAACACTGATCTACAAATTAACTTTAACATAGCATTGATATGATGTTATACGATGTTGCTAATGGATGATCAATCAATAATCAATCTACTGCAAATAGACCTGTTCTACAACTAAGCTGTGGAAATTACAAAATCCTATTTAGTTCTGGAGTAGAAGTATAGGTAAATCAATTAATTTAATATTCAATTATGTAGCACTGAAACATGGATATGACGAGTATTGTTAAAAAATCTGAAAAATTAGTAGAAAAGGGCACCCAGTCAACAGCAGAAATCATAATTTTCTATAAAAGTGAAAAGAGTATTATGATGTCATGCAGTTAAAGATTGGCGGATTTATGATCCAAAATTAGTCACTTAAGTCTAATTTGCTTTTCAACCGGAACAAACTGAGTACACAAATTTATTTATACATTTTAATTCATACTGTCTATAACACAGAGAAGTGTAGAGACTATCAATGACTAATGTGACCACATCCACTCTGGACTAGGATTAAGGCATGACGGCACTGTGTACAGCACAGATGTAAAATTAGTAGCAGTATACGCTGACTACTGAATCTAGAATAACAATGACTTCTGCACACGGCGTTGAGAACATCCGCCTCCAGTAATGAATCTTAGCAAGTAAATAATTTCAGAATTAATTTTTTTTATTTTAGAAACTATCATTTTGTGCAATATTTAAAATTAACACTTAAATTCAAATAAACTTAGAATTAGTCCAGTAATTAATGAAGAAATTAAATAAAATATTTAAGTTTTATGACAAAATTCTGCGTAATTGAATTATTTTTAAATTTACACTTTTTAACGAGAACATTTAACAATATTAAAATTAAACTTGTTTTAAAAGCATCTTCTTTTACTTCCCATTACCATATTAGCAAATCCTAAATTTGGATTTAAAACAGATTCCCAAAGTCCACTCTACAATACCACACCCATCTCTATTTTTCTATTAGTCGTTTTTGTGTTAGTCTATTTTTCTATCTGTCCAATGTTATCTATCCACCTCAGCTCAGCAAAGGGCTTCCACCAACAAGTCGACCTTGAAAGTACTTGTACAAAATCTAGTTTTCATATTTAAAAAGTCATATGTATTCTGCAGCTGACATTTACGTCATCGTTTGACGTCAAGTGTACATGACTTTGACTAAAATCCATTCATTATTTTTAACCGACTCCGCCAACATTTTCTGCTACACAGAAATACAATTTGAAACATTTTTTAGTTTGCCATAGGTGCCAATGACCTTTAAAGAAATCAGCATTTGCTGACTTTGCAGACATTAGTAAAGCCAATTTGCACGACAAAATCATTCTTGGCCAGTTTGGTGCATGGCGCCCACAAATGATGGCAACGATGACGAACATTATATTATTTCAGTACATTCCAAACTGGTCATTGGCACAGTATTCATGGATTTCTTAGGGAATTCTGTGGATTTTAAAGAAAGAGAGACAGAGACAGAGACAGACATACAGGCAGGCAGGCAGACAGACAGACAGATAGATAGATAGATAGATAGATAGATAGATAGATAGATAGATAGATAATTTAATGTTAGCTATGTCTTGCCTTCAAAATAAGAAATAATAATGAAAGTTTCTCAATTAAACAAGTTTATTTCATGTAAGAAGCGAGATAATAAGGGTATAGGATAAATAAAATTAATAGCTGTTATTCCTAATGAAATAGTTCAACAGTAACTTTTGAAATTCGGTCATTGCTAGCCAGGTAAGTCAGTGTGGCATTTCTAATTTCTTTTTCTTTCTAGAAACTCCTGTCCAGATCAATAAACCTTCTTACTTCTTGTTGTTAAACTCGTCACTTAAAAAAGAAAAGAAAAGAAAAATGTTGCCATGGAAAAGAGAATTTCTTGTTAAATTATATTTTTTTTTAAAAAAAAAGATATCTGTACTGTAGCTGTGTACGAAGGGAAAATAAATGTGAAGGGAAAATAAATGTGTAAAACTGCTTAAGACTTCAGAGTATCTTTAGACGCTGAAATGGCAGTCATCTGAAATGCACAAGTACATTCGATCAAAGGTGACACAGGCTGTTATGGAGCTGTGGCTAATGAAATGTGTATACGATACGTGTGCGTGACATTTCGTGACGCCTTGGCTTGATAAATCGTATTCTTCAGTAAATATACTGCTTGTTGCTTTTCCACTTTGTGGCTGAACATTGTTAGTGCAAATTTCTCACTACCACATAGAGAAGAAGCAAATGGTACTAAAACACCTATACAAACGATATAAGGACCATAAAAAAATTTATACACACGGCTCCAAAACAAAGGCACAGGCGCAGCGGTACTCACACCTCACTGTCTATACACATACAAACTTCACAAAGCACACTCCATAATGACAGCCGAAACGGTTGCGATACAAATGGCGCTACAAGAAGCTCTACACAACCCCCGCACTCCCCAAAACTCCTAATAGTCACCGATTCACTCTCTGCACTACAAGCCCTCAACAACCCATATAACACACAGAGAGCATACAACATGGACAACATCAGACAGCTCATCCTAAAGACTTCCTATGGATCCCCAGCCACATAGGAATAAATGGAAATGATACAGCCGACAAAGGGGCAAAGAGGGGCACTACAAAAGGAAAAAAACACCCCAACACCAATATATACAACGGAAATACAAGCGATGATAAACAAGATTTTTAAAAAGCCAACCACCCCCCTCCCTCCGGCAACAAAAAATAAGCTGGCATACCAAGCAATTAGCAGATTAAGACTAAAATCAAGAAGACTCTTACACCACCCTAATTCCCAAACGAAAAGATGCTATAAATGCCACACTGATAACACGATCGCTCATTTCCTCACAAGCTGCATATAAAGAAAAAATTTGAGACATGTGATAACAAACCTAGAGCTACCCTACACAGAACACACAATTCTATATCCACCACCAAAACAAAAAAAACAAAAACAAAAAAAACAATGCACAAAGCACTGGGAAAATACCTAACAGACACGAACACCATAGGTTCCATATAATAATAGTGAAAAAAAAAAAAAAAAAAAAAAAAAAATTCACACAACCAAATGCAAGCCTAGACCCAAAAATCACCACAGCGCTCCCCATACATTAGTATTAGCACTGGGAGAGTGGCTCCGTAAAGAAGTTAAGAGGACAAAAAATAATAATAATAATAATAATTAAAAAAAAAAAAAACCACCCCAACCCACCCGACGAGACGATAAACGCAAGTCGGCCCCACCCGCACCCTGAACGAAATGTAGGATGCGAAGCCCTGGTTGAGCGCCTCTAAAGGTGAGAACATCGCAGAAGAAAGTATTAAACCACGCTCACCCAGGAATGAAGAAAACGTTACTACTACTACTACTACATTTTAAGCCTTTTCATAAAAATCCACGCCAGACAAAACGTTACTACTACTACTACTACATTTTAAGCCTTTTCATAAAAATCCACGCTCACCCAGGAATGAAGAAAACGTTACTACTACTACTACTACATTTTAAACCTTTTCATAAAAATCCACGCCAAACAAAACGAACCAGAGTTTCATCCTTTGAAACTATTCAATGAAAGCATTTCACTCTTATGATGAACTTCAAAGATTAACTATTTTGGTTCTTGCACAAATGAAGACTTGTATCAGATATGACCGTGCCCAGGTAATATTTATATTGCTTTCTTCTTTTTCTTAAAGGTCGTCTTTTTTTTTCTAGGTGCTTTTGTCCAGGCTGCGAAATAAGAAAGTATTAAAACTATTCTATACATTCATGAAATAACGTTTCAGGCTGTCGTTTCTTAAATACACATGTATGTGTATTTAAACTTGTCCTAGGCATGAATCTATCATTACAAAATAATCAATGTATTTTTCGAAGGGTTAATCGTATTCTGCCTCGAAGCCAGATTTAATTTAATTTAAATTTTAGTTTAATTATCCTTCTTTAAGCTCAATGCGGCTGACACGACTCCACAAAAGAATAATTATATATTCACGTCAGAGCGTGAACTCGCATCGCTTTGACAAATTCGATGAGTAGTCAATATTTTCTCTCAAAGACACGCTTTGCGAAGTCTGAAGTTGACTTTCACGCCCTATTTCGAAAGGGTTAAATTGCGTGGTACGCTCACAAGCGAGCTGCAAATGTCAGGTCTCTGTGATTCATGCCAGTAAACACTGCTCATTTGCTGACGTAATACACGAGTGATCTTTTCAACAACCATTCCAGACTAATAGTTTTGTTCTTCGCGCGCGCGTCTTATCGTATTATTGTATTTTTGTTTTATTTTCTGGTTTATTTACGTTTATGGTTTTAGTGAAATGTGTGAAAATGACAGTGACAGAGTGAAAATTAGTTTCATAAACTATATTCCTTTTATCACTTGCTAAAGTTCAATTCCTCACCCCACCCCAACCTCGTTGTTTTAAAATATACTTACCGACTGGATTTTTTTTTTTAAAGAAAGCAAAATAACAAGCAGATGGTGAACCTTTGCATTTATCTTTAATGTTTATGTCGGTAGAATAAACGATAAATATCAACTGTAACTGTGAGATTATAGCTTGCAATGTCACTAGTCATTTCCCTACACTTAAACTAGTTTTCTGAGAGATTATAGTTTACAATATCACTAGTCATTTCCCTGCACTTAAATTAGAGGTCACAATGAGAAAAATGAAATACTTCTAGCATTGACTACATTTAGTAAGGTATCTGCACAAGCATTCTGTTTCGTGTGTGCTACTTTATTAAACATACAGAACTTACGATACAGTGAATTAAAAACATTCATGCATAAATATATATATATATATATATTTGTATTAGTCGTGGTAGGTTTACGATATGGCTGTCTCTATGTTGACTTAGTTGACAATGTTTCCGTTTTGTCTACACGACATTACATATACTTCAAAATGAGCCTCTGATAGAGTTAAAATTAAAAAGAAAAGCTCTCGTGGCGAAAAAAACATTGTTCTAGTAATCGTGACAGGCTTGTGACATGACTTAGTCTTGTGAGTTTACTTAATTAAGATGGTGGAAGTTCTGGATGATAAAGTCCCTCGTCTCACAAGCGAGCGTGTTAATCAAATGTCACAAATGTCTAGAGTGTTAGAGTGTTTCTCTTCAGACATACAAGCTGGTAACTGGTAAAATATTACTGTCACGCGGGTCTTTTTTCCTAATGTTGAGCAGTCGTGTAAATTTATATTCCACAAGCGGCAAGTCAACAAAATAGCTTAAGCATAATTTCAAAGTTAATGCTGGCCAGAGGATACAATTGTATCGCATATCGCTAATTACCGGTATACACGCATTTCCTGCTTAAATCGTATCGTGTTTCCAGTGCATTGCTTCCGGCCGTGCTACAGTGAATTCGCATACTAATGGCACATAGGGGTAGTTCAGCTAAATAAGTAACACGAAACTTTATGAAACATGTCGTTTTCATGAAGGGATATTGCTTTTCATGGTTGCATTTGTTCGTTAACACTGCGATGTTGACATTTTCATCCGACAGCTACAAAAGACAGCTATGTTGCATTTGCCATTAAGTAATTTTTTTCCCCTCTGTGTTGAGGGTGGGAGTGTGTGTTGGGGGAGAGAATATAGTGCATTTACTTATGTGCAGAATGAAGTTAAGAAAGGCGTACTTGTCTAATGTGGATATTTCCATTCATTCAAAACATAATTCACTGTCTTTAATTCAAATTAATATTATTTTAATTCTTCAATTATCAGCTTACTTAACAAGATAATAATAAAACAAGGAATAAATTAAAAAAACGAACATTAACAAGAGTAAAGCAACGATGTTTCACGGCAGAAGCACAGTAGTTTAGAACAGTCTCTACGGTTGAAATCCTTGAAAATGATTTTGTGGACATTCTTTCTGATATTCATCTTTTTCATTCCTGAATAAGTTCTCGTAATAATGCAACCTTCTGGTTGGGTTTTTAAAACAGCATTGTCTGTAAAGATTTCCGCACATTAGACACCTCCCGCTGTTGCTGAAATTTAAAAAAAAACAAAAAACCATGCAATAAATTTTTTTTAACTATTTCAAAACTGTAACTACAAACTATTTGAAATAAATTTAATAGCTACAGGAGATAATTATACAGCATAAATCCATATACATTTTTTCCTGTTATGTTCTTTAGATTAATCCCAATAATCAACACAAATTGTTTTAATTTAGCCTGTTCAGTGTAGCAGCAAACATAAATTACTTCGCTAAATTCTGCTGACCTCTTCCAGCTATTGTTATTTTTTACCATTATCTCCTTGAATTCCCCGTGGAACAAAGGGCCTCTACAACAGCTCTCCATCGCAGTCTATTCTGGGCAGCCTTTTTCAGTTCACCCCACGACTGGTTGCAACTCTTCATTTCCTCTTCGCAGGATCGTCTCCAGGTGGTCTTAGGGCGACCGACCCGTCTCTTTCTTCCAGCTATGAGTGTCTTCTATTTGTTTAAAATTTCTCTTGAAATCCAATAGAGATCCCAACTATTCAAGTAATCAAATATACCTTCAAAAAAAACTGTTATACATAATTATTCTAAACTTCAAATTTATCTTATGTACAGAGGGGCAAAACTTACCATGTCCATCAAAATTCGTTTCTGCAACAACGCCATCTCTTTCTTCATCTCCGCCTGCACTGAGCCCTGTTGGGCCTGGTAGTTCTTTTCCAGCTCACCCATTCCCTATTACAGCATTAAGATATTTGGTTCCTGGTTCAGACAATACTAAAAGCCCTACCAAATGACACCACATACATACTACGGGAGACGCTATTATGACGGGGGGGGGGGGGGGATGCTGAATACAGTCTGGAATGAACACTGCTTATACAAAGCTGCTTTTCATAGGCAAGAATATGCAGAATGAACAGATAAAAATAATGAAATAGAGAGCTGGATCGATGGATGGATGGATGGATGGATGGATGGATGGATGGGTAAATGGCCGATTGAACGAACAGGCAGACAGACATCAACAAATAGACATGCCGATAGAGATTCCACCCTCTTTGGGTTGCAAAATTATACATCAATCTTATACATCAATCTTATACGTCAATCTTATACATCAATCTTATACATCAATCTTATCTTATACGTCAATCTTATCTTATACATCAATCTTATACATCAATCTTATCTTATACATCAATCTTATACGTCAATCTTATCTTATACGACAATCTTATACGTCAATCTTATCTTATACGTCAATCTTATACGTCAATCTTATCTTATACGTCAATCTTATCTTATACGTCAATCTTATACATCAATCTTATCTTATACGTCAATCTTATACATCAATCTTATCTTATACGTCAATCTAATACGTCAATCTTATCTTATACGTCAATCTTATACGTCAATCTTATCTTATACGTCAATCTTATACATCAATCTTATCTTATACGTCAATCTTATACATCAATCTTATCTTATACGTCAATCTTATACGTCAATCTTATACGTCAATCTTATCTTATACGTCAATCTTATACGTCAATCTTATCTTATACGTCAATCTTATACATCAATCTTATCTTATACGTCAATCTTATACATCAATCTTATCTTATACGTCAATCTTATACGTCAATCTTATCTTATACGTCAATCTTATACATCAATCTTATCTTATACGTCAATCTTATACATCAATCTTATCTTATACGTCAATCTAATACGTCAATCTTATCTTATACGTCAATCTTATACGTCAATCTTATACATCTTAGTCAAGTAAATTTGTCCAACAGGCAAACAAACTGTCCAACTTTTAGCACAAGTCAAAATGGATTAAAGTGATGCATGAATTATAAAATGCAAGCTTTTATGGAAAGTTTTGTACAACAAAGAAACGTAATCATTTTTAAATAGGACAGATGAACTATTTGATTTTACAGTTCTTAAAATCATCTCAAAATTTATAATCAACGGATTAAAAAGAAACTTACCTCAACCATAAACCTTTCTAACTCTGCATCATATTTTTTTTAATTTTACCGATAAAGACTTTGGACAAGATAACTACAACGTGTAAACTGTACTTACAAACCTTTCAATCAAAAGATGCAATATTTTGAAAAGGTGTACACAAGTGTATAGCAATGTGAAAAGCTAATTTTGTTAGGCTATTTTTAATACACTTTACCCAGTTGCAATATTAGATCAGATTTATGTCAAATAGCATACATTAATAATGAATTAAATTTTTTTTATAAGTCACTGTCACAGTCTGATAAAAATGTCTTGACTTTTTGACCCACTTGTTTGTTTTTCAAATACAGAGATTTGAAAACCCTTTGTTTAAGTTCTCTCGTGATACTTCAGTTTCGAGAAGCTTCCAACAAAGAGGTCAGGACGTTATGTAACTTTAGGCCCATTGTCTAGGTTCTAGAACCAACTACATGCCACGCGATCCGTCACGTGATATGCTCTATGCTTTCTTATAAATATGGTTAAAAACGCGACCCGTATGGCACTCCGAGATCCAGAAGCTACGACACCGTACGTCAGCTAGTACCGTCGCTTACTCGCGAGTCGTATAGGAACAGACCGACGCGATTGATGAGATAACGCTTCAACTTCTCACTAAAGTATCACTTTTATTTGATTGTATTTTGCATATTTAAACTATGTATGTGATTGTGCTATGCATTGCTATGTATTGCTATATAACTTGAGCACGGTTCGTTGAAATGACTGAAAACCTATAAGTTATGGAATATAAATCATTGTAACTCTTTTCCATTTGTAACTTTAATTTATATTGACTTTAAATTCACTAGAGCCAGGAGTGCCTGCGCTCGATATGAATTTCACATGTAATTCAAATTATTGCGTGTAAATTTAATTGTAAATTGTGAAGCGCTTTGCTTGATTTGAATTGTCCCTTTGTAGGAATTCTAATTTTAACGTTGTAAATATTTGATAATTCATACGTCATGCACTGTTAAATGTAACATGCGTGAGAAGATTATATTTTCTAAATCTAAATTGTAAACGACGCGTTAGTCGAATTTCTAATTCGAGCATTTGAAACTAATCGTGCTTAGGTAGCGAACGTGCTAGCAGAACGATTATGGAACACATTTTGCTTCCAGGTCGGTCTACGTCTTCTTCTTCGTCTTTCACGTTTACTCGTGGTTCCTGTACAAGCCGGTTTTTGAACTCTGTTGAGTGAGTTCAACTCTTCCAAGTCCACCACCATTGCAGAGCAACGCCGACGTGTAGGCGCATGCTCGTCTATACCCACAAGTGCAACAAGTGGGCTAAACTGAGAGACAGTTTTCCATTGTATGCCACGTGCATTCCGCTGACACCACTACAAGTGAGATAGACCCGGTTCGGACTGGATCAAAAGACCAGGCGACACAATGACACAAAGCTGAGTACCACTCGGATGACTAAAAGTCATAAGAAACAATTGGGCATTCTTTTCTCGAGAACGATAAAGCACCTACGTGCCGAATTAAGAAAATAGACTTCGCGCTCGTATTTGATTATTGTTAAATTGTTAAACTTTATTAAATCTTATTTTAATTGTTAAACCTCTTCGTAATTCATTTTTATGCATAATAGATCTAATGATTTTTCATGGATTGGATGGGGGCGAATTGAGCTGAATGACGTAACGAATGCATATTAATTTAGAGGAATTTAATGACTCCAAGCCAGCTATTGTACGCAATTTATCAGTTTGTAAATCTGCTGTCTGCACTACAAGACACATTTTTAAGCTAGTCAAATGATAAGTTGGGCAACCAGTCTGTATAGGATAGAGAGAAGGAATTAATTCAATCTATTATCTTTAAAGTCCTTAATTATCCTAGGCAGGGTCTATAAAGAAATACTGGAAACGTAACAGTCACAAGTCTGTAATTCTTATCTCCTATTTTCTGTTTCTTATATTTAATTTTCTTGCATATATTATATAAGTCAATTAATTGCAAAAGAAATTAATCAAAAACTTATCACCTACCCGTACAAATTGTTCATTTAACTGGCGAAGAGTCTTTATCCTCTGTCCTAGGACGATGCGTGCCTGTTGGAACATCTTTTGTTCTTGCTTGAATAGAGTCTTAAAATAAGGAGAATACTCTGTAAACGTCTTAAAATAAAGAGAGTACTCTGTTTTAAACGTCTTCAAATAAAGAGACTACTCTGTTTTAAATGTCTTCAAATAAAAGAGTATTCTGTTTTAACGTCTTCAAATAGAGTATTCTGTTTTAAACGTCTTCAAATAGAGTATTCTGTTTTAACGTCTTCAAATAGAGTACTCTGTTTTAAACGTCTTCAAATAGAGTACTCTGTTTTAACGTCTTCAAATAGAGTACTCTGTTTTAACGTCTTCAAATAGAGTATTCTGTTTTAAATCAATAAACTCTTTAAGAAAGATAATTCAACCAAAATTAAAAGACATATTTCTCAGTATAAAGCTGAATAGTTTGAAATTAAAACTTT
Organism: Sinotaia quadrata; assembly: GCA_028829895.1. Lineage (NCBI taxonomy): Eukaryota > Metazoa > Mollusca > Gastropoda > Architaenioglossa > Viviparidae > Sinotaia > Sinotaia quadrata. The sequence goes on along the minus strand of CM054184.1, from coordinate 51,887,197 downwards.
ACAATGTAACCTTCTAAGTGTAGACATCTACAGGATCTAGCACCAAAAAAATGTATCATTTTTTTAAAAACAGTATCTATGCAATGTTAACTGTGACAGAACTGATATAATAATAATTATCCTAAAACAAATATAAATATAGGGCAAAACAATAAAACTATTTTAATTTGCTAATCATTTAAGCCACTCACAGTAAGTTTTTCCTCTTGCTCTTTCATTTTCTCAATATCAATTTCCCACTGATGAAAAACAGAATCCGCTTGCCTGCAGTATTCTTCTTGCAATCGCATTCTGAAACAAATCATGACTTTTGGGAAAAGCAAGCACAAAAATTATACTGCCTTAGTCCAATAATAGCACAAATCTGTGTTTTGCGACAGTTTTAAATCATGCTGTATTAGGTAAAATGTTTTGTGAGCTCTATCAAAATACATAAAAGTATGAAATACTATAATAACAATTTGTTATCATTCTAATATTTATCCTCTTCATAGTTTTGCAGTGCATTCTGGTACATTATTACACTTATATTTTAAACATTGGAATTTTAAAAAATAAATAAAACATATTTTAACTTATAGACTTTATTTTTGTATTGAACTCATCAGCCATGTGGGATACTTTTCCAATGAATAAGCATGGAAATCTATGCTTACACCATTTACCATTGTTAAACTAGTTACATACCTATCAACAACTAATTAAAAAGAGGAGGCCAGGCAATGTCTAGACAGTCTTGGGTGGAAGAATGGAAAATGGTTGCTCGATGCAACAGGTTAAGGAAAGAAAGCATGCAGGGCAGATGTTATAATTAGTCACACACTGAATGTTAAATTTTTTAATGGAAACCAATGTTAAATCACAGTAAATCTATCTGTATATTAAAGAGTACTTAATTCTATTATCCATTTTTTTCTATAGTTAACTATCATCAAAACTTTCTATAAAATACCACCAAAATCTTAGATATGAATAAGGGGATAAGAAAAAGGCAGTAATCCTGTTAATAATGAATCAAACAGTGAATAAGAAATATGTTTGATCTCCATTTCAAGGAAAATAACTCTAAAACAAGTGGTAATATCTACAATCACTAGTGGTCTTTTAGAATGCATGTACATGAAGTATTTTTTAAGTTTTATTATTTACATCCAAATAAAACTTAGTTTTATTTATATTCAACTCACAATTTAAAATCAACTCACATTAGTAACAGTGATCATCCTTTGCTAGACTCACATGTCAACAACATGGCTCTAGTTTTATTCATGATATTGTGCAAATGTGCATTCTCTATCAAAAAATACAGCTATACAAGAATTAACATGAATCATAGAATAAGTTGAATTCTGGATATCATCTACTGAAAAATAAATTTACATAAGAAAAATGTTGTTGTCTACTTCAAATGCATATTTTAGTTTTTATCTGGTACACATATACCTCTCATTTTGTTGACCTTTCCACATTTCTTCTGCCTTTGAGGTGCTCTTCTTCAGAGATGTCTGGGTCAACTGCTCAAGACGTTTTTTCTTACAGCTTAGAGTTTTTGAAATATCAGCTGTAAGGGATGAAAGCATATATATATATTGTGTGTGTGTTAAAAATGACATGAGTTATTTGTACAGGTCAACTAAGAAGTAGATTCAGATAGGTAGCGGTGAAAAACAATGACAGTGAGACAATCATACTATTTAGATAGATAGACAGACAAACACACAGACAGACAGACAGACAGATAGATAGATAGATAGATAGATAGATAGATAGATAGATAGATAGATAGATAGTGTGACACTAAGGCCACCTAATTAATGGTTATGATTATTATTATTTATTTCATCGTCCATAACTAATTACAAGTGATGAGAATCTTAAATTATATTATTATAATAATTCTCTAGCAGGCAGACTCAGACATAGATAGATAGATAGATAGTGTGATGCCAACACTATCTAGTTAATAGTTATGATTATTATTAATTAATTAACCATCCATAATTAATTCAAGTGATGAGAATAATTTATGTCATTAATAATTCTCCAGCAGAGACCACTCGTCTGGGCACTAAAAACGTTTTCTCTCTTCCACAACATTAAAGACAAACATTTACTGTCACACAATATTTCCATAGGTGGAAAATGTCTTACAAAAGTAGAAGACAAATCGTCTTTAATTTATATTTAATGAGCCCCCATCCACTCACATTCTTCTCCAATACAAGGTAATCAATATGTGTAAGAAGGTCAATAAATTTAACAATAAATTTATTAAATCAACTATAAAATATAAATATATATATATATATAATATATAATGAAAAAGATTATTTGACATTAAAATTTCCACAAAACCATTTTGAATAGATTTTATATTTATGCAGCCTTAGCAATTCAAGAATAGTGTCAATACAAATAACAGGATAGTTCTTATCAGAGAACAGAAATGGAGTTATGAGAGATAAGCAATACATAGCTTCTACATAACCTTGTATAGACAAAGATGCAATGTCCTTTATGTGTGCTTTTAATATCAAAGTCAAAAGTTTATTGTCCATGTCAATTCCATGTATTTCTCTCATGTAAAAACTGATTTGCTGCTTTTCTCTCAAAGCTAACCTGGATGTTCATTCACCATACCAGCTCCTTCAAGCAGAACAACAATTGTAACAATTTCTAGTAACTTCTTTGTACCAGATATTGCTCGATGTAGTCAGCATACCATGCCACCATACATCAATGGAGTATAGTGTATTCTTACACTACACACTGCAGCAGAGGCTTCCCACTTCTACCACACAGTTGTAGCAGTTTATAATCAGTAAACCAGAAGATTCAGATAACACAAGGAAAGTCAGCTTTGTCCCTGTAAAAGTATAATCAGGAAACAAATTCCAGTTTATTCATCTAACTCCATTCTCTCTTACATTCAAGTCTCAATCTAAAGTTTCCTGCAACGGTATTTATTAGCCCAATACACCCACACAGCTTAACAAATACAGCATATCCTTTTAGTTTTATGAACAGCTTCACTAGGAACAATGTTAAGTGTTTAGCATACTACATATAAGCATTATAGTTCACAATTTGTAGAAATAATCGTCTGCTCATATAATACATGTCTACGTAAAACACAAGTATACCATATCAATAGCAAAAATGCAAAAACTTTTTCTAAGTCCATTCTCTCTCACTTACTTAACTCACCATTAAGCTAAAGACCACCTTTCAAGACAACTTCTTTGCCATACCAAATTCAAGTGATTAGACAAAAGAATACTCTACAGGGGGTAAACTTTGATCTCAAGCCATTGGCTGGTCTTGTTCTTGTAAATCTTAATCATTGGATAATAAAAACTACTCATCTGGTTGGAACTAGTTTGCATTGCATCAGCATATTCTCAACTTAATGGATGGATGGATGAATAGATGGATGGATGGATGGACAGACAGAGATACAGAAAGAGAAGAAAGAAAGAGATATGTTGGTATATAGAAAAATAAAAGAATATATAGGTTTACTAATGTACAAATGCATCTCCATTACACTATATTCTTGCAGCTGAATTTAATGCTTAATAGTTACATTGTTACCTCCAAACATCTCCAACATTTTTTGCATTTCAGTTCTGAAATTTAAAAAATGAATAACTGTACAATGATTTATAAAAAAATATGCTGATCAAGAATTTATTCACAGATTTTCAAATATTCATTCAAATATATTAAACAGGAATCTTTTTTTATTTTTAATACACATACTTTACATTTTACTTTTGGGTAAATTACTATTAAACATATGCATTTATAAATTAAAGGGGGAAAATAAATGTTACTTTATTGAATATATATACATGTACATGTGTTTAAAATAACTATTTACAATTTGTTAATTTAATATTTGTCAGAATTAAAGGATTTTAAAAGTTAATACACCCTAAAACTACTCTTATTAAGATATCAGATTCATCCAATGGAATCAGTATATTAAATGAGCCTCATTTGAAAATAAGAAATCTCATTAATATATATCCCTCAAATCTTATCATTACAATGCTATTCAAAGTTTATCCAGCAATCTTAGGGGAACATTTATACTTCAAGAACAACTTCAAATACCAATGTCTTAATATGTGATAGGAAATTACTCATTTATTCATTAGTTTTTTTTGTATGTACTTACAGTAATTGCAAGTAATTACTGCAAAAATGATTAAAGAATGCATGAGCCAGATAAGATGAAATTAAATGTATAGGTATTGCACTGTGATGGTAATTTGCTAGATTAAAACCATTTCAATTAGATTTAATTCTATCAAATTAAAATTTCTTATTGAACAAATTACAACGGAATTCTGCTAAGTCCTAAAATAAATATTGCTATGTATTTTGATTTAACATGTATTTGTTATTATAATAAATATATATTAATTTCTTTTTAAAATATCATAAATACCCAAAGTCTCCTCCAGCTTCATCTTCAAATGTTCGCTTCTTTCCACTTCGTGCATCAATAGCTGGCTTATCATCTAAAACACACAATTCAATCCATACATAGGAATACTGACAAGGGCTTCTATATCAGTCATACATTTTGTAAGTAATCAGTTTATTTGGGCATTATTGCACAGTTTATAAGATTTTTAATTCTATTATCTTTAGGTGTCCGTCAATGGAAAAACAGATTTCACTTTAATTTTAAACCTATCCGCTAATTGTAGAGTACATAAATTACTTCACCGCTAATTGTACAGTACATAAATTACTACACCTAGAATATGTGTATTTCTAACCCTCAACTTGGAGATTAGTAGGACTGCTCTCTCCGCTGTGAACACTTGATGGTGAGTATTTAACAGCTTCTATAGTTGCTTTCTTAGGATATGGTGATAAAATGTCCTCTCTTGCTACTTTTTTGTTTTGTCGAGGCATACTAAGTTAACCTTTTCTGAGTGAGCTAATAGATTGTTTTTTCTTGATTCGTGCAGCAGACGATTTCAGTCAATATTGAAATTTCGCGGCAAGTGACATCACCAAATCAACGCAATACGTCTGCACGGTTGATAAATAAAATAAATAAATGAAATAAACTTTTATAATATTTTTGTTTAATTTCTTTTAATTTTACATTCAAGTTCAAGTCAATTTGATGGATGCAGTTTTAGATCTCAGCTTATAAAAACTTTACTGCAGAGCTTCTGTAAGCAGTAGCAGACGATAAAGTTGTTTTATTAGGAAAGAAAATTCTTGTAAATTTAGTATAAGGCAAAGAGATTTATATGAGCTTTTTGATATAAAGTGTAAATTATTTATTTCTATTGTTTAGCGGTCTAGGGTGGGATTTTTCTTCACTGAGTGTATTAGATAAGAGCAACTGGTTTTTATTTACTGCTAATATTGACGAGTCGACGAGTTATCATCAAAAAGCTCAAAGGGTATGTTATGTGCATCTTCAGTAAAGAAACTTTAGTTCGAAAATTGTATAAATGTATAGTAAAGTTGTAGTCCAAAATATATGCAGTATTCAGGTACAACCATGTGTTATCCTCACTAGTCTCGACTAGAGCTCATTTTCCGAATAAGGAGTTATATCCCCTACCAAACAAATCTATCTTTTTTGTTTAAACATGGCGACCTCAACAACAGCGGAACAAGCACAAAGTATAATTGACGATCAATCTCTTGTGGAAGAGGTAATTCACGATAGGTTAAACATATATATAAAGATTGTTGACTTTAATAATTTGAACATTCAAGTATGCTTAAGCATATTGTTGATTATTTTTTCCACCTAAATGATATCCTGATAAATCACTGAAATTTAAAAAGCAGTATCTCCGTACACGACCGTCGTGTACAGAAGATCCAATATGCATAAGTAAATACACATATATGATAAGGGATGACACTTCTGTATTTATATTTCTTTGTAAACACATTTTAAAAAAAAAATGTTATGAGATTATTTGAATTATCATTATGCATAGCATTATTTTTAATCGCAATTGCTAGATATAGGGCCTATTCTTTTGACAGAATATGTGGGATGAATTAGAAAAAGAAGACATACCTTCTTATATTCGAGAAGCACGGCTTGAAGAGCTAAAGAGGCAGTCCAACCAGTACCATGCCATGAAGGAAAAGCAACATGGGGATTATTCGTAAGTCTGTGGGTGCTAATAATCTTGTTCTAGACTCCTCCAAGCATTACATTGTAATTGTTACAAAATTAAAGTGCTCCCAGAACTACATTGTAACTGCTATAGTAGTAAAGTGCTCCCAAACAGTACATTGTAATTGTTACAGTAGAAAAGGGCTCCCAGCATATTTTAATTGTTGCAGTAGTGAAGTGCTCATGACAGTCAGCTGCAATTACTACAGTGCTCCCAGCAATACACTCAGTTATAGATTCTTCATTTTTGCATTCATTTCCTTGAAAGTTTGAAGAAATTTGAGTATTTATTTCTTTATTTTCTTTTAATGTGTATCAGAATTATGCATTGTGTAAAATCTTGTGGCTTTATATTTAAATGAAGACTGTATTAATCTTTCCTACTACAGCCTGTGCTCTTGCATTTAAATTACACATATATTTTGTTTGAATAAATAGAAAAGATTTCAATTAATCATTTTAATTTTATTAAAGGCTCCTAGAAGCAGAACAGCAATTTTTAGATCTTACGACAACAGTTGGCGTGTGTGTTGTTCACTTTTTCCATCCTGATTTCCGTCGTTGTGCAATTGTTGATGTTCATCTAGAGGTGAGATATTTGTTTATTACATTGAAAGAGGATTATTGTCACCATTAAAGTTTAAAACGTATAGCTTAAATTTAGATGTTGATTGATAAACTTATTGTTGATGTTGTTGTTTAATAAACATGTGAGGCATGCTTCGTTGGCACTTAAATTATATATCAAATTTAAACTATAAAGTTCTTACTGACTTTTAACTTTTAAGATGCACTTTAATTTCTCAACTTAATTGGTATTAGAACATTTAGAAAAGAGGAAAACACAAGAATATATTTAATTTTTATTTCATTGCCAAAATTTGTATGTTTACTTTTATTGTTTTAACTCCTTTCTCAGAAGTATTAATTGTGGATTTTTTGTATTGTTTTTTTCAAAATTTACTGTTATAACCACATCAGAAGAAAATGTTTGAAATAACAAAGTTATCTCCCATTAAATGTGGCCTTTATCATTACTATATTTTATAGTGATGAATATATATATAGATGAATTTGAATATGAATTATATTCAATAATTGAATATGAAGATGAATAAAGCACTGAAGAGGTTAATTTTTATTGCTACTGTTATTGATATCCAATTAAAAATTTATCATTTTCTTTTGCATATCTTCATTTTAGTATCTCGTTATGCATCCAAACTTTTTTTCTTCAGAAACTTGCTAAAAAATACTTTGAGACCAAGTTTGCAAGAATCAGTGTGGATGTAGCCAAGTTCTTTGTCAATAAACTGAACATACATGTTCTTCCTGCAATCTACTGTTTCACAAATGGAATTGTTGTGGACAAGTAAGATGTTTCTTTATAGTTAACAAACAGTTTAACATTATCTGCATAGCGAAAACAAGTAAAATCTATTTTTGTAGTGGGCAAATAGTGTAAAAAGTACAATAAAAGTCTATCATTATGGTGGCCAGATAATATAAATTATATTTGTCAAAAAAACATACATAAAGGTAGTCTCTGTCGTGGACTAATGGTCTAATAGAACTAACTTTGTATTGAAAACACACAATAAGGCACTCATAAAACATATAAGGTAATCTTTATGATGAATTAGCACATAAAACTCAGCATCTCTAGTGAACCAATTGTAGATGAAGGGGTCTTCATAACAGTCAAATGTGTCCCTTTGTTTAATATATAGTATGTTTAATAATATAAACCTTATTGTTTAGAAGAAAGCTGTCAGTTGTGGAAGTCCCTATTCTTTATGAACTAGTAAAAGAAAGATGCATCTTAGTAGTAATGTAGAATTTATCTGTTTAATTTAATATAGTACATTTTTTTAAAGCAAAAGGGGTTATTTCTTAATAAGATGGATTAAATGTTTCTTTTGCTGGATGATTTAGTTCACCATTCAAGTTTTGTTCAGCCAAAATATATATATATAAAAAAGTAGAAAATTACAAGTTCAAAATGTATAACTGATTCTACTCACAGTACCAGCTTTTGGCTAATCCGTATACCACTGGCATTCATGTATCCATCTATGTTGACAAAAAATTTCAGAATGATTTTAGAAATGAATTTCCTCAAGCCCAGACTTTCACCTCCAATGCATTAGTAATTTCAAATTGGTCATTTTCAGTCATCAGGTACTTCGCCATTGGTCAGTCATGACATAGGTTTCAATAGAAACTCTACTATCAATCAGTCTTATTCACTCATTTAATTAATCAGCTTGCCTAATCTACCCTAGAGTGAGAAGCATGCTCACAGTTTGAAAGGTGTCAGTATATCAAGACTTGAGTGACACATGGTTAATTAATTATTTTAGCCATTTGCGTGTTATTTCCCACTCACTTCAAGGGTAAAACAAAATGTATCTTAGCACTGCTCTTTATATGCAGAGCACACAAATTATGAAAAACTAATTAAAAAGAAAAATACACTACAACTATGAATATTAAAATTCATGTAATACTAATAGAGAAAATGAAATATGAAGGCAAGTGGTAGATAATTGTCATTCTTACTTATAATTTTATACATACCACATACCACTAATGAATGACTAAATAGCTGCTATTTAATTTTAACAAATTTAAATTTATATGGTTTTATGATAATTTTTGCTTTTCATGTATTTGTTTGTTTTCAGAATTGTTGGTTTTGATGAACTGGGAAATACAGATGACTTCAGAACAGAAGTACTAGAGAGCAGACTAGCCAAATCAGGTCAGTGCCTGTTGATTGTTTTGATTTTCCTCATTCTGCTACATTCCTGTGTTCTGCGGGTCACATTTTAGTATTCAGAGAGGTGAAAATTTCTTTTTCCTATTATCGTGGGGAAAAAATCTGATGACAAATTCAGTCAAACAACAGGGAGTTCGGTCTATTTTTTTCTGATTGATAACTATATTTTTCACAAATAGTTTCAATGATTCTTTGAAAGTACTGTGAACATAAAGGCTGATTTGAGATCCTGTATGGTTTCCCTGATGCAAGAAAAGTTACATTTCTAGCTGTTAGCACTTTTAATACTATTGTAACCATACATATAGATATTGTTCATTTTTGTGCTAGAATTGCATTCCTGAGGTTTTGGCTTAAGCAAAATTTTCAAAAATCAGAATATTTTACATACAGTAATTTAAAGTTAATGAAGCTTGATGTAAATTATGCATTTGGATTACTTATTTTATGTGCATAGTTTCTATATAAAATGTATGAGGACAACACAGGATATCACAGGTTTGATGCTGGTTTTAATAAATACAGTAACACCAATTGAATTTTTTTCTTTCATTGTAAATGGCATTATTATAAAAGTATGTAAATTGGTTGGATGTAAATGTCCAATACCTGCAATTACTAGTTAAGAAAGTTGCATTTGTTTCCATAGCAGAAAAGTAACTGTTGTCGGATTTAGTTTTGTTCAACATTTCTTAACAAATTATTATAATTTATTCAAAGGAATGAATTTTGTAATGAACTGCAATAATTCTCATCTATTTGGGGTCCTTTATTTGTTGTTGAATGTTTGAATTTAATTATTGTGTATTTGGGGGAAAGTATAGTATGCATTATTATTATTATTAAAATGATCTTTTTTACTTACAAGATGTTAATTTCATTTTCAGGTACAATCAAAATGGAAAAAAATGACCATCCATTCAAAAAAATGATATTTGGCAAAAACAAGAACCCACAAAAAGATGATAGTAGTGATGAAGATGATTAATGTGAAGAGTTTTGAAAAAATAAAAATAACCTTCCATATTTATTCACATTGTCTGTCATCCATTGTTGTCATGAGCAATGTTCCTTCTAAGGTGCATGGCTGTGCAGCTCATTAGGAAATGCTGCACAGCAGTTTCAAAATTCCGTGCACAAGTTTTGGTAGCAAGCTCAAATGACCATCAGTCCCATGCACACAGGAAAATGTTCCACGCACACAGGAAAAACATTTGAGGGAAAGTTGGTTTATGAGTGCTAACATTATTAAAAGGATAGAAAAGGAAATTACTTTTTTTTCAGAACTGTTGCTGTTAAAGTGGGATAGTTTCTAACAGTTTCAAATTTAATAATAAAGTATGTACAAAAATATGTACATCTTTGCATCTTAAAGAAAACAGGTGTCATGAAAATGTACTTATTTCCCATAAATAGCACTTTTTAAAACTTTGAAAATAAAGATTTGACTTTAATTTACAAGTGTCTGTCTTTAATTACTTGTTTTGAAATAGACTGTGTATAGATTATCTTTCGTCTGTTTCTATGCTTGAGGAAAAATTTGATGTATTTTTATGAGTAATACAGATGAATGGGCTAACTCACATGATTAAACTCTAAGAAAGCATGTTTACTTTTAATTTCATTATCAATGATAATAGGTTAATAAAAGGTCATCTGATATGTACAAATATAATTTTAGAAAAGACTTAATGAATGCCTTAACTTTAAAGGTATCACTTATTTTACTAGTTTTAGTTTTATTAAAATAATCAAGTATTTATAAAATTTGTTAATTTTCAGTGCTTTAAAAAAAATTACTAATGGCATTAAATTATAATTAAATTTGATTTACTAAAAATATTTCTACAGTTTTACTGTATTACAATTTTTTTAATTATTTATAAACATTACCTTTCAAAGTTGTACAGTTTATATTGTGCAATAATTTTAGTATGTTTTTTTTCTAAAAATCAATCAATGGCCACTTTGAATAGTTAATCACATTGATGTATGTGATAAAAAAAAAATCTCTAAACAATTTTAAGTCATTAAAATAATTCAGGGATATGAAGTTATATTTGAACATAAACTCACTTTATAAACTGATTGCACATGTACTTTTATTTTGATCATGTTCAAGTCACATCGAACTGAAAGGGAGACTATTATATTATTTCACTAGAATGTGAAAATAATTTTTAAAATAACAAATAAACTTTCTTGAAAGATTTTGTTTTAAAGTTTTATTTACAGAAAACATAAATAATTATTAGCAATGTCCAAATTTAACTTTAAGACTTTAACAAAAATGTTTTTACAATCAAGTTTCTAAACTGTGATTGGCACTATGAGCATAAACACTTTCAAATGAGCACGATTTTATTTTTTTTATTTTTTACTTACGGGACATTTTGACGAATAAAATAGAAATTTGTAAATTTCAATTATGCAGCTTGTGAAAGCATAAACTATGCATACTATTACTAAAGTACTTTTAAAATAATATACAATTCTGCTTCAAAATTACTACAAGAGTCTTATTCTATCTTAATAAAATTATATTAATTTAATCGATGAAAATGAGGGTTTCAAGCTCAGAATTTGTTTTTAAAGTTGTATCAGCTAATGGTTTATATCGTACATAAAACAAAACTGAGAAGCAGGGAACAATCTCATTTCCTCAAACAAATGCATTTTCAAATTGTCCCAAGTTCTCAAACTGTTTTCTCTATTACGTTCGACTTCATACGGTAAGGCTTACTTTAATTATTTATGTTAATTACCTCCCCTTAATTCAGTCACGAAATTCAAAAAACGTAAATATTTTTAACTTCAAATTAATCCTTTTGTTTTTTAAATGATATATATTGTTTTATTGCTTTCAGGCAGACTAATAATATTATCAAGGAAGGTATCATTATTATTAGAATTACAAACGTTGTCCATAGTTTAAAGTATTTCTGATTCTTGTTCTTATTACTTGATTTAGTTGACCTATTAATATTATTATTTACCATCACTGGCATCAGACAAAACTGGCAATCACACAAATTCGTGATGACTAAGGCTAATGAAGGGAGAATTTACTATAGGATACAAATAATGTAAGATACATTGATACCAGGTGATATGAATCTTCATGTCAGTAGATGAATTTGACTAGCTTTTGTTGGTGGTATATATTTTCTGGCAGGTATTTTATGAATAACTTGACATCTCAATAAATCTAAATAAAAATAATAATATATTAGGCCCTAATTATTATAAAAATTCGCATATATTATTAATGCAAGTATTCTTAGAATGACATGTATAATGAAAACACTGCATATTAATATTAACAAATGTTTTGTTTACATTGGCTAAAATTTAAAATAAATGAAAATAAATAGATTTGTGATGTATGATAATTTGATATGCTCTATAGTCTATGATATTACTCGGGCAAAGGAGATAGAAACATCATCTTCTTCTAATATATCATTCATCTTTGAAAGATGTGTTGCATCCTTTATATGACATAAACTTAAGAAATAAAATGTGATAGACTTTAAATCTAACTAGATTAAACTAAATTAAAGCAGGAAAAAAGATACATTTGTCAAAATTAGGATTGGTAGAGACTGTAATGTGCCCTAAAACTTAAAAGGTATATTTAATAGAATATAGTATGATTTTTTCACTTAAGTTTAATTATAATGTTGCTGTTAGTTTTATTGAAATAAGCATGACTTGCCTTATAATGTTATATTGAATTTGAAATACAAAATTTCTCAAATTGTTATTGTATCATTAAAAACATTCTCTTCATAAGTTCATTATATCATTGTAACAGCACTTTGGCAGAAATAAGTAAAATTGTGCGTGTGTGTGAGAGAGAGAGAGAGAGAGGGGGGGGGGGGCAGAGAGATTACCTAATGAGGAACATATTCACTTAATAAAAGTATGTTAATATCTCACTAGCTTCCTAAAATCACAAAGATTTTCTAGTTTTTCTACTCACTTACATTTGTCTGGTCAATTTATTTGGACCATTCATTGAGTTATTAAATTCACTTGTGAAGACAGCTATGCTACTTACTAGGGCTGTTAACGATTAATGATTTCTTTGACAATTCATTTTACAATAATTAACGATTAATTAATACTGATAAAAAAAACAAGTAAATTGAAACATTCTATCAATAATGCTGTTTATATTTTGTTTGGTGGACAACTTGTATTCATCATTCAGAAGTGTAACACATAACACTTGTTGAAGACCAGAATTATTAACTACAGAAATTGGTCGACCATTACTGACAATCCAATGGGCATACTATTTGTAATATCAGCTTGTAGCTTGGCACTAACTTAGTAACTAGCTTGTTCTGCTTCAATACAAATTGGCTTAATGATGTTTGCTTCAAGTTTTCTGTTTGTCCATGAACAGTCTTCAACAACATGTTGTATTTTGCCAGATGTTTATGTTGTAAATGACATATCATCGACGTATTTGAACCACAAAAGGCGAAGACTTTATCACAGCAAAAACAGTATACCTTCTCACCATTAATAACTTAATATTGTCTTCTTAAAAACCAAAATCATCATGCAATTTACCATTAACTGGTTTATAATCTTTCATCTCAGAATCGGCCATTTTGGCAGTAAAAAATAATAACAAATAAAAACTTCTGGTGCAACTAAATATCAGCATTGCTTCAGTAATTAAGCAAGAAAATTAGTTGAAATTTAAACATCATAAAATAAATTAATTGATAACATTTCTTAGCGATTAATCAGAAGATTAATTTTAAAATGGGAAGCCCTCCTATTTACTAAATGTGAATGCTATAGATTACAGTTCAACATTACTTATTGCATATCATCTGTTCAATCTGTGTTCAGATAATAAGAAATTTTACAACTTATGAGTACCTTAACAATGTCTGTTTTTAATTAGAAAAATAAAATGCGCGCTTTTTAATTGTTTGACTTTTGAACAGAAAAATGCTGATGACTTGCACTGTTCAGATACTGATAACTAAACTACCTAAGCAGTGGCAAGGACTATTCATACTGATGTCTAAAGGACGACCTTACCATAAACTTCTTTCTACTTGGTACAAAAGATCTGAACCTGAGACAAAAATGACTTGGGATAGTTTGCTAATGGTTCTTGTATACCCAGAACCTGTGGTAAAGGAGAAATGCCTTCACTTGTAAGTATATAAACTAAACAGGACAAAGTATAACAGACTTTTAACTCCTTGTAATTAGAATGGCAGGTTTGGGAGGGGTCACCTTTCTATACAGTATTTAAATTGGTCAGCTTTTTTTTTTTTTTAAAGAGGACATTCATTTTGAGATATATATTAATTTAATTCTTAAACAATTTAAATATATTGTTTGTTATTTGGCACCATAGTAAAGCTATCAGTTGAAGTGCAAGCAACTCTCACATTTTTGATTTAGTTATTTCCTGGAGTATCACATCATAAATCATGCATGGACAAAGTTGAATGCTAGTGTTTGTACAGGAAAATTGTGGTTCACTTACTACAGAAATGGAAGAAAGCTACATATTCATTATCTTGCAGTCATTAACTGAAAGCAAACACTATAAAAAATATAATTTAAAACAAATACATTTGAGACTTACAACACATGCCAAAATAAATGCAGACTGTAGCCATAAATGTCTGGGCTATTTCACTTGAGAAAAATTTTTATAGATGAAGGGAGTGATGGGGACATGGGTGCCATAAATTGGAGATTGCCTGTTATCTAAAAATATACATTATAATATTAGGCCTTGTATCTAAAGCAGGAAAACTTTAACAGTAAATTACTTTTTTCATTAATTATGGGAAGCACTTCCAGCCTGGGCGAATTTTGCATAATAAATTACTTTTCAAGCACAATTAATTAGTAGGATCTTTAATTTTCTTTTCAGTATACAACTAAGACCACTTTTTCTCTTTACTATGTTAGTAAGACCAGACTGATGTTCTCTGTAAGAATGTTAAATTGTTAGTAATGCTAACTGATTTCTCTTTAGTATGTTATTGTTCATAAGACCACACTGATCTTCTCTACAGTAGTGTAAGTAATACTAAATGATTTCTCCTGAGTATGTTAATAAGACTGCACTGATCTTCTCTACAGTAGTGTTAGTAGTGCCACCTGATTTCTCCTGAGTATGTTAATAAGACTGCACTGATCTTCTCTACAGTAGTGTTAGTAGTGCCACCTGATTTCTCCTGAGTATGTTAATAAGACCACACTGATCTTCTCTACAGTAGTGTTAGTAGTGCCACCTGATTTCTCCTCAGTATGTTAATATCTGTTTGTTTTTTTCTTGAGTTCTGTTCTTAAGATTATTTGAACTTTCAAGATCAGGGAAAGTGTCTTAATATCATGGAAGTACTGGTGACCATGTGTGCTATAGACAGAATGATTTAAAAACTTTACTGTTGTAGACATTTAGTTGCCAAGAAAAATAACATACCAGCTTAGCATTAATTATAGTTTGCTAGCCTTTTAAATTATATTTAATGAATGTATTAAATAAAGTATTATAATTATACTTTAATCAATAGAATATCTGAAACTAGCAATACAGTAACTGAAGTCAGATGACAAGTAAACAACAAATAATAAATAAATTATTCAGTAGGTCACATAAACTGTTTGAAACTAGAACTTGTACACATCAAAAGAAAATTATTTCAAAACATAATTTCCAAGAGACATAATTTGTTCTAAAACAGTTTTTTTTAAAAAAGAGTGTGTGCTTATTGAATTAATGACAAAGGATTTAGTGTCAAACTTTTTTCTGCTTGCAGGAAAAGATGACTTTAGAGGATTGATTCTCTCATTTTACAGTAAACTCCCTTGTACTTAGCTTTAAAAATGCAGTTATTTACTACAGTAGAACCTTGATTAACCATCTAAATGATGGGAAGAAACACCCTGATTAACCTCTTAATGAGGGGGGGGGATCATATGGAGACCTGTTAACCCTTTTAATGATGGGAAGAAAAAGATGTGATTAATCCTTTTAATAATTGGAAGAAAAAACATGATTAACCATTTTAATGATGGGAAGCTTGATGCTGGATATTGAACCCATGAATGATGTAGTCTTTAGTAGTCTTAAGTTCTCATCATAGTATTTCAAGATAAATAGAGGAAGCAATTAAATTTGATAATACTTACTGGGTACCATAGATCGTATTGTAAAATTATAATTGTGTAATAATGAATATCATTTTCTTTTAATTATTGAAAGAAATACACTATTTTTTTTTCATCATCTCACTAATATGCACTTGTGTCAAGTTCAGTCATTCCCTTCAATTCTGAATGTGTGCAAAGGGTTTGAGATTTTTTATTTAAAATGCCACTTAAATAATTATGTTCTCAGATAATAGAAACATATAATACACATAATGTATTACAATATATGTCATAAAAGATCTTTTTAAATGGAGAAATTATAGTTTTTTCATTGTAAACACTGCATCAAAATGGCTATTCATGTGGATGTTCTGTTGTTTTGCTCTTTTCCAGTTGGCCACTGCTGGCCTGTTTTGGCGAAGTTGTGGTTGTGAAATTTTTTGAACTTCTCTTAAAATATGAGTATGCAGTCTCACCAGACAGTTTATACAGGTTTCTGTCTACAGTGCACCTTACAATGCCCACACATATCTTGCAAGCAGCTGATGACTGTTATCAGAAGCTCTGGAACTGTATTTCAAAGCAAAATGGATGCTTTGAATCTCATGGCGAAAACTTGTTGAAAGAGAATCAACAAGTTATGCCAACAACAGGCATGAGTTCTGAATACAAGATTAAACCAAGATTAGAAAATATTGTAAATAAAGAGGATTTTTCATTTCAGACAGCATCAATTCCACAGGTTGCAAGCACTTGCTTGAATGATGAATGTTTTACTGTAGAACCAGGATTGACAGTTGATCAGTGCAGTCATAAAGATGCAAATGATTCGATTATCCTCATTGAAAGTGATGAGATAAGTGGGATGTTCTGTGGCCAGAAAACAAAAGGCAAGGAACAGGAAAAGGAACAGCCTTGCCTTACAGAGGGGAAAGCTTCTGGAGTCCTGGTTACAGGTGAGCTAGGAGGATAATTATTGGCTGTTCAAAACAATTTACCTTTTAGAATATTTTTTAAAGTGCTAATTTAGTTAATTACAGTAAATTGATATTAAATGTGTAACCACACTTTTGAATTGATAAATTGACTTTGAGTATACATAATTGCAGCAGAATAAAGTAACTAGTTAATTAGGACAACCTAAATATTAAAAATGGTTATAAACTGAAATGACTTGTGCAAAGTTAGAAAAATTGAAAACTTTATTTTATAATTTTATATAATTGAAAAACTTTATTTTATAATTTTATAATTATGATCACACAAAATAAGCAATTATACTTAAGATCAACAGTCAGTACTTTTTCCTGTATAGTTAGTACTTAATAGAATGTTGAAGACATTTAAATCATATTAAATAAAAATTAACCATGCGAGTATTGTTTCAGTTTGATTTGTTTCTTGTTTTATGAAGAGGTCGACATCTATTTCTAAGACTTTTATAATTCAGGACTTGTTGCTTCTAAAACCTTCCTTAAATAGGTAATTGATATAAAAAAAAAGGGTTCTGCTTCTTGAATACTTATAGTTTTTACATTATAAATATTCATAATAGTCAACAAGAGGTTTGTACCTTAAAGTCCACAGTTTTTACAGAGAGATATAGATAATTAGTATAATAGAGTCTTTATCCTAAATGCTTATAGTTTTTACATTGTAAATATTCATAATAGTCAACAAGAGGTTTGTACCTTAAAGTCCACAGTTTTTACAGAGAGATATAGATAATTAGTATAATAGAGTCTTTATCCTAAATGCTTATGGTTTTTACATAGAGGTAATACTAATAGATAATTGGTATAAAGGAGCTCTTAAACACTTTCAATTTTTACATAGATATAGAAAATTGGTAAAAAAAAAACTTTACAAAGTACTGATCATTTCTTTATGATTGTGGGTGGCTTTGTTTTAATTTGCACCTATTTAGCATCCATTATATGTGAATAATTTGTAAAAACAATCAGTTTGTTGGGAAAGAGAGTTTTATGATTTCTTCTGTACGGGAATAAATTTTTTATAAACCACACATAACTATTACACTATATTTCTTTATGCCTTCTCATATTTTTATTTTGTTGTTTCTGTGGGAATGATTTATTTAAAATCCTTAACATGTATAATTAATAATATTTGACCTAAAATACTTTTTTCTTTATTTATAATTTGTTAATGTATTTTGGGGGGTCCTATTATACTGTGTTGTTTTTAACTTTCTTCTTTGCTACCTGGTGAAGGTGTTTGCAAAATGGAAACCAATCAAACAATGTTTTCTTCAGAAGACATGATGAAGGTAAGGAAATTAGTGTCTTGTGCCTTCTTGGTCTCTTAAAATCCACTTTGAGATTGTAAACCTTAGTTAGAATATTTTAAATTAACATTCATTTTCTTAAATTAAATAAACACCTTATATTAACAAGTGAAAATTATTATATATGGCAAAGTTTTTAGATGCCTCCCATAATTTAGCATCATTACTTTGAATAAATATTTTCCTAAATTTGTTTATCATTTTTTATGTCTTCTCCAATGGTTTCTCCCTTTCTCCTTTTATTTGTGTGTGTGTGCATATGTGTGTGAATTTATGCATGTGCCTACATATTTGTATGTATTCATGCCTAAGTGTGTGAGATAACTTTAGATGGTGGAACTGTTAAACTTAAAGAATTGTACTTGAGACAGATAGTTGCATTGCTTTTAATCTGTGTTTGATTGGCAGTTTGCATGGTCAGAAGCAAGCAGATGAAAATATTTTTTTTCTTGTAGAAAAACAAGCTTGTTTGTTGATTAATATCATTTCCAACAGCAGGTGTTGTATCACCTTTGTATATTACTATGTGTGAAAGGGTTTAATTGTTTCTTATGTAATAAATATATTATATTTATATAGTTTATATCAAGATCTTGTGTAATTATTGTCAAGTACTTAAAGAGTGCTTACAAGATTAAACCCTTGATTAATTCTTCTTCACATTATTATTACTATAATTACAAAAGTGAGTCTTGTCATTGACTAAACAAATTGTATTATAGAAGTGTTTTTCAAGGGTAAATATAGTCTTTGTCTGTGTTTGTATAAAAGTTTGTTTTTTTCCCATTACAAACATGGGTCTGTTTCATTATAATTAATATATATTATTTTTCAGATTTCAATTTTATGAGAGTGATATGACTTTTAAGCTTAGTGTGAATTTTATTAATTACCTAGCAACTGGTATCATTTTATGTGTGTGTGCATGAGTTTGCCCTTAGGCTTACTTCTCCTTGGATCTCAATAATAATATTATTTAAATACCTTTAACTGTTTTACTTGCAGCTTCAAAGAATAAGAGAAACCTGGTTGACTGGAAATCAGGAAGTCCCATCAGAAATTAGTATCCTTACTTTATTTTCTTCATCTCAGGCATGTATTTTGTTGAAGTTATTCTTTGGGCCATACAGTAACTTTTTAGTATATAGTGTAGCAGGGTGTAAATTAATTTTTAATTTATGAAGTCATTAATATGTGAAAATGTCCATACACCAATGTAAATTAATTTTTTCTCAAAATTGATTTCTTTTTTCTATAATGTTCCAGTGAGTATTTCTCAGCTTTGCCTTACATGCCAAATAAACATTTTATTTAGTTATTGCTTAATTTTGTTTTGCATGTCAAGTTGACATTTTATTAAGGTATTATTTAATTATTTTATGTCTCGATTGCCACAGAAACATTTTCATTGGGTATTGTTTCAGATTTCCCATGCATGTGAAATCCTTGGAGTGGCCGATTTACCAGAGTTATCCTTAATTACAATGGCTGAACATGTCTCATCTTTAACAAAGAGTTTGAGCACTGCTAACTGCATTATCCTGTTGGAGTTCATCATAGAAAAGAAGGTAAAGCTTGGTTAATGTGAAATGTTAGTGAAAGGAAAATACAGTCAACATTTCAAATGAAAACAGCTCTTGCCAAATCAGAATCTCAAACTATAACAGATGAAACCAAGAAAAACAAAAACCACAAGAAAGTAGTGGCTGCCAATTCCATGATATATGAACTGAGTGGTTGGTGGGGGAGACAAAGTTGAATGACTGATAGACAGTAAAAACCTAAGTCTTCGAAAGAAAATGTGGAATGCAAAATGATTAGCTTTGAATCACTACTTGTATGATATATCTGACTCCACCAAAAAAGAGCTTTAGCTGAAAGATAATCTGTTTCAGTTACTACTAACTAACCCAAAAAATCTTTCAACTGGAGTCACAGAGAAAGTGAAAGCAAGGGGAACACATGCACACGCGTTCTTGCGCAGGAGGCAAGCAAATCAAAGCATTCAAAACAAAAGAAATAAGATCCTCATACAAAGAAGAAAAATAATCAGCATTGCCAGTGTAGATAACACCTCCAGAAAACATGCATCTATTCCCCACTCCTCCTGATCTTCAGTGTCTTAAGTTCAAACTCAGTTCAGACCTCAGATTTTCTCCATATTTAATCATTTATAGTTTAATTTTTATTTTTTATTTATAGAGATGGTGACAGTACAAAGATATAAAAATTAAAATATGTGGTAAAATTACAGTGACCTTCAGGAGAAGTAGGCACACTTATATCATAGAACTGAACTGCAGCTAAAGCAGTGTGCCACTAAATTTAATAACAACTGTGCAGCAGCGAAGAACAGAATATAGTTAAGACTTAGATGTATTTCATCATATAGCAGAGCTGCAGCTAAAGCAAGTGCAGCTAGAGTTAAACAACTGTGGAACAGAGGAGCAGAACTGTGTAAAACATCACGGAGCAGATAGATTTCTTAGTAACTGTTTAGCAGAGAAAATCAAGATTTGATGTGCATCTGATTAAATAGTTATATATATATATATATTGTAATACTTTGCATCATACAAAGGGAAGCAATCCAGACAAATGTTGTATATTGCTAATGAAATCTTTCCATACGAATAGTGTTGTAACAAACATTTGTTTTAACTTTTATAAAAGCATAAATAATAAGTTGTACTTATTTTTAATGGAATTAAAAAATATGTGTCAAAAATAGACTCATATTAAGTGCATCTTAATTTTAAATATTTTCATTCATTTGAATGAATGCTATTCTTTCTTAATAGCATTAAGAATAAATCAGAAAATTGAATTAGTCGTCTTATGAATGATTTTAATTAATTTTAATTATTTTGATAAGCAGTGCTCCTTTTCAGTCGTTGCTTTTTATTATTCTGTTATGAGTGGTTCAGAACTAATAGTATTTTAAGTAAATGTTTAAAATTTCCAACATTTTAACTACTTATTTCCGGTGTTGAGGAAGATCCCTATTTTCATTTAATTTTCTTCAGCATTAGCATTTTAACCATCATTTGTAGGTGAAATATGTTTTACTGATGTGAGCATATTGATATTACAAATTAAGCAGTATGAGTAAATGTCATAAAACAGTTTTCCTTCATAGAAAATTCCATAATTATCTAGTAAGCATACCACAAGGTTTTGCATGAAAACTTTACAAGAAGTGTAATCATATATTAAATGATATCAATCAACGCATCTTAAAGTTTTATTTTGCAAAATGGAATTTTTTTTAATGTGCAACACCTGAAAACAGTACATTTTACTAACAAAAACTAGTAAATAAAATGCATAAATGTTGAAAAATGCTTTGGCTGCTTCAGAACTTAGGCTGACCTCTAGAGAAAGAGATGCATGTTCATTTCCAAATCTGTTACATTAATTTCAGACAGTTTTTTTTTTTTTAAATTGTTAGTTGTCAGGTTTGGAGAGTAGTGCTTCTCGTCAGTTTATTGGCTGTCTCTCACGACTGTCTGCTGCATTCCCCACACAACTCATCACTGTGCTGTGCACCATCCTTACCAAGCATCCACCTAGTAAGTTGGCTGATTGATTGGCTGGTCTATTGGTCAGTTTGTTGATTGGTCCTTTGTTAGTGTATTGGTCATCTGGCTGATTGGTTGGCTGTCTGCTATTGGTTCTGTTTTTCACTCCTTTACACAGGAAGCTTTGTCCATAAAGTTTAGGGTTAATATTGTATTGGATGAACTCATTACCTTATGGGTTAAATGAGAATGCAAGACAATAGCTGCATTTGTTTGATCTGTATATCTGTGTTGTTTGTTTCTTAAGTGCATTTTCTTTTGTTTTATATTGTCATTGTTCAAATGAGTTCATCATTTGATATTGTCTAGTTATTTTTTGAATGGTATTTGATTTGTTTATTTGTATAAAGATTGTTATTTTGTGAAGTCATCTTCATTGTTAAATTTATTCTTCTTATTATTATTTCAGGGCTTAGATTTTTTTAATCTTTTCTTTTATTGACAATTTCATTCACCATGTTAATGTAATTTTTTTTTCTCTTGGGTAGTAATTAGTCCCACTTAATTTTGTTTATAGATAAATTTACTCTGAAGTCTTTGAGTTTTGTGAATTTTTTTCTATACAAATAATCAAATAATTCGTTAGATTTCTTTTGATATACATTTATTTGGCTTTTACTTTAAATAATCATTTATTCTGCTTGTTTTATGTTCCTCTAGATACATGGCAAGGGGAGGTAATAGCTAATCTATCCAAAACTTTGGATTCTAAAATATTACCCAACTTTCTGAGGTGACACTTTTGTTGAGACATTTTGCTTTTGATAGTCCTAATTCTGATTCATATGCATTAGAATATTGCTCACATTTTGTTAAGTATAGTTCAGCACAATATCAAAACATTGTCACTTTGTTATATCATACTCTGACTAGGATTGTTTTGTCATATCAGAATTGTTTATTATACTGTATCTAGCATTGTTTTGTAATATCACACTTGACTATTACACTGTATCCTCATTGTTTTCTTATATCAGAACTGTTTATCTTACTGTATCTGACATTAATGTTTTATCAGCATTATTTAATATACTGTATCTAACATTCCTTTGTCAAATAGGCCTTTATTTTTCAAACTGTATCTAATATTGTCATTATATCAGCATTATTTATCATACTGTCTCTACATTATTTTGCCATATCAGCATTAATTATTATACTATAGATTACAAATATTGTTTATTTTTGCACTTATAGAACATGATTCATTATAACACTGAAGCAGTTAAAGGGGACACAAATATTTCTGATTGAGAAAATCTTTGTGGATGGTAATCACAGCTTAAAACTGTATGAAACTAAGTGGCTCTGCGGTATATGTGTTAGACAACTTGCATGTTGAAGGCAATGCATTGGCTGTTGGGATTTTCTTCATTCAGTCCTCCCCTAGATCTAGAATATTGAACTTACTTTGTGATTTAAGAACTTAGAGATCTTTGGAGAATTAGTGGAAATTAGTATCCCTGATTATATGTGACTAGTCGAGATAAAATTACAGTATGTTCTTACAAAGAAAATGGAGTATGTAATGTTTGACATAATAAAATAATTTTTTTTATTTGTAAACTTGTTCTGAGGTGAACATTACTTGGGATATTTTTTTATATTTTTGGGCTGCTTCCAGTGAGCTTTGCCATTGCGGTGTGAAATTAGAGGAAAATGTTATCACCATCGTCCAGAGTATTGTGGAGCAGCACCCAGAACTAAACCCTTCTCTCTTGACGGCCATGGTTACCTGGTTGGAAATGGCTGCAACTCTGCAAGCAAACAGTCCTAAGTTCGGGCGGCTGCTTTTGACTTTAATAAAGGCTTATCGTATACAGGTGATGCAGAATTTTGAAATAGTCTGTGCTGAGTGTGTGTGCAATTGTGATTATGATCATTTACAGATGAAGCGCAGTTTTAAAATGGTCCATGCCTTGTGTGGTGTGTGCAATTGTGATTATGATCATTTACAAAATAAGTGCAGTTTTAAAATGGTCCATGCCTTGTGTGGTGTGTGTCCATGCATGTACGTTTTCATAATTTAGATGTCTGATCGATCAGTAACTCAGAAAATTTAAAGAAATGTGAAATAGACTAAACTTTGTGTTTCATTTATATAACAAAAAATATTGATTTGCAAATGATAAGCATTGCTGATTTTTAATAACTGTTGAAATTATTCAAAATAAAATACATTTAATTATAAAGAAAAATCAGGCAGCCCCTGACTTATGACCAATGAACTGATGACTCTCTGCATTTACAACTAGAGTGAACTTCATAGTTGTTTCCAGACTTGCTGTGAACATATAATGCAACTGAGTTTTTACTATGTTAAATAAAATTTATTTCAAGTACATATCTCCACAACCCAAAATTTGTGTGTGCAATTTGCATTTATGATTGCAAACATCACATTTCAAATGTGCTTTTTGGTTTTATATTTTCATATGATTGAGCATTTGTTTTGAAGTAAATAAACATTTGTAATCAAACATTAATCAATTTCCTTCTATTTTTTGTTGAAATGCAACTTTATTTTTCATGTATCAGGACTTTGCTTATGTTGGCACTTCAAGAACCAATTAGGTCTCAGGCATGCACATGATGTGTTTTACACTTTAGAGAAACACCTGTAAATAATAAAAACTGCTAAATTGATTCTTTTATATATATATATATATATATATAGTATGCAGTTATACTAGCAAAAATGTTCAAGCGTTTTGAAAAATCTGTTTGTTTCTTATTAAAGTATAAGAATCTCTTAATCATTATTAATTGATTCTCAATAATTCTGCCATATTCAGAATTTTAGATTTATTTATTTATTTTGGGGCGGTGGTGGTAGTAATTTCAGATGCGTTATTTTCAGTGCAAACATTTTTGTTTTAAATCCTGAAATATGTACATGAAAGAGAGAAACTTTATTAATTTGCAAATATTTGACCATTTTCCTATAATTTGCTTCAATTTTATATATTTCAAAAACAAGATTTATTATATTTAATGTTTTTATAATCAATAGCAAAAAACAAAGGTAGAATTACAACATTCTGTTAAATATTTCAGATGGGTTTATGCAAACTTAAACATATTTGAAGAAAATTGTACTTTTCTTTCTTGCTAAAGAATGATTTATTTAGTTATAATTCAAGAGAAGGTATTTCTTCTTTTAACTGCTTATTTCATATATACAATAATGTATGTATATTTGATAGTTAATAAGATAGTTTATACTGGTATTAAAACATAATGCTTGTCACATTTTCATCATTTTGTTTGTTTTTCTTAACTTTATATTTTGTATAGCAAAGTTTACTATTCACCTGTAGTCACAATTGGATTTGCAATCAGAAATTGTAATTTTTGTATGTGCAGATGGAATTGGGTCATCAGTGTTTATCTCAGCCAAATTTCTAATTAATTCCTCATTGAATTATAATTGTACATATCATTCTTTTAACTGTAGAATATCACTGTTCTTGCTATAAAAACAAAACAAAAAAAAACATGTAACTGTTGACACTAACAATAAAATGAAAAGTTTCCCCCACATCTCTTGCTGTTTTTCTAAGATATTACTTTATTGATTAGTATGAATTATCTAATTCTGTCATAAATGTATTATAATCTCTTATATCTTCAGGCTGTCTAATTGAAACTTTGCATCTGATTGTTTAATTAATTCTTTGAGCTGTAAATGCTTTCTTGGTACTATGTACTCTTGACAAATAGCCTTAATGTTATTGTCCAAGAAAATTTGACAGTGAAAGGAAAAGATAACTCTTTTAAGAAGAAAACTTGATGATCCAAAGACATGATTACTATTCTACAATGCTAACTTAATATGAGAGAAAAATTACAGGTTTCTATAATAATCATTGCTAATTGTTCTCAATTTGTTATAATTGTTCTCAATTTCGTAATTAAAATATCAGTTTATCATGACCCAAGGTTTTAACTTATTTTTCTAAAATGCAAATTAATTTGGGGATGAAAATGTCACTTTATAATAACCCAGATCATAGTTTATTGTTCTAGAATGAAGACAGATTTTGGAATTAAAATGGTCTGTTGGTAATTCTTTATTTAAAAAATGTTCAATTAATCCCTAATTTCTGTTTCAGTTTAACTCGGGCTGTGCAGGTATATTAAGGGTCATTGTGGACAGTCATAAATCTTTTACTAGAAGGTCTCTCATGCAAGTTCTGAAGACTCTTCCAAGCTGACAGGGTTAGTTTGACACTATAGTTTGTTACAATAAAAATTCACTATATTACCATAAACTAAAATGTGGCACTGTTACAATAAATAAAGTCACAATATTACTATTAAATGTGGCCATGTTATAATAAAATAAATTCACAGTACTACCATTTTAAAATTGTGGTAATATCACAGAAAATAAAGTTACAGTACCACCATAGTATTATGAGGTAGTATTCAGTAAATGAAGTCACATTAAAAACATTGCATGCTGCTGCTGCAGCATAGCCACCATATCACAACAATAAAAAGTCACAGTCTTGTATATCAGTGATATAAGTTATTAATACAGTGAGGAGATGATATTAAAAGAGATAGTGATAAAGTAATCAGTGATAATGATAAAGTACATCAGTGATAGTAATAAGTATATCAATGATACATGAAACAGTATTGTATATCAGTGATAAATATCATAGTCAGTACTGTATATCAGATATAAGGTGATAAAAGGTCACAGCAATAAAAGATCGCAGCATTACATTAATAGAGTGAAGTGATGGAAGTTAAGTCAGGAGAATTTTTCCAACTCATTTATATAATTTTTTGCTGAGCAAAGTTTAAAGACGTTCAGTTGTAATTGTTGTGATAGTTTCTTCACTTTGTTTTATTTTTCAGTTGTTATTATTATTTTTCCCCACTATTTAATAAAAAACACAAACATTTCTTAGTGTTATTCTGTTTATGCAAGTCAGTTTGTGTTGGGTCATATTATGTTAGTCAAAGTTGTCAGCAACTCACATCTTTTATTTTAATCTCTTCATTATTTCTGTCTTATTTCACTAATTTGAGATGCAAAATGATCTTGATAATATTTTTTACTGTTTCAGATAAAAAATATTTAAAAACACATATGCATTGTATTAAATCTCTAAGTGTTTAACTTAAATAACATACTATTCAATTTTAAAATCTGTATTGGTTGTACATCTGTTTCTGTCAGGTTTTATTACTTAACCTAGTATGGGTTACATAACAGTAATATACCATTTTAAAATTGTGGTAATAAGGGTTTTACTAATGTGATCTGTGCTGTCTTCTAATCTTATGCACTGTAAATTATTTGTGTGAACTAGTTCAGGCTAATGATCAACCTGTCATTCATATTGGGTGGTCTTACTGATGTTTAAATGTTTGCTGTATTATGGTATTTAGCTAGAAACAACACAAAAGCCCCAGTAAATTTAATTAAGAGGGAAGTTGAAGAAAAGAATAAAAGCATAAAGGATGTTTTGGGATGATGTGAAGGCTCCAACCAAATGGCCTACACATGAACATTTGTAACATGCCACAGCCTTAGTGCATGAAAAATAAGATGCTCGTGCAATATAATGTATGTACACATTTTTGCAGTGGATCAATGACATTGAATTTTCACCTGCTAGATCTCTTGCTAACTAGTAATATTTTAAGTTTACATATGTTGAAATGTAAACATTTAATGCTAAATATTCCCCAGCTGATTTAGATCTGTTGCTGACTACTAATTTTAAATAAATTGTGTTGTTATCCTTTGAAATATAAACTTCTCCAATACTATAAATATTGTTGGGACATTATTTTTTTAAATGAAGATAAATTCTATTGAAGAAAGTTTTAGACTGCACGTGCTAAATCAAAATTTCAGTATATGAAAACTTTATTTTGCTGTAATTTATAGTCATTTATACTAATCTGGTTAACTTGTTTAGGTACAAATAATGTTATACTAAAATAACCCTTAAAATTTGTCTTAAAGTTACATTTAATCTTTCCTTTTTTTTTTTTTTTTTTAATGAAGATGAGTGAGCTGTTCTTATCATTTTTGTACATTGTTTATTTACCTAGTTTTCTCAGTAACTATAAATAGGTGCACATTTAAAAAAAAAAAAATTATCTACTACTAGAGCTAGTAGCAGGGCTTGTTATTTAAAAAGTCACTACTGTTCTTTAAAGCAGTAAAACATCATAATGTTTTAGATCTTGCTTACTCTGTTCTGGCTGAACTATTTTTTATTATTTTCTTTTTATGTTCCAAAACCATCTTTTGCTTATAACACCCTTAATTATAGCTACACATTAAAGTTTACAAGTATGAAAATAAAAGTATTATGTATCATATCTCCTTACTAATTTGAGAAACAGTAAAGAAAAATAACTGCACTTCACATCAATGTAAATCCAAGCTGAATGACAAGAACTAAGAGTTTTTTCATGGGAGAGTACTCAAGTTTATTAATGGATGTTATACATATCCATCCTCTTTTAAACTCCAGTACAGATGAGGAAATATAAGATCAACAACAATTTAATGAATTCTCATTTAACACTTTTATTTTCTATAATTTAAAGAAATCAAACTCATAAGTTCTGTTTTTTAAATTAAAAAAAGATTTTTTTTTTTTATATCCATTGTATAAGATTGTTTTGGATCCACTTAAAGTTATCATTCCCTGATGCAAGCTTCAATAAGATAGCTATGTTTTACAATAATGTTATACTGCATTATGCATTGTCCAATGCAGGTTACAATATGATATAGTTATTATATATTGGACAATAAATGTTATCACTGCATTATGCAATTCCAGATACAGACTTTGATAAATAGTTACGTGTTTGACAGTTACATATTATCGCTATACTCTGCCTTTCCTGATGCATTTCAGTGAAATACTTATGTATGATAGGTTGTGAAACCACAATCTTCAACTTAATTACTGTAATTTTGCAGAGGGAAAATGCAGATATACAAATAATATTTTGTACACAAAATACATAAAACTCTTGCCTAGTTTTTGAAACATTTGTAATTCCAGTTCTTGGGCAATAAATTTTACATGATTTATTTTAATCTTAAATCACCTCTCAAAGGGGAAAAAAACCATTAGAAAATGAACAATTATTGAATTATCTCCCCCTGAAGATAATTTGCCTTGTACTGGACATGCTAAGTCTTGCATATTTGCAGATTATGGTCCCTTTTATACAGGGGTATAGGGGTTAAAACTTTAAAATTCTGTTATCACAATCAACGGGATGGGGTGGGAATCTTAAAATAAATAATATTATTTATAAGTTTTTAGTGTTTGTCACATTCTAGGGCTAAACTGAGAGGCAAATCCAGATCAGTTAAACAAACTCCTTAATATTCTATCTTTCCATTCTTCTGCTGATGGGTAATGTATACTTCTCTAAATGAATGGCCTGAACTTGTTTTAAATATAAGGTTAGTTCACTCGCAGTTCATGTCTCAATAGTTGCTAGCAATGTTGGTGACAACCAAGGCATCTTAACTAATCACCTTGTCTAAGTGATAATATCTTTTGGTGTCTGGGGAAAGCACATCCACAGTTAATAAAACAAACACGTGTATACACACATATAGTGCAACAGTCTTTTATTGTAATGTCACTGTTGGGACAAATTTGATACTAAAGGCTGACATGTCAAAATGCACAGTATAATGATATGAACAAAATAGTTGTAAATAATATTATTATAATAATTATATTGTATATAAATAAAAGTATATCAAAGGTACAATAAATATAAACCAATTCTTAGAAGCATTATTGACTATAACCAAATTTTACTGACTAAATAAATCAAAACAAACATCTGTGGCCTTTGATACATGTACTATTGGTTAAATATAAGTGTTAAAAAAAAGAAAATTGTACTGGATAAATAGTAAAAGAAACAAAAATCAATGCTTATTAATTATTACAGATGGAATGTCTAATATGAATGGCATGCCAGGGATGTCTAACATATTTTGTATTCAAGAACATCAACACAATATGCATGCTTGTGAATGTCAAGTGAAGTTGGTATAAGCATGTCATTTGCTTTAACATCATTAACATTATCATTTGCACGCCTAGAATTTCTACATAATTTGAATGCCAAGAAAACCTCCATTAAAACAACATAAAGTATAGCCCATCACTTCATTACCCTAATGTATAAACCTCCATTAAAACAGCATAAAGTATAACCCATCACTTCATTACACCATAATGTTTGCTTAGCTAGACTGTCCAAAACCAATGTGTACAATGATCACTCGATTACAAAGATAAGTCCTGTAGGACCTGAATTGATTGACAAAGATGAGATTAAAAAAAACAAACAGTAGATATACTACAAGTGTGCATGAATATGCAAAAGTTTTACTTGAAACTAGGCCCAACTACAAATTCTATTGATAATTTTCTCTAACAGTAAAATTTACATCAAGCTTGCACAACAAATTCTCTAGATAATTTTCACTAACAGTAAAATTTACACCAAGCTTTCACAACAAATTCTCTGGATAACTTTCTCTAACAGTAATTCAAGCTTGCACAACAAATTCTTTGGATAATTTTCTCTTAACCAGTAAAATTTAAGCTATGAGAAGAATTCTAATCATGTGACATATTCATTTGAATTTGAATATCTAAACTGAAGTTGTCATGTTTAAAGGTGCTTTTCTTTTGATTTTAGCAAAATTGTAATCAGGTTTTTCTTCTATTTCTCCAATGATTTGCCATAAAGATTTGTGCAATCTTGAAAAAAATATTTTAAGGTTAGTTCATGGTCAGCAGATGAAGCTGTAAAGATGTAATAATACAACACTACACCAAAGCTTCAAGTTTACTTAAGAAGGTTTTCTATATTCAAATTATTTGTGGTTGAAAAAATAATGATTTGAAATTTTGTTTTAGTCAATGAATGCAAAATAGGTTCTGATATTGTTTTATTTTTATCGTTGCATTTGGTCAAGGTGAAAGTCATTTGTTCTCTTCATCATCCACCCTTTCAAGAGGTTTTTTAATTTGAAAAAAAATAACTTTCTATCGAACTAAATGCAAGATTTTGTTCATCATGGCTACCAATTTTTTTCAAATGAATCTATTAATTTATTATAGAATTAGAAACATTAATACAAAGCCACTTTAAACTTGAAAATTTTAAGCACCACTACTGTTTTAATAATAATAATAATAAAACCCAATGATGCAAAATACAGCAATAAAACCTTAGTTTTCCAAGTTACCACTCAAGAAAACAAGCTCAGTGACAGTAGAATTACCTATGTTGTTGTGAGTTTTTTCATACAGCAACACTTGAAAGAAATTACAAGGATCCTTTTATACTGAGGCTTGAAAGCAACAGAAGGATTTCATGTATACAACCCTTGAAAAATAAAGCTCTCTCATAGTTTAAAACTCTAAAAAAATTACAAGCGTTCTCTCATACTGGAACTTTTTCTTTAAATGGCAGATGATTCTCTTAAACCTTTGAACCTGTAATACTGCTTTAGCGGGATTACTGGAAAATTGTAATCCCCATTTTCCAGCAATAAACTTATATCCCAAGAAACTGCAACAGTGGTATATGCTGACTTACCCTAGATGAACTCTTCCAAAGGCCTTGGTGTGCCTGCATGTCTTGATGCATAAGTTCAGCTTATGCTTACAAGGCTAAATATGGCGATGGTGTATTTTCATAAAAAGAATCATTACATTGCAGCAGAAGCCCTTGCAATGATTATAGATAGCGATAGTGAAGAACTTCATTTAGTAGAAATTGATAGAAATAGTTCTAGCAGAAGTGCTAATGAATCAGTGAGTGATGCCTAAACTTCATCAACAACCTTCACTTGGTGTGGTGTGAAAACAGAATCCAATTATTTCGATGTTCTGTGTGCAAAGAGTAACTGTGCATTTGAACTCATAGTCGCTGTTGGTCAGATTATCATTCCAAGAAGGAATTTTGGCATTCAAGTGTTTCACACATTGAGTGGCTAACTAAATTTTCTAAAATTATTTCTTATTAATTTTCTACACGATTTCATGTAGAAAATTAATAAGAAATAATTTTAGAAAATTTACGGTTTTTTGCTCAGAGATCTGGGGTTATCGGTTTTTATATACAGGTAAACAGGGTTCAAAAAGTTAAGTGCAGTTCTCAAAACAGTGATAATGATTCTCTCAAACTGTTGTTTTTAAAACAAATAATGATTCATTTATACTGCAATTCTCACAACAATATAACTGACTAGTTGGAACTGTTGAGAATCATTCACTGGTCAGGGTTAGACATGATTTATTCCCCCTAGCTGATTTTTAACAAAATGCTAAGCCTCAGCAATATATTATAATTAAGAATACAAATAAATAGAGATGCTTGAAAAATATTTATACACAAACATCTAAGCAAGGTATAATGAAGAGGTGTCTTGCTTTTCTAGTAAGCCCATGCTCTGTTGCTAATACCACAAGGCATTGTCACAAACTCATCCATAAAGCATTGTCACGCATACTAGTTTTGCCATCACAATCTCACATTCTAAACCAGTTTGCCACCACAAGTTCACACACTGTTTCTAATACCATAAAACTAGTTTTGTCATCACAAGCTAACATTCTGTTGATAATACAAGACCAGTTTTACCATCACACATACATGCATTATGTTGCTACAAGGCATCACAGGAACCCACTTTACTATCACAGTCTCACAACTGTCAAATCAGTTTCACCATCACACATACATGCATTATGTTGCTACAAGGCATCACAGGAACCCACTTTACTATCACAGTCTCACAACTGTCAAATCAGTTTCACCATCACAAGCTCACATTTCTGTTGCTAATACCAGGAGGTAATGTCAAACAATTCAGTTCTGCCATCACAAGCTCGCATTCTGTTGCTAAAACTATGAGGTACTGTCACACAATCCAGTTTTGCCACAATCACATTCTGTTGTTAATACTAGGTAATAGTGTCACACAAAACAGTTTTGCCATCAGTTTTGTCTGACCACAAGTTTACATTCTGTTACTATAATCATAGTTGATGTCATACAAACCAGTTTTGCCATCAGAAGTTTGCTTTCTGTTGCAGCATAGTCACATAAATCAGTATATAAATCAAGTACAGTAATTATAAACCAGTATACAAATCAAGTACTGTAATTATAAACCAGTATATAAATCTAGTACTGTAATTATAAACCAGTATACAAATCTAGTACTGTAATTATAAACAAGTATATAAATCAAATACTGTAATTATAACCAGTATATAAATCAAGTATTGTAATTATAAACCAGTATACAAATCAAGAAATTTCATGCTTTCTAGATTATATCAAAGTTAAGGTATGATATGATATTTCATTTCATGTATTTTATATTATATAAATATAGAGGGAATGCAAAATAAACATATATTTAAAAATTGTATTTAATAAAGAATGAAGCTCATGCTAAATGCAAATGATAATAAAATGGAAAATAAAAGTATGAAAAAGGTGTTTTAAAAATGTTAACAGTTAACTGCTGCTTTATTGTTCTCTTAATTAAAAAAATATTTTTTTAAAAATAATAAAATAAGAAATTCAGTTAAAAGTACCATCAGCTCCAGAAGAATGAGTCAACACCTATCCAGAAAAAGAAGAATTTTTTTTTTTTTTTTTTTAAGGGTCAATATGGTGAAGTGTATATTTCAATTACTGTCCACTTAAATAAGTAATTTAATTATAAAAAATTAAACATTTATTATATGAATAATTTTATATTAATTTGTTGAATGAAAATCATGCACTAAGAAATTTATACTAATATTGATTTAATTTTTATCATAATCTTTTAAGAGTTATGTATTAAAAATGTAAGGTTAGCCTTAGTAATACTCCTTCGTAAGATTATCAATATGCCCACTCATCTCTTTAATGACACTCAAACATGGCATAAACTTAAATATACTAGCAATGCTCCCCATGGTATTATTCCACTTCTAATAGTGATGCATTCTTCAATATGATCAGTATCTTAGTTCAAGAGACAGTTAATTCATTAAATTATATTTTTTAATTTCTTGAGAGAATTAGTGTCCTTGCATGATTAAAATTTAAAATTACAAAAAGTATAGAGTAAAAACAATACAACCTTTCATATGTTAACTAAACATCAACAACAAAATCTGTTTAAAATCAAGATCAAGCCATTGATAAGTGAACCAAATATTCAATAAGTTTGATCTCATTATCTCCCCTTGTTGACCATAGGAGTAATGTGTACATTTTGAAAAGGAACAGGGTTGTAAGATTACTTGAATTAATCTAGAATAACATTAAATAAACATTTTAAATGCTACTCAAGATTAATTATAATGATCTTTATTAACTCCCATATTTCTGAAGTGAACAAAGAACAACTTCCATGAAATGTTATTGTTACTTTCAGTAAGTAACTACCGACATGTTTTTTTACAGAACCCTTTAATAAATATAATACATAATATTTATAAGATGTCATTTTCACAACAAGATATGTCACAAATAGATATGATAGTTTTAAAATTCTTTTCATTTTATGTTATTTTCAATGTTAGAAATAGCATATTTGAGTTAATGTTTACAATAAATATTTGTTTAATAACTTCTGCAAATTTCCAATTGAGATGTGATACTTATAAAGTGTCAATTCACCAATAATTGTAATATGCTAATTTGATACATTGATTTCAAGAAAGGGAATACAATAGGCTACCTTTCAGAACATTGCATCATAAGATGCATATGGCATAAGAGATATTCAGTTATACTTGTGATATTCAATAGAAAGTATGAGGCAGCAAAATTTAAACTTATTATTTCAGTTCAACAGAATGCAATTGCACAACAAAAGACATGATGTGTTAACACAACTTAAACTTGGCATTTCAAAAGGATAGGATATGATAACAATTAAACTTATATTTTCAATAGCACAGGATGCAATAATACAACTAAAAATATAATAACACAGCTAAAGAGTAATTTAATCAGACAGGATATGACTTCAGAGAGAAGAGCTAAAACTCACAAATAAATTTGTCATCTATTTATGCTGGAACACAGAACACAGTATTAACAACAAAAATCCAAATACTCATTATTCTCTTCCATACTAAGAGTACAGATAGAAAAAAAAATAAAGATTAAAAACTGCCTAGTCACTCAGCATCTTAATAAAACTTACATAAACATATATTTAAAAACAGAAGAGAACAAAAATTATCTACAAACACAGACATGGAAATGTAAATTTTTAAAGCATCAACAAGGATAAGAATTAAGAAATTGTTCTGTAATATATGGAAATTACACATCAATTTAAACCTTTAATAAGTATCCTTGCACTAATAAGAAAACAATAGCAAGAATATAAATACATTAGGAAACAGGTTGCAAAGTGTGAAAAAAACACCTAGGTAAATAGCTTTAAGAAAGACCAAGTAAAAAACATGCTAAAAACCCAATTAATAATTAGGACAATTTTTCTATATTTTTTTAATTGGCGAGTTACCAAACCTGAAGCCCTAGCAACTCCTGATGGAAAGAGTAACCACATTTGTTTACTTGAGCTAAGGGAAGATTTGTCTCCCTGTG
Source organism: Sinotaia quadrata (assembly GCA_028829895.1). Taxonomy (NCBI): domain Eukaryota; kingdom Metazoa; phylum Mollusca; class Gastropoda; order Architaenioglossa; family Viviparidae; genus Sinotaia; species Sinotaia quadrata. Next base: position 51,851,546 of record CM054184.1, on the reverse strand, counting down.
TCCCACCCTTAAGTATAGAGAGTTTTGAATATTTATCTCTCAGTATTGCGCTTTGTGCAATTGAAAAGCATGGAGAGTTATATGAGTAATCCCAGATTTGGGTCAGGTTTTGAACCCTAAACTTCTTGCTTGAATGATTAAACCTTTCATCGTCAATGCCCCTTCTTCCCCACTCCCCCAAAAAAAAGAATTGCGAAAAGATTAATGGAGACCACAATGGCAGTTTTGCATATTGGTTAAAAAAAAAAAATAATAATAATCCACTCCAATATATATTCCATTTTCTTTAGACTAACCTACCATCATGTTGCCTAAAAATACTGCAAAACTTAATCCATTTTTTTCTTTCATGGAATGGTTTTACCGTGTTAGAAGCTGATATACTCAATATCTTCCCATTTCCTAAACTGATTTACTGTGCTACAAAATGTCAGTTCCTACACTATAGGTTGACTTTAAATCTCAATAATCCACCCCTTTCCCTGGTACTATTCATATGGATAGTACTCTAGTAGATTTTTTACCCAAACTCATACCCACCCACCACCAAATGGTTATATTACCATGGAAGACAACAAAAGAAAAATGATGATGATACTACTACTAAAATGCAGATACCAAACTACTAATACCAACCTGCACCAAGAATTTACTCACTTTAAATGAAAGTAAACAAGAATCATGTTTATGTGAATGAATATTATTAATTCTGAGCATTTTAAATATTCTTATTATTTATTTTATTTTTACTTGCACACAAAAAATAAATCTTCAACTGTTAAAATAAGTTCATAATAAAGTCCCAAATATGCACACTGTGAATATACATTAGTCACTCAACAGTTAATCTAAAAAGAGAAGGGGATAGATATTACTTTCATCATTTTTTAAAAAAGATTATTTTAATCATTTTGTATTTTAATAAATAAAAGCAAATGACTTAGCAATACCAACATTTTAAAAGAGCACAAAATGTATGACTAGGATGTAAAGAAATTTTTTTAAAAAATTGAAATAAAAATAAGTTGCAAAATAAAAATAGCAATCAAAAGGCAATATATTAATGCGGAATTTAAACTAATTGCAATTTATCCATGTTAAAATGTAGGACATTTCATTTATGGCATTTAACCTGGGAATACATTCATCCAAAGCTGCATACCTAATCTGAAATTCAAATTTTGTGTTTTTAAAAAATACCAATTTTGTACATTTATTGAAATATTTTCTCCACTAGGATAAACAGATTATATATATCTGAATCAAACTATAAAAGTTAATGTAATTTCTTGAATAATAACCACAGATTTATAATATTTATTTTTTGTATAGAAAAAATGTACATAAGGCATAGCAATAATTTTTCTGTCTGAAATGTAAATTCTTTAGTTAGCTTTGGTATGGCAGCTTAACTGTTAATGAAAGTTACAAATATAAAGAACATAAATATGGAATGATGGACAAGGGCTTGTGGTACAACTCATGCCCCCTACATTATTCAAGACTAATGGGGTCTGAAAAACAGCTCTTAAAGGGGAAATTTCCCCTAATAATAAATGTTGATATTACAAAGAGGATTGTCCAGGCATTGTTCAAGTAAGAATAATATCTTGACAATCCAGAAAATAAATGCTAAAGTATTCTTTGAAATAATGTTGATGTAAAATAATACTCATTATTAATTAACGAATTGTGGTAAATATTTACCATTTACTCAGTGCTTTAGAAGCATAAATGAAACATGCGAAACAGGAAATTACCTACAGGCAACACTTTTTTTTAATGAATTTAATGTAGTTTAACTTATTTCTTAAATTAGACTGTTTTAAGATATGCTCAAATTTAGCTTCAATTTTTTGCACCCTTCTTAAAACTGCATGAAATTGTTGTTTCTGTGAATTGGTAGAACACTTGCAAAGTTATTTTTTTATTCTGCATTTGCCTCATAGCTTTGAAAGAATAACTTTCAATTTAACATCACTATTTTAACTAGTGAGCTTCCTTCCCATTAGAGACAGGAGTACTGTTAATATTCAAAAGCAAAACTCTTAACACCAGAGAAAATGCTTTGAAAAGACAATCAGTAGATGATGCAGACATCAGTAGAGGAGAGAGTCATCAGTAGAGGAAGCAGACATCAATAGAGGAAAGAGACATCAGTAGATAAAGCAGAATCAGTAGAGGAGGCAGTATAGTCATAACAGAAGCATGTACTAAATATAGTCATAACAAAAGCATGTTCTGAATATAGTCATAACATAAGCATGTACTAAATATAGTCCTAACAAAAGCAGGTACTGAATATAGTCATAACAGAAGCATGTACTAAATATAGTCATATCAGAAGCATGTTCTGAATATAGTCATAGCAGAAGCATGTTCTGAGTACAGAAGCAGTAACAGTACTGAGCCAGTTGCACTAAAGGCATGTCCATGAACCAAACTATTATAACCACTCAAGCATACAATGTGCGAGAAACACAGCAGAATACTATCTATTCCTTATGATTGTAGAAATTAAGTATAAATTGGTTTTCTGTAGCAGTTAATTTACTTATTAGGGTTAATATCTGAAAAATGGTTGTTGAGGTTTAGCACAGGGTCAGTGTACTGTGTTCTACCTTTTGTCTCAGGTAAATGTACGACTGGTTTAGGATTTTTTATGTCGATGCTTTTGTTCTTAAAAGTCTAAAACCTAAAACCATTTCATGATTTGTTTCTTTCATTTTAAAAATGATAATTAAAATAAATACAAAAACAGGGATGACACAAAAACTTATAGAAAAATCTGAAAATAAATAAATAAAAATTAATATGTCCATGGTGTAAAAAGAATTAATAGTATTTGTTGATCTCTCAAACTGACACATTACCTAAAGAAGTCTAAAAACTAAGGCTCACTACTTTTGTTAGTGCCTTAGGCTGGCATAGCTTATCTGAATAGTTGAAAGATGCCCTGCTTTAAACTGGAATAGTTTATAGCAATGGTTTCAGTTAAAGCGCCTTAGGCTGGTATAGCTTATCTGAATGGTTCAAAGATACAGTGTTTAAAATGGCATAGTTTATATCAGTGTTATAGTGCCTTATGCTGGCATAGCTTATCAGACTGGTTCAAAGATACAGTTTTTAAAATGGCATAGTTTATATCAGTTATAGTGCCTTATACTGGCATAGCTTATCAGAATGGTTCAAAGATACAGTGTTTAAAATGGCATAGTTTGTGCGACTTGTGCATTGGTCCAAAAGTCTTCACAAAGAAAAATATTTTCAAACAGTAGTGTGTAGATGATAAGGCAAGTACAACAAATCTGAGAAAATTTGCATTTTAAAGTTATTTTTTTAAATTGTGGCTGTGGTCCCTGATTAGTATCAAGCTTATTATTTTCTTTTAAATGTCTGTTGTACTAGCTGAAAGGTAAAGTGTTGGTAAACAGCACACATGCTGACAAGCATAGATCTTCAGACTTGAAAATTTATATTTGCTCTATCACACTATATTCATAAGCAACAGTGAAATATATTTCACTGAGATGTTGCAAATAGTCACAATGTACAATTCAACCAAATCATGAAACAAATTTATTTCATGCACACAAACCATAACCAAGGTAACTAAAAAGAGTACACTTTCATTGAGTTCACTCACTTCTAGACAAGTCTACCCACTTCTAAACGATTTTTTTTATTTTTAAACTTTCTGAATAAGAAGATAGAATGCCCTACTGTACAAATGCTTTAAGTTTAACATTATTCCTTTTCTAAATTATTTTGCACGGTTCCCACTGTGTAAGGAAATAAGTCCTCACTGAAAATAAAGCAAATATTTTAGTTTTACAACAACACATAAAAAAAAGTAAAAAGTAAATTAGAACACAACTATATTTTTTTTCCTTTTTAAGGGGGTTGACTTTCTTTTACTTAAAACACTGATGAGACAGAAATAATAAAAAGGTGATGACTAGCACAATAGAGAGAAATGGTTTTGTCACAGAGCATTCTTATTTTCCATATGAAGCATTGATGTACAATTTTAAATACTCAGCATAAATATTATGAGTTAAATATATATTCAGGCCAAAGGAAGTACCTGACATTACTCATATAATCTGTATTAAATTGAGAATGTTCTGCTTAGCATAATGCAAGCAAGTATGTGCACACATTTTTTAATATACATATAAAAGAGGAAATTTAATGCAAAGCCATGTACAAAAATAGTTATTGCAATTATCCACTTTGTTGCATAACACAGGCAATTGAGTAAATGCCCAATTTACTGGACATATTACATAGATATATGCAAAATGTTCAACAACAAAAAACAAAAATTACCCCACATCAAGCAAAGCCTTTGTATTTTCTGACGAGCAATGCTCAAAGACACATCACTAAAACTTTGCTTCCATGTGCCACAAAACACAACTCAGGAAAAAAATGTTTCTTCAACTGCTCATCAGGATTCTATATATAATGAATAATTTACACAAAAGAAACCCATTCAAACAACAAACAATGAAACATACCAACATCTGTTCTTCCAGACTGTAAAGGGATGCTGGATAGAAAGAATTCGAACAGACAAGAAAACCAGAATACATAAGAGATATATCGTGTTTAAATACATCAACTACCTGTGCTTCATGACATTTTAAGTGAGAAATAAAAATAGAAAATAATATTATGCTCAAGTAGCAGCAAGTAATTAATCCAGGAAGATTTTAATTTTTACCTTTCTTGCCTTTTCACAATGATGACCTTTATAAAGTAGTGGTGTGCAATTTTTCTTCACATTTTCAATAGCCAGGAATAAATAAATAAATAATGATTCCCAAGGAAAGTAATTCTAGTGTCTGAACCTGTACAATCTGAACAGATCGATTGTGATTTTTCTTTAAATCATTGGAGTTGAGATTGAGAAACTGCAAAAATAGGATGCAGAGGCAAAGGAGAGGGGATGAAAGAAAGACTTTAGGATAGTCTGCCATTTAATGAAAATACCTGGATACTGAGTACAATAAAATTTGTTCTGATTATTAAACTGAAAAAATGTATTTTACTTTTCATAAATTTTTTCCAGGAACAGTCACATATTTAATTTTAACTAAGATTATAGGTAGATTAATAGTACAGATAATAATTAACCAACTTCTTTCACACAAAAGATGCATGGTTAAAAATTAAAATATACAAATAAGTACATAAAATGCATCAGATGATTGTAGATAGGATTAATCAATGTTTAAAAGCTATAAAAATTATTTTTAATTAATTAGGCTGTAAAATACACTAACTTCTAAACATAAAATGTTACAGGAATTAAAAAAAAATATCTTTATGCAGCTCTTTTTAATATTTAAAGATATCTTTAGAAAATAAAATGCAAGAAATATATTTGTTTTTCAGATTTATCACAATTATTTCCTTTTACATTTTGTTTAGATAAAAATTCTTAATATTAGTTTGAATGTTTGTTCCTCGCTATGCTACTTTTGAAATACTAAAATTTAATTGTAGTTCTCAAGTATTAAAATTGTAATTACTGTAGTTTTCATGTACTCAAAATTATTATAAAATGCAAGTAGCATTTTCTGCAACTGAACAATTAAATAAAAGAGAATTTTTAAAAAAATAAATAATACGTTATCAACAATTCATTATACCGATCAACCAACTTTCAGATTTTAACAGGAAAAAGCCTAGGAATTCAAACTGCAAAACAACAGACTGACAACATAAGATCACAACAAGAACACTGAAAATACATGCATGACAAAATATCAAGAACCCGTCAGGCAGCCAATGGTGTTAAAAATGAGTGACATGTCAAAAAAAGAATAAGAAAAGATCAGCAACATGCAGCAAACATGCTAAATCACACACTGTCACCTAGCCAGGAATTCCCTGTACTCATTATCACAATTAGGTATCAAAGTTTACTGACTACATATTTGTATTACTGTCTGAGCAGATAGGCCCGATTATCAAAATGTTCTGATGACTTCACAACCTAACAACACAAATGATTTCTGAAAGATGCAATGTTTCACAGGCCAAGACTTTTTTCTTTCGTTTCCATTTGTGAGGTTGGATAAGATGCAAGTGGTAAAAGGATTAATAGCCACAAGCAATCCAGTCACATCTGATAAACACAAAATAAATATTAACAACGTTAAGCACACACTCAGGAAGGAATGTCTTTCTCTCAGTTTGTATATTTACTCCATCCATCATAGACAAAATCCAAAAGGACTACCATGACATATCAGAGCAAGCATGAAGTACACTTTGGCACATACACTTCCACAGATTAAATCAAACTTCCTCCAATAATAAATTGGGAAGAAGATCCTTGAGACGAAAATATTCTTCAAATCGACTGACTGCATAGTCCTGAAACAATGAACCAATAAGTTTGTTTAACAAGGGTAAGCTCTCAAGTGGTGAACCTCTAGCAACAATAAATTAAAATGTGTTTAACATACAATAAAGTTCAAAGTTCATACAATAAAGTGCTCTGTAACCACCAAGACACTCAAATCCAGTATATTAGAGCAAAATTTAAGAATAAGCACAGTGGACAGATTAAATAGCAACTATTTTCAGAAACGGTGAACATTAACAATGCTAAGTTTTAAATACATTGGCTGAAGTAAGATGTGTACTTACAAAGTACGCAGTGTTTATCTGCCCCTTCCCTCTCCAAACCAGTTTCAAATAGATATATTATAAGGATTGCTATATAAAACATAGCTGAAACTCAAAGCCTGGTAAAACTAAAAGAATGTTAAGTGAAGTGTTTATACAGATCAATACACTCATTAAGTAATTCTTTAAGACTGTGTGAAATATCTGACATAAATGAGTAAATTTCTTAGCTTCACAGACTAAATTCTACTTATATTTTTTATTCACTTCAAGATTCCATCTGAACTTGAAGAAATTTCAGCTATATAGTGGATTTTATTTACGTCTCAATTGTTACACTTACTGAGAACTTGCTAAATTATAATTCTGCAAGTCTGTTTATGTACACAGTACCAACAAACACAGAGAAGGGATAAATGCATGCAGAAAACAATTTTTTAGGCAAACTGCCAAACTAGTTCCAGACAAAAACTATTTCTTACCCAGTAGCAGAAGTTGATGCTAGACGTGTGTCCTTGAACTGTGGCCCAAGTTGCCCACAGAAAATGAGATGCCAGAGTGAATGTATTGACTTCCACATACATTTTCTGCAAGCATTCATCTGATACATTCTCTGAACCATAAGCTTTAAGGTAGTGGCGGAAAAATGAGTACTGCAATAAGAACAATTTAATAAGGAATGCATTATATTTGTGTCCGAACATAAAGACAACCATCTTAATTAGGTTTAACAATGGCTTCAACATCCATTAATTTTTGTTGAGCATTAGCACACTTCAGAAGTGATAAATTTTTAAAAATTTAAAATACTTAAAAATAAAGATGAAATGTGCTGATCCATTTTGCAAAGTGTTTATTGCTTAGCCTAGCCTTGATCACTGAGATTTTTCACAATCAATCCTCATTCACCCCTAGTTCATAAATACAGAAAATTTTAGTCTGACATCTTTCTTAACTTTTTCTTAATATTTTCCTCAATGACTATGATGTTGTGGTATGTCTTTACAGTCTTTTCCACAATCAATCTTGCTGAACCATTATGTGTATGAGAATTGCTCCAAATATTCTCACAGAATATCCTGGTGTGATTAATGTTTGGAATCTGTTATTCTATTCTGGGATTTCCTTTGAATTCTTGATATAGTCTTCCAGGGTCAGTTTTGAATATTTTGTTCTGTTGGAATTGTTGACCTCTTGCAGTGTATCTTTTAAGATGGTGACAGTGTCCCTGTTGCCTTTGTTTGCATATTCTATTGCATTTTTAATATTTCTGTAATTTAGATGGTATTTGTTTACTAAAGCATGTTTCAGTTTTCCATTTGTAATGAACTGCTGCTATCATTCGGCTTATTTCTTTCCTAGTACACTCAATTTTATTTTCTATTCATCTCTTCCATGGTGGTACTAATGGTTTCATTTTTTGTACTCTGGCTGGTATTATATATTTTTCAATTATTTTTCCTGTAGCATATATTAGGCTCTTTGTTTCTGTAATATCTTTTGTGGAGATGTACATTACTATTTTATTTGCATTATGAACTGCTGTTGTTAAAGCGTTGTTAGTTTGTAGTCTTCGAGTTGGTGTTCTTCCTAATTGTGATTTATTGTTGTCCATGAAATCTTTTATTTCCTTTAACATGCATTGTTGTTCGTCCAGTTACTTCATTATTTATTTCTTCAGTGTGGTCATCAGCTAGATTTGTTAAATTAGTTTGTTGCTGTTCAATATTGTTTAATTCTACAACAGTAAGAAGCTTATTGTGCATGATTGATCTTTTCTGGTCCAGGAGCCATTCTTCATTGATAATATCACCTGGATATTATTTTTGCCGAGTTCACGCATATTTTTTCTATATCCTCTTACTGTTGATTGATTTTCATAATAAGAGGCCATTACTTGTATATTTTCCTCTTTAGTCCAATTCCTCCAGTATCCCATTTTCCACTAGAACACCCTGAAACATCAATGTCTATTGCATGTCTTGTTAATGTGGGTGAAATCTGATCCATGTTTTGAATCTTTTTTTTCTTCTCCATCATAAATGAGATGCAGTAAAATGTCCGTAACAATAAAATGAAATGTTGTTGATCAACTAGTTATCAATAAATTTGCAAAAATAATCAGCATAATTGGTGAATGAAAGATGGACAGGGAAGTTGATAACTGAAATAACATAGATGCATTGATGAAATGACAATAAAAGTAACAATGTCTTAATATTTTATTATAATTATTCAACAAATGGTTAAATTTGCAAATAGCAAAATGTAGTTTACTTATTACATCATTCTTTTTTCTGAACAAAAAGAACAGATATTCTTAATCCTTCGGTGCCAAATTTTTTAAATAAGACCATCGAATTTACAATACATAAACTTGCATTCTTAATCCTTCAGTGCCAAATAAGACCATCAAATTTCAAATACACAAACTTGCAGAAGACTGAAGAGACAATAACATAATTACATAAACACAGGTAGACAAATAATAAGCAGATTTTGATAAGAAAAATAACAGGCAATACTGCTCAGTTGTTCCTCATATTTTTCTTTCAAAATCACGGCCTCTTGATCACTGCATAACTTAGCAAACTACACCCTAATCACATAAGACTAGAGAACAGCTCCTTTGCCCACCACATATAATAAAGTTCACATGCCAATATATCAGAAGTCATACGCAAATTCACATGACAACACACCTGAATTCACATATACAAACAAGTTCACATGACAACACACCCAAATTCACATAACACACCAGAATTCACATATGCAAATTCAAATGACAACACACCAAAATTTACATATACAAGTTCACATGACAACATACTAGAATACACATACAAGTTAACATGACAACACACCAGATTTCATATACACAAGTTCACATGACAACATACCAGAATTCACATTTAATAAATAGTATAATATAATAATAATATTTCATATACATACTTGCTGCTGACGTGTAGGGTAGAGTTCTGGGTAGAGTGTAAAGGATGAGGAACTATATGCAATTGCCCATTCACAGAAGTGATTAGCCAAGTCAAAACCTCTGAAACATCACAAAAATAATGAATGCTTTTCAAGCCACTTTTATTTTTAATGTTAATTAAATTAATTTAATTTCTGCTAATTTATAAATAATAAACCGAAAATATATTTAAAAAATAATAAATAATTGAATGTGAAAATATTTTAAATCATAAATAGCTGACTATATAAATTTTTTAAATCATAAACAGTTAAGCATTAAATTTTCAATCATACAAAAAAAACAACTAACATGTATTTTTGTTTAAATCATTAATGGTTGTATAAACTGTTATTAGAGTGGCAATGGCATCAAAGAAAATATTACTATTACTAATTTTATTGGCAGACAAATACAATATTCTCTGGCATTGATGAAAACAACCATAGGATTTTCTTATTTTCCAAAATAGTACACAATACAAAGAATCCAGGGTGTGATCAATTATATACTGCATTGATCTGATCTGTTGGGCAGCCTGTTTAAACTTTAAAAAATCTCACTTTAATAACCCTAATGTGGAGACAAGAAAGAAGAATTACTGCTTTAAAAATTATAGGTTTAAAGGTGGAGCAGCAATAGTGACTAAATTTTTAGATTCATGCACAGTTTATAAAATATTTCTGTGATGAGATAAGCAACATCTTCCTAATCTCTTATTAATAAATGAACTGTAATTAAGTTTAATAAATACTGAAAAAATGTATCGATTTCATTCTGAAGTTTTGGAAACATTTGACAATTTTCAACTTATCATTTGCCATCACACTCCATTACTGAGCAAAAGTAGTTTTATATAACTATTGTCTTGGAGACCAGGTAAATTTTTATCTCATTTAATGATTGAGAGAATCTTTATGGGAAAAGAGATTTGATTCCTATGTCTTTTATGGTGCTATAACAATTTGCAGTGCTGCATGATTCTACCCAGGTGGTGTTGCACTCTGAACTCAACAGCTATCTCAGCTGTTAGCAAGAGGCAAACAAAAACCATAACTAGGCAGAAACTATCATGGTGTTGAAAATATCATTTGATAAACATTAAACATAACAGGTAAAATTCACACACATTTTGCTGTCAAACTGTTATGTGTTTCAGAATAAAAATATGTTCATATTTATTATATTAATAACCATTTTAAGTAATGTTTCCATCACTGTTACAAAATATGTTCTTCACAAATAATTTTTATCTCCCTTTTACTTGTATTTAGTTTATATCAGGAAGAGTTATAATGATGGTGTCACCAATACCTAATCTTGGAAAATATATTCCTTTATACACAATACAACATCTAATTAAATTAAAGTCTGTTTTCCACAGTCAGTGAAATGCTGAAAGTACATGATTGGTTTTATGCTAACAATACAAAACAACAATGATTTTTTAAAATCCATGTATTATATACAGGATGAGTTATTTCCATTCTAAGAAAGGACTGGTCTATTTGTGACTATGCCAGATGATGGGGAATTCTCACACATATTTTTAAAATAAGTTTTCATATTTTGATCCATAAATTTTAAATAAGATGCTATTTGTGATTGGTATGATTTAAAAATGTTACATAAAGTTTATTTTTTGGAAGTGAGGTCCACAATGGACAAGGGTGAAGGGAGAAATTAATCTGTTGAGTAATAGCCACAGGATAAGGATGTTGTTATTGTCTGGTTAACACTGGAACCCTGACCTCTTAAACATTAGATCTGGAATCTTGGTTTTGGCCTTGGTTAAATGTTATGCAATTCTTATGCTGATGTAATCGCAAACTTGTTTTTGGAAAGGTCACATAATTTAAATCACCTTTGATTTTACTCAACATGCTCCGACAGATGACAAACAAACAAATTTATTGAAAGAGAAAAGGCAGGGAATTAGAAATTTTAAATATTCTGCACTTGATTTACTGGAAATGGGTGGTCCAGAAGCAAAGATGTGGAGTAGCATTTTTCAAAGCAATGAGCAAGAAAATTAAACCAGATGGTCACATAATTTTATAATGTAAAATTCTCTTTGCTAGTTGGGATTCAAAATTATATACTGCTCTATTTTCATTAAATGAAAACCCTTACAGGAAAAGATTCAAATCTTGTCTGCACCAAGTAAACTATTTTTATCAAGAAAGAGAATTAGAGGTTTACAAAGTCTCATGTGACCAGTTCTCACACCAAAAGTTTTATTTTGTTTTTGGGAAGGACAAAATAGACTTGTGGTACTACAGGGAGGTTAGAAATGATTTGTGTGGAAGAGATCTATCTGAGCTAAGGTTTGAAGGCCAGGATCTTAGCTAAGGTTTTAGAGACATGATTTTAGCTAAGATTTTCAGGATAGAATCTTAGCTAAGATTTTAGGGATAGGATATTAGCTGAGGTTTTAGGGATGGGATCGTTGCTAAGGTTTCAGGGACAAGATCTTAGCTATGGTTTTAGAGATGGGATAGACAAGTTTATTTCACTTCTCTGTGAGAAGTCATAGATTTCTTAGAAGCAATGCTGTGTGTGTAAACTCAATTTATGATAGTTTTAACAAGGAAAGAAAATATGAAAGATAACAAAGTGCTAAGAAACAGTGTTTTATGACAATGAACACAGAGGCAAAAGGACATAAAAATGTAAACTGTTTTTCTAGAAATAGTTTCTGGTTAGACTAGCAAGACCTGAAGCCAGGTCAGGTCATTGGGACTCAAAAAGGTTCTGAGTATGATCCACTCACTGGGTATTACGTGTAACCATGTCACTGGGTCATGAAGTTAGTCAGGCCACTGGTATCAAAAGGGTAGTCAGGTCACTGGGTCCTGAATCAGTGAATGTAACCTGGGTACCAAAAGGGTAATCAGATTACTGATTCCTGAATGCAATGTAGGAATGAAATGTAATCAGATTACTGGGTCCTGAATGCAATGTAGGAATGAAATGTAATCAGATTACTGGGTCCTGAATGCAATGTAGGAATGAAATGTAATCAGATTACTGGGTCCTGAATGCAATGTAGGAATGAAATGTAATCAGATTACTGGGTCCTGAATGCAATGTAGGAATGAAATGTAATCAGATTACTGGGTCCTGAATGCAATGTAGGAATGAAATGTAATCAGATTACTGGGTCCTGAATGCAATGTAGGAATGAAATGTAATCAGATTACTGGGTCCTGAATGCAATGTAGGAATGAAATGTAATCAGATTACTGGGTCCTGAATGCAATGTAGGAATGAAATGTAATCAGATTACTGGGTCCTGAATGCAATGTAGGAATGAAATGTAATCAGATTACTGGGTCCTGAATGTGATCCAGACACTGGGTCCTAAATGCAATTATGAGTGTGATCGGGTTTGGGGTACTCTATCAATATATCATTCAACTTTTATGTAGTCTTTCTTTACATTTAAATGTCAAGAAACTCAAACTAGCTGATGTCTACCTGTAGTTGTAATTTCCATATTCCCAGTCAATAATTGTCACTCTCTTCTCCGGATCTGGTTCATCAGGATTGTACAAGATATTTCCTGGAACATGTTAAATGCATCATATGTTACATTGATCCCTAACATAGTTCTTTGTCAAGTTAAAATAACAGTATTTTAAGTTACAATAACAGTATTTTAAATACTAACCATAATTTGTATCCTATACAGTTATGTCTGTAGCACATTTTACTCAAAATGATCATGCCTCTAGTACATATGTATCCAAAATGACCACATTTCCAGTATAATCAACATACTCAATATGATTATATTTGTAATATATTCATGCTCAAAAAGATCAAGCCACTATCTGAACTCAGTATGGTCATGTTTCTTGTCATCCCTACTCAGCGAAACTAAGCTACCATCTGTACTCAATATGATCAAGTTTCTGGTATATTCCTACTCAGCAAAATTAATCCACTGGGTATGTACTATGACCATGTCTCCATTACGTCTGTACTTGATGATGCTACCACTACTTGTGAATTCAAAATTACCTCACCAATGGTGTATCAGCATTAAATAACATCATGACACCAAAATGTTATAATAATAATTAATATGATCATGTCATTAGTACATTTGTACTAAATGTAATCCAACTACCAGAATACTTGCACTAAACACCAGAACTTTAGCAGTCAATATAATCAAGTAGTCAGTAAATTTGTACACAAAATGAACATGCCACTAGTACAAGCTTATGAAATCTGATCACGACTTTAATATAGTCACTAATCTCTACAATGATAATGGATAATTTAAATTAACAGAAATGGTAACAAAGTATCTATTTACAGCTATTTTAAAATAAATGGTCAGTATACAGTTTGATAAATGAAAAGTATGTATAAGGAAAACAAAATTTATATTTTGATACATGAACAAATGTTATTAAATTATTATGAAACAAGAAAGAAAAGGAGTTAAATGGTTAGTTTAAAAAAAAAAAACTTAAAAAAATAAATAATTAAATGAAGTTAAAAATATTACACAAATTATTAATTTAAGCAGGTTTAATTATATGGGTAGATTACATTCATTTAGATATAGCTGAAAACCTTAAACAATGATCAAGCAGGCTGGACTTGTGTCATGTATTATAATTAAGCTACCATTTTAAATGACCGCAAACTAGTTTTGTCATGAACTGCAGTGCATACTTGTGGACTAAAATTGTGCAAAATGCAGTGAGTAAATACTTGTGGACTGGAATTGTGCAAAATGCAGTGAGTGCATACTTGTGGACTAAAATTGTGCAAAATGCAGTGAGTAAATACTTGTGGACTGGAATTGTGCAAAATGCAGTGAGTGCATACTTGTGGGCTGGAATTGTGCAAAATGCAGTGAGTGCATACTTGTGGGCTGGAATTGTGCAAAATACAGTGAGTGCATACTTGTGGGCTGGAATTGTGCAAAATGCAGTGAGTGCATACTTGTGGACTGGAATTGTGCAAAATGCAGTGAGTGCATACTTGTGGACTGGAATTGTGCAAAATACAGTGAGTGCATACTTGTGGGCTGGAATTGTGCAAAATACACTCAAAGCAGATGAAGACAAACAAAGGTGACCTACCTTCCTGCAAATCGTTGTGACAAAACACTACTGGTGAATCAACTTTGCTAACAATTTTTCTGAAAAATAGAGATCAGATATTTTTAATTAATTTATTAGTTATTTTGTAAGCAAGCCTATTTAATTACAATGATTAAAAACTTCCCCCAATAAGCCCAATTTCTACTTCTAATGCGAGGAAGAGTCAATAACTAAACCGTTCACAGTGATTTAGCATTCAGAAATGAGCAATATTACTGAGCTGTGAGCAATAAGCAATGTTAGCAGTGAACCACTATCACTGAGTAATTAGAGATTTATTAGTTTGCAATGAATTAGTGAGTAATGTACTGAGCTATGAGCAACATCAAAGACAGTGAGACTGAGCAGTAACAGCAAGTACTGAGCAAAACTGGGAGCAGTGAGTAATAGCAGTGAACATAAACACCATCAGTGAGTTTCAGTAGCAACAGCAAGTACTGAGCAAAACTGAAAGCAGCGAGCAACATCAGTGAGTAATAAACACCATCAATGAGAGTGAGATTGAGTAGCAAGAATAAGTAAGGAGCAAAACTGCGAGCAGTGAGCAACATCAGTGAGTAATAAACACCATCAAAGAAAGTGAGACTAAATTATTTAGTAAATAGCAACTGTAATGAGCAAAACTGGAAACAACAAGCAACACCAGTAAGCAATAAACACATTCAATGACAGTGAGATTGAATAGCAACAGTTAGTGATGCACAAAGCAATGAGCAACAATGGAAACAAGAGGCAACATCAGCAAGCAATTAGTAGAATCGAGGAGATTTAGCAAAAACAGTGAGAAGAGAGCAAAACTGGGAAACATCAGTAAGCAATAAGCAGAATCGAGGAGATTTAGCAAAAACAGTGAGAAGAGAGCAAAACTGGGAAACATCAGTAAGCAATAAGCAGAATCGAGGAGATTTAGCAAAAACAGTGAGAAGAGAGCAAAACTGGGAAACATCAGTAAGCAATAAGCAGAATCGAGGAGATTTAGCAAAAACAGTGAGAAGAGAGCAAAACTGGGAAACATCAGTAAGCAATAAGCAGCACTGGTGAGCAATGACCTGCACTATTAAAGCAGTGACCATTGTGAGTGATTCAACAATGTTTTCCTTTCAAAGCTCACACTGGAAACACATTATAACTTTAAAATTCTAAAGAAGCTGTTTGGGGTTTGTTTTATTTAAATACAGGGAATTTAATGCAGCAAATCAGAGAACTAAACATTATAGAATTAAGTAGTATAAAGGAAAGGGGAAACTGTGTAGCACATACTTAAGAATATCACATTCTTTTTCCATGTCTATTGCCTGAAGCCGAAGAATGGTCTCATTCTCGCCTTTACTTTCCTTGTCTGAATGACCTGCAAAGTTATTTTGAATTTCTGAAATCCATCTGCAAGCAAATATTTTAAAATCATGAATTAGTTTATTTTAATTGTGCAGTTTAAAAATAAAATATACAAACTACTAATAAAATAAATACATAAGATTACAATATATATATATATATATATATATATATATATATAAGTATTTTCTTCAGTGTAATCCGTGTTTCACAGATGCTGTGACAAATTAAAAATTACAAAGATAAAGGTTAATAAATATTTTTTCCCAAAATAAATTAAATTAGAATTTACAAACTATTGAAACTAGGGGGTTGATGTTAAAATAAATATTATGCAGATGCTATTTTAAAAAATTAATGTAATAAATGTATCTAACAATAATACATAAGCATTTCTTTATCAATCAATAGCAATCATCTGCTACTCATCTGCCATGACATAGTGAAAAGGACAAAGGTGAAGGGGGGGGGGGGTTGTTTTTTTTTATATAATTAATGTGATTTATTGAACTGCTCTGCCAAGCTAAACTATGAAGGACAAAAAGCCATCAAGAAATAGAGATGTATTCATAAAGAATAAATGTTATCAATGCTTTCTGTATGGATACTTTGCAGTAGAGAAAATAAAAAGATAAAGAAGACGATATCATTAAAACTTCATCATAATTCTTTGTTATGGTTCCTTTCTTGAAACAAGGAATAGAGAGTGAAGGTTAATACAAGAGTTTTATTTAAACTTATAGTTCTTTGCCAAACCTGAGAGAGAGAAAGAGAGAGAGAGAGTCAGTACAAGAATTTATTAAAACTCAGAGTCCTCTGCCACTGTGCAGGAGAGAGAGAAAGCTAAAATCAGCAAACTGTACTACAATGACTCTTAAACTTTAGTAGTACAAGGATCTTCTTTTCATTAAACAAAATTGTAGTGAACCCATTCCTATGAATACTGTATTTCATTAATATTATTAGTATTTATTCTCACATAATATCCTGAACCCCAGCCAGCACTTTTCAAGAGCCTAATATTATACTAGTGTATTCTATAAAGTTTGAAAAAACAAACTTTGTTATAATAAACCTTTTGACATTTATTTCTGTTGTAAACAATTTATTGATGGCATAAGCAAATTTAATTATATAACAATGAAATAGAATAAGTAAACTTTTTTTGCAATTATATTTTTTTTAAAAGTATTATTAAAAAAAACCTAATGTCAGCATTGGCCTCTTAATTATGCATCTAATCATTAATATGTCCATTGTTGTCTAGTTTATTTTTGCCATTTTGTTATAATGTAGTTTATTTCTATCAAGTTTGTTTTTGACTACTTTATTTTGGCCTACTTTGTGAGTTATATAAAAAATTTCAATACACCCAGGTATTAACATAAATGGTTTATACAGAAAATTTCAACATAGTGAATGGATTATGCAGAAAATTTCAACACATATCCATGTTTGGTATATATTTCAATGGATTATAATGAAAATTGACACAAGTCGTTTATGTAAAGAAATTACCCATCTAAGCAAGTAAACAAAAGTTAAAATCATACAAAAATATTACCAACATTTGCAAAGAAAAAATTACAAGTTCAAAATATATGCTTAATCATATCAAAATAATTTTTTATAAAGGGTTTATAGGCAAATTCAAGTATTTTTCAAGGACTAAAAAAAAAAATTCAAGTACTTTTCAAGATATCTCATTTTTCAAGGACTTTTCAAGGTAGCTATGACCCCTGGATTAGCATTTAAATGATTGATTTACATTCAGCTCAAATGTAAGCATATTTTTTTGGCTGTTGTTTGTTTAGTAAAATGCATTTTGCTAAGTCCAAAACTTCTACCATGTTATCACTTCTATGGTACTACATCCCTTGCTGTCTTCACATTTACCTAATTTATTCAAAATATGTATATCTCATTATAGGGTCCAATGCAACAGATGCTACTTTGCCGACAGAATATAAAGCACATACGTTTGTGATCATTAAATTCTGACAGGAAAGCAATAAAAGAGTAACATATGTTTCAATTCAGCATGGATTAAAGTCCACACACAAAAAATATTCAATAATAATTGACCTTCAAAATTTAACCAATGCTGGCAATTTTGAATCAATAAATGAACAGCAGACCAACAAAACAATCTTAATTTACAGTAAAATTTATGGGTTTCAGTATGTTTTAAAATGTAACCGTTTGCTGCCTGCAACCCCATATAACAATATATTAAATAAACATCCATTAATAGATTACTCTTTTTTTTAAAATTAAAGTACTGAAATAGAATAACAGTACTTTGATCTCTTTCGTGTATTCATGATTATATATAACACATTTTTATATCTAAGTACTTTAAAAGTTCAAAATAAACCAGAAAATAAGGTACATTTGAAATACAACTCTTTTCAAGTTGAGAAATTCACCCTTAACTCTTTCTCTGAGTGACAGAGTTGTTCTTTTCTCTAGAAAAAGTACAACAACAAAAATTCTGAGGTGGAATTACTTCTAATTGCTGTTTATCATTTCTTGAGACTGAAATAGGCTACCAGTACTATATACAACAACAACTTGTCTTCTGGTAAGCTTAAAAGTGGTTCATATTTCTTTCATAGGGTTCTGTTGCTTCCAGTAGTGCTAATAAAAATCCACCTGAAATGTCAAATTCAAATATCATGGAGCCTCAAATACACTCAGTAGAACCCCATTTCTTCCTCACACCAGTCTACAATCAACAGAAATTTCTGACCAGAATATGATTGCAAAAAATCATGTTTAAATGTGCATATTAATGATTGCAGAAATTATAAAATAACACTTGCATTGTATTTAAATTTTTCTTGCAATTATTTTATTTTTATAGTATAAGAAAACCCTAATGTATGCATTGGTCTCTAATCATGCATCCGATCATTAATATGTCCATTGTTGTCTAGTTTATTTTTACCATTTTGTTATGATGTAGTTTATTTCTATCAAGTTTGTGTTTGACTACTTTATTTTGACCTTCTTTGTGTGTTATACAAATGGTTTATATAAAAAAATTTCAATACACCCAGGTATTAACATAAATGGTTTATACAGAAAATTTCAACAAGTTTCGTGTTTGGTACCTATTTCAATGGATTATAATGAAAATTTCTACATATCCAAGTTTGGTATATATATCAATGGATTAGGCAGAAAATGTCAACACACCCAAGTCTAGTGTTGACACAAGTGGTTTATGTCAAAACAAATATCCATCTAAGCAAGCCAACAAAAGTTAAAATCATAAAAACTTATTAAAATATTACCAACACTTGCAAAGAAAAGCTTACAAGTTCAAAATATATGCTTAATCATATAAAAATAATTAAATTAAATATGATTTTATTTTTTCAACTACATCTTTCATTTAATTATTTACACAGAAAAGATGCAGTCACTCTAACTGCATAATGAGATTCAGACCAGAACAGGCAATAAGAAAACAAAAACAAAAATCCCAGAAACATTGCAGAAATTCCTAAGCTGTATTCAGGATAGAGGAGAATAAAATTTAATAAACTCTTGATCTACACATAAGACAAAGCATAAAACTATAAGCAAGCATGAAACACTTTTTAATGATACTTGACCCTTCAGGGGTCAGACTTCAGGACTAGGCACTCTCTAGTAACACATTCTAGGGTATGTCCATGCATAATTTCATGTATATGTAAGTGCATATGTTGTGGCATGCATATTTAAGTATGCATGCATTTAAGTGTATGCGTATGTGTGCCTGTATCTATGAATGGTTAAGTGTTGTGATGTAAATGCAAGTGCATATGTGTGTATATGTGTATGTATGTGGTATTTGTGTGTTGTAAATGTGTTGTGGTGTATGTGCAAGCATGAGATTAATGTGTGCACATGCAGTCTCTCTTAAGTGCTGTATGTTTGTGCATGCATGAGATCAAGTGTGTGAACATGTGATTTTTGTGTGCTTGAATGTGTATGTCTGCATGTATGTGTTTGTGTGCATTTGATGCTTGTATGTTTTACACTGTTTCTACATTATGGAGTACATATGATGGGGGTATACTCTGTGTGTGTGTGTGTGTGTGTGTGTGTGTGTGTCCTACAACCACAGAAAAATTATTTTATTTTTAAACAAAAGTATAAATATCTTTCTTAAACACATTATATTTATATAATAATAATATATCCACAAGAAAGGTGTTGGCATATTCAAAAGCCAAAGAATCTACCACCTAATACTTTATTCTAAAAACTGAATAAACCTGATCTATTCTGATTAAACCCTGTCTATATTAATCATCTGGTCTATTCTGATTAAACTCTGTCTATATTAATCACCTGGTCTATTCTGATTAAACCCTGTCTATATTAATCACCTGGTCTATTCTGATTAAACCCTGTCTATATTAATCATCTGGTCTATTCTGAAAGGCCAGAAAGAAATGTCAGACAATGAAGAAGATAATTTATGATTAAAGATTAGAGTGGTGCTATTATCTAATCAATCACCTTTTCTTCCATTAATGGTTACACCATAAACAACTAACCTTTTGATAATGTTGAACATCCAATGTGGCTTTTTAATGAGTGGCATATCTAAAGAATGAAATGCTGCTAACTTTTCTGCTACCATCTTCATGATTTCTGGACGGGATAAATCTGAGTGTTTAAGAGGGTCTGCCTGAAAATCACAAGTCATCAAAACAAAATTCTTTAAATGGAAAAAAAAAGCTTACATAAAGAGGTGAAAGGAATATTAATTGGTTTACAACCCATTCTCAACCCAATCTCTTAAATATTTTTATATCCAGTTCATGTGATTGTTGACTCTTTCATTATATAAGTTATTAACATCTTTACAGTATAATTTTTATTACCACTATAGTATAAATAAATGCTTTATGAACAATACAGACCTTCTTAGGAACTTGCCCTATTTTTAAATAAGTTATTTTTGTTGGCATTTTATTTAGTTTTAGTTTACTTTAGCTTATGTAATGATTGATAATATTAAAAATAAAAGTTTCGAGTTGTACATATAAAGATCACAACTAAAGTAAGTCACTAGATGCATACCTTTGGCTACTGTCTGAAATAGAGCGCATGCTTAATGGTTAAGTAGCTGTGTGAGAGATCGCGAGTTGTGATGGAGATTATCCTAATTTTCGAATGGGTACCCGAGCACCCATTCAAAATTTGGATGGATACCTGAGCAGCATTTTTTTTAAAGTTGACACCCTTAGTGTGAATATTACATCATAATATTCCTTGAACAAACAAATCCTTTATAGTATGGTGGGTGGGGTGACACCAGTTTACAATGAGTCACCATAAGTTACATCACCTCACTACTAACAGACAGTCATAATTTACAATTAATTTTCTTACACCCTCCCCCACTCTCTCCCTCTTGCCCCACCCAGAGTGTCCTGAGTTTTAAACCAACACTTCTGATATTTAACAATTTCTAAAACATCAAATCATGAACAACAATTCAATAGCTTTTTAGTATAGCAAATAATATCTAAGATTTGTATTTCACTTAGACATGAGTAAAGCCAGATGTTAGAAGACCAATACTTATAACTCTGCAACTGTTTGTTTATAATATCATATTATCCCATGACTTACAATCTACACTTTTTCGCCAAATGACATAAACCACCGCAAGAGTAATGACTAAAAATATACAAAACACTTCCAAATATAATCATTATGAGAATCATTATACTAGATAATAATGATTTTTCTGCTGCCTTACCAGGATAAATTCTTCTATACGTCCTTCAAAGAACATTCCGTATGGTTTGGGTCCAAGTCGCTTTTCAGACAGAAGAGCGAAAACCACAGAATTGTGTACCAACACATCCATGTTTGAGGTGGTAATGTGGCCATAGATTCGGAGCAAAACCTGTCGTGGCTCTTCACATACAGGTGTTACACCTTTTGGAAGTCGACAAAGGTATAGGTAGTTTGACATGCCACCACTGCAATGCACAATACATTCTTTTAAAAACATTTAGCCATATAAAACTACATCTTCAGGGTAATAAACAAACCAAAACAAAGAAACATTAAGGAAATATAAGTATACCTTCAAAATAATTAACAACAAATAATATCTGGATAACTAATTGTTCATATGACACATAAATACAGTTAGCATTTGCTCAATGATACAGCCAGATTTCTGACAATTTCTTAAGTTATAAAATTAAATGTACATGTGGCAGAGTAAATTTGCCTATCCCTCTTTTTAAACTTAATTGTTATATAAATTGTTAAACTGTCAAAGTGACCTGACCTTGGACACTCCTTACGATGGTATTTTTGTTTTTTGTAAGTGTCAGAGTTGGAATAAACAACATGAGTTGAGAATATGCTAGAAAACTGCTGATGCAATCCAAACTAGTTCCAACTGGATATGTAGTTTCTTCTGAGTAACAGTCTTACACTTGTTCATAACAATTTCATCCAATGGGGATAAAGCTTCCCAAAGGAACTTTCTTTGTTGAAGAAGTACTCTATTCTAATCACTTTGAATTTGAACATAACTCGAGTCTGGTCATAAAGGCAATCGTTAGCTTATGGTAAGTTAACCGACTGATAAAGAAAGAATGGACTTGGAATATTTCATACATATTTGCTATTGATCTATCACTATGATTTGAATTGGCGAATGCTTTATATAAATGAATCATTTCTATGTTCACTAATTTGATTACATTGTACATTGTGAATTTTTATCAATGCATTGTTTCTTATGCTGTGTGTGTGTATATATATCAGGCTAATGAAATGGATTTGTAAGTTTTAAGAGAGAAAGGAGTTTAGAGATGAAATAAGCCAGGAATTCGGTGCTGCCTTAATTTGACTTTTGCAGAACACAGCAAGTCTTTAGGGGTTATTACTTCATACTACAGTGACTATTGTGCTCTATTATATTATGTTGATATGTGGATCAACTTAACAATTATGCTGATGTGTCATCAACTTATCAGTAAAACATGCTGCTGGAAGTGGATTCCTGTGAATTATGTTTGAGGCAGAAATTATAGCTTGAGTTTTGTCTCAAGAATTCACACAGATTATTTTGAATGTTCCTCGAGGTGTGTTGAGTAAGGACACAGGGAAATTCAAAAACATTCCTTGTGCTTGATATCACTTATGAAATTCAAAACACCCCTTGGGCTTGATAGCACTTATGAAATTCAGGACAATTCTCTCCAGCATGCTTGGAAGATTCTGGAACAGTTGTATAATGTGTCTAGAACTAGAAGGGGCATATAAGAAATTTAAGGCATTGATATGTTGCAATTGCATGATTGTGAAATATGTGCCAGCAACAGCCGCCATCTTCGAACAGGTTATGTGTATTGACTTTAACTATTTCTCAAAAACTCCACTCTCATTTCCGTGATGATATCCATGAACTTGATTATATATTTATGGTAAGTGACTGTTTATGTCTATGCTAGGATAAACTGAATGATTGTCAGCATTAATCAAACATTGTTGTGAAGTGATGTAAATGTCAGCATTTTTTTTAATTATATTCTTAAGTTATAATTTATATATTTGATTGTTGATTTAATAAATTTGTTAAATTTATTGACCTTCTTTCACATATTGATAACCATATGATGGAAAGACAGTGGGTGGAAGGGGGCTCTCTAAATATAGATTAAAAGATGGATTGATCTTCTCCTTTAGTAAGAAGTTTTCCAACTACAGAAATTTTGTGTGATGGTAAATGTTTGTCTTTAATATTGTGGAAGAGAGAAAACATTTACAGCACCCACATATCTTTTTTTATCTGCCAAGTGAGAGAGATGAGTAGTATCTTCTGGAGAATTATTAATAATAACATAAATTAAGACTCTCATCACTTGTAATTAGTTATGGATGATTAATTAATAATAACAATCATAATCATTAACTAGGTGGCATTGATGTAACAGTTTGCAATATGAGGAAACTATTTTAGTAGTGAATACTTCCATCATAACTAAGATTATATGTACAAGTCTAGTAAGGTCAAGGAGAGAGAAATACAAGATAATATTTGTTATAAAACATTTATTGGTTAAGAGTAACAAGGGCTGTGACATCAGAAGTGATCCGCCCACATTGCTGCAAACTATATTAGTTTTATTACAGAAATAGTTTATCTTCTATATATCACAGCAACTCAGCCTTTAGCAGAAACTTGCGACTTCTAAAACTCAAAGGCTGGCATAAGCTTGCAGCAATCCAACTTCTGAAACTCCTATGGGGTCAGCAAGAACCTAAAGCTCATAAACACTAAAACAGGAAAAAAAGTTTCAATTTCTAAAACTCAAATGTAGGAAAAAACTTGCAAAAGCAGCTTCTAAAACTCATATTTATGCATAAACTCACAGTAATCCAGCATCTAGCACTCAAATGTACATATAAACTCACAGTAATCCAGCATCTAACACTCAAATGTACACATAAACTCATGATAATCAAGCATCTAAAACTCAAATGTACACATAAACTCACCGTAATCCAGCATATAAAAAACTCAAATGTACACATAAACTCATGGTAATCTAGCATCTAAAACTCAAATGTACACGTAAACTCACAGTGACCCAGCATATAAAAAACTCAAATGTACACATACAAAATGCTGAAGTTTACCTCTGGTTACGATTTGTACAGGAGAACTAAATTAATGAAAAATTAATGAAATAGAACTTAAAAGGAAAAAAAAATAATGAAAAATAAAGTATTTTAAAATAGAAGAATTTAGAAAGAAAAAGAAATATATAAAAAATTAAGTATTTAAAAAGAAAAAATAAATTAATGAAAAACTATCTTTTAAAAATAGAAGGAAAATATAAATTAATAAATTAATTAAATTAATGTACTTGTAAAATTGTCTTTACAAACAGAATGAGAAAGGAAAAAATGTGGCCTCATTCAATCATCAGAAGTGAATTACCATGTATATAAAGTTGTTACTGCACCAAGAAACTAAAATAAAGTTAGTGATTTAAAGCTGAATTGCATACAGGGTTTTGTTGCTGAGCACATTAAGGTTTTTCTGCTGAGTACATTCAGTACTTTTTGGGATAACAAACAGTATTTTTTGCCAAGTGTACAGAGAATTCCCCCCCCCTCCCCCTAGTATATACAGTAATTTTTTTTTTTTACTACACTTGGCATTCACTATTCAATGTAATTACTTTTTACAACACTTGGCATTCAGTGTAATTACTTTTTACAACACTGGTATTCAGTGTAATTACTTTTTACAACACTTGGCATTCAGTGTAATTACTTTTTACAACAGTGGCATTCAGCAAACTTGAAAACAAAATACATCATCCTTACAGTGAAAGAAAAATGGCATACATAAAGAGTCGTGTCCAATTGAATAGTATTAGTATTACCACAAAGAACATGCAGTTTGGTATATATTTGGTATATAGTTCAAAAGTTAATATTAAAATTGCAGTTTAAAATCACGAATTTTTGAAAATTAAAGGATATGATTATTTAGATTTTTTTTTTAATTTAAAAAAGTAAAAATCTCCTAACTAACACACCTAAAATCTCTTCCTCAGAACTTCCACAAATACTGGAACAAGGCATTTCAGCCAAGGTAGGAGGGTACAGTTTTTACATATGGCTGGCTATGCCTACATGTATTAAAACCACATAATTACACTGCCCATAACTTTTTTTTTACAGAAAGACAACAACAAAATACTATACATATCCCACAGAATACTGGCAGTTGACTGTAACATGACCCATGTTTAATGTAATGGACTATCTGAAATTTAGTGAATACATGTATAGTGTGAACACAAGTAGAGTGTGAATGAATGTACAATGTGAACACAAGTAGAGTATGGATGCATATACAGTGTGAACACAAGTAGAGTGTGAATGCATATACAATGTGAACACAAGTAGAGTGGAATGAATGTACAATGTGAACACAAGTAGAGTGTGGATGCATATACAGGGTGAACACAAGTAGAGTGTGAATGCATATACAGTGTGAACACAAGTAGAGTGTGAATGCATATACAGTGTGAACACAAGCAGAGTGTAAATGCATATACAATGTGAACACAAGCAGAGTGTGAATGCATATACAGTGTGAACACAAGCAGAGTGTAAATGCATATACAATGTGAACACAAGCAGAGTGTGAATGCATATACAGTGTGAACACAAGCAGAGTGTGAATGCATATATAGTGTGAACACAAGCAGAGTGTGAATGCAGGTATAGTGTGAACACAAGCAGAGTGTGAATGCATATACAGTATGAACACAAGCAGAGTGTGAATGCATATACAATGTGAACACAAGCAGAGTGTGAATGCATATACAGTATGAACACAAGCAGAGTGTGAATGCATATACAGTGTGAACACAAGCAGAGTGTGAATGCATATACAATGTGAACACAAGCAAAGTGTGAATGCATATACAGTGTGAACACAAGCAGAAAGTGAATGCATATACAGTGCGAAAGGGGAGTTTCTACACTACTGCTTTATTTTTGTATGCATGGTCGGTTCAGTAGTTCATTGACTATGATTTTGAGAGCAATACAGATGGGAAAGAGATCATCTTTTTCTGAGCATAAGGTTAAAGGTTATACTAGAGCTAATGCTAGTAAAGAAGCTTCAGAATTTATTTCTTTTTAAAATAAACTGAAATAAAAATAAATTCTTATTTCTTAGTGCAACATTCTTTTAACTAAGTTAGTACACATAAAACAACAATTCACAGAGTTTGGTCTGAAATGAGTATAAAACAACACATTACATTAGGAAACATAATATATCCTCTAGAGAAAGTAGAAGAAAAAAGTTTTTTTTTTTTTTTTTAGTGACAGAAATCACCATTCACTCTTCATGATTTATAGAGTTGCAAGATGCTCTGTCAGGGGGAAAATGAAATTAAAATTTAATTTAGCTAAAATATTAAACAGTGAGTTGACTAAGCAGGGTGTCAACTGTCATCTAATAAACCAGTACAAGCCAGAATCATAAAGTATAAAGGAATGTTAGTAAATAGCATGAATTTTCAAGCTCTTCATCCCTGAACTAGGAGCACGTACCACAACTGACTGTCTCCACTGGCATGGACAGTTGGAAGGTCAGCTCTTCTGTACCAGGCTCTCCTAAACCGACAATAAGACCATGGGCTTTTTTGTAAAAAAAATTTTTTTTTAAAAAATCTGATCTTGTAACTAGATTAATCCTAACTAATATTTCCTAGGAACAAGACAGAGGAACAACTGTAGTAATAAATGTGAATTTGAAAATAAAAGTTACAAAAAGATTGTAATTGTTACACACAGGTAACTCTGGCAACTCTGTAACTGTAAAAGTCTCATAATCATATTCAAGGATGTTTTAAGTATAAAGAAACAAATAACTGGTGTCAATTACGTGCACTGATTGCTCTTTAGCACAATGGTCAAACCCCAACAAAAAAATTCTGCCTCACCATTGCAGTTATGTACTCAGAAGGTGTGACCTGAATGATTCACTGAGTGACATGTAAAATACCACAGTCACTCATTTAAAAAAAAATGTTAGATGCATGTACAACACAAAATTGTCATTAAAAACACATGAAAAGAATTATACCTATAAAGAAATGCCCCGTGTCTGTGCACACTGTAGTTGCAGTGCTCTGGGAATATATTTTTAACTTATGTAAGTTATATCCATGTAAATTATAAATTTATAAACATATACAATATGAATAACTTTACAATCTGAACAGCTCTGCACTAATGTTTACATAATCAACATGCATGAAACTAAATTTGTACTTGTCTTTAAAAATAAATTGCTTTAAATTCTGCTTTAAAACTTTTGTTTATTTCTTAAATCAGAGTGTATATATGTGTGTGTGTGTGTGTGTGTGTGTGTGTGTGAGAGAGGAAGGAGGGAGGGAGAGGGGAGGAAAGAAGAGCCCTTCTTATGATGGCAGCCTGTATATAAAAAGTCTGACTATTGATAAGAAGAGTACTTAACATTATAGTTTATACATACACATTCAGAGTAAAGTTTTAACTACCGCTTTGACTATGCTCCTAAAGTTTGTAAAGTGGAACTCTTGTCACTCTTGAAAAAAAATTATGACATACAGACAGTGGGTCATGACAAATAATAAATGAGAATTAAGAATAAGAGTTTTTACAACACCATAATCCCATTTCTCAACAGACTTTCATAAATAGAATTTTTGATGGTGGTAGTGGTAGTGGTAGCTTTTAAAGAGATCTGAGAATTGCAATTGTGCAGGAGTTTATGTAATAATTAAATATTTAACAAACTTCAGAGCAATGAGTACAATGACCTGAAGCTCTAGCAACCATGTTAACAGAGATATATTATTTATATATTTATTATTTAAATACTAAATATAATGTTATTATT
Source organism: Sinotaia quadrata (assembly GCA_028829895.1). Taxonomy (NCBI): domain Eukaryota; kingdom Metazoa; phylum Mollusca; class Gastropoda; order Architaenioglossa; family Viviparidae; genus Sinotaia; species Sinotaia quadrata. The sequence continues at coordinate 51,823,009 of CM054184.1, read as the reverse complement.
ATATTAATTATAATCTCAGAAAAAACACACATAATAAAATAACCATTCTCATTTCTTTACATTAATTATTCTATCAGAGCTATTTGAGTATTTCTGTTTTTGTTTGTTACTGTTAGACTGCACAACAAAATATTTCTATAGCTAGCCACAACAGTCCAGTTAGATATAGGATTAGAAATGCACGATTCTTAGATTACCTAAATTGTTTTCTTACTGAAAAGCTGGCTATGCATGCTTATAGTTATACAGCAAGTTATTCTGATATTCAGGACAAAAGACAACTAGTTTTATCTTATCAACAATGATTAACACGCTCAAAACTCAGTACAGAACACACGTCACAAATTTATTAGTCAGAATATATACATTATATTACATTTATATCATTATCAGTATACATTGTACTACAGGTCAATTATCGACAGTTACTATGTTTTCACATTCTAGTACTAGTAGTAAGACTACAACTTGTACAAGAGATAATCCAAGGTTAAATGAAAAATGAAAAAGCTATACTTGCAGTTGTACAGCTTTAATTTACTGTAGGCAGTTCTAAATTTTTTTTTTAAAAATCACTTCTAGTTTTTTGTAGCATTAGAAGTTAAATGTCCATATATATATATATAATTTAGTTAATACTAATCTTTAATAATTATTATTATCATGAAAATATTAAAACTGTTAAAAGTCTAAATAAAACATTGGTTTTAATTCATCAACAAACAAAATAGCAATGAGCTAAAATCAGTGTTTTTCTGCATGCTGTTTCTAGCTCTGACCCAATCATTTTCATTATTATTTTAATAATCTTACACAGATACTTATAGGAAAAAAGGTTCTAAACATTCAGCTTTTCAGTCTTACTCTTAAATTACTAATGTCTTTTCTTAAGGCTAACACTAACAGTAACACATGAACTGCTTAAGTGCATCTTAAAAGTACAGAAAGATTAAGTTGTATTATATTTTATAATAATACTATTACTAATAGCTATATTACTATCCTCTGTTGTAGCTGGGTAGGGTTGTTTTTTTTTTTGAAGGGGCTACTCTTTTAATCTACAGTATTATCTAAATTACTTTACATTTGTGATGAGCTAAATTCCAGTGAAATGATAAAACTTTTTGCTATTATTATAGTATTAATTAATCTATAGATGCTGTAGTATACAGCAGACTAGCAACTATCAAACCCAGGTTTACCTAGCAACTGTTTAACTAGTTTAAGTACCCTAGACACAATTTCTGGACTGTCATTCCTGTTTGAGTTTTTCTACAGGATTGCGGCTGATGAAGTTAACCTCTGATGCAAGCACAGACAGACAGACAAGCAGAGCCTTCATTAGGAAATGTGAAATAAACTAGTGTTCACCAAACCAAGAAGCCATTGATGTAACTTGTAAGCTGACACTAGTGACAGACTAGAACAATTTGATCATGAAATGTGAAATAAGCTATCATTGACCATTCCATGCTGAAGTTAATCACTGCTGCCAACAGACAATGAGACACTAAAGCATTAATGAAGACAGTGAAATATGCTATTTTCACCAAACCCACACATACTAACCAACAACCAGGAAGGTAACCAGTGGGTTTTGAGCCCCCTCTACTGTTTGATACTGATAGTGATAGTGATACAGTGATAGGTTTAAATCTAAAACCTTTCTTTACTATTCTACTAGTACTAGAACTTTAGAAGCACTGCAAAAACCCACACCTGGATCAGATTGCTGCTGCTAGTAGCTACCTATCCTCTGAAAATGAGAATACCTGAGTATGAATTATAAATATAACTTTTTATCATTAAATGTTACAAAAGATATACATGTAGTATGATGCACTGTGTAATAATTTATTCTAATATAATTCATAGCACTGCTCAAATCTGAAGAGGCAATATATATATTCTTTGTTGTGCATTAAGCTAACTTTAAATGTATAAAGTAATAGAACTGTGTACAAATGATTAGCAAGTAAGTCAAGCAACGTCATATACCTATTTTATGCACTAACAAACACACACAACACATATGACATTAGCATCAAGAAAATTGATGAAATGTCTATTTTTGTTGTCACTGTGAGTTATTACATAATTGTAAGTATGACTGTTGTCTAATGAATGACTGTACTCAAAACAAATCGCAAAACAGTAAACTGTGAATATAATAAATCACAACAATGTGTAACCTAAGTATTCACTCTAGTAGAAAAAGCTTCAGTGCCATATGTCATGATATAGTAACAAATCTGGATCCAGTGAGACCACAAATCAACAACAATTAAAAAATCAGCTCATCACATTCAGTAGTTATTATAATTATTATTACTGTGAATGTGTGGGTGTGCATAGATGTGTCAGTGTGTGTGAAAAAGATAGCTTTTGAATTTCCATTAAATTCATCTGAATAAACCACACATAATGTGCACACTTTTGCACACACACACATACACACATCTGTTTCAATTCACAAAACTCAGTCATCTACATTTCAAATGCAAATCTTTTTTGTTATGGATCACTAAACACACTGCTTGCATGGTTTCATTACACTACATTCTGCTAGAAAGTTTTTTTTTTATGATTTTATACTGACATTTCAAATAAATGCACTGTGACTACTTTCAACACAAGTGACAGAAACTAGTGGAAGTTAAAATTATAAGATTAAAAATCTATCTCAGTGGATGAATAATCAAGCATTAGAGAAAGTGATTATGAGAGTACATGTACTATTTTATCATAATGTACAGTTTTCTAGAGAAGAGACTGTTTTATTCCTTTTTTTACTAAATTGAGGAAATTAATTAGGCCTACTACTACAATTTTGTAATCAAAATATATAACAGTAATAATTATTGTATTGTCAAGGTAAATGTTTTTATTAAAAAAAACATCCTGCTCCAGCTAAACAACCGACCGATGCATGCAGCTCATCATCAGTCATCAATTTGTCTGCGGCTGTAGTTGTACGTGTACTCAAAAACACACTTCTAAACTCAGCACTCTCGCTAAAGGTCGGTATCAATTTAGGTCAGGTAGAGATGCGCATGCAAGCTACAGAAAGCAGTGATTAACAACAATGTCCGTGCATCCTAACACACAACACAACCTCTCACCTGACATGCTCCATGACCAGTTCTTCTGGTGAAAGCTTTGACCAGGCTCCTCCGATAGAATCCTTACACCAGCGGTATGCCTTAATCCTGATTTCACGTTCTTCGATCATGTCCCGGGTAGCGTCGTTGTGTGTTGACATCTCGGCCGTAGGAAAGCCAAAGAGTGTGCGGAATAGGATAAGGACTCTTTTCCACGTGTATAGTAGGGCGGGCAGCATGGGGCCTGATAGAGATAAATGTGTCACTGATTATAAATAGCGTCATCGACTGAGAAACATTGTAGAACCCGTGAACCCTTTCGTCTAATAAAGACACTTCGACAATCACTGTTTCGCATAGATCAAATGCAATTCCCAAACTGCGCAGAGCACTGTGAGAATAGCTATTTATAAAGACATTGCATATTAGTAAAAGTACGTACACGTATATATCACTGACGTATACATGTTTACGCAATAATTGTATGTTGGTTTATATAAATTTAGTTCCTTGTGATTTTTAAGTTACTTTCATACGTGCGTCAAGACGCGATTGGTTAACTTTACAATAGGGCACTCGGCTGACTCGATTCCGCTCGGATTTGGGGGCGTTTTGAAGTTGTTGAATCACTTTTGCTTCTGAATAAAGATCCGTCAATGACTAATTTACGTTTGTGTTTCCTTACTTGAACAGCAACAAAAACGGACAACTGAAATTTATTTCTGACTACAAGTAAACAACAAAGGATTCACAGTACACGCACACACACCGTCGTGCCACCAATGTTTACAAAGAAAAAAGGGGGTGTCGTTAAATGAGATTTTATTTTTTAAATGTTAAACTGTCTATTTCTCTTATTTTACGAAATAATTTATTGCAGCGAAATTGTTGCATTTTAAATTAAGGTACTGTCGCTATAAATCAAATGCGGCAATATAAAATATATACATTTTATGATAATTATCGTGTTAGCTATGCTTTCTTTTTATTATCCATAATTGATCCAAAATGTCGCTATCGGAAGTTTAATGAATTGTTTGACTTCACGACAATGTACTCAGCAAACTGTCTGAAACATAGCAACTCCTATTTCTGTCTTGGACATTACTGTTTATGGTAGGGATTTGTTGATCACATTTTCGATGCCAGGTTTTAATATTCAGTCTGCTGGAAAGATATGAAGTCCAGCTTTCTTGCCTGTGGTGAGCCACTCCAGTGAGTGACCTACTTAGTGAGCACTGTGCCTTTGAGTAGTTGTGAGCCTACTTATCTCCAATAATAATGCTAACTTGAAAACGCAGATGACACTTTGTGGATCTGTCTTAACCATGGAGCTCTTGGTTTGTTTTGTAAGAAACTATCTTGTTTAAGGTTTTTGTTTCTGAATGCATATTCACTTATTTTGTTTGTCATGGAAGGAGTGAAAGATATAATTTTTTTACATTGGAGGGGGGGGGGCTTATACATATTGTGACAGAGCGAAGTTGCCTGCACATATTTATGAAATAATTATCGTATTTATGTTGCTAATATTTAAGGTAACAAGAATTGAAAGCAGACGTCGTTCACTGTACCTTAAGAAACATGTAAGGAAGTCAGAATTCTCCAGAACCATACTTATAGCCTGAAGCAAGGCCATCCAATCAGTCAAGGTGACATTGTGAAATAAAGGTCATGTAAAATTAACTATTGTCCCTTTCACTCCTCCTATTTCTGTGATGAGAAATAGACTCACAATTTTATTATTGATTACTAACTTGATTATTTTATTGTTCAGATAGACTGAATAAGTGTTGGACATTATCTGAACAGTTATCTTCAGTAGTAGCATAAGTGTCTGTGTTCTTTGTCAACTGTATTCGCTTGTATGTTTTGATTGTTGATTTAATAAATTTATTGTTGTTTCTTATTTGTCCTTCTTATGCATGTTATCTAAATTATATGTGTGGAGTAATAGTGGGTGAAAGACGACTCTAAAGAAGTTCTGCCTATGGAAGAAATGTGTCATAACCAGCAGCACCACACATGAAATGGGGAGGGTGATTAACAATAAAAACTATGCCTGTATTCAAAAGAATAGTCGCGTTTTATTTTAGAGAAAGTTTAGGGTTAGTGTTATTTTAGAGAAAGGTTACTGTTAAGATTAGCTGCAAATAATAAAATTAAATCTATATGCTATGTTGTCGGCATTATCATCAATGTGCATCTCGCCTATCAATGTCAGTTTTACGTCGTATTGTTGCAGCAGGTTATTGCATTTTTTATGACACCAATTAACTGCACTGTTGTCGAATATTTGTGCGGGTAAGCGTGTGTGTGCTTTAAAAAAAAAAGTATAATGAAATGGACTAGATCACTCTATTATCTCCCTTTGTTGACTGATACAGCTGCCGAGTTCATTCTCTCTTTAAAACCTTAAGACCTCCACCTCACTCACTCTACACATCGAGGATCAGTCAATATTTTGCCTTAAGAACCACAACTCTTTATTATACTCAGTTATTAATGCTTCCTGACTAGCTTTGTTTAATTAACCAAATTAACAACTTTTCTTTTAAATAATTCTTAAAATAAACCTTTCGCGAAATAGATGTCCGAAATGAATCAATCGTATCCTGCCATTAGTTTCGTATGAAACTTCGTTGGCGAATCTCGTACTTATTGGCTTGATGCATGTCTTTGTGCAACCTGTGCTAGTAATATCGACTCCGAGTGAAAATTGGTATAAAAATCAGGCCTAATTATGCCTAAATAAACAAACTTTATTTCTTCAAAATTATAAACTTTACGTCATGAGGCGGACAAATGTTAATCAGTATATTAATTTCACAATAAGTCCTGTGTAGCTTTTATTTCATTCGCCGAACATTTTGTTCATGTCCCTCAATCTTCATTTCACTGCCTTCCTCTCTTTGAAAACGCGAACGATGCTCAAGTTTCTTCGAACAAAGATTGAAACAAGTCAGCAGCGCTTCCGGTCACATGGCCTTTACTTTGTGCTAAATCAACTATGGCATCCGAATCCTCTGGCGAGTTGAACTCGATACACTGACTTTTTCCCCAGCTACAGGTATGAAAGGAATTTCACCTCATTTATGTAAATGCATTTTCACAATAAATATTTAATGAAACCATAATTCATTTTAAAACTGCTACTTCTTTTTAGATTTGTAGTTGTACTACGCCGGGTGTTATACGCTGTGTTATTTTCTTTGCTTGGTGTTGATGTTATTGTGTGTATATATATATTTAAATATATAATATGTTTTAATAATATTTCACAAATATGCTATTGTGTTTGTACTAATTAATTACGTACAAATAAACTAATTCAAAGATACCAGAAAAAATAAAGAAATCCAATACAAAGTCGTGTCAGCATCATTCTCATTGTCAAAATTGAGAATATCAAACCATGTTTTAGTTATACTACAAGTGATACCAGGTAGATTTTAATTTTAGCTGAACAGGAAACATCTGGGGTCTGTGTAACAAAATCAGAAAACCATATATAATGAATTGAGCTAAATAGGTTTCCAAGGAAAAATTATGTAAGTAGGATGATTTATTCATTGTGTTGTAAAACTAAAAGTAATCAGCATATAGCCATTGTCACTTTGTCAGATTGATGACTAATTGATTTATTAAATTAAAACAATAAAAAGTAACAAATGGTTTCTAGTATTTAGAATGTATCCTTTAAAAAAAACCCACAACAATATAAATGATTGTTGTCTTAGCTTTGCACTTAGACACTATCACGTCTTAATAATAATAGGATAGTATTATACAGAATGAACTGCCTCTTGAACTCAGTCTCAGTCATATTAGTGCTCATTAAAAATGATTAATATATTTTTGCAGAAGTCAAAAAATCACCAGTTTGAGTTTAGTTAATTAGTTTATTTAAATTTTGAAATTAAGATCACAAATTACTTATTATTTTTCAATTTTCCTAATGTGTTATATTTATCCTACTATATAAAGTACTAGGTTGTTCACTGTTCTGAAGCCAACATCATTGTTCACCATCAATGTTCAACAAAACACAGTATGGCAAGGTATCATCATCAGTTGACAATATCACTGTCTCAAAAGTGACCTTCTTATCTTGGTTTAGTATGCCAATCATAATATTATTTTTGTGTCTTTCAGCAGGTGCTTAAAAAATTTCATGATGTGAAATTGACAATGGCACATTATGTAGACATCATTGTTCAGCTGGATTTATCCCATTTCTAATTACGACTCAAGGGGCACCACTCTGAATACATAATTTTTCAACCAGGTTTACCCATTGCCTCACAAATCAGTTTGGTGTATCTGAATGTTGAAGTTTAATGCACAGTCCATTCAAGGTTGGAATATATCTCCCTGAACCTGTTTTTAGCCAGGGTCAATTACATGTTGCCTTATCAAGGGTTTGACAGTTATGAGATGTCAAAATTAAAATTATGGCTAGGGAAAACTGGTGAAAGGTAACAGTTTAACATTCGCTAAAATGAGGTTTATTTACTAAGAAATATTTTTCATGTAAGTACATGAGAAAGCTAATATGATTGGGATTTAATGAAATCCAACAAATAAAAAATTAAAATAAAAACATACCTAGCAATTGATGGGCTTCTTTTCTGCTATTAATATATGTATATATAATTATATAATATATAATTTTAAGTATTTTATCAGTGGAGCCGTACTATAATTATTTTTATTTTTAAAACGTACATTTTTATTTTCAGTTGCTGAAACTCACAAACAATGAATCAACAAGCAAAAATTATCTGGTATTTTGTACTGTTTATGGCTTCATGCCTGCAAAGTGTATCTGGTAGCCACTGTGATCAAAACCAGTTTTGGGATGATGTTGAAAATGTGTGCAGACAGTGTTCTCTATGTCCTTTGAATCAAATCATCCGCACACCTTGCAGCAAGTACACAGACATTGTCTGCTGGCCTTTCAGAGAATTCAGCGATTTTAACCAGTTCAATGGCTTTGCTCCCTCTTATCCTCTGGAATATGACAGAGTCTCTACAGGTCAGACTGGTCGGACATTTGGAGAAAACAGGCGCCAGGCCACACAAAATGCTGGGGTTATGCAGAATGAGCCCATGATAGAGAAAGAAGATGGAGAATATTGGAAGAACCTTGCTTTTGCATTGATCGGGGTTGTTTGCATACTGATTATTGTAGCAACCATTATAGTGCTGTTGGCTTGCCGCAAACTGCATGAAAGTTCTAACCTGAAGAAACCTGAAGAGGATGATGGTAAACATAATTAACTTTATAGCAAATTAAAAAATATATATATATATATGTGTTCCTTTCAGTTTGCAATTTGGCAGTGGTGCTCATTCACAGTCACAAATGTTCAGATAAACAAAGGAATGAATATTTGAGTTAAGAATGCAATAAACTAATGAAAACAATTATAATACATCAGTTGGTAGATATGAAATAAGAATGTGATAAACTAAAGGCAACAATTTAACAGTATATCATGTGGTATGTGCAGTAAGACTGCAGTAAACTAACGGAAGTAATCATATGATATCATGTGGAATATATCTTACGAGATAAGAAGGAAATAAACTTTTAAAACATATATCTAATAGTATTAACAGTTTTGCATGAGATAATGCAATAAACTAAGGGAAGTTAGCAAACAGATTATCAGATGGTACGTGCAATAAGACTTCAGTAAACTAAAGGAAGCAATTATATGGTATATCATGAGGAATATATGAGAGAAGAAGGTAATAAATTTTTAAAATAACAACTATCTAATAGTATTACCTGTGGTTTAAGAGATAAACATGCAATAAAGTATAAACTAAAGGAGGTTATTGTGAGGATATATTAAAATAAATTATGTATTTTTAATAAACATTTGTATTATCATTAAATCGTTCTTTATATTAATGGGTTTTTCCTCAACCTTGCCTATCTATTGAGAAACTTCCACTGAAGGATTAAAACTTAGGCCAGAAGACACTTGTTTATGCGTTCAGGGACTCTAAGTTAGGTCACAGGTGAAGGACACTCCAAAAACCAGATGCTAACTACCCATGTATGGTCATTTGCGATGACATAGCACTAAATCGTTAACTGACCTTTATGTCCATTCATATATTATATTCTGAATGAATCAGACCCATTAGATGCCTAGATGTCACGTACCAAGGGTGAATGAGCGAATTGCTTCCACCGTTATGACCACGCCTAAAGAACACATAGTGGTAATATGCTTGATTTTCCTAAACTGTATTCTTCTTGTGAAAATTGATATATCGTGTATTTTGTAAAATGATGTTGTGTAGAATATTCTTGTGATTTGATGATGCTAAAAGCTAATATATTTTCCTACAGAAGCTATGTGGTGTTAGCAATGTTACTCTTGTAAATTGATGGCAAGAATAACTACCGGTACGTGTATACAGTCTTATTTCCATTGATTAATTGTTATCACAGGAGAGTTGACACACATTTGATGAGTCACTAGCTAAATTACATTATAACTGTAAGTGTAACTGTACTATAATGAAGGAAATATATATTGCAAGGATTTTATACATTTTAAATGTTTGTTTAAATAAACTGTGAATTAGCTAAAGCTTATTAGTGGAATTGTAAAGGGTGATTATCGCTGCCACCATAAAGCCCATATAGTTACTATTACCACACAAGGCTGTAACAGTGGTCTCGAGTCTAACTCACAATTCTACAATCAACTGCTAAATGCTGTATTTGATGGGGGAGTCCAGTCTTGCTAAGCGTTGAGCCCAGACCAAAATTACTGAGTGAGCGAGCATCTGTGTTGAGCCTTTACCAGCACCCTGCCTTAACTGCGAGGGACTACAAAGCCGTCACATGATGTCAGCATGCGTCAGGGAACGACAACATACAGTGTTCACCTGGACAATAATAGAAAGATAAGTTCTAGAACCTATCAGAAATAGACTCTCCAGGTGTGGATAATAAATTGACTTATCAGGTCACGCGATACCTTATCCTGTTAGTTGCGGAGATCGAATTGTTCATTTTCTTGTTTCAAATCTAATTTTATTGTTATTAAATTTATTGTTAATTCTCTTATTGTTATCTCGCCATGTTATTACATAAGTGTTTGTAATCGACCTTGATTTGCTAACTGGGGGCTTGAGCCAGGAATAAAGGGATAAAGAATTATAAATATTAATCTATAAATAAAGGGGAGATAACATTGTTAGCTAAGAAGTCAACTAACTTATCTGGCTAAGTTCGTGAGTAATTGGCTGATGTTGTGGCATTTGAGTGGGAGATAAGTTAGGCAAGTCCGGCTGTCGCTAAGGTTAGGAATTATCTAATAACTAATATTGATAACTAGTGCCTAACTTCGGACAAGGTCATTAAATGAAAACCGGACATGTGACAGTTATCAAACAGAGATTATCAGGTGGTATATTTGATAAGAATGCAGTAAAGGAAACAATCTAGTAGTATAACAGACAGACATGGTGTCCTTTGTGGTTTTCAACATGGTCACATATCTTGTATCACATGCACATTAACTACCACAAGTGAATATTATTTAAATATTTTTTCATGTCACCCTACCTCTTGTACCTTCAGATTGGATATTGGGGTTTTAGAGACTTATTGTTTGACCATTTGTTAAATATTAATTTGAAAAAATATTCAAATCTAGTTTATTTTACTCTAAAATTACTATACTCATTATTATTTCAGATGATGACTCCGGATATGTTGTCATTCGTTCAATTCGCCCTGCTTCATCATTGGCACAGAACCCACGTGCCTGGTCATCAGTAGATTTCTCATCATCCCCAGCAGCACTATCATTGCTGCCACCAGAATCAGCTTGTGACTTTCATCCTATAGGAAACAAACTTGCCCACCATAACTTGCGCTTTAAAGGAATCTACAAACCAAAGCGAAGACTCTTGAACTATGATGCTGATGATGTATTTGAGTCAGAAGATAGTGGTGGTTCCAGATCCAGTCGCAAAATGCCTTTGCAGACTATTCCAGAGAGATCATTTTCAGATAGTGACAACCAGCCCCATTGCATGATTCACTTGTAGATCTGACCTATACTTTGTGAAGACCTGTGCCATTTGAATGCTCAGAGGGTTTTCCTGCATGTGCTAATATTACTGTGCTTCAGTCAATCTTAATAGAGGGAGAGCATTTTCCTTGAAACATTTTGTTTTTGTCTGGATGTTAGCTTTCTTATCAGTTATTCATGAGCACCTTGATTAACAGACTCTGCATGCTTATAATTAATTAATCAGTTATCTCAGTTAAATATTAAGTGGAATTATCACCTTAACCTTTGGTGCAACATTCAACTTTTAATCTGTGGTCTTGTTTTGTTAACCATATGTATACAAGTACATTTTTTATTTACCTCTTCAATGTTTTTCCTTGTTTGTGACTTTGACATGCCATGTATTGGAAATTGCAAGTAAGCACTCCATATAGCAATGTACCATTTATTTTATTTGACCCAACCTTGTAATCAAACTGTAGCATCGCAGTATTGATCAATGAAATGGATACACTAAAGTGTGATTTTTTTAGACTGACTGCAAGAAATTAATATATTTATCTAGTGCCTTGCTTGCCCACATGTAATAAAACATTACTGTGGACCATAAATGGCTATTGTGTTCAAAGAGGAGGTAACTTGGTCGGTTGTTTTGTTTGCTTTTTGTTGCCTCTTATACCATTTTGTTCTAGTTTTATGCAGATGTTCTGTTGTTATAGAATAAGTGAAAATTCCCTATAATGGAGCTACAACGTCAAGATTAAACAGTAGCTACAGTCAATTTTCTATCATTAAGCTACTGAACACCCCTATTTGAAAGAGATCTGCTGTTACATTGTTTACCTACAGTTATTACTCAAAACATTTTAGGAGTTTAAAGACACCTGAAAGTCAGTAATCATAGAGGTGTATTTTTGCTCTGCAGAGATATATATATATATAGAGAGAGAGAGAGAGAGAGACCACATCATGAATATCTTAATGGAATCTGCATGATAAATTACTCTACAAAAAAACATATTTGGTAGACATTACTGCAATTGAAGTCAACTGCTAGTAGTAGTTGTTTACATTGTATTTCTATAAATTTTCTCAGAAAGCTTTATTTTATTTTACAAATATTTTTCTTGTAGGAACCCAATAATATATCACTGAATTCAGCCAGCAACTGCTTTGAATATGCCTACTTGAATGATAGTCATCTGCATTATTTCTTTTTGATGGCCATGAGAATTGTTATTGTTTGGTGGGGAAAACAAAAGTTAAAACTATAAATGATTTTAAAAAGACATTTTTTTAAAAGCTCATTCAAGAAACATAGCAAATAAAAATAAAGTTAGATTCATCTAACAATTGTAGAGCGGTTACAGCAAGGAGCAGCCATTTAACAGGAATACTACCTAGCTGTGAACATAAACAAGTCAAACTTGGATGATGAACTTTTAAAACAATATTTTTTAGTAAACTACTAGTGATAATGTGATCACAAATTTACGAGGTTTTTTTTTTATAAAGGCATATGTAAAATTGAGATTGAGAACAATGTAAAATTGAAAACAATAATAGGCAGTGATGTTGAAGGTGGGTAAACATTGGCATGAAAACTTTTTTTTAAAAACTGATGTCAGGTTCTGCGATTGTGGTTGCTTGAGACTTAACTGTTAGGCCTATTTGATATGTTGAATACATTGTGTTTTTTAATGCTAATTTATTTTAGATGCATGCTAACAGCATATGATGTTCAGCTCAGGGACGCTATTTAAAAAAAACTCTGATCAGACTTTAATTGAACGTTTACAATGTAAATTCTTCCTATCAACTTGGAACTGCTCTGTTGGCAGAAACCACTGATCATCTTTCATGAACTCTAACCCCACACACCCATTCTAATGTATACAGGCAAGCACAGGCATGAGATTGCTTCAGAATAACACAAAAATGAGAGAGTTCTCTGTGTCTTTTATTCAGAGAAAAAGGATAGTTAACACTTTGATGTCTTCCTTCTCAAATCATTTTCATTTGGTAGTTTTAGATACATGTATATTTACATGCTTGTAGTTTTCATTCAGCCTTTAATTTAAAAAAAAAAAATTTCTTAGACTTGTACACTTTCCCTTTTTTGTATTTCTAGTCTTACACAGTTCATTTATTTAAAATATCTATTTTTATTCTTGTGGGTAAGTTTGGATGCATTGACTGAATGTTGTGAATTTTCTGTAAATTTGTTTAATCCCCAGATGTGTGAATATATTCATTTAAGTTGTAACATTCTCCAATCCTGCTTCCCTCTTGGTGAATACCAACTTAAGTGTTTATTGACCAGCCACTTACTATGTGCATAGTGCACTGCGGATGAGGACTGTGCTCATTGATACTTTTTTTGGAAGGGTACCCACCCAAAATTTATTGCTGTAAGTGCAGACTGCATGCATGGTTGTGCTAAATACAATATTAATGCTTTTGTTTTGTGTTCAGTTTATTTATTACTTTATGTTTGCTGCAGGTTGCTTTAAATCTTTCTCATTAGTTTGTGCAGTGAATTAATTTAAATTAACTGGTACGTTTGGATTTTTAAAAACATGAACTCCTTTACCTATTTGGTTGTGTGCTTTTTAAAGTTTTTTTAGTTGATGTGTGTGTGTATATATAAATCAAATGAAGGTGATTACTTTAATCACATACATTTAAAGAAATATAACAACAGAATTTATATTTATTTTTAAATATATGCTAGTTTCAGTCTTTTAATAATTTGTACTTCGTAGACAGTGTTGTGTAGAAGTTTTTGAAATGTCTAAGGACTTAAAGCTATACTAGCTGTGAAAAAAAAAGTCATCGTATTTATTATATTAAACAAAACTTTTGAATATAAGTGTTGATTTCATTGATTCATATCTGATTTCAACTGTTATGCATGAATCCTTTATATAAGAAAACATTCAAACTTTATTGTTCTTTATCTGGTGTTGGGTGGTTTGGTGTTCTTTGGGATGGCCATGACATTTCTGTTAGTACTTTTATTTTAAATAGACATTTTAATTGATTAATTTCTGAACTTGGAAACTTTTTTAATCAAAGCTCTCCCAATTCAGACTATTTCAAGAAATTTTCATAATTGTGGTTGTGATTTTGCGATTGAATAGTGGATATACTTGATTTGTATTAATTGTTTGCAATTTATCAGTAGTTAAAAGGTTACACTTTCATTTTTACTTTTTTGTTATCTATTTTTATATATCCACACACACTTTTCTCAGTTATTCAGTAGTTATTTAGTTTGATTTTCTTGTATGAATATTGTAATCTTTTAACTTAAATTTTTTATTGGCTCTTCAGGGAAGCTACTATATTTAACTTATTTAATAGATTCACTTTTGCTGGTTGAGTGTATTTGTTTTTAACTGTCCTTAAAGTATAAGTGTTCCTAAGGGCAAGATTTGAGTTCAAAAGATTGTGTAAGCATCATCTTGACCAACTAGAGCTTATCTGTACCATACATCTATGGCTATGATAAAATTTTTTATTGTGGTTTGTTTGTGCTTTAATCCAAAGGTACTAGACTGTGGGGTGTGTGCGTGCGCAAGACTGTTATTTGTGTTGTTGTTACTGTACGCGTAAATAAGATAGATTTAAACTGTGAAGTCATTCAGTCTTCACAAGAGCAAAAGCTTTGTTCATATAAAAATTTTTTAAAAATAACTTAATAATTTAAATTTTGGGGAAAATATTAAACAGATTTTAGCCTAAAAATTCTGTGTTTTTCAGACAAGAATGCCTGGTTCAGCAAGGGGTTTTTGATTAAGAGGATTTTGTGAACACACAAGATGAAGGTTCTTAGTTAAAGTAAACTGTTCAACAGTCAGCTACATATTTTTGCTATCTCAGTAACCTAAATTTTAAAATGTAAAAATAAGTGGTTGTGAATTTTTGTTCTTCTTATTTTAAATATCAAGCAAGATGTTGTTGAAGAAATTAAAAAAAAGTCTAGTTTGTTCAAATTTCTATGAATAATCTTAAAAATTACTCACAACTCTCTAGCTTGAAAATTTTGTTAGTGAATTAACCATATCAATATAAAATTACCTAAACCGAATTTACAGATTTTGTCCAAATACTACTGAGAAAATGTATCTAGTGTTTTGTGGATTTTTTCAAATGGCATTGAATAAGTTTATTCTTAAAAATAAAAAAAAAAGGGCCCCACCTATATAATGTAGATTGCATATTGTTTATTTTTCTATTTGTAAATATTTCATTGGCAGAAATTTCCCATAAGCCAAAACAATGTGTATGTAGTTAATTTAACGATTTTCATAATTTCATTTGTATACACTTTATTTAATAAAGTGTTTCACTTCTCTATCCCATGGACTCTATCATGACTTGATATATCAGTGTTGTCTTGGTTTATAAATGCTGTGTGAGTAATTTTGCATTCATTTTTCTTTAACCCCTTCTACTTTTACGTCTGGCAATGACTGAACTGTTTAAAGTTCACTGACATTTGTTTCATTGGTGAAAGTTCACAAACCTTAATCTCATCATTATCATATAATTAAATATGCTGAGCTTCTTGACATTATCTTACCTTTAACACCTACAGGACTGCAAATCGTCAGTTGTCTCAGCAATGTCATGTTAGCATCTGTTGGACTGCTTTGAGGCTAAACATTATAGATTGATACCAGAGTATTGTATCAGGACAGTCTGGATATTTGAGATAGATTCTGTAGTATTGTGTCTGGGTACCAGAGACAGATACCTGAGTATTGTAACAGGACAGTCTAGGTACTAGAGACAGATACCGGAGTACTGTATCTGGACAGTCTAGGTACTAGAGACAGATACCAGAGTATTGTAACAGGACAGTCTTGGTACTAGAGACAGATACCTGAGTATTGTAACAGGAGTCTAGGTACTAGAGACAGATACCTGAGTATTGTAACTGGACAGTCTAGACACACATATCTGAGTATTGTACAGGACAGTCTGGGTATTAGATAGATACCCTAGTATTGTAACTGGATAATCTGGGTAGAATAGTTGAGCAAGAAATATAAATAGAGGATCATCAGGGGCTTTGATGGAACAGGAAGTAAATACAGATTATATTTATATGATATGCTGGTTTGGTGGTATGAAGAAAAATCTGTATTTTACATGTGTGTTGCAGATAACTGTGTCACACTAAAGCAATGTAAATATGGACTAATTTCTGATTGATGACAAACAAGACTTTTTAATAAAGGCAAAAAGTTGGTCGTGATCCACAAATAGTTGTTTAATTACAGCATAAATAACAGTTGAAAATATTTAACAGAAAAGCACTTAAAAGTAAAATGAAAATATGTGCAATTTGAAAATTGTTTCACAATAAAGGTAAATAAACATTTAATATTAGAGTGCCCCTAGAATTTAAATCATAGCGCTTGAGTTAATTTTCCAATAAGTGGTCATGAATGTTTAATGTCAAACATTTACAATTAATAACCCATGTAGTACTATTAAAATGGTGAAGAAATAATGTGCATCTTGCTTCAGACAAGATTCAAATTAAGAACAATGAGTCACTTTGATATCTTTTGATCACTATACAATATAGTCAAAGTCTAAATCCAAAATTACTGAACACGTTGCATGGTTCTCAATACAAAAAGAAATAGAATAAAAACAACTTTAAATTATAATTTTTGGGGGGTCAAAAATGCATTAAACTATTGCTTTTAGGAAATGTGAACTGGATTAAAAATCAAAACATTTTAACCTAAATGGACCAGAAAAAATGCATCATCTTATTTAATGATAAAGTATATTTTCTAGGAATGTAAATGCTTGAATTTAATACAGTCTATTGTATTTGATATCAAGTCAAAATACAAATTTTTAAAAAATTTTACTGACACAGAGGTAAAATAATGAAGTGACCAGCACCCTACTCAAAAGTAATGAGACATAATGGGTTAATTGATCAATATGTATTAAAAGGTATTCTGATGTATGAAGATGATTGACCTGTGCCATATTCAAAGGTAATCAGACATATAATTATTGAAAGATATTCTGATGAACAAAGGCAAGTGACCATATTCTAATGTAATTAATCTGAAATAAAAGGGCCACTGCTAGTATCATATTCAGATAATTAGTCT
Source organism: Sinotaia quadrata (assembly GCA_028829895.1). Classification (NCBI taxonomy): domain Eukaryota; kingdom Metazoa; phylum Mollusca; class Gastropoda; order Architaenioglossa; family Viviparidae; genus Sinotaia; species Sinotaia quadrata. Next base: position 51,805,708 of record CM054184.1, on the reverse strand, counting down.
GAAATAAGATGACCAGCACCTATTTGAAGTTAATTAGTTTGAAATAAGATGGCCTGTGGCTATTCAAAGGTAATTATTTTAAAACTAGATGGTAAATGGCCAGAGGTGATTCAAAGGTCATCTAAGACTAAAGGCAAATTACCAGTGCCCTTAAGAAGCTTAAAACAGCTCCCATTTATTTAAAACTTGGCGTGTGAAATAAGTCAAATCAAACTTTAGTGAACATTTCAACAGATCTTGAGCAAAACCAAAACCAAGGTTTCTCAAATGTTTCTGTGATTTTACACTCCACAATTATACACAAATATTACATATCTTAAGTTTCTTGGCTCTTTTGAAGGAAGATTAAATATGAGATGTAAGAACTATTCTTTATATTTAACCACAATTCAGAATCTACAAACATTCTGGCCAATTTTAAATATATTATGTAGTCTTTTGTTGTTAGAAACAATCTTAAAGTTCTCTGCACTGAAATATTGAAGAAACAACCCACCATGCACAAGTCTTTCTCCCAAAATCTTGTCACACTTTTCTCATTATATTTGCTCACTCATGTAGTCTCAACCTTTCATTCATCTTGGCTCCCTTCAGGTGAACACCATTTATCTCCCTTTCTAATGAGTACATTTCTGTTGAACACTATTTGTCTCCCTTTATATGAGTAGGCAAAATAAAACTTTATAAACTTCAAATTCATTCTACCCAAGCATTTCCATTTTTGAGGGGAGAAATATAGGGATAAGTGATTCTCTAATTCGGTGTCTATCGTTTTCTATTTTAATCTTATATTTCATAGACATGGAATGCCACCATTCTTTGCTACAATCTTTGTCAGACATCAGTTTGTATGTTGTTTTGCCTTTTAAATGCCCAAATGAAATTAGTCATGAGGTTTGAGTGTCCTTTCCACTTCCAGACAAGTCTTTACTTTCTTCTCCCTTAATTTGATTTAGCTCGGAGTTGAGCAGGAGGTCAACTTGTCGTCTTGCGCTTTCGAGAAACAAATCAATGCTGGCAAGGTGTCTTCGTCTCAGGGCAGCATCACTCTGAAAACACACAATTTCTTTGACCTTTTAATAAATAATTATTTGCTCGACCACATCACTCTAAATAAGTGAAAATATTTCTTTGACCGTAATAAATAATTATTTTACTGTACCACATTAAATATGTAAAACAATTTCTTTGACTGTAATAAATAATTATTTTACTGTACCACATCACTCTAAATATGTAAAACACAATTACTTTGGCCTTAATAAATATTTTACTCCACCACATCATCCTAAACATGTGAAACAGGACTGCTTTGGCCTTAATAAATATTACTCTACTAAAACACTCTAAAAATGTGAAACAGGACTGCCTTGGCCTTAATAAACAATACTCTACTAAAACACTCTAAAAATGTGAAACAGGACTGCCTTGGCCTTAATAAACAATACTCTACTAAAACACTCTAAAAATGTAAAACAGGATTGCTTTGGCCTTAGTAAATAATTTCAGTATTGTACTATGTCAAATATATAAATAAAACAATTACTTCAGTCGTAGTAAATAGTTACTGCACTGTCTCCCATTACAAAAACTAAACAAAACACAATTATATAACCATCAACAAATTATTATTTTGATAAGCCACTCTGAAAATGCAAAATACATGTATTACTGTGAGGCAATAAAATGAAAGGTGTACAAGATCGAGACTGAGTAAACAAAATGAAGCATGGTAGTTTTAATATGGGTAGGCTTGATTTTAACAAAAGTGTTTCAACTTATTCTTTGCAAAAAAAATAAGTTTGATGTAAATCTGAAACTCACTTTCTCAGTGTCATAGAGAGAAGTTTGTGAACTGGATGAGGAAACATTTTTTTCTTCCAATCAATAAAATAAGAAACCTCAATCGAGTTACCACTTATCTAGTGTATAGGCCTGCAGGCTAAACTCTCTCGAAGTAGGCAGTATCACATGACGTGCCAGCGATTTACCAGTATATCTGTGTCCTCTCTCCTTCCGACGACAGAGGCTGACTGACTCAGCAGTCAGCGATGACTTGGCATTAGATTTCAATCAAGCATCAACAGACTACTGTTGTCTGTGTGTGTGTGTGTGTGTGTGTGTACCCGGTATCTGAGTCAACATACAGCTATGGTAAATACACGCACTACCAGTAACTCGACCATGACCTGCATTCAATGTATTAAATTCTATCAAAGTTAGCACTGACCCATGCATAAGTCGACTCTGCTTTTTGAAGTGAATTTTACAACTAAAATTTCTCGATTATTCACGAGTATGTAGGTATACTGCCTACTAATATGTCATTTATTTTGTAAGATAACTGTAATTTATATTATAATACTGACAACATGTAATTTATTTTGTACACTAACAGTAATTTATATTGTATATTAATTGCAATTTATATTGAAAGCAATTTAACATATATTCTACTGCTAATTAGCATTGTGAAATAAGCTGTACAATCTCCCAGAATATTTCTGAAATGGAAAAAAGCATCAAGAAGTTATAGAGATAAAAAGGGGCTTGTTCTTAGACAATTCTGATTGCTGCAATTTAAAACTTTTTTCTTTTTCTTTAAGCAGTGAGTGAATAAGGATTACATTTCTCTGATTATGACTATCAGCACATTTTAACTGTTGCAATTTTTAATAGAAGCATCAAATGTATAATTTAATTTTTCCAAACAACTGTGACAGAATATATATGCACTCATGCTAGTGACTAAAGTCCTACTTTGAAGCTTGCATAGTTTACAATCACAGAGCCAATCTAATAAAAAGGTTTTTACTCAACACCTACTCTTTGTTTCAACTCAAAGTTCATTTCTACAACCACAAAATAATGCTTGATATAGGGGCTAAAAATGTAAAATATGTAAGGCTTTATTTTTGATTTAAAAAAAAAAAATCTTTATTATTCTTCAAAGGTTTTCTTTTTAACTAAAAAAAAAAAAAAAAAATGTTTATTTCAGAATGTTAGTAATGATTTTAAGTAATATTTCTCATTCTATTTATTCAGACAAGAATTAGAAAAGAAAACCTAGAAACTGGCCTCTAAAAATAATCCCAGAGAAAAAAAAAGGAAAATGAAAAAAGATAAGCACTAAACGAATTTCAGGAACAAGGCTAAAGTACATTTCAAAGACATTAAACTAACCCATAAAAACCCGTGTGTGTGCCTTTTAACTTTAACTTTGAACTCTGCATTCCCTATTGAATTCTGATCTTTGCAATTCTTACAACCTCTGTAAATCTAATCTCTACATTTCTTATAACTCTAATCTCTACAATCCTTATAACTCTAATCTCTGCATTCCACTGTTAAATCTAATCTCTACATTTCTTATAACTCTAATCTCTACAATCCTTATAACTCTAATCTCTGCATTCCACTGTTAAATCTAATCTCTACATTTCTTATAACTCTAATCTCTGCATTCCAGTGTTAAGTCTAATCTCTACATTCCTTATAACTCTAATCTCTACATTTCTTTAAACCTCTGAGCTCATTATCCATCCAACTATCACAGAATTCTCGGTAAACAGAAAGAAAATGGAGTAAAAATCTTGCTTCCAAATGAGCAATTCTGATACTATTTCCTCACATTTCCCATGCAAGTTTGTGACTTTAGACACGATTATAAAAGATAAAACTGAATGCTGAAAAATAAAACTAAGGGAAAACTCTTGGGTACAAAAGTAGCATACAAAGCAAATATATACACATTTTCAGTCCCTAAAAATTCCATGGTAAAGATTCAACAATTTAAGAACTGTGTTGCTCTTGGTTCTAAAAGTTGGACCATTTGCTACCCTATATCAACTCTGTCAATCTAACTCATACTTCACCAACTGAAAACTTAAGCTGGACTGCACCCTGTTGAAGTTTTTGTAGAGTTTGTAATATAATAGCAAAAGACTGTGCTAAGAAGTTCTGTTTTATTGAGTATCATAAAAAAAAAAATGCTTGAGAGGCTCAGCAGTTGTCACATGGGTCTGTAGAAGTGCAAACACTAATAACAATTTGAAAAATCTAACAGAAACACTCCGTTGAAATCCTTTATATTAAAGGATATTTTATATTAAAATGTAATTGAAACTATATATATATTTTTTAATTACTTAACTTAATTACTACTTCTCATAGCACAGATTCTGTTTATTTCTGCAGATGAACAAGATTTCTCTTTATTTGGACTGTTAGAGAATTTTTTTTTTTAAATCAACAACAAAAATTGAGCAGGTTACCTGTCTTTGTTGCTGAACATAAACATCCCTTTCTTGTCGAGCTTCTTGCAAAGCTCTGTCCATCATCTCTCGGGCCCTCTGTCTCTCCTCTTCCAAAAATGCAGCTAGATGTTCCTGTAAAAGGTGACTGACTGATTGGCCACTTATAATTATTACAACAATTAGCAATAAAATGATACTTTTAATAACAATTAGCGACTGACTTGACACATAACTTTTGAATACAGTTACTAAAAAATTTATTCTAATAGCTGTTTTTGCACAAGGACTGATAAAAGCACAATGTATACGAGCAGCAAAACAGATGGGCTGGGCTGGAATGTGATCCCCCTTAGTGTCTTGAAACCCATGCTGATTTGAACTGCAAAGAGGTAGTACAATGAATCCCTAATGAATGGAGGAGACAATGAAGTAATATGCTGGTGTCCAACATTAAAAAACAAAACCACTAAGACTGCAAGGAGCTCTCATTTTATATGCAATTCATTTGTTTAACAAATATTTTTTCATTATTATCATAGTAATTGCACTTGAGCGACTGAAGGCAACACATCAGTATAAATTACTAGTGTATGACAGATGGAAAATTAAATTGAATAATTGCTAGGAACATGAATTTGTTTATCAGATGGCTTGATTATAAGTCACATTGCAATTAAAAATTTGAGCATTACTTAGCAAATGAACATGACCGTTGGTTTGGTTTTTTTTATGAGTACTATGATGTTGTCTCTGTTTTGTGAATGCAACAATGCAGCATAAAGCTGGTCATGTGAAAATATTAGCTTGCTCCCATGTTTGATTATAAATCACATTGCGATTGAAATTTCGAGCATGTTTTAGCAAATGATCTTGACAGTCAGGTTTTTTTTAACTGGCTCGCTAAAAAAAAAACTCCCATGTGCTCGAAGGTTTGCCCTTGGGCATTTTAGCTGGCTTGCTCAAAAAAACTCCCACATGCTCGAAGGTCAAGGATGCTCTAGCGTTTCACTTAGACAGATACAGAGAATTTGAATTGAATTTGAAATATATTTAGGAAAGTACATATACATTTGAAAAAAAGGCAGTTTACACATATATATTTGGATAAAGGACAATTTACACATGTTTATTTGGATAAAGGACAATTTACACATGTATATTTGGATAAAGGACAATTTACACATGTATATTTGGATAAAGGACAGTTTACACATGTATATTTGGATAAAGGACAGTCTACACATGTATATTTGGATAAAGGACAGTTTACATGTTTATTTGGATAAAGGACAGTTTACACATGTATATTTGGATAAAGGACAATTTACACACACATATGGATAAAAGAAGATCGCATCACATCAAATGTATTCATTTGGATAAAAGATGATATCCACACCTATGTGGATAAAGGACAGTTGCACATATACATACAGTATGATATATATTCATGCATGAATAAAGGAAGATTATACACACACATATAGATTAAGGATGATATGCACATACATGTGGATAAAGGAAAGTTATACACATATATATATATATATACGCTTGGATACAAGAAAGTACACACATGTACATTTAGAACTCAGGATTAATAATAATGCATGTGCATGAGTAACAATGAGTAATACATATTTGCCAAAATATGAATGATTAAGTTAACAGTTAAAAGAAAAATGCTATTAAATGTTATAAATTCTTAGAAATGTTTTCATTAGGCAAAAGGCAAAAAAAGTTGTAAAGGGAATATCTCATATCCAAGTTTAAAAGAAAGCTTGAGGGTTTCACTGAGTAAAATTCTATAACCATAAGAAATGAAGGATGCTGATCAATAATTGCAATAATGTGAACAAATTGATACTGAACATTTATAAATTGAGAAATCAGTGCAATATGTTTAATCTCAGATAACCTTAGCATGTTGCCTCTCTTCTCTGTGGACTGCCTCCAACTGCTCCTTGTGGAGTTGTTTCTGCACCTCCAACTGTCTTGAAAATTCTTCCTACAGTGCCAATATAAGGTGAGGTGTGAGGCTGAAGTTTTGTATCAATATTAAATTTTAAAAAACCCAGCAACTTCTATCTGAAATTCATACTAAATTTTAAGTGTTAAAAACCTAAAATTAATTAAGTTGACCATGTGAATTTATAGAATGTAGTAAACAGGCACATAAAATATACAATTACAAAAAATAAATATATTATTTATTTTGTTTTGTATAAGTTCCAGGCAATAAAGAATATGAAATAATTTTACTATAACTTTCAAAATAATATTTGTTTCTTGTTAAATTATCAGTCATAAGGTAAATCAAGAGTATACAAGTGAAAATTGCAACCAGTTTATCCACCAGATGATGGGGAATCACTTGTTTTTATCCTTGGCTCATTATCCTTTCCTACTAAAATAAAAATGACACATGTTTGGCTCATCATCACTTTCTATTAATATAGAAAGGACACAACATTATGTTTGGCTCATCATCACTTATTACTAACTCGAAAGGACACAACACAACATTATGTCCGGCTCATCATCGCTTTCTACTAATATTGAAAGGACACAACATTACACATTTAAACATTAACTTATGTAAGAGAGCTGTACTTGTCATAATTACTGTTGTATTTTCAATGTAATAAATTGGCAAAAACAAGTAGAATACCTTTGCTTCTTCCAATTTTTGTATGGCTTTTCTTTGTTCTTCTCTTATAGCTTCCTGTATTTGTTCTTGACTTCGAACTCTTTCCTCCTTAAAAGATAGATCAGATCAATTAAAATTAGAAATCTATTAAAATTATATTTAATTATTTGCAACATACATATTTTTTTACATAAAATCTAAATGTGAGGTGCAGAGATGGCCAAAGCCTTTGTGTCAGCACATAGCAGGTTCAAACCATGATTAACCGTTATTACGATATCTGCGAAAAACAAGTTTAACATCTACTCAGCTCTTTCCTTTATACTATAAACTGTTAGGAGAGTAAGCAAAATATATTTATATCTTCTTTCTGGATTTAATAAAGGAATTTAAAGACCTAAACAAGCTATATGCAATCACCAAACAAACTATATGCAATCACCAAACAAACTATATGCAATCACCAAACAAACTATATGCAATCACCAAACAAACTATATGCAATCACCAAACAAGCTATATGCAATCACCAAACAAACTATATGCAATCACCAAACAAACTATATGCAATCACCAAACAAACTATATGCAATCACCAAACAAACTATATGCAATCACCAAACAAACTATATGCAATCACCAAACAAACTATATGCAATCACTAAACAAACTATATGCAATCACCAAACAAACTATATGCAATCACCAAACAAACTATATGCAATCACTAAACAAACTATATGCAATCACTAAACAAACTATATGCAATCACTAAACAAACTATATGCAATCACTAACAAATATATGCAATCACCAAACAAACTATACATAATAATTTCGGTAGAGATTATCAGGATAGCTTCTGAAATTTGTTCCTAGTCTTTTTCTTTCGATGCTATTCTTTTTTGAGTTTTAACTTTCTGAATACATACTTTCCCCAAATACACACAAATGCATGCAAACACATGCACATACATACATACACACACACACAGACACACGTCTTATAGCAAAATTATTACAAAACTAATATCATCAGAGTTCTAACATTTTACTATAAATTATTTCCCAATTCCTGTTACAGTCAAGATTTCAAGATTAAACATGCCATATCACAAAATGGATGAATGTTACTAATGAAGATTCCAAGTGAGAATGTGCCAAGTGAATGTGTGTAACCAGTTCATCCCTCAGAGGACCATCAGAATAATCTTCATGAAATGGATTACGGTTTGATAATATCCATAGCATTTATAAGTTGTTTGTCATCACAGGGTACCAGCTTTCTGTTTCCTCAAAGACCACATATCAAGAATGATTTCATAGAGGAGGTTAGGCCATGGGAGAGTCTATTCTCTGGATAAAAGCTAGACACTCTGAAGTCTAATACAGTGATTGGAACATTTCTAACTTACTTAACATCTGCAGAAGTGACTATCTGATTCTGCAATTGTATATAATAATGTGTGTATGCAGTTTAACCTGATGAAAAGCTTTAAGCATTTTATTCACCATTATAATGTCTGTCCCTGTAATTACCTAATTTCTGTAAATGCCTTCATTGTAGAAGTTAACTTTATTATGCAAAATGTGAACAAATTTGTATCTTACTGATATTACATGTTATTTGCAAGCCAGCACAGGAGGAACATATAGCCTTCCCAGAGTAATTGAAATAATATATATTCAGGCAGACCAAACTAACCTCTATTGCTTGAGTAATTGCTGCTTGCTGAATTTTTCTTTCTTCAGCAAGGTATTCCTGAAATCTTTCCTGCAGAAATATGTAACAAAGTGAGTAACAATCCAAAATTATAATCAATATTGCTCAAATGTCAATATCGTTTATTTATGAAGCAGTATATATATTTTATAATACTAAATACTAAAATAATATTAAAGCACATATGTCTTAAGTGTTTCATATCTCAGGATTTCTAAGCACTGTAAAATTCATATAAAATTAATGATGAACCCTGATGCTGGGAGGAGATGTGCCAAATGAAAAAATCCCAGTGATTGAGGCAACTCTGAAACCCATGACTGTCAAGGCCTTTCCATCACCCAGTTCCTAGTGTTGCAGCACTTATCGACCTCTTAGCCAACCAGTTCTTAGTGTTGCAGCACTTACAGACTCTTAGCCACCCAGCTCCTAATGTTGCAGCACTTTCAGACCTCTTAGCCACCCAGCTCCTAGTGCAGATGAGATTCATACATCAAGATTGTGATACGATAACATTTATGCTGAAAAGTCCAGGAGTATGAATAGAATTTGTTTTCAAAAAACAGCGTGGACTCCTCTACAATATTACATCCAGTGATAATCTGGTGTGTTTTTAAACTGAAAACAAACGGAAATAAAACAAATAATTTCCCTACATTCTGTTCAGTACGCATGGTTTCCAGTGTGATTTGAAATTCGTGCTGCATCTGGCTAAGAGCTTTTTCTCTGTCATGATCACTCTCTTCTTTCTGTAATGGTTAAAGAAACAAGAAACTAAATGTTAGCAATGGCCACAAAATTCTAAATAATCCATTTATTTTTAACTGTAAACCTAAGTCTTACCATATTGATTTAATTTACTGTCTTTAATTTAATGCAGTAGAGGCTTCCCTCATCTACCAATGTTGTAGAACCAAACCAGTGAATGCAATGTTTTAACAGGCTTTGACATTTTGAATAAATCTGGACAATAAAAAAAGTATTAACAGAATATTTTTTCAAAGCAACTTCTTTCAAAGATGTTAGTTTTCATGATAAAACTATTTAACATTATTGACTTTTTTTTTCTTTGTACACCCTCAAGAATATTTTCAATTTTAATGTTTTTATAAATTTTCAGCTTTCCTCTTTGATCAGGAACATGCTGTTTATATGAGTAGATTATAATTACATCTTTGAGCCTATTATATAAACATGTATGTATATATATGCAATTACAGGGACATATTGTTGAGGAACTATATGTAAAAATTCCAAACAATGCTGAAGATTATAAATATTTCTTAACAACAACAAAAGTTAGTTTGCATTTCCTGCATAATCACCATTTTCTCCCAATCTCATACTGACACCCACACATTCACCTCCAGCCAAGCATGCTCATCTAATCCCTTGCTTGAGCCATATTTGGAGATGGCTTTCTTACTGACTGTAACGTGTTCAGAAACTGGTGTTATCTACTGCTAGGAATGTGTTCAGAGATTGCTGTGCCCATTACTTGAAAAGACTGATATTACTTTCTTGGTGACATTTATTATGAGAGTACACCAGTACTTGAATGTTTCTCTACTGTAATGTACCAAGAAGGTCCAATGTGCCCAGAGAGTACAATTTACCAAGAAGGTTTAAAGTGCCCAGAAAATACAATGTACCAAGAAGGTCCAATGTTTTTTGCCCAGACAGTACAACGACCCAAGAAGGTCCAATTATTTTTTGCCCAGACAGTACAAAGACATAAGATACTATGTGCCCAGTCAGTATAATGTACCAAGAAGATCCAATCTTTTTTGCTCAGACAGACCGATGACCAAAGATCCTATGTGCCCAGTCAGTATAATGTACCAAGAAAATCCATTTTTTTTTTTTGCCTAAACAGTACAATGTACCAAAAAAGGTCCAATGTACCCACACACTACAATGTACCTAGAAGGTCCAATGTGCCCAGATAGTACAATGTACCAAATGTATTTGTAAAGATGAAAAGTGATTGTGTAGTTTTAATTGCCTGGGTAATCTCTTATTTCAAAGCCATCATATCCACATAACTCTATAATATCCAAAATGCCTAGTAGTTTGTCATATCCAAAATGCATTTTTATCTCAGTAATATTTTAAGTGCAACTTCACTCCTTTAATATGCAAAATTAATTGTAACTGTCATATTGAAATTGCCCGTTTAGCTCTATTATATCCTATATGCCTGTGTAGCCCTACAATATCCAAAGTGCTTGAGTAGTCCTATAATATCTAATATGCATGTGTAGTCCTTTAATGTCTAATATGCCTGTGTAGCCCGTTAATGTCTAATATGCCTGTGTAGACCGTTAATGTCTAATATGCCTGTGTAGCCCTTTAATGTCTAATATGCCTGTGTAGTCTTATAATATCCTATGTGCCTGTGCAGACCTATAATATGTGTTTGTGTAGTCCTATTATTTTTTTAGCTCTATAATATCCCATGTGCCTGTTTAGCTTCTATAATATCCAAAGTGCTTGTGTAGTCCTGACATATTTATAATGTCTGCATAACTCTTGAATATTCAAATAGCATACATTGAAAACACTGTTCCGCTACTTATTCTCTCAAGCTAACCTGGGCGCTTCTCTTCACCGTGTCAACTCCTTCAAGTAGAACAGTAATTGTTGCAATTTCCAGCAACTTCTCTGCACTAGAAATTGCTCAGGTAGTCAGCATATCTTGCCACTATACATGAATGGAGTGTAGTGTATTCTTACACTTACACAATGCAGTAGAGGCTTCCCGCATCTACCAATGTTGTAGAAGTTTATAACCAGTAACCAAGGGATGCCAAATCATGCACAAAAAGAAAGGCTGCTGTACCCTGAAAAATATAATCAGGAGCAAACCTAAGTTCCTGTTTATCACTTTATAATTCCATTCTTTTTACATTCCAGTCTCAACGTACAATTTCCTGCAACAGTATTTATCAGCCCAATATATGCACACAGCATAATCAATACAACATTATAGTTTAATGAGAGGGTTCACTAGTAACAATGTCAAGTGTTAGAGTCCTACATATAAGCTTCATAATTCAAACATTTGTAGCAATAATAGATACATGCATGAAATATTTCTAAGTCTATTCTCTCTCAACCAGTCAGTTAAGATAACTGCCACCTTTCACGACTGGACTTCTTTGCCACATTAAATTCAGGTAATCAGGTAAACTTTTAGATCTCAATAATAAAAACTACTCACCCAGTTGGAATTAGTTTGCTTTACATCAGCAATTTCTAGCATATTCTCAACCCAAGTAGTATTTAGTATCAAAAGGCCTGCGTAGCATTTCATATCCAAAATGTTTGTGGAGCTATTTCATATACTTGTCCCCAAGTAATATTTAGTGTCAAAAGTGTCTACTCCACATTCAAAGGGCCCGCATAGCATTTCATATCGAAAAAGCTCCCAAAATATTTCAAGTCCCCCATGCCTGTGTAGCATTTCATATTCAAAGTGAATTGTAACTGTCACAATGAATTTGTATCATCTCCCTGCCTTGCCAGTATATATCTGTCCTCTTTAGTGCATGAACAAGTGAGTTTGTCTCGTCTATGTTTTGTCTTCTTTAGTGCATGTACAGATTTGTCTGTCTGAAGCAAATATGTCCAAAATTCATGTTTGATTTTGAATTTGCAAAGCAAAGGTTCCCAGATACAATGCATAATTATGAGTCAGGATAAAATACCTGTCTGCAGGATAGTCCTGTCTTATTAAAAGTACCTGTGTGCAGGATAGGCCTATCTTATTCAAACTATCTGCCTGTCTATCTTATTAAAAAAGAACCCTAACTAAATTTTATCTAAGTTCTGGTCCAGTCTTAAAATGTTCCAAATATCACTTTCTTGCCTTAAATGCTTTTTATATCAGTGTACATTTTTCTTCTCAGTTTTATGGTAAAGCTCAGTACCAGCTTCTTCACCTACCCTGCCCATTTATGGCTATTTTTGCTTTACCCAGTATACCTGTTTTTGAATCATTCTCTATCTTTTGAAGTTTGATTTATTTAATTGTCTATATTCTCTAGTCTGACTTAGTTAATTGTCTATATTCTCTAGTCTGACTTAGTTAACTGCTTGTCATTTTTAGTTAATTCTATGTTTATTATACTTTGACTTATTTAATCCCCCATTTTCTTCTAGAGTGACTAGATAATTATATGTTGTATTATATTATTTAATTACCTGCATGTTCAAATTTGATTTATTTAATTCCCCAACTTTTCTAAGCTAACTTATTTAACTGCATGACTTTTCTAGTTTCTGGGTGATTCTGCCTTGTCCAAAGTGTGGGTCTTACTCCGAATACCTTCACAGGTCTCTCATCTCTGCACACACAAGATATCTGCCATTTATGTGTATATATTAGTAAGATGAAAAAATATAAGAATGTCTGATTTTTCCAATCAAATTTAAGTCTAAGAGTTTTTGCCCTCCAACACAAACACAATACATGAGAAACAAATATCTCAAACAATGTGTTATTCAAATTCCAATAATTCCATGAATATTAGACAGACCCTTTCTCACCTGTGCCTGCAGTGCCTGTTGGAATGCTTGATTTTGGTCTTTCATCACTTCCAACATGTGGCGTTGGTTGGTTTCTTGCTGTTCTAGAACTGCTGTTCTTGACAGTTCCTGTTTGTAATATTAGAAGATAAACATTTTTGCAAAAGTTTTTCCAATCAACTTTATTTCATTTTTTCTTGTCAATGATGGCCTTTTTTAAAAGTCTCTCACAAGAGAAGATATCTTTCATTTTGTTAAAGTTGTGCGATTATTAACTATGTAGACTACTCTCTATCTCTGTTATTTAATAATGTCTTTAATTTTATTATAGACAGTTTATTAAATAAACATGTCATTTTCAATTTCTCTTACATAAAGGCATGTTTGAATGTTCTGTTGTATTAAGTATAGAAGTTGTTTGTGTTAACCTTTAATTCATTGAAGACAGCATTTGGGCTGTTGTTCTGTTGTATTAATACATTGTTTGTTTGTTTGAACCCTTAATTCACTGAAAACAGCATTTAGCCTGTTAGTTTCCTGGATATGCAGCATTTAAAGGATTTATAAAAAATACAAAGAATTAGGAACATAAGAATGAAGCTGTTTTATTAATTTTAAAAAAAATAATTTTATGTATCTAAATTTTCTTTATTTTTTTTATTAAAGAATCAATAACCTAAGTCAATTAAATCCAAATCTAATAAAACTGTTTGCAATTAAAATAAATATTTTTAAGATAAGCAATAAACCATCACAAACACTAGAGAGAGAGAGAGAGAGAGAGAGAGAGAGAGAGAGAATGAAATAAAATAAAGTGATCTATACTATTTGGCAAATCTATTAACACTGTTTGCAATTAAAATAAATACTTTAAGATAAACAATAAAACACCAGAGAAAGAGAGAGAATGAAATAAAATAAACTTATCTATATTAAGACATTTGGCAAACATAATGAAGGAGAAAGAAATGGAGAACAAAATCAGAAAATCTGAAAAATATTAAATGCAGGAATTATTACAATATTAACATTGGTTGGGATGGAGTGGGAAAGGAACTACAGAGATAAATATGGCATACACTGTCCAAGGAAATAATTCTCCAAAGTAGAATTACTTATTTTATTTGAAAAAAAAACAACAACAATATTGTATCTTGCCTTTGCATAGCTTTCATTGCAAACACTAAAAACCCCAACTCAAATACACAACTCTATGCATGATGTCAGAATGATGTACTATGTGTAGATCTTGTGCATGATGTCAGAATGATATACTATGTGTAGATCTTGTGCATGATGTCAGAATGATGTACTATGTGTAGATCTTGTGCATGATGTCAGAATGATGTACTATGTGTAGATCTTGTGCATGATGTCAGAATGATGTACTATGCGTAGATCTTGTGCATGATGTCAGAATGATGTACTATGCGTAGATCTTGTGCATGATGTCACTAATAAGAATGATGTACTATGCGTAGATCTTGTGCATGATGTCATGAAAGAGTTAATTTTGTCATAAGAGTTGTATGTTTATTAATTATTTAAGTCATTTTCTTTCAGTCACTCAGCTTAGAAAGTAACTAGCTCTTCCCAAACAAGTTTCAAATCATAGAGTGGTGAAACCAACAAAATATTTATTTCAACATCAGCCATCAAGCAGTGCAAAAAAAAAAAACCACCCCCAATAATTAAGTAATAAGTGACCAAATAATACAAACAATGAAACAAAAAACCCCCCAATAATTAAGGTAATAAGTGACCAAATAATACAAACAATGAAACAAAAAAAAAAAACCCCAATAATTAAGGTAATAAGTGACCAAATAATACAAACAATGAAACAAAAAAAAAAAAAGAAAATTTAATTTAAACACGATTACAGAATACATTGATAAAAGAAGAGTAAGTTACAAAATTAATAAAATAACAGATAATAAATTGCAGGATGAACAGGAAATTAAATACAATAAAATAGCAGATAATAAAATATAGTAATGACACTATAGCAATTAAAAAATAAAATAAAACAGTTTATAATAAAATACAGTGGTATCATACAAAATCGAGATTATTACAGACGACTACTAAATATAGGATAATACATGAGAAAATAGCACAGCAGCCCACAGACTGGAGTGTTGAAACAAAGAAGAAAACAAGCTTTCGGACTACAGAAGATGATAAAATGTAGCGATAAAACAAATAAAAATTAGCTTTATGACAACAGCAGCAGACAAACAATGGAGTGATGAAGCAAACAAAACACATTTTTGACAAACAGCAATCCCTTAACCACAGTGATGAAAGAAAGAAGAAAACAATTGTTCTGAGTACAGATTTAACAAATGGAGTGATGAAACAAAATGACTGTCAAATCAAACAAAAAGACTGCCAAACCAAACAAAATGACTGTCAAATCAAACAAAAAGACTGCCAAATCAAACAAAATGACTGACAAACCAAACAAAAAGGCTGCCAACCCAAACAGAATGCACTGACAAATCAAACAAAATGACTGTCAAATCAAACAAAAAGACTGCCAAACCAAACAAAATGCACTGACAAACCAAACAAAAAGACTGCCAGACCAAACAAAATGACTGTCAAACCAAACAAAATGACTGCCAGACCAAACAGAATGCACTGGCAAACCAAACAAAAATGACTGGCAAACCAAACAAACGACTGACAAACCAAACAAACGACTGACAAACCAAACAAAAGACTGCCAAATCACACAAAATGCACTGCCAAACCAAACAAAATGACTGGCAAACCAAACAAAAAGGCTGCCAACCCAAACAGTATGCAATGACAAACCAAACAAAATGACGCAAACCAAACAAAAGACTGCCAAATCAAACAAAATGCACTGACAAACCAAATAAAATGACTGCCAACCCAAATAGAATGAATTGACAAACCAAACAAAAAGACTGTCAACTCAAACAGAATGCACTGACAAACCAAATAAAATGACAATGAATGCACCTTATACTGCTCGACAACAACAGCTAGTGCATCGTGACCAGACTGTCTCACGGCCTCCAACTGCTCTGCATGCTGTTCCTCAATGCTTCGAAGTCGTGACCTCTGAGTGGCAAGGTCTGCTTGATATCTTTCCAACTGCAAGGTCAAGGCCAAATTGCTTGACTGAATGGATGCCAATTCCTAGAAAGAAGGAAAAAAAGCATGAAGTGGGAAATGCATTAGTTCTCTGAAGATCAGCATCATCAACATAGTTCTGACAACTGTTTTTTCTTCTTTTTTATGTTGTTGTTATTGTTGAAGGGTTGCACTGGTTTGGCGAGAATGTTAAGAAAGAGATAAAAATATAAGTATTACAAAAATATATATTTTTAGACCATGTAAGCAGGTACAATTACCACTAGGATACAATTTTACAATGGGCTCACCACAATAATTAGTTTAGATGGAAGACTGAGTCTGGGGCAGCAAAAAGAATGGCAAGTCCTAAGAGATACATTTGTAATTCATTTACTGATACAATACCAACAAGTGTAATGAATAATGAAAATGCAAATGTTTTGATTTTCTGATTTTACTTCACTTCAAGCTTGTGGCAATTTTGTAGGGGTCATGTGGATGGGGAAAGAATTGTATTTTATAAGGTCAAGGAATAGCAGCTAAGACTAGAATACAAAGAAAGAGGTTCTGGTTTTGAAAAGCAGAATTTTAGTCCATAAGTAGGAGTACATGGATAGAAATTTCAAGAAAGCAGAATTTTAGTCCATAAAAAGTAGGAGTATATAGATAGATATTTCAAGAAAGCAGAATATGAGTGCGTTAGTAGGAGTACATAGATAGAAATTTCAAGAAAGTAGAATTTGAATGCCTTAGTAGGACTTCTGAGAGAAATTTCAAGAAAGTAAAATTTTAATGCCTTAATAGGAGTGCTCAGAGAGAAATTTCAAGAAAGTAAAATTTTAATGCTTTAGTAGGAGTGCTCAGAAAGATGTTTCAAGAAAGTAGAATTTTAATTTTAGTAGGAGTACTCAGAGAGAAGTTTCAAGAAAGTAGAATTTTTAATGCCTTAGTAGGGGTGCTCAGAAAGAAGTTTCAAGAAAGGTTTCATTTTGAAAAGCAAGGATACAATGAATTAAGTACAAGATGCTACAACTTATATAAACATCACCAAAAACAATAATTCCTCTAAAGTAATAAGATTACTGATCCCAGTTAACTCTTGCTACTAGTGCATTTTTATTTATCGAAAATTTTATTTAATCAGTGATTATAACACATACTTATTCAAATTGTATTAAAGAATAGTTGGCTGAATGTTTACATGGGAGTTCAAAAATAATAATAAACCAACTTCAATAGTCATATTGGCAGACACTAGATGTTTACATCTAATTGATTTATGTGGATTTTAACCCTTTAGACTCTCAGTTTAACTTTCTTTGGACCAGTACCTTCTAATAATTTAACTTTTTAGGAACAATTAGTAATGTTAATTTGAGGTACCAGAATGATATCTGTTCATAAAATACTGTAGAAAAAAATAATGTTTTATTCTTCAAACAAACTTTAGAACTGCCACATCAATTCTGACTTAAAATATT
Source organism: Sinotaia quadrata (assembly GCA_028829895.1). Classification (NCBI taxonomy): domain Eukaryota; kingdom Metazoa; phylum Mollusca; class Gastropoda; order Architaenioglossa; family Viviparidae; genus Sinotaia; species Sinotaia quadrata. The sequence goes on along the minus strand of CM054184.1, from coordinate 51,787,957 downwards.
TAAGATGTTATACAAGATTTTATTTGGTTATTAGAGTTATCCAATGTTTTCTTATATAAACATTATCATTACTTACTCAACAATAACTTTAGTCTGCACCTGAATATAACTTCTACTGTCTGAACTTAATATTCTTGTGGATAGTGTTAGAATGCATTTAAGTTTAGTATTATGATTTGAATGTGATATTCTACATTTATTAATTCAATTTTTTTTTTTTTTACTGATCTAGTAATATATGATGCATGGATCAGATGAGGATTCACATTCATCTTCTTTATAAATAAAAAAAAAACAACTATTTTTTTAAAGTTTAGCTAATAAATTTTTATTTTAAAATTGTCTAATCATGTCTAAATTAAAAATAACTATAGTTTTAACAATCTGTTCATAATTAAGCTGACCTTTAAACTATTACTTATTATTACCAGAACTGAAAGAGGTTACCTGAGTGAAAAATAAAAACAAAAACCCAGATGTTGTGGCATTATATCATAAAAATATAACCTGATAGCCAAGAAGTTAATTGAGTGATTTGATTCTTGTGACATTTATAATACAGACTCTAGTTAACCCATGTTTAATTAAAATGACAGAGTTACTGCTCCCCATTAAAGTTGTTAGGTCGACCTAACTAAATACTATCACATCACCCATCATTGTAATTAATAAATGGGCATTGCCAAAAAAAAAATAAATATGCATGCATCTTATAAGTATGTGATATTTTGGTGCTAGATAATTTAGTGCCAGATGTTTTGCTATCAGATTTATCAGTAGCAGACTGTCTATTTAATTCTGTCTATATCTTTATACACACAAAACCATATACCTATACATACACATACACAATAGATACATATCTATCTTGCATGCGCATGCATGCACGCACGCACACACACACACACACACACACACTGTCCATGAAATCTATATATAATAGCAACACTTAAATGTCTTGTTTCATCTACTAACCCTTTCCATCCTGCTATGCTGGGCATTGTTAGCTGCTTCCACTTCCTCTATTACGTGTCTGTCTGCATTGCCTACAGCGTCTACCTGTTCTAATGGCTCTTGCCTGACAATCACATCTTCTGGCATTAACTGGTCATTCCAGCCACCAACATCTGCACCTGCTCCATCTAGCTCTGGAAGCTGATCATCAGGAAGATATGCATTCTGGGATATATCTGCACCCAATGGCAGTTCAGCTAACATAGGGTTTTGGCTGCTGCCAAGACCAATGTCTGGAAGCATCCCATTGGATACAAAGCTTGTAGAAGCAGAATTTCGAATGAGAGTAGGTGCAGAGTCAAATGTTCCATCCAGAACATCAGCCAATGGAGCAGAGATGACTGGGTGAGGCCTCTAAAAAGACAGAAAAAGTTTAGGAGCAAAGGAAACTGAAGCATTTCTATTCAGTGAATGTTTAGGAGCAAAGGAAACTGGAGCATTTCTAATCAGTTAATGTTTAGAAGCAAAGGAAACTAGCATTACTAATCAATGAATATAGAGTAGCAAAGGAAACTGGAGCATTTCTTATCAGTGAATGTTTAGTAGCAAAGGAAACTGGAGCATTACTAATCAGTGAATGTTTAGTAACAATGGAAACTGGAGCATTACTTTTATTCAAACAAACTATACTTTCAGTGCAGGGCTTTTTAACTCTTCCTCATGTCAGTGATGCCTAATGTAATGGACGCCTTAATGCTGTCCATACGCTTTTGTCCCTATATAAATAAGGATGTATGGTTATGAGTATGTTCTCTGAGTGAAGGTATCTAGTGAGACTTGCTAGTCAATTGTAGGGAATTTCCATTGAAAAAAAATCTTACAACTTTTGAAAATATGCATAAATATAACTTCTTTTCCCAAATAACCTTTCCATATATAGTGACTATGGCTGCTTGTGCTAGGACTTCAGGCAAAAATGGTTAATGTAAGAAAGTTGCCACAAGACAAGCACAACATGAATTCACTGGCAACTGTGAACTATAAAGCCTTGTTCTAGAAAATGCAACAACCAATGTATTTTCTTTGGTAATTCAGGAATTTGTTCTTGTTTCCCTCTGGTGGTTTCTCAGCAGCACTGATATGACATGTTCCCCCTGTTGTGTGTCAGGTCAGTGTGCAAAGTAGTAATATGGATGTTTTTTCCTTAGTCTTGGGTGATTGATCAAGAGATCTCCTGTTTTCTTCTCTCCAAAAGTGTGAAATTAGACTGATGTCCTTTCAAACTGTTCTATTTTAAAATAATGTAATGAGACTTTATTTTTCTTTTTAACCATTTTTCATTGCTTTGACTCCGTACTCTGTTTATCTGAAGCAATCAAGATAATCAGTTTTGAATTACCTCTCCACAAAATAATCTTTTATAATGGAGTATCTTATGATGGGACGCTTTTCTCCCTACCATCTCACTGCCATGCTAGCTATTGATTTACATTACAAAGGTTGGGATATGATTTGTTTAAAAATTCATGAAAAATTTAAATAGATCAATATTTTTGTTTCTTCTGACTGTGACTATAAGAATTCAAAATATCTGGTCTGAACATATTTTTCCTTTCATTCTGATTTACACCGAAATAACTCCCATCTGTCTCTAAGTCTGTATTGCTTTACAACAATGATTCAAGATAAACCATGGTTACACTGTTTTCAGAAAAGGTCAATTTAGGCTGACTTCTGACAAGTGGTAATAATTTACACGTGACCTGACTAATCTTTTTTTCTCCACTAAATTGTGATTTATTTGTGCATCAGTTTGCAAAACATAAGCAATTATATGTTTTGTCTAACAATTCAAACTAACTTAAAGAGATCTACAACTTTTCAAAAAGTCAGTCTTTACCCTATGTTACTGATTCCAGTAACAGGTACTATGCCTGGATCACATCTTTATGCCCTTTTTCTGATCCAGTAGCATGCCTGGATCTCATAAAGAGGATTCTAATAGTCCATCTTCATCTTAATCAGAAGATGAAGTTAAGCTAACCCCTAGCACTTTCTTTTAGTTTAGTTAGTAACTTTAATTTTTAAAGTAACTCTTTTTGCAATTAATATAATATTTACATATCTTTTCATAAACAGCACCACTTCTAAATTTTTATTAGGGTAACCCCTGCTTTCATGGAACAACTAAGTGATGAAACATCATGAAAATGAGTTGATATAATATTTTCCTTTAATTCCAGGTAATTTTTCACCCATTTTAAACTACTATACTTTTTCCACAAAGGACTGATACAATAAAAGAGAAATAATAACCGAACAAAGTGTCAGAAAAAGTTCTGGGAACTATCTTTTCACAAACATGCTTATACCAGTTGTCATCCATTTTAAATGTATTTTTTATATTCACAGCAGCAAAAAGGAATACTAAAACTATAGGAAGAGAATAAAGGCGGTCAACATTCTCCTTATTTCTTTTATTGATACATACCTCTTGTGCTTCAGTCCTGTGTGGTTCTCCACCAGCAGGACTAAAGTGGACATCAAATAAAGAGGGCTCAGCATCGACAGTAGCATCAAAGCTGCTACTGGCTTGATCTCTACTGGCAGAACTTCTTTGTACATCTGCAATTCCAGAAGGATCCAGGTATGTTGGGAAGGTATTCTGGGCACACAGAAGGTCTGGCTGTCTCCTCCCAACTGCCGATGCTGCATAATATGTAAGTCATTATGAATAATGAAGGCAAAAAGTGACAATGCATTGACTGATTCTGCATTATATGTAAGTCATTAATGAATAATGAAGGAAAAAAATGACAATGCAATGACTGATTCTGCATTATATGTAAGTCATTATGAATAATGAAGGTAAAAAGTGACAATGCATTGACTGATTCTGCATTATATGTAAGTCATTATGAATAATGAAGGAAAAAAATGACAATGCAATGACTGATTCTGCATCATATGTACATCATTAGCAATGATGAAGTCAATGACTTTAGTGAATGATGCTGCCTCATATGTTAAGTCATTATGAATGATGAAGGCAAACAATAACAATGCAATGACTGATACTGCATCATAAGTGTGTCATTAAGAATATGATGGTAATGACAATGCCAAAGCTGATATGCCTTATAGGTCATTATAAATAATGAATTGTAATGGATGATGATGCATCATATTGGTTATTAGGAATAATGACAGAAATGACAATGCAATAACTAATGCTGAACCAGGTAGGGTGTTGTGAGATGGGTAGGGGCAAAGTTAGAGGCTAACAATATGTTACACCTAATGGATTTATTCAAATTTTTAGTTATGGATTTATGTCTTTTAATTATAATAATATAATAATTTATATTATTTTCTTTTACTCTGTTCTCTTTATTATTATTATTTAAATATTTTCTTGATTATTAGCATTACTATTATTACTGTGCTATCATGATTATTATCATTAGTACTGCTTACAATTTGTTTTATAATAAATTTTCTTTTAACTGTGTCACCTAGTGTTACTCTATTTTTTTTTCTGGGCTTTATAGTGATTTTTATTAATGATAATAAAATTGTATTAAGCAAAGTAACTGATATTTACACAACCTTCTAACATCTTAGTTTGATGGGTTCCTTTCCTTTGTCTAACAATGATTTATGTTATAATATTTTGTGCAGTGGGTATGTAATTATTAGCTTATTTAGCCCACTCACACTCGTGCTGGTGCTTTGTAGAGGGATTAAGTTCTGGTAAAGATGCCGGAATGTTATTTTTATTTAGAGAGTCAGTTAAATTTTCTTTCTGATTCTCCTGATAAACATTTTCAACTGTTAGCAGATCCTCACAAGACAGGCTATATTATGTAAATTCACTACCAAATCATAGTTTGGATATTCAGGGCTGTTTCTGTCTAGATCAGTTTTTTTAAAAGTAGGAATATGTTTTACTTATCGTTCTTTAAGTGGGTGTCTGCTTTTTGCTAATTCTGAGTACTGCCTTTGCCAAAGTTTATTTAATTTGTAAGAGTTGCAAAATTTTGCTGAGGGGTTGGTGAGATGTATTTACATTTGCCTGGTTTTTTGTTGTTGTTGTTAGTTTATCAGCCTTTTCATTGCCTGGTTTATTTATATGTGATATCCAAATTATTTTAATCTGATTATCTTTATCAATTAATTTTTAATTTGGTTTGATATCACAGAGGTAATGTCTGGTCTTTCTCCACCATGCTTTTTTTGTAGCAAAAATATTGTGAAGTACTAAATTATACTATTTTATTAACAATAATATTGCACTTATTTGTTTATAACTTTTTTAGCACAACCACAGTTAATATACAGTCATATTATTCTTATAAATTAACTGAAATTAGACAAAATTTATTATTAGTTGTATAATATAAAATTACCCATATATTAAAACTCTGAACATCACACTATTTTTACCAAGGCTATTTCAATTCAGTGGTCATACACATTAACTGTCTCTAAAAGTCTAAGTTGTAGATATGAAAATGTAAAAAATAATTTTAAAAAGCTTGTGCTAACATTATGGATGTTTATAGATCATAACATTAGCTGCTTCTAAGTTGTAGATATGAGAATCTAGAAAACAGTTTTAAAAAAGCTTGTGCTAACACTACCTGTGTTTATAGATTATAACAACTTGCAGAAAAAATTAATTCCAATAATTCAGTTAATAAGTACCAACTAAGTGCCATAGCAATTTTTTTCTTCTTTTGAATTGCTAAAATAAACATGAATTCTCCTTTAATATACATCAGTAACAATAAATGCAAGTAACATACCGCCCCACCCCCACCCCCCACCCAACACACAGAGAATCAGTACCTCATTAAATGAGATTAAGACTTGTAAATTGTTACTTCTATGTCTAATTGCACTGAGGTAATAGAGTCAGATTCACACACTCACACACAGTTTTCAAAAATTATTTTGGTTGTAAACCATGAACCGAACCATTAACTAACCAGAAGCAAAGGCTGCCCAAGAAGAAGATATTGCCTGCCCTCCTTGAATTCCAGAAACTTCCAAAGGATCAGCAGCCTAAAAGGAAACCTCTTCATATTAAAAAGGAATGCTTAAATTCTTAAACATACTTATATTTTGAATAAGTAATTATGAACTTCAAAATCAGTAGATTCATGACAAAATTGTCTAATAGCAATATTAAATGTTATAAGCAAGTAAGCAGATTTGCTTTAGTAATAGTACTGCATTAAGGGCATGCAAACAAGTACAGAACATATACATACTTGATCCATAACTTTTAGGTGTAATGATTAATTGTTAAATGTATAATTTTAATAAATAAATAAATGTTTAAGTTGTTATTCTCATTTTAGTATTATTATTACATACTATCAAGTTCAAGTAAACAGGAATCCATATCAAATACATATATTAATTAATACAAAACATATATATATATATATATAAAATTTCAACTTCTTAAAATGACCTAGCAAAATTTAAGTAGTCAGCAACTTTTATTTCTTAAGTGTTAACAGTACAATAAAAAACATAGCTCTCATTGAAGTAAGAGAGTGTAATATCATATAATAAATGACCATAATTATATATGAGAGTAATTGTACCTTTATCTTAACTTACTCCATTTTATTGTTGCCTATTAATTATTGTTTTATTCCCTTAGTTAAATTTATTATTAAATATATGTACGTTAAGTAGAGTCAAGATCATAAGATGTTTGCCTGGGAGGATGGTTGATGTGTAACAGTGGAGTCCTAGAGACTGGAAGAGTTATTATAGCCTAGCCTATTACAGTAGTCTGTGTGAGTAAATTTACTGCAGTTTTTTTAAATGAATAAAAGCATCAGCAAAATTAACTATGTGATAGAAGGGATAAAGCTGGGTGATCAGGACTGTTTGGTGGAAGGGCTAACTTATGAGCTGGTGCCTATTAATCTCTAGTAGATGTTAGATCTATTTGTATACTCTGACCACTTTTGAATGAGTCCAATAATGAGGTTAGTCTGTTCCCCCAGAAAAACTGTTTAGATGAGAAAACCATGTGACAAATTCTAACAGATATGAATGATTGAGATTTTGATTTTGTTTTTATAGGTTTATTTTATTCTAACTTATGTGTGTTAGATTGTCAGAAATAAATACTGCAGATTATTTTTCAAATGCTTGGAACAGAAAAATTTAGTGTTGTCTCTTTTGAATGTTGCAGGAATTAGTCAGTTAGGTTACTCTGGTTTTGTTTGGTTTCACTGTTACATTTACAGGTATTCAGGTTTAAGCTATGAAGCTAGTTCCAAACAGAGTGGTCATCAGGTATGATATGGAGAAGTTGGTAATTATAAATGCATTAATCTTTGTTTCTGAACTTATGGTACAGAATTAAAATACTTGCTTATAATAAAATTCATGGCATGAATACTAAAGGACATTGCAGGATTTGGAACATTTCGTTGGTGTAATTGTGGATACAGTTATTAAGTTGTAGAGTTGATAGTCAGCTGGTTATACTGCAGTGGCATGTTTACAGGAATTTGTTGAATTGTAGTTGTCAGGAGTCCAGCCCTTATCAGCACTAAGCTGCAGAAAAAGTGTAAACCAGTGTCTGGAGTAGGGTTAATTAGCATTAGTGTGGTTTGTGGTGTCTGGAGTAGGGTTAAAATTAGCATTAGTGTGGTTTGTGGTGTCTGGAGTAGGGTTAAAATTAGCATTAGTGTGGTTTGTCACTCTATGGCAACCCTTTGAAGAAAGACAAGGGCATAGTAGCAACAAGTGGAAGGGTGCCCCTACTTATTTGCTCACTTAAATGAGACAAGCATTTATCCTTCCCACCCTTCTCATTAATTATGATTATTCATTTATTGGCAATGAAAGGGTTAATGCCTATTAAAATATATACATCATACTAAATGTTGAATGAAGTTTCTTACGAAACTAGGCACTTATTATTATGTGTACAATGTCATATATTTTGAACACTAAGTAAATAATTTTGTGCACTACCCTCAAGTCACATCATTATTGGCCAGTTTATTTATTTATGATAATATGCAACTATTCATTTAAAGATTGTTTAATTAGATATACTTAGATTTATGTGACAAAATAGATAAATTTATAAATACAATAAATACATATGAACATATATAAAGAATGCAAATATTTACATATTTTGTTCACTACGTTTTTAATTTTTGCTTAATTGTGAACAAAAATTAAACTACACAAAGTTTTTTAAATGAAACATATAAAGTATTATTATTATTACATCATTAATTATTGTTAAGTAATACTGCTTACCTCAAATCCACCAAACTCCCCCAAATCATCATCTTCATCAGACTGGTGGTTTAGGTAAAGGACAGAAAAGTTAAAAATAAATATTGAAAATATAGAAAGAATGAAAAAGGAATGAACTGAACTTGTGTTCACATGTGCACACACACATTAGTATGCTGATTTAATTCTTTTTAAATTTTCCATAGTTATGTGTTTGTGCACATGCACACATGTTCAGTTGCTGATTTAATTCTTTTTATATTTTCCATATTTAACATGTGTGCATGTGCACACACACAAAAATATAGAATAGTCTAAAGTATACAAGTATGCAACACTTCCATTAGAATTCTTATATAGTAAGTTTGAAACGGGAGGGCTTTCTAACTGATGTAATTCAATCTTTGAGACAGTTTTCTATTTGCCAGTAAGCAGCAAGTAGGCTAATACCTCTTGATAACCATTAATAACTGGTCTGTCAATTATAGTAAAAAAATAAATCCCTTTCCTGACCTATTATTTAAAGGCAAAATTAAAACTATATAATAATCTGTCACTATAAAGTTTGACAACCAAAGGAAATTATGAAAAGGCATTGATATAATCATAAATTATATATACAATTATGTTTAAATTATAACTAACTTATCAGACCATAGCTAAGTGAACTTTCTAAATAGCAATACCTCTTTTGAGAAGCAACTACATAAAAAAAGGTGCAATCATTGAATCAATTTTGAAACAGATCACTGAACTGTGAACAGATTAGAATGGGTCAATTATCAATCACTCAAAACTTTGCATGCATAATTTAACTATATACTTCTTTCATTTCTCCAAGACTGAATCAGACTCAATTTGAAGGACGTATTTTGGTGTATATATTTAAGACTGTAATGCACACAAACATGAAAATATAAAAAAAATAAATATAAAAAATATAAAAAAATACATATATAATAATGAGCCAGAATGTAAGAGAAAGAGAGTTATTTTACAGTATATAATGATCCCCTGTATGCAATAGGCACGTGTCTGTGCATGGGCGTATATTCGCCAAATTTGTTATTTTTACTGAACATTGTTAATACAGTTAGAGTAAACTAGACTTCATACGTGTTTCAAACAAATAAAAAGTGTGCTAGACTTATGACAATAATGAATCACAGAGACTAAACCTTGGAAACTAACAAGTAACATTATGCCAGCTGAATAAGAAATAAAAGTTTATCTTAAGTTTCATTTAGGCTTACGACTTCTGGACGTGCACTATTCTGCCTTCCACTCATTATGCATAAATTCTGCTTGCTTTTCAAATAAGAATAAAATAATTCGTTGTTTGAACTCTCTGTGATTTGTAAACAAACAAGCCTTCAAACAGACATCTTTTTTATTCGTCCGTGGACGCTGACATATTTGAAATGGAGTGATGGGAAACAACAGGAATAATACATTTATATAATACCTGTATAATATGTAGTTATATAACAAATGTGCGTGTATTATTTTTAAAAAACAGAATGCATTACTATTAAATCCTGTTCAATAGTTCACAGCCTGTCTCATAAATTGTATGACGTCATCCGAACAGTCTTTGGCCAATCGATATTAGCCTATTTGGCAGAACCACCTAATACTACTATTCAGTGCGGGATATACTGTAGTGTAAGTTGTAAGAGGTGTGTGCAACTTTCCATCCCCCCTTCAGAAAATAGGAGGGAAAGCAGTGGCTACAAAAGAACTGAGAACACTACATAACGCCGTCGTGAATGTCAACACTTCACTAAATTTAACAAGCCAGCCGCGAACACTAAATTTGACTAACACACTCTGCTACCAACACCGTTAAAGAATAAATACAATAAAATCCTGTAATTTATTATGCAAATTTTAAAAAATAAGTACGCACGCAACACCGACTACAAAATGCCGGCGCCAGGAAGCACCTCCCCTCCCCAATCACTAATTGCATGTGCTTTTTAACTACAAACTATATATTGTATTATTTATTTGCCCTCAAGATATATTTCCGCTTTGTTCCTGAGTCAGCAAACGTTCTACAAAATAGTATATATTGACATCCTATTTCTTCTGGACTGGACTTGTTGGGCTTACGCACGCACTCCTGTGGCGTAACTACTGCTCCCCACCACCCCGCCTTCAATGCTTGGGGCCTTTCAACAGAAGGGGCCAATATTTGTTCTTTCAAAACAAAAGTACTTGAAATTTGAAAAATATCCACACTGGTCAAGTTTTTACAGGGCGCAGGGCAAGACTCGACACTGGCTTCGACAGGTTGATTCTCTGTGGGACTGAGAATGCTTGAAGTGAGTGGAAAAATTGAAGTGGGGAAACCAGTATTCGAAATTACGCCTCTAACGCAATCTCTTAATGCCTTAAAAGCCAATTTATTTATATACAAAGCTACGACTGCAATATTCAGTAATAACACTGGGCAACATCAAATTTGCTTTCTAAGATATTTTGACGGATTTATGAGAGTTGCATTGTGCTGGATTCAAAATTGACATAGGTTTTGTTCAATCAAGTTTTTGATCAACTTTTTGATCTATTGCCATATTATTTATTTTTTTTACATGTAAGGGTATTTATATGATGTAAAATTCTTTCTTATTAATTTTACATAATTATGAAGAGGTTACATAAGCTAATTTTTGAATAATTGATATAAGTGATATTTTTCTTCTTAATTAATGAAATGGAATCGGCCAGAAGACATTGCAAAAATAAACCCGATGTATTTTACTACATCTGCGGCGAATCCAGTAACAGGTTTTATAAAGCGTGCTTACCATGCTTATTTTGGTATAAAACTTGGTGACCAGGATAAAGTTTGGGCGCCCCACATGGTATGCAAGACATTCACCGATAATCTGCGTCGTTGGACCAAGGGTAAGAGTTGTCTGAAGTTTGGAATTCCTATGGTTTGAAGGGAACCGACAAAAGTCACTGACTGCTACTTCTGCGCTATTCATTTGATTGGCGTTAACAGAAAAAACCAGAACAGCCTTAAGTATCCCGATCTTGAATCAGCACGTCGTCCAGTAGCTCATTGTGATGAAATTCCAGTACCTGTCCCTGAGAACTTACCGACATTAGTGAAGAAGATTTCTCTAGTGTTGAAGAATATGAAGAAGAAGAATTAGTGGTTCTTGATGATGATACTCCAAATCCTTTCTCGCAAAAGGAACTAAATGATCTAGTTTGCGATCTCAGCTTGTCAAAGTCATCTGCTGAACTTGGCATCCAGATTTAGGGGAATTAACTTCCTTTCTGACAGTGTTTGCATCACCTTCTACCGCAACAGATATGAAGAGTATCTAAGTTTTTTTCTCTACAGAGAAGGACCTGGTGTAGTGTTAAGATATTGCACAGATTCTGCACAAGCTTGGAGTGCCACAGTATAAACCTGAATATTGGAGATTGTTCATTGACAGCAGCAAGCGATCACTGAAATGTGTTCTGCTACACAATGGCAACCAATTTGCCTCTATACCTCTAGCTCACTCGACTACACTGAAGGAGAGGTATGAAGCGGTGAAGTACGTGCTGGAGAAATTTCGTTATGATCAGCATGGATGGTTACTTTGTGTTGACCTGAAGATGGTAAACTTTTTGTTGGCGACAACAGTCTGGGTTCACCAAGTACCCATGCTTTCTGTGCATGTGGGATAGTAGGGACAAAGCTCAGCATTACACGAAGCAGGACCGGCCTATACGGGAGGAATTGGTACCTTGCAAAGCAAAGAACCTCATAAACAACCCTCTGGTGGACAGAGACAAGATACTTTTCCCACCGCTGCACATTAAGCTTGACTTAATCAAACAGTTCACCAAAGCTCTGGACAAGGATGGTGGCTGTTTCGCTTACTTGTGCCATGCTTTTCCAGGGTTGACCAGTGAGAAGTTGAAAGCTGGCATTTTTGATGGTCCACAACTCCGTAAGCTGATAAGAGTTCCAGAGTTTGAAAACTCAATGAATGAAGTGGAACTGGAAGCGTGGAAGGCTTTTGTTCTGTTCGTGAAAAACTTTCTTGGCAACAATAAGGCAGGAACTATGCAGAGCTTGTTGCCAATATGCTGACTGCTTTCAGAAACCTTGGATACAACAGGAGCATCAAAATGCATTACCTATTCTCACATATGGATCAATGAACGACCAGCAAGGGGAGAGATTTCATGATATGAAAGAGAAGGAGACCAGGTATCAGGGACGCTGGGATGCTGTCATGATGGCTGATTACTGTTGGACTCTAAAGAGAGACATCCTTACTGCCGAACATTCTAGAATTTCAAAGAGATGGAAGTTCATGCCCTGAATTTTGAACAATGATGACCTAATATTGAATTTATATGTACTTACCTTTATCAATGTCTACTATTCAATGTAGCCTACACTAATCAACTTTTGTAACATTTAATAAATGAATTGTGCTAGAAAACGATTATTAAAAATTTCATTTTTTTTAATTTAAAAAACTATTTTGGAAGAGAAATATTAACAAAAATTGCCTAATAATGTTACAAAAATATAATCGATTTAGTTATAAGATCGGATTTTTAAAAATCGAATTAGCACAAAAACATGACCTGATAAAAAAAAAAAACGGATGTCATTTTTCGAATTTAGCAGTGCAAATTGTTTTAAATCAGTTGAAAAACTTTTTAAAAATTTTTTTGTGGCGTAGTATAATTGTAATCCAATTTCTATCCGGTACTAGACCGAAGTCATCCTTTGGCAGGGGGAGAATGGGATGGGGACACTGCTTCGATCATTAACTGAATTTAAAAAAAAACAACAACTAAATTTATCCAATTCTAAAACTCCATGATGGATATAAAGTTTAGATTGTTTACAACTAAATATGATGTGAGATGAATAGTATTTACTAGACCATTTATATGTGCTCCACATTACTAGTTTTATATTTAAGCAATTCGGAATGTTGACTGACAGGTACTGAACAATATTGCACATGTGATTTCCATACGCAGGCTATTTTTTAAAAAAAAGTTTGCTTATCAGATAAATGATTCAAATTTACATCACTAGAAATTTTTTAGAAGATATTAAACCATACTTTTAACTGATCAATGTGTTTTCACTCATTTAATCATTGAATTTAACTAGAATTATTTAAAAACAATAAACACTTCGGTTTCTGACATTATTAACCTTATCACGTGTGTACATATATGAGTAGCCAAGAGTTAAAAGTTCCAAGTTCGATAACTTCCTTGAAAAAAGAGGTGAAAACTCACCAATCATTTTACACACGATGTAAATTATATGCAGATGACCTTTCCTTTTACCCACGGCACATAGGAACCATCATAATATAACGTGTACCGAGTAGCGAAGTATTTAGGATGACGACTGTTGCCAATTTTTGCTTCAAGAAATTGTACTTTAAACCAGCATACAGTTAGGGGTCTTCATATACAAAGAAGCCTCGGACTAAATAAGCAACAGCAAAACGTAAGTTTATTTTTATCATGCTCTGAGGGTCTCGGCCTTAGTGACAGGATTTACTACAATACCAGTGACAGACGGCATGATTAGCCTCCCGCTTAGCGTGATCCAGTAGTGTTACTATATTTATTTGACTAGAAACATCCAGAAATAATTTGTCTTGTGCATAGTTCTTCATTTTTTAAATAAACTTTTGAATTTCACGCTTATTTTTCTTTTGTTAAAATCAGTCTGCAATCACGGTCTTTTCCGGAAGTGATTCCGGCTTTAAGTTTTCATAAAATTGTTTAAATTTTAAAGAAAAATAAAACAAATACAAACATATGCTCTTGTATCGTAGCTTATTATTTCTGTCACTTTGATGCTGAGCGATAGTGAAATTAAAATATGAAAGCTTATATTTTGAAATGCTATGTAATTGTAAGTGTGAAAGAAATACAATAAATATGTATATTATAGTGTTTGATATAATTGAAAAAAATATATATTCGCACTAGTATGTTCAATAAAATAAGTAAACCTTTTAATCCCACCAGAATTTATAATCCTTAGCCTTTTAAAATTAAATAAATAAACTCTTGAGTCCTATTAAAATTGAAAAGTCCCACATATATATTTTACTCAAATTCTGTGTTAATAACTTAATGACATAATACTAATAGTCTCTGGTGGACTGTGAATAAGTTATAGTGTATATTCAATTATTATGCTTAACAAGTAAAACCTGATTGATTATAGTATAACTAGTTGTAAATTGATATAACTAGAAAATTGCTATTAGTATACTATAACCGGTATTTGTAATAGTAATTTAGTATAGAGTATTTATCATTAAAAAGTAAAATCTATAACGATTTATCTTTGCTTTAACAGACTATGCACATTTTCTTCTTTTTTTTTTTGTTAACTCTTTTTGTTAACCATAACTCCACAAGTATTAACTACTATAGTAGAAATAAATATGCTGTAAATAAAGTTCACCTAGTTAAAATGTATGTAAATTTTGTAATGCTAATAAGTCTATTAATCATTATTACTTAATTATATAAATAAGTTCCTGATATGGACTAGAAGAAATAAGTTTATTTCTGTTTAGAAATCATAATAAAGTAAACTTAGTGATGTTTATTTCATGATGAATAAAAGAGGGGGTTGATCATAACCAAAGAGTCATCATATCTACTTTGTACTTGTAATCAACTCCATGCAGGGTCAGATGTGATGTGATATCAAAACTTCATTTGATTTAAAACTAATACTTTTTAAAATAAGACTAATACTTTTTAATTAAATAAGACTAAATACAAAAATTGCAAAAGTTATTGAAACTAATATATCTTTTATATGTATATATAATCCACCTATTTTAGTGTCATATGTCATTTGTGACGATTTGTCACTGAAGAGGCTTGTACTTGAATGTAGTGTTAAAAAAGTTATATTTGTCTATAAATATAATCTGGTAAATTTTAACAGTACACACAATGTATCTATTATGCCACATGTAAAAAGTATGTATAATTATAAACATGAATCTCAAGATGGCAATAATGAAAAGGATTAATCAATTTTAACTTTCTTTGCTGACAGCAGCATACCTAAAACTAAAAGAAAAAAGGAATAATTTATTTTTGTACTTTAAAGTAAGCTTTAGATGCAGTGTGTGTGTTGTATGTGTGTGTGTGTGTAGTGCAGTTGAATATACATTGAACATATTACTGATTTGTTAATGAAGGAATGAAATAAGCTTCAGCATTACACCACTCTTCCTTTCATTATATCACTAATTAGATAAAATCAAATGCAGAGATGACTTTATCAAATCTTTCTGGTATTCTTAACAACACTTCTCTAAAACAAATCTTCAGGTTTGCATAGTAAACATTAAAATAATTATATTATTTGTACTATTTTAATTTAATTAATAAGATTACAAAATGAATTACTTTTTAAATTGAATACTTTGTTGGCTAATAAAATAATTATTACTTTATTTAAGAATCATATAAGTACTTATGCATGTTTTCTACCATTTTTGTAATTTTGTAAAGTGATAGTCTGATACAATAATATTAATAAAGTAAAACAGGTCCTATCAAGTATCATAATTCATATGTATGTTTCTTACCTTCATTGATAAAGTGATATAAATGTCATACATGTGTTATACATGTGTTATATGTGTACTATTGAAGGTTTTTTTTTTTTTTTTTTTAACCTTTTTATGGTGGCCATAAAGTCTTAACATTTACTGATTTAGCTTTTTTTTTAAAATAAAGGATTTTATTATATGACCGATTGCATTTATTAAATTTTAAAATATTAATTCATTATCTTTCACAAATTTACTTCATTTCAGCATTATAATTTATATTAATAATTGTAATTGTTTAAATTATTTGCATTTATAGTTGTATCCTTTTCTTTTCACCACTGTTATCAATCAATAAAACTTATTTTAAAAAAATAGCCTTGATATGTAATACCTTTTGGTTTGTAAACTTAGGTGTGCATTAGTTTTTGAATTATTGCAGCATTAATTTCAGAAACTCTCAGGCAATAGTAGTAGTTCTTTTAGTTTTACTGTTTTAAAGTATAGTTCTAGTGCTAGTACTTGGTAGTAGGTAATAAACTAGCGCTAGTACTTGGTAGTAGGTAATAAACTAGTGCTAGTACTTGCTAGTAGGTAATAAACTATAAAATATTACTTGTACATGCTCTGAAATGTTGCTTTGTAGAACCTACTCCTAGATTTAGAAATAAAATACACATTTTTATATATTTAATTTAATTTTAATTATATATTTAATTAACTTCATATATCAATGATCTTTTTAAAAACAAATTTTCAGGAAAGAAGGCTAGATATTTAAAATAAAAGACTAAATCTGTGCTATTGTGTTACCTCTTCAAAATATCAATGGAGCACCCACATTATCATCATGATTCAGCTGGAGTGTCAGAAATGGTTCCTAGTCACAGCGAGTGTACAGATGTGAAAAGCATTGACAGTGTCGAGTTGACAGTACCCAAATACTATACTGGAAAGCATATTTTTATTACTGGAGCAACTGGATTTATTGGCAAAGTTTTGATTGAGAAGCTTCTGCGATGTTGTCCAGATTTAGAGTGCTTATACCTTCTGATTCGACCTAAAAACAGTCAAGACATACATCAGCGCATCAGTGAACTGACTAACAGTAAGGTAAGATAAAGCATTACTCGCCATTAGTTTTACTTTTTAACTTTTATGACTCCATTGTTAACAAACATTTAATGCATTTTAAAGAAAATATTATTCTAACAAGCAACTCTTCATTTAGTATTGATAGACCTTTGAATGTTTGATATGCTTCATTAAAATTCCAATGATCTGAACAGCTCTCCTTCCAGGTTTTGTCTCACATCATTTGCTTTTGAAAGTGACAGTGTTACTTCTATAAAACTTGTGTTACTTGTGTTTTGATCTTTCTCAGGTCAGAGGTCAGGTTTACTATTGATTCTTCGATGTAGGCTAGAAGAAAACAAGCTCTTTCTCAGAACATTTTAATTACTCATCTGATAAAATTAAGATGTTCTGACTTCAGAAATCTACTGCTTTTAAACAGGAGCTCCACATACTTTTATTATAATGATTTATAGAAATCAACTATCTTGTCTTCATTTCTTAAGCTTAGACCATCTGGATAGCAAGTAAAGTATCAAGACCATCTAATGTAAAATATCAAGGCCATCAGAATTAAAACCTTTATAACCTGAATAACAAGTAAAATATCAAGACTACAAGACCATCTGAATAGCAAGTAGAGTATCAAGGCCATCAAAATAGCAAGTACTGAAGTAGAGTATCAAGGCCATCTGAATATCAAGTAGAGTATCAAGGCCATCAAAATAGCAAGTAAAATAGCAAGTAGGGTATCGAGACCATTAAAATAGCAAGTAGAGTATCAAGCCATAAAAATAGCAAGTAGAGTATCAAGGCCATTAAAATAGCAAGTAGAGTATCAAGGCCATTAAAATAGCAAGTAGAGTATCAAGGCCATTAAAATACTCCACTATCAAGGTCATAAAAATAGCAAGTAGGGTATCGAGACCATAAAAATAGCAAGTATAGTATCAAGGCCATCAAAATAGCAGGTAAAGTATTATGACCATCTAAATAGCAAGTAAAGTATTAAGGCCATCTAAATAGCAAATAGAGTATCAAGACTAAATAGCCAGTAACACATCTAGGCCACCTGAATAGCAAGTAAAATATCAATCAGTCTTGGTTTATAGCTTCCCTGTCTATCATTGCTTCTCATTATTTATTGATTCTAGCTTTTGATGACTTGAAATTATTCAACCTTAATAATTACATCATTTTCACTATAAAAATTTACATTACTTGTGCTGCAAGAATCTAATCCAGCTTAAATTTTAAAAAAATGATTATGAGATGGCAAAGCAATATGCAATATGGATACATTAAATTTGAACTGTTGAAGCATTGAAAGATCTTGTTTAATATTGACCAGGAACAGTTTTAAGTTCCTGACCTTATATAAATTATAATAGAGTTGTCTTTATAACTTTTTGTTTTTAGTTAGTTGCAGCAAACTTTCCAATTTGGTGCTTATCTTTTAAAAAGCAGCAAAGTTGTGTCATGTGTGAGATACCCTTGATGTCAATTGCTTGACTTTGTACAGTTTTAGTTGTTCTTTTGTGGTATTTTGTAAATGTGAAATTTCTTGACACACCTGACTTTAATTATCCATTCTTCCTTTCATATTTGATATTCATAATTTGAGCAAATTCTTTTAAAAAATAATATTATAATTTTTATTTATAATAGGAATCTCAAATGTCTGTAATTTTTTAAAAGCTAATGTTAACATTTTTTTTACTATAAAAGTATAAGCTTTCATCATATACAAAATTGAATTAAACATTTATAATATATTAGTTTTTTTAATTAGTGATTTTTTAAACGCAGTTTATTAAGCATTTATTTTACATAATCATATTTACCATTTACATGCAAGCATCTCCATATCTGTCAAAAAAATGACAGTATCTTCCTAATTCTGCAAAATTATATTTTCTTGATAAATAAAACATTAGATAATGAATTAATAAATTTGTTTTTGAGGCTAATGCTAGCATTTAATAAAATATGCATTATGCTTATATAATGCAAATGTTATCTGCTTATGGTATAATGTGGCTGTTAAAAATTCCTGGCACACAAGTGTCAATTTTTTAAAATGGTTGGTTCCATATGTCAAAGCATTTAAGTATTGGAAGGGTTATATGTTCATATATATAAAATTATAAATATGTCGCCCAAAGGGCTGTGCATAATATGTCACACAAAGGCAATGCATATCACATATTACACAAAAAAAAAAGAATGTGGAAGAGTTGAGAAAAGTGTGGTATGTTGTGGTTGGGGCTTGTGGGAGGCATTGTAGTGCAAGAAATTGTGGCATTATATCTCTGCTTGTACTCTCTCAGTGTCTCTGCTTTTTTATATGCTATGTCGTTTTTGTTTTTAATTTTATAGAATGATGCAATATTTCAATCTGACTGATCCCCAGCACCACCACTAACAACAATAAATATGAGAGTTGTAACTTTTGTATCCTATCTAAAATACTTATTATATAATTTGGTGTTATTACCATTTTAAAGCTATTTTAGATAAGTACAATGCTAATAGAGCACAACTAAGTAATATATTAACTTAATACTGTAATACTAATAGCACATTTCTTAGCATTTTTAAAAATTAAAACAAAAGTGTGCAATTTTTTATTTTATTTTTAAAATTTTGTTTTTATAAATATAATAATACCTTTTAGGGGGTCTGTTTTGAATCAGTGAGTTGCATTACTACAACATTTAATTTGATATATATCTTCAGAAATTAGCGAGAGATTTTTGTTTCCCATAAAAAAAATGTTATTATTTTAATTTTTATTAATCTGCTTATTTTTATTCAGTACAGAAAGCTAAGAAAATTTTACTCCTGTCATGATTAAATGATAAATCTAAGGGTATTGAAATATTAAATTCTGTATTAACTAATTAAGAGTAAAAAGAGATTGGAACTTGTAATTATGTCATTATTTTCATTTTATGAAAAGGGAAATGGGTTTCATTTTATCCATTAATTTTGTTAACGTACAGTTTTTTATTTGTAAATGTCTAATAACTACTTCATCTACTTGTAAACCCATTCTTGCATTATTATAAATGTATATGCTGTATTCCCCACTTCTCCTCCCTATTTATAATTATATATATATATATATATCACTTTATGTGCTTTATATTATCTGTAAAACATTCTTACAATCTAGGCTGTATGGTTGCATTTTTATTATTTGAAATATCAATTATTATTATTAGATTTAGAAATTTTTAAGATTTATTAAATAAATATTAAAAATAAGATGATTTAAGAAAATGCAATTTATCTCTAACATTGTTGCTTTATTTGTAATATTGAAATGCTAAATGCATGTATACCTTCTTTGAATATGCAGTGTTTTCTTATTTGTGGAGACAATAAATATTGAGGTGTTTAGTAGTAGTCTGAAATTATTGAAAGTGTAAGCACATTTTAAAAAAAGACATTGATTAGTTCTGTATTCTTTAATATTTTAGTACAAATATGATTTTCTTTTTAAAACTAAAAGTAAAATTCTTTTTCTGTTATTTCCAACAAAGCACTATCAAATGACAATGAAATTGTTCAGCTGTTCTATGTTTCTGGTTATCTCTTTCATTTGTTATTGATTTTATTTTTCAAGACCAAAGCAGGTCACACCTATGCCATATGTTCAGCTGTAATTAGTTTGCACCTGTGCCATAACTAGTTAAACAGTTTACATCTGTTTCTCACAGTTGACTATAACTAATTAGTTCACATATTTGCCACATTTTTAGTTATAACTCTTTAAATAGTTCACACATGTGCCACAAGTGTTGATCAGTACTAATAAGTACAATGTTTAAATAGAATATAGCACAATGATTGCATATGAAAAGTACAGTTTCTTTATGTGAGATGGGTTTATCTGCTTCAATATCACTATCAGTCATTGCACTCACCATATGATTCAGCTTACAACAGTAGTTCAAAGTTTCCATGTCATCTGTCACCACACCTTGTATTTGTGGTTTGTTTATCATTTCAAATATGTAGTGCATCACTTCAGAGATACTGTCCATTATTAATTCATGATTTTTGTTTAAGTTTAATCTGTAATAATAAAGTAAAAGCAAGTGGTTGTTGAAAAAAAGTCACTATATTAGTATAGTGTATTGATATGGATGTGAGATTGTCAGTGTCACCGCTGCACATGTATTAGATCATTTTTATGTTGTACTTTTCTCTCCCATGTGTTTATTTCTCAAGTATTTTAGTAATATTTTGTGTACTTGCCCTAACACTTTTTAGCAGAGCATCCAGCTATTTAAACCATGCATATATTTGTGTGTGTTTACTCATGTATTTTTTGTTTTATTGTGAGTATTTCTGTGTATCACTATATGATCTTTAATTAATTATAATTATATAAGCACATCCCTGCCGTGTGGCAATTAAAAAAAAAATTTGCCTAAAGACGTTGCACTCACACTCAAAGATATCAATCTGTTTGTCTGTGAAAACATGTTTAATGACTGGCAAACTTCTTAAGGTCTTGCAGTATTTACTTTCTAATTTGAACCACAGATTCTGTGGAACAATGAAAAAGTGTTTTCTTAGTACAATGGACCCACATATAATACTGTGTTTGTATAATGATACTCACATAATGTTGCACCTTCCATAGATACTTGTGAATTCACATAATGTAATAATTGCATATAAAATTAACATGATCATGTGAAACAGGCACTGTTGAGCTACTTTTATGATCTCTCAGTCTCATCCAATCAGCAATCACTGTTGCAGAATGTTTGCCAATGTTTTTAGTTCACTGCATTTTTCTTGTGAAAATGAGCTCCCTATAAATTATAATTCTTCAATATTTCATTAATCAAAATCTTTATTAATTAATACTTAAAAATACATGTAAAGGAAAACAAGTCAAGCAAAACAATTTTATTGCAAACCAAGCTTGAAATAATAACAGATTATTAAGAATAATGTCAATATAAGTGTGATTATGGCTGAGTATGTTTTAACCTTCGTAAATAAATTTTCCAGCCTAAACCTCAGCCTAAGCCTAAGGTAATAAATTAATCCATATTTATTATTTAATCCAAAAAATTGTTTAACGATGTAGATTACATTTATTTACTATAATTCCCATATTTGCAAAATGTTAATTTTACATGACATTACTTTTCCTGCATTGAATTAATATGTTAATTGTTATTCGAAGGTCTATGTACTTATTGCTTTATCTCCCCTCTGATCCTCTTCAGAACCTAAACTGTAAACTGATACAGTAATATAGATAGGTAAAAGTAACACTAATTTTTTTGATTAGATAATACATGTACTTTGGATTGAGTATAACATATTTAAATATTTAACAAACAATCTTCACAATTGATAGTTCAGACCTATGCCATATGCTTAGCTACAACTAGTTAAACAATTCACATTGTACCACATATTTAGCTATCTTACCTCTCACTGTTCATGTTAAGGGTGTGGATGGGAAATTGTTTTCAACATCTAAATTATAATTGCTCTTGTGAGTCTGACCCCACTTTTGCTTTCTTCATTATGTTGCCTATTAGTACATTTAAAAATTAGATATTATGTGTCAAGTCTTCTTCAGACACATTATAATCTTCAATTGACTTTGACCACCTTATTTATTTGATCTCTGGTCATAGATCATACATGGTAATAGATGTCTATTTCCTTCAGATGTTTTGCATCCTCATGGTGTAAATATTGTTCTGTGTAGACCACACAAATTTACTTTTAAACGTTGACTCAGTTTGCAGCAATTTTTATATTATTTTCATGTTAATTAAAATCTCTAATCACTTATAAATGATGTGCATCTCAAAAATCCTGAGCCAGGCTTTGATAAGTGAGTACATGGGCTAACATTATAGTAGGTTGGAGACCGAGCCCCAATCACTTTCATGCAAGTCCATCACCCTATACTTAAAAACCACCCAACATACTCTACTGATACAGTGATAGTGATCCAAATGAGGAAATATCTGGTTTAGTTTATGCTGCACTACTCTAGTGACCTTGTTCTATTTTTTTTTATTAATAACTCTTGACATATTGATACTGTAACTAGCCTGTAATAATTATATGTAACAGTTCATATCGTACTCTTCTGATGACTTGACTCTTAGCACACTAACACTGAAACTGTCAGTAAGCATTATCTGCTTCAGTTTATGATGCACTGTTCTGATGCTCTTACGTTTTTATGTGGAATTGACTTTTAAAATAAAATAAATTGACACATAGAAACTGTCAGTGTCACTGATCCACTGTAAACATCTTTCAGCACAGATCTTTTAAGTGAAAGAACAAACTTAGCTAAATACACATATCTTTTCAGTGAAAAAACTAACTTAGTTAGATGCACATATTTTTTCAGTGTAAGAACAAACCTAACTAAATCACAGATCGTTTCAGTGTAAGAACAAACTTAGCTAAATGCACCAATGTTTTCAGTTCAAGAATAAGCTTAGTTAAATGCACAGATCTTTTCAGTGCAAAGAACAACCTAATTAAATGCATAGATCAGGGGTCACCAAAACGGTGCCCGTGGGCACCAGGTCACCCGCAAAGACCACGAGTCGCCCACAGGCCTTTTCTAAGTCTTCACATTATTAATAATGTATAAAGGCAAACTAGAAGAGTGTATCAAACTGGTAGCCCTTCGTATGACTCAGTACCCATGAAGTAGCTCTCAGTATCAAAAAGGTTGGTGACCCCTGGCATAGATCTTTTCAGTGCAAGAGCAAACTTAGTCAAATACACAGATATTTTCAGTGCAAGAACATAGTTAAATGCACAGATCCTTAAAGTGCAAGAACATAGTGAAATTTGCAGATCATTACAGTGCAAAGAATAAACCTAATGTGCAGATATTTTCAGTTCAAGAACAAACTTTATTAATTGCACAGATCTTTTCAGTTTAAGAACATAGTGAAATGTGCAACTCTTTTCATTGTAAAAAAACAGTGAAATGCACAAATCTTTTTCTGGTGCAAGAACAAACTTAGTTAATGCACAGATCTTTTCAGTGCAAAGAACAAACCTAGTTAAATGCACAGATCTTTTCAGTGCAAGAACAAACCTAGTTAAATGCACAGATCTTTTCAGTGCAAGAACAAACCTAGTTAAATGCACAGATCTTTTCAGTGCAAGAACAAACCTAGTTAAATGAACAGATCTTTTCACTGCAAGTACATAGTGAAATGCAAAGAACAAACCTAGATAAATGTGCAGATCTTTTCAGTGCAAGAACATAGTGAAATGTGCAGATCTTTTCAATGCAAAGAACAAACTTAGTTAAATGCACAGATCTTTTGAGTGCAAAGAACGAACTTAGTTAAAAGCACAGATCTTTTCAGTACAAAGAACAAACATAGTGAAATGTGCAGATCTTTTCAATGCAAAGAACAAACTTAGTTAAATGCACATATCTTTTCAGTACAATGAACAAACCTAGATAAATGTACAGATCTATTCAGTTAAAAGCACAGATCTTTTCAGTACAAAGAACAAACATAGTGAAATGTGCAGATCTTTTCAATGCAAAGAACAAACTTAGTTAAATGCACATATCTTTTCAGTACAATGAACAAACCTAGATAAATCTACAGATCTATTCAGTGCAAGAACAAAGTGAAATGTGCGGATCTTTTCAGTGCAAAGAACAAACTTTGTTAAATGCACAGATCTTTTTAGTGCAAAAAACTTAACTAAATGCGCAATCTTTTCAGTGCAAGAATAAGCCTACATGTAAATTAAACTTTCTGGACAGAATTAGCTTAATTTAAATGAAGTCAGAATCACTGAAATTGATATGTGTGGATTGCTATGTGGATGGAAGACAAATATTGAAATCTAAGAGATATTTTCCCCTAAATGCCACTGATCTCTTTAGCCCCGTGTATAGAGTGATTAACATTTTATTCTCATTATATATTCTATATCATATTATGAATGCAGTATTTTTCAGTGTTTGAACTACAATCTAAATGTATATTATTAAGTAATCCTTATGCTTCTTATACAAATTAGATTTAAAATATATTTTCAACACACTCAAGAATAAATGATATATTTTTTTAATTAGTTTTACTTGTCTCTTGATTGTTATATCTACTTTGAAATTTTTTTTAAAACTAAAACTTGTAAAAGGAAGATATTTTTAAGATTAATAAGAATATGGTTCCATAGTTTACGTTTAGAAATTGCAAGTTAATTCCAACATAAAGATAATATCCAGTTAAATTTGGATTGCTTGGCAAGTAATTTATTTGAATACATATTTTAATAGATATTCTATATTGATAAGCATTAAGCATTTAAGTTTTCCTGTTTAAATCAGCTATTCTCTTGTTTTCACTTAGCAAGCTTTTGCAGTCCTGGATTTATGCATGTCATGTGTTTTGTATTCTGACTAGTTAAGATTATTAATGTTGTCTTTATTATTGTTACTCATGTTAGTGTTATAAAGAATCAGTATAAATAAAACACTCTCAAAAGTCTCATAATAGAACATATATCTTTCTCTTTCATTTATAGAGCATGTATGATCAATTCGGCTGGATTAATTTGTGTAATGGGTGTATTAAAAACCTCAGATTAGGAAGGTTTATTATTAATTGTACAGTTTACACTTAATATTATTCATTTGTGTAGATTGTGTTTTATTATGTGAAATTATGTACATGTTCATATTTAGCCCTCTGAAGGATATTAGTGTTAAATGTTAAACAAAGCACAAAAAAGCCAGTTATTGTAACTGAAAAACTGTGTGGTAAAGAATGGTTTGGCAGTGTAAAACTGTTGCCAAGAACAGACAGACTAGTTTTGCAGTTGCAAAAGTTTTTATTTTAAGAGCTCTCTCAAAAGATGTTCAGGCATAATATTTGTCCAACTTGAAAACTGTCCCCTGAATGGAGAAAGAATGTCTTCATTAACCAAATTTCATAATTAGTACTAAGGATATTATTATGACTGTCATTTTGTCAGAAGGAGAGCGTTTATAAGTTATATCAAGATGGAGTACATACAGGAATCATTTCATTACATGGATCAATTTGGACAGGTACATGGGGTTGGAATCAGGCCTTGCGCCCGCTTCTGTAGTGACAAGAATTAATTGTTAATAGAGAAATAGTGTGTTAGTCTCTAGTGGTTTCTAAGAGTGACCAGAGCAGCAAATGCATATAATTATAAGTATAACCACTAGCAAACACACTGAACTTTTTGTTGCTTCACCTGAAAGAATGCATCCTTTAATCATTGTAATTTGTATAGCATATTTTGTATTAATAAAAGAAAATATTGTTAGTAATTTATTATTACAATAATAATGAAAACTTGATATTTTAAAATTAATTAATTTTGATGATTATTTTTTCTTTTCCTTTTTAATTAGCAGCTTTATCATGTGATTCATCTTTACTTGCTGATTCCCAAGATTCAGAAGACTACTAATTTAATCATCTTTTATACTTTCTCACTTGCAGAATTTTTTTTAGTTTGGAAGGGGTTTATTTGTGCCTGGGTGTGCTTGTGTGAAGAACTTAGCTACTTTTGAGGTTTTCCTCTTTGACTTTGTATTTATCCAAAGGTTTGGGGATAACTTTGATATATATATATATATATGGCTACAAAATACAATAAAAACATTACCTTTTTAAAGTGACATGCAAAACCTAATGTTAATTTTTAACTTCTAATGTTCTATTTTGTTACTTTTTCAGCTGTTTGACAAGTTGCGCAAAGAGCAGCCTGAATTTGAAAAGAAGATAGTTCCGGTGTGTGGAGATGTTGTTCTCCCAGATTTGGGCATTTCTGATCATGACAGGCAGATACTGTTAAAAAATGTGCACATTGTATTTCACAGTGCAGCTACCGTCAGATTTGATGAAACACTCAGGCAGGTTTTTAATATAATTAAAAATAATTCATTAATAAATTGTTTAATAATTAATATAGTTATAATTGTTTTTAGAACAGATGTGTTAATATAATTAAACTGTGATATTATAATACTAAATAATAGAATTGGAACTGAACAATATAGTTATAATGATTTAAATGCCAAGTGAACAGGAATCTATTTGAAGCATATATATATACTTTAAAAAACATATTATTTCATTAATGTCAAAATTTCTAAACCTCATGGCCAAGTTTATTTAACCAGTAGCTTTTATAAATATTATTTATAAATAAAGTGGAATAGAAACCAAAATAAAATTTAAGATATGCAATAACACTTGGCATTCATATAGCTCTTTTCCTTTTGTTAACCGCCATACCTCCAGTGTAATAGAATGACTTTTTTTGGTGTTATATCATGTGCATGTTTGTACATTGGCAATATCGAACATGTTACAGAAATGCGTACTTTTGATTGCTTACATTGCACTATCCATTGGGACTATTACTTGGAAATTTTATTTTATTCATATGTATATATATATATCAGAACACCTATTGATTGAGTTCATTTGCTTGGTAAACCTAGATTTCTCTTCACTTGGTCTTTCAAAGTAGTTCATGACATTTTAATAAAGTTACCTAAATTTTCAATTTAATTTAAATATAATTATTTATATATAATAATATTTTTCTCTTTATTGAAATTGTTTTATTTAAGAGTAAAGAAAAAAACCAGCTTGTTAAGAATTGTATTCATATTTTATGAGATAATAATTTTTAAGTAAGAATTTATGGGGGAAAAAAATAAAGCATTTTTATGGTTATCTTCAGAGCATCATCAAAAAATTTTATTTTCAAACTGAATAATAATTAAACTATTTTGAAATGGCTATATGGATCACAAACCTGCATTGACTGATATATATTAAAATTGTTTTTATTTGTTTATGATTATATTTTTACGCTGTCCTATTCAGGAGGTGTTAATTATTTTAGTATTGAAATTTGTAGTCAATAATCAATCAGTAATTGAAATAATATCACCGATATTCAGATTAATGTGATGTTTATCACAGAAATGTCAAAATATCTTGACTTGTAAAAGAATGGAATCTTCTTAAACTATATTTGGGGAAGAAAAAAATCAACAGCCGAAAGACTGTATTTGTACCAATTTATTTTATATTTTGATCAAAACTTGATTTTGTGCATATGTTATTCTTGTTTGTTTTTTCTACAGAGTTGCAACAGAGATGAATGTAAAAGCTGTACAGAAAATAATAGCACTTTGCAAAAGCTTAAAACACCTAGAGGTGAGCATGTAGACACATGTACTGTATATATATATATATATATATTTTGTGTATACCATTGTATGTTTAAGTTTATAATTTAAATTATTTGCATCAGTACAAGTTTAGCATTTTTGCATTCTTAATAAAGTATTGTTAACACAATAGGCACACCTCTATAATATGTATACATGCATGAATGTACACACACACACACACCATTATTCAATCATTCAGCTCAAACATTTTTGCTTCCTGTTTATAAGTGGCCACCTTTTTGCCAGACTTCCATATTGCATAACGGGATATGGCTTATTCCTTTTAGCACATTGCTGCCAGACTTCCAGATTAGCATAACATCGAGCAATTTGTATTCATTTCAGTTGTTAAGTCATTAGCTTCTTTTTCCATATAAAAAACTCTTGCAAATAGACTTTGGTAGAGAACTGCAACAAGCAACTAAATCATTGTTTTATAAAGTTGATTTAAGTGTGTGTTCATTTCACATGTATGAGAGAGAGAAAAAATAAATGTGCATTAATTAGGAATTTAATTTAAATAATGAATATTTACACATTTTGTTTATTGATTCTCTTATTTTTAAAAGTACTTATTCTTAAATGTACTTATTTTTAAAAGTACTTATTCTTATATGCAAAAAGCTCAGTAAATGTATATGAAATAAAACTATTGTTTGAAGGGCATTTTTTTTCTTTTTATGCTGTTTTATTGTTTTATTGAATTTTATTTTACAGGAATGCAGCTTATTGATAGAATAAAAACATGAAGGATGAATCTGATGGACAGTAAACAGTTTAATTAACCTGAATAGCTCTCTTGTCTGAAGCATTCTAACACCTTGATGACAACATTTTGAATAACTATCATGTCTTAAAAAGCATTATAATATGCCAATGGAGGAAATGAAATTTTTGAAGAAAAGATTACCAAGCATTGAAAAAAACACCCCAGTGAATGCAATAATTAGTTTCTTTGAATTACAACTTATGTTTAACAAGATCAGTTCAGTATTCGACTCTGCATAGCAGCATAACTTTGTTTTTAGTAGTAAAATGTTTCTGAATGGTTAAGTATTGTTTATCTTGAAAAGTAGAACGTAAACCTTATTTCTGAGCAGTTGAGTATTGTTTATCTTGAAAAGTAGAACCTAAACCTTGTCAATGTCTCTGAGCGGTTGAGTATTGTTTATCTTGAAAAGTAAAACGTAAACCTTGTTTCTGAGCAGTTGAGTATTGTTTATCTTGAAAAGTAGAACCTAAACCTTGTCTCTGAGCGGTTGAGTATTGTTTATTTTTAAAAGTAGAACTTAAATCATATAAGGTAAGGTGGAGGTGAGGGTAGTCTATTAGAACTTCAATCATATAACTTATAAGTTGAAGTTCTTCAGAATTAATTGAATTTACAAAATTATTCTAATACAAATAGTTCCAAGGTGTATGCTGAGGAAGTTAACTAAAAGTGTCCACTCTGTTCAGTGTGTGTGTGTTGGGGGGGGGGGGGGGGGGGCTTGGGGAGGGGAAGTTTACAAAAGTATTCGGATACAAGTCGTTCCAAGGTGTGTGCTGGGGAAGTTAACTAAAAGTATTAGTTGCTCCAGAGGGTGAGTTCACTAAAAATGCCTAATACATAGAAATATAATTTTAGGACGCAAAGGGAAAAGAAAAGTTAATTGAAAATATCTTATTAATTGTTGAAGAAAAATAAATTAAAAATACAAAATTTCAACATTAAGCTGTTGACTCTTCTATAATTGTATAAGTAATGGCCAGATGGTCTTGATTTGTGTCCCTAATTTGATTTATTATCTCTTCAGGCTTTAGTCCACGTGTCCACAGCCTATGCAAACTGTGATCGACCTTACATTGAAGAAACAGTCTACACACCCCCAGTTGAACCACGGAAAATCATTGATGTATTAGAGTAAGCTACACACTGTTGATTTAGAGTTTTAGAATTTAAAATAATTAAAAGATTATAGTTTTGTAAATTATATATGCCAAGATTGCCAATTTTGTATTTACTTTTGATGATATGAATAATATTTATTTAATGGAGCATAGAACTCAGGTTTGCATTTGCACGAACTAGTGATGAATTTTATTTAAAATTACATTATCTTGCACCATTATGATAGTTTTAACCCATGAGCCACTAAAATAATTGTTATATGGTTTATTGTAGAATCAGTGAATATCAGTGGCACTCCCAATAAATTTTGTTAAGCTGCTTTGAAATCTGAGTGTAGTTATTGACAACTTTTTCTCCACAAAACAACATATTTTTGACACTTTTTTAGAGAATGTATGTATGGAGCTGAAAAGAATCAGCACTATTTGCAAGTTTTTCAGATTTGATGCTACAAAAGTCTTTGTTCTTTCAACTTGAGCAATGCTCTTCTTTTCTACTGCTGCTGCTGTTGTTGCAACATTATTGGAATTTCTTTAGAGTTTTAGGGATTTCAACACACTTTGTTAGTTGTGCTTAATTTAAATGATTTTATAATTCTTTCTTTTAGAGACTTGTCACTTTACATCTTTTGTAATCATGCTGAGCTGGTCTTGGAAAATTAAATTAAACAAACAAGAAAAAAATAAATATTAAAGTGTTTTAGAGATTTAAGCATAGTTTAACATTATATGTATGTTTTCATTCATAAATGCATCTGAGTTAAGTCAGATGGTGGCATTTTTTACCTTGCTAGAAAAAACACTTAACCTGATTCAAACTTAACCATCATGCAAGGACATTTAACAGCCTTTTGTCTAGAAAGTTGATGTTGCTTAAGTTAATTAATATTTAGTGTATCTGGGGAAGAAAAGTTTTTCTTTGAAATAATATTGTTCTTTAATTTTATATATATATTTATTACAAGGCTGGTACAGATTTTGCCAAATTACATGAATAAATAAATTAAAAAAATTTTCACAGGTGGATGGATGATGAGATGGTAGAACTCTTTACCAAGAAACTTTTGCATGATAAACCCAACACTTACACCTACACCAAACAACTGGCCGAGTGGCTTCTGCTTACGGAGGGTGCTGGTCTTCCCATTGCCATTGTCCGGCCATCCATTGTGGGAGCTGCTTGGAAGGAACCATACCCAGTGAGTGTACCATAAATTTAAGCAGTAATACAGTGAACTACATCATTAATGCACAGAAGTGCAATTGATAGACAGACAGTAATTAATACAGAGACAGAAGTGCAGTCTACATCAATAATACACCAACAGAAATGTGAACTGCATCAGTAATACAGACAGAAGTGTTAACTACATCAGTAATACTAAGACAGAAATGAGAACTGCATCAGTAATACTGACAGAAGTGTTAACTACATCAGTAATACAAAGACAGAAATGAGAACTGCATCAGTAATACAGACAGAAGTGTTAACTACATCAGTAATCAAAGACAGAAATGAGAACTGCATCAATAATACACAGACAGAAATGTGAACTACATCAGTAATACACAGACAGAAATGAGAACTCCATCAATAATACAGACAGAAATGAGAACTGCATCAATAATTACACAGGCAGAAATGAGAACTGCATCAATAATACACAGACAGAAATGTGAATTACATCACTGATACAGAGACAGAATTGCAATTTGTATCAGTAATACACAGACAGAAATGTGAACTACATCAGTAATGCACAGACAGAAATATAAATTGCATCACTAATACACAGAGATTGTTATATAATGACTTATCTCTCTCTATTCAGCCCATTACAAGTTAATACTATTTGAATTCTAACCATTCTGAACCAGTGGGAAGTAAAGAGTTTAAAATAATATCTTTAAAAATCATATTTCTGGTGGTGTATTAATCAATATGCTGGATAAGTGGAGTTTTTGCTTTGTCTTAGTTTCTAGAACTATTGCCCTGAGAAATGAACCACTTGGTTGACTAAGTGTAGAATTGAGCAGGTTTTCAGTCATTAATTATCTCCCTTTGCCCCTTTTCAGGTGATTGTACTCTCTCCCTGCAGGACTCAAGGCACCAAAGATTGGTCTGAGTGAATCATTCATGTAAATCAAGAAAATCTAGGCTATTACCCATCACGTAAAGAGTTAGAGATTTTGGTAGTCAGACTTTATTATTTTAGCTAAAACTACATTAATTCTCATTTGCTTCATCTTGGAATAGTTTATTCAGCTCCAGTATACTTATTTAACTTGTTAATTAAGCAACACCAGCATATATTTTGGTTTGTTCAGCTTCTGAAACACTTAAGCAATCACTACCTTTTTGTTTGTTCAAATTTTAAAACACTTCTTTAAAAAATTTGTTCTTACTAGTATAGGTTCAAACATCACTGAAAAATTTGTTAAATTTTATTATTACACTTGTCTCTTTTTGCATTTTTTTCTGTCAGGGCTGGATTGATAACTTCAATGGAGCCAGTGGGCTGTATATAGCCGTAAGTTTGACACTTTTTGACCACATTTTTCATGTTATGAATGGTGTCTTGTCTTCTCTCCAAATCTTGTGGCTTCCCTCATAGTTTTGTTCTTTTTAATTTTGGACATGGTAAATTGCTTTAAGCATGATTCACATTGTATAAATTGTGGCACTTCTTGATTGGAGCTGATTGTATGGATTGTACTACCATATGTTCGGAGCTGATTATATGGATTGTGACATGTTTGAATGGAAAATGACACAAAGTGCATATTATGTTGTGGTCATTACAGTAAAGGTATATATATATATATAATTTAAGGGGATGTATAAATTCTGCAGCCTCTGATAGTTGATCCATGGTTACTATTATTAGAGATTGGATAAATGTATTTGTGCACATTCAGAGCTTGATTGAGATACATCATGTGTGTGTGTGTGCATGTGTGTGTGTGTGTGTGTGTTTATACATAAATGATACAGTTTACTCTAGATTAACTAGGAGAGTTAAAGAGGAAATAATCCATGCTAGTGTTGAGATCCGTGAGCGACAGTATATAAGGCTGTAACAGCCGACGAAAAATAAAAACAAAAATATCTCATGGAATAAGCATGATTTTGTTTTGCATTAAAATTGTATTTACTCTTGTGAAATGATTTTCTTAGTTCTTTCTTCATTGATTAATTATAATCATCAGTAACGTGCGGGCCACACAAAAGGGGTGGTGGGCCATTATTTGCCTGAAACCTAAACCCAAACCCTAACCCAGAAACAAACAAAAAACCCAGTCAAACAAATTGGGGTGTAAGATCCATAGCTCCAATTTAAAAAGCAGGATGTGTTAATTACAAGATTGAAAAAGTATGTCAGTTATTTTTAACTTATAATTATTAATATGTATAGATTAGATAACGATATTAGTTATTGTTAATTTGTAACTGTTCTCAGACTGGAAAAGGCATTTTGCGATCCATGAAGGCAGAGGCAAGTGCAGTGGCTGACCTTGTACCTGTGGACATTGCCATTAATGTCATGATTACAGTTGCTTGGTATACTGCTGTCGCCAGACCTAGGCAACTGATGGTGTACCATTCCACTACGGGCTCTCTCAATCCTTTCACCTGGGGACAGATGCGTGAGTTGCTTTTAGAGTGTGTTTTCTTTCTCTGTTCTCTTTACTAGCACTTACAGATACAATAAACCTGTTTCAATGACCTAAATTTATTGATCTTTGAATTTTACAGACTGTTTACATAATAAATATTGTAGGGGACAGAGTAGTCATGCTTCACTCATTTGATGACATACAGATAAAGTAGTCTTGCTTCACTCATTTGATGAGGCACAGATAAAGTAGTCATTCTTCATTCATTTGATGAGGCGCAGATAATTCAGAAGTTAAAGGCTAGTGTGTCTAGTACTATGTGAGACGAATTATTGTGCTTATATGTCACTAAACTAACTATATCTGATGTATGGAAATATGAAACCTTGGTGTTTCAGATTAGACTATTGCCTAAAGCCTTCATCTTTACATAATCTACAAAATCAAGTATGTTTTGTCTTCTTTAGTGACTTGACTTACCATTTTGGTACTAGACACATTTTTAGAGCTGAGGTACCAAAATGAGATGTTGAGGTTTTGTAACAACTTTATACTATCAAGACAGCAGCATATTAGTCAATGATGAAGTTTGATTGAATTTTCCATTTTGATAAATTAATCATAGTTATAAATGCTAAGGCCATTTTCATTACAATGGCTGTAGAAAATATGCTTGTATCATACTCTGTGGTGGAGTAAATTTGCCTATCCCCATTTTTAAGCTTGGTTGTTATACAAGTTTTAGTAACCCAACCTAGGGCACTCCCTTCGATGGTATTTTTGTAAGTGTCAGAGTTGTAAACAACCCAAGTTGAGAATATGCTAGAAATTGCTGATGTAATGCAAACTAGTTCAACTGGGTGTGTAGTTTTTTATTATCCAATGGTTATGATTCATGATAACTAAACCAGCATTGGGCTGAGATCCAAAAGTTTACCTGCTGTAGAAAATTCTATTGCCTGATCACTTGAATTTGGATGTGGCAAAGAAGCCCGGTCTTGAAAGGTAGCTGTTAGCTTAATGGCGAGTTAACTGACTGTGTGAGTGGGAATGGACTTAAAAATATTTCATGCATTTGTGCTATTGATGTGTTATACTTGTGTTTTATGAAGAGATGTATTATGTGAGTAGACTATTATTTCTACAAATGTTTGAAGTAAAATGCTCATATATAGTATGTTAAACACTTGACATTGTTTTTATATGCTGTATTTATTATGATGTGTGAGTAGGCTAATGAATACTGTTGCAGGAAACTGTAAGTTGAGACTTGAATGTGTGAATGAATGGAGTTAAAAATGTGATAAACTGGAAACTTAAGTTTTCTCCTTGATTATATTTTTCAGTGTAAAGCAGCCTTTCTTTTCTCATGTTATTTGAATCTACTGGTTCACTGATTGTAAACCATTATGACCGGGAGAGACATGGGAATCATCTGCCACAGTGCGTTAAGTGTAAGGAAATACACTACACTCCTTTGATGAATTGTGGCAAAGTATGCTGATTACATTGGGCAGTTTTTGGTACAGTGAAATTACTAGAAATCACTACAATTGTTCTGCTTGAAGGAACTGACATGGTGAAAGAGGGCGCCCAGGCTGGCTTTGAGTAAAAATAACAGCGAATCAGTGTTTTCGACATGTGCAGAGAGAGACACGTGTTGAAGTGGACAATGACAATGTTGCAGAAGCATGCGAAAGACATCTTAATTCGGGTTATGTAAAAACTATTATCGTTATCTCTAATAACTCCATTTCTGTTCTCTGATAAGAACTCTCCTGTGATTTGTATTGACACTATTGTTGAATTGTATTTAGGATGTAAGACTGTTTAAACAGAGATTATTCAAATGTGGTTTCATGGAAATATCAAAGTCATTTAATCTTTTTCATTGTATTTGTCATATGTATATTTGATTGTTGATTTAATAAATTTATTGTTTAATTTATTGACCTTCTTACACATATTGATAACCTTATATTGGAGAAGAAAGTAGGTGGATGGGTGCTCACTAAATATAGATTAAAGATGGATTTGTCCACCTACAGAATAATGTGTGATGGTAAATGTTGTCTTAATGTTGTGGAAGAGAGTAAACACTTGGCTTGGGCACGACAACAGATTACCTCCCTTAATAGAATTTATTTGCTTACCAGTGGAACTCATATTTGCCTAGCAGTAGGACATCTTTGTATTTTGGCAAGCAAATTATATTTTTTTTTTATATACTGTTCTTTCATTATGATTTTTTTCCACTTTCAGAATATGAAATTGTCAACTCATTCAAACGAACACCACTTGATTACTGCTTCCGGCGGCCACGAACGGTGTTTACCAGAAACAAGTATGACAGTTAATCCTTATGATGTTAATTACTTACACCACTCATAAATTTTCATTTTTGATTGATTGAAGCTGATATTCATGCACATTTAAAAGATTTCAAGATCTAAAAATCAAGTTCAAATTGCACACTCATGCCAGTCAGGATTCATTTCCCCCCCTCAACAACCAGTCCATGAATCTGAAAACAAATTAGAGAGTGAAGATTAAATAGTATGTAATCACAAAAGTCCAAAACCAGTAAAATATGACAGCGATAGTGATACCAGTTTAAATTATGCTCTCTGAAATGCCACTTGAACTGGGAGATTGCCTGTACAATTTCCATGAACTGTCAAAACACATCATTATCACAGGCTTACAGATCTAGGTGCCAAATTGTCACAAGTGCCTGACTTGTTCTTGCTGGCAACTTGAATTTTTCGAGTACAAAACAAAAAATGGAAAAATATTCTTATTTTTTGCTTGATCAGTATTTGACTTATGTCTTTATATGTTCAGATAATTTAACTGTGAGACTTTAGAGAAATGTTTAGGAAACAAGCATTAGTAGATTGTGTGAATTTTTTTTTCCTTCTTACTACTTGTGAGTGTTTAAGCGGACATTTGAAGTATGGATACCTAGTGTCTGTTTGTTGTTTTTGAGACTTTAAGTGGAGAAGCCTGTCTTGTAATCTGGCACATGAATTTCAGGATTGGCATTCAGATTGTACAAAAATTTGGAAACCAATAATAATAATAATAACTGAGATCAGGGAACAGTAATCCTCTAGTTTTTTTTAATTAATATTTTTCTTTACATTTTATTTTTTTATACATCATTCAATTTCCTGTAATCCTGTTTAAGTTTCCTTTTATCCTGTTTAAGTTTCTTGTAATCCTGTTTAAGTTTCCTGTAAACCTGTTTAAGTTTCCAGTAGTCCTATTTAAGTTTCCTGTAATCCTGTTTATGTTTCCTATGATCCTGTTCAAGTTTCCATAAGTTTCCTCTAATCCTGTTTAAGTTTCGTGTAAATCTGTTTATGTTTCTTGTAAAACTGTTTCAGCTTTCTTCATGATTACTGGATGTTTGTCAGTCACTTAGTCCCTGCATACCTGGCTGACGTTGGATACAGATTGATGGGGCAGAAACCCAGGTAATTACTGCACTTTTCATTCTTGCATTTGGTTGTGCTAGAGTTTGTTTTTTGCACTTTTCAATTTTGTTTTTTGGGGTTTGCTCAAAATTTGAATTAAGGGCTTCATGATCATACATTTGATTTGATGAGTGTTGGGTTTTAGGTTTTGTGAGGGCTTGCATTTGTTAGCTGAATTTCATGTCCTTTTGAGCTTGTGTTTGGTTTGCTAAGGTTTGGATTTGAAGGTTTTGTGAGGATTTGCATTTGTTTACTTAGGATCAGGTTTTAGGGCTTCATGAGGTCTTGCATTTGTTTGCTTGGAGTTGGAGTGGGTTTATTGGTTTTTTTTGAGCTTGTATTTGGTTTGCTTAGCGTTGGGTTTTAGAGCTCTGTAAGGTTGCCTATGGTGTACTCTGTCAGTTTAGTACATCAACCCATTGGCAGTGTGAACTTATCCTTTTGTGCAGTCAAATTGATTTGGGGTGGAATGTGGCGAATGAGTGTGTAAAATGGCATGTCTAAATCTGCAGAGCAAAATCTTGGCCACTGGTTGTTTTAAAGAAAAAATATAAAGGGTCTAAATGACAGTTTAGCATTACATTCAGTTAAGTAACCTGCATGTTTTTGTGCTGATTTGCTTAAAAGAAAATACCAGCATGAACTGTTGCAGTTAGTTTTTAAAATCAAAGCCTTGAGAACTCTTCTTCAAAACAATGCATTGCAATTTCTCATGGAAGCACTCATACTGACCATGTAGTTTGCTGGTTCCTGCAGGGGAAGAAAAAGAATGTAAATGTTTTATAGATAAAATTAATAGTGATCAGTGTGAACAAATTCGCTCTTAAAAATTTTAACAAAAGATTGAATTGTTGTGGTAGATTTTATTAAATGTTTTATGATAATAGCATACAGTTAAAGAGTGACTTTGAACTCTGTTGACTTGAGTGATGTAAGAATATGATCCCATTACCATCTTTAGGTAACTCTTGAAATTTGGATGCTTTTTGAATGTTTTTACTTAGCACTGGATAAACAATCTGTACCTAAGTAATTCAGCTCTGGAGATACATTGTCTTATTGCTAGTGAAGAGGTTTTTTGAAATGTATGTGAATGATTATAGTGAATTCTTGAATTTTTGCTTTCGATGGAAAATATTACTAATGGCTAAATTGCACAGGATGGTAAAGACATATCGCAAACTCCACAAATCACTGGACAGCCTGTCATTCTTCACCTGTAATTCTTGGACTTGGAACAACAATAATCTGGAGCTTTTGAAACATCAGCTGACACCACACGACCTCAAGGTAGAATTTCTTTCTTCTTTATTAACATGATAGTCATTTATGTACAATGTTCCTATCAGTTTACAAACAAGCGAATACAAATGAAACAATTGAATTTCTCATTACTAGGAAGCTTATATTTAAAAAAAAAAGTGCAACATCTACTTGAAGTCAGCATTGTTTACTGATTGTACTACCAATTTCAACTTTGTGTACTGTACATGTACAAAGACCTCCAAGGGTACCACATATATCTGCCATTTATCATCCTCATTAATGCATATTTTATTCTTGTAAATGCCTTACAGAAATGGGATCTGTTACTGGGTTGTGACAGTCACTAGCACACATATTTGCATGCTACTCTTGTGTAACTGAAAATTGAAGATAGGGTTTGGCACAGATTCTCAGTTGGTGATTGAAGCAGGATATAAAATAGGATTAGGATTAGAAATAGCATATAAATTACTGTTATGGTTAGGATTAGTTTAATTTTGTTTCTGGATAAGCTTAAATTGTAAAAATCTTGTGCAATACAGTAGACAACTCATTCAGGGAGGAATAGATAGAAGATTTTCCAGATTCTCTTGCATTTAAAAAAAAGTCTTTGATTATTCTGTCTTCTTTTATTCATTTTTCATGTTTTATATGTAGATTTATTTTTAAATATTTACTTCAAAGTTTTAAAACTTTACTGTTAAATAGTACGAAAGAAGAGATTTATCTTTGAATGTATACTTTACCTTTTAAAGCTAAAGTGTTATATGACCTGATGGAAAAGATAGCATTTTTACTTCTTTTAAGCATGACTGTGAGTAATGAATCGTGTGAAGAATACAAGTATAATTCTTGTGTGCAGACATTTTACTTTGATCCCCGACCTCTGCATTGGCCTACTTACCTGGAGAATTACTGCCTGGGGACCAAGAAGTATCTTCTAAACGAGGATCTGGCAGGTCTGCCTGCCGCACGTGCTCACATTAGGAAGTAAGGATTGCATTATGTTTATCTTGCTCTTTTGTTTTGTGTCATTGTACCAACACAAAGTAAGGGTCACATTAATGTTTGCTTTGCTCTTTTATATCATTGTACCAACACAAAGTAAGGGTCGCATTAATGTTTGCTTTGCTCTTTTGTGTCATTGTACCAACACAAAGTAAGGGTCACATTAATGTTTGCTTTGCTCTTTTATATCATTGTACCAACACAAAGTAAGGGTCGCATTAATGTTTGCTTAGCTCTTTTGTGTCATTGTACCAACACAAAGTAAGGATTGCATTAATGTTTGCTTTGCTCTTACTTTTGTCTTGTATCATCTGACAAATACAAAATATTTAGTGGTAATGTATTTTGTTGTTGAATTCCTTATTGTAGTGTTATTTGTGACTGCATTTGATAATGCATGTTGTTATTGCAGGTCTTTTATTTCTGGTTGCATTTACTGCCAACATAATCAAATTTTCTTTTATAATAAGCAGTGCATACTTACTTTTCTTTGACACTATGTGTAAAACATGAATTTGAATGTATTCTTGATTCAGATCAGGCAAACTTACAGGAGCATTGCTAAGTTCTCTTATAACTGGTGATGGCCCACTGATCTTACCCTCTTGTTTAAGGAGAAAATAAAGTTATTTGCATTCCTTTAATAAAATGACATGGCATTATTTAAATAACATCAACAGGAGAGTGTGAACTAACTACAAACGGTTAAAGCTGACATAAAAGAGAAAAAGGAAAGGGTAATAAATTTTGAAAAACGAAAGTAAGCAGGTATTATTATGGTGATGCAGTTATCAGAATTTGCATTAAAGTTTTTATAGTTTTTTTAATTTGACAGTGAAAAGTAAACAGTCATACTCTGTGCTATGACTTAGAGTCTGAAATTGCTTATAGTATTTGATGTCTTATATGTGTGTGTGTGTGTGTGTGTATTAATTTTGTGGTCATACTTAATATAAATTTGTACTTTATAGTTTTTATGTATTATATACATTTTTAAAAAATCTTTGGCCTTACTTAAAATAAATGTTTACTTTTTATTATTGTTTAACTTTAACCCATTCTGTCATGCGGAAACGGATGCTACCATGTCAGGTTATTTTGATGCTTACTGATAATAATAAATGGGTCAGTGTACTAAAAAATGAAAAGTGACTGTAATTATCAGTGGATTTTAAAAATTTAAATTACTACCTATTATAGATCTATTAAGGAATTTTAAAAGTATTATTTTAAATTTATTTCAAATTCATAAATAAATAAATAAATAAAAAGTTTTCTTATATTTTTGTTCAGCTTGCAGAAACAGCAGCAAATATGTGTATTCTGTAAAAATAGTCTAAATGTAATAATTAACAGTATTTATAACTCTCACGTAAGCTAAGTTATCCTCATTGTACACTGTTGAAGCACTCTCTTTTCCATAACAGTACTAGCAAAACTTGTACAGAATTGAATACAAATATAAGCATCTCACAGAAAACACTTCTCCAGCATCTTAAAGAACTCACATTATCAACAATGTTCACTATGCTTTGCTATTAAATCATTCTTGACTGGTGAGGGTTGGTCATCTTAACTAATGCTGTAGATTGTTACTTTTTCTTTTGAACATTTGCTTTGCTAATTAAAATATAGTGGTAAATAATAATTTTTTTCTTATATACTACTGTTGCAGGTTGCGCAACATTCGTTACATGTTCAACACCTTGCTTGCCATTGTCCTGTGGCGCACCCTTGTTGCTCGATCTCAAATTGCACGCAACTTATGGTACCTCATTGTAGGTCTTGCCTTCAAATTCGTCCAGTACTTCCGCATCACTAGTACCATGTGATGATGTGAATCTAAGAAGAAATCATGCTAGCTATTGAGTAAGTTACATAGATACAAAAGACCAACAAAAACAGACTTGAATTTTTTCAAAGTTCTTTGAACAAACTACATCAGACGTTGGAAGAAAACTTTTTGCTCTAAACGACCAAGCAAACTGTGTTTACTTTTAGAAAGGTTAGAGTGACCTAACCTATTCTGTTGGTGAGAAGTATACCAAACATCTGCAGTTTAGCTGGATGTAAATTTGATGTGTTTGCATACTGGCCAGGTGTACAGTTGAAATTGATTTATTCATGTTCACAACTTTGTGGCAGTTTCATTTTATGCAACGATTTTACTGAGTGAATTTCACTGACTTCAGATGCCATTACTGGCACATCATTTTAACCTTAGTGCAAACTTTTATTGCCCTAATATTCCTGTAAGTTACACATGGA
Organism: Sinotaia quadrata; assembly: GCA_028829895.1. NCBI lineage: Eukaryota > Metazoa > Mollusca > Gastropoda > Architaenioglossa > Viviparidae > Sinotaia > Sinotaia quadrata. The sequence continues at coordinate 51,746,255 of CM054184.1, read as the reverse complement.
TTTCATTTGTATTCAAAATAAAATATGTACATTTGGTAGAGGAAAAACCCACCAAACATATATTACCAGAAACTTGATAGAGAAAAAAACACCAAACATATCTTTCTAAGACTTGAGAGAGAAAAAAGACCAAACATATCTTGTATTACACACATTTGGCTTGCAGATGCAGGCAGATAACTTTCCTTTTGCTTCACTTCAGCATCTTATAAGCATTTTCCCTAATTTTATATATTGGTAATATCATTCTTACATTTGACTTAGTGTTAAGAACCCCTTATAACTCATAGACATTATTTACATCTCATTTGATGAGTACATCATTGTCACTCTACTGACATCATTTGGTCCTCACTGTCATATGCTACTGACATGTGGTCCTTACGTCACATTCTAATGACATGTGATCCTCACTGTCATATTTTACTGATGTCATGTGTCCTCAATATCCCTTTCACTGTCATTTGTTCTTCACCATCACACACTCCACTGACATCATGTTTCCCACATTATTTAACTATTTTGAAATTGACCCTCACTCTTACTCTCCTGATCACATTTTACTGATGTGTTCCTCACTGTCATTCTCTACTGATATCTTGGGTCCCATGTCACTCTACTGTTGTATCTCTTATGATCACACATCCCTCATGTCATTGTCTACTGATATCTTATGTCCCTTGTCATTCTACTGGCATAAACCTCTCTGACATCTTGTGTCCATTATTGTCACACTGTTTTGATGTGCACTGCACTTCCACACTGCTGACATCACGTGTCCCTCAAAATATTCTTTTAAAAATCTTAAAAATCTGCCAAAATTTACTCCATGCAGACTTTTGGAATTTTGTTCTTCACAAACATAATATGTAGTGACTTACTTTATGTAGACTGTTAGACAGTGTCTTGTAGACAATGTCTCAAAATTTGACGATTTCAGTATATATATCTTTGGGTTTTGTGTATTTCTAACATTCATTGACCTTTGTGACCTTTATTGCATATCCTGGACTATTATTCCTGTGAAACACCTCGTTAATAATCCCTATCAGCAGCTTTTATTTTGTGTACACCTTTGGCTCTCAAGGAAACTTCACAGGTGTTGGGTGTGACCATCACAATCTTGTACATCTTCAGTTACACCTCATGAATAGTCAGGTTGCCTCATTCAGACATCCCTATCATTTTGTCAGGTCACCATTTTGATGTCAGGGACATTTCAGTACTTTGCCACGACAAATTACCTCACTAATGATATGGCTCACTGGTGCTATGCCAGACTCACTGATTGACATATTGACCTCTTTGATGTTTCTTCCTCCATAGCTGTACAATGGTCTTTGTGTTTTGTCGAAATCTTGTTTGTTACTAAATGAAATCTGTACACTCACTTTGACGGTTTGTTTCACTGCACTTGTGTGCTACCTTGATGAAACTTGTATGCTCACTTTGACCGTTTGTTTCACAGTAGGGATTGAGGTGAAGTTTGTGTTTTTGCAAAATCTTTCACCTTTACTTTATGTCCAGGTTCCTGTAATGAATGTCATTATATGCAAACATTCTGCTAGTCATTAGAATTGCTTTCATATAAAAATATGACATGACTATCTTAGCAGTTTATTTGATTTGCTTGATATACTTTATATTTTGTTTCTTATCTTACCAGTTCTATGAAATTTTAAAGGCAGTAAAATATAAGAGAAAGTAACTCTACCCATACTATTTATTATTAGCATTACTTATATTTATCTACACTAGGCAGTGAAGGAGTTAAAAATTATATGTTACATTTCAACAATATTATACATTTTCTTATTTGAAACATGTTTAGTATCATTTTTTATAGCATTATAATACACACAAAAAATATCTAATGCATATATTTGTTTTTGATTTGTTGCTTTTCATTTTACTAATTCATTTTTTCCTACATTGCCAATTAATAAGAACAATGGCAGCAAATTATGTGTTATGTAATTACAGGAGTGCTCAGTCTGAGCAGAACTCCATTTTACAGCTGTATTTATGTATTCCTGTCATTTACAAAAATGTTTTCCTTTTTTCCTATTTACTTGGATGTCTTACAAAATCATCCTTTTTGTTGAGATGTATATCATCGGTTTCGGGTAATATGCTCAATGACTGTCTGTTTGTGCTTTGGTGTATGCTGTGATAGCCATCTTGTCCGGTTTTTTTTTTTTTCAAAATAACCACTGTAACGGAACACACATAATAAAATTTCTTTAAGCAATTTGTTGTTTATGTTCTTACACCCCCTCCCCGCAAAAGAGTAACAATGTGTTTTTTTTTCTTTTTGTGTAGTACTTATTGCATCATTTGAAGAAAGAAAGGTAATAAAATAGAAATTGTTCAGTGGTTTTGACAAGGAAGTGGATGATATAGGGACAAGGAAGCACTGTGCTTGGTGGTTTTGTTTTAAAAAGCTTTCTTCCAGAGTGTCCCACTAGCAGGGCTTTTTTTTGTGTGTAGCAATCTCTATTTCATATTCATAAACTGACATGATTTCTTGTTTTCATCATGTGAATGGACACTGCTCTGTCCTTTCAGTAAGTTTGATTGTCATTATCATCTTCATTGTCACTGTTATCATCATAACCACCTTAATGCAGAACCACTTTGAATGATACTATCTTTTCTTGATTGAATAACCAGAAGCTCATCATCATTGTTGACAAATTCTACCTTGTCATCTTCATCCAGTCCTCTTTAGACAACAAGGAAATTTTGATATCTATTTCTCACTTTTCATATGGAATCCTTCAAGCTTATCACATTCTTCATCATCATCATTGATTATAGTTGTAGGTCACAGATTGTGCCAGGCATGTATAGTTGTGTCTATATCTTTGCTGTTCCATGCAAAAGCATTAAACTCCTGTTGGAAACTTTCTTCAATATGCTGTTCAGTAGTCTTCTATGTAACTCCTCATTGGTCTAAGGATACCTTGGTCACAGGGCTGAATTAATGAAGTAACATTTTTTGGAAAGTAGATGGCATCACCTAACTCAGGACGAGAAGTTCAGCTGGGGAATGTGTGGAACAGCTGTCAGAGAATAACAGAATCTTGCATTCAGAACTCACTCCAGCTCCACGCAGTGGACACAGGCTGCTTGCACAGAATACTTATGAATGAATTCTCTTTGTGTGTGTGTGTGTGTGTGTGTAATAATGGACTGGTAAGGTACTTGCTCCTTTTAAAACAAAAACAAAGGTGCATGCTTTGGCATCCTAAACTCCTGCTTGGACCTTCTTGTCAGTTATAGTCATTGTCTTCCTGGGACAATAATGCTAGAACAAAAGTGTCTAATTAACATTGTAAATTTGCTCAGGCATTGTACTTTTCATTAGGGTCTATTTTGGCCAGTCTCATCTGGGACTTACTCTGCTGTCTCTTGATTAAGAGAAGCATTATTGCCTCAGATCTGTAACAGTGTAATGCCATTTCTTAAATTTCTGCAAGCAACCTGTTGAATATTAACTTACCTTCAATTTTAAGTTCATCATGATAGTTCTTTGTTAAAAAATGAGCATACCATTCTAGAGCATGTGTTCACTCTGGTGCTGATGAAACTACTTTCTCTATACACTATCAGAGATCTTCGTTTTTCATCTTATACAATTTTCTTTCTGTTTTTCATCAGTTTTACTCATCATTTTCGGCAGAGAACTTTAATAGTTTTTTCTTTTTGCTGCTTCAGGTTCTGCAGTGGACATTCCACATTAGGATGAAATCTGCTTCAGAGACCCCTATGTGCACTTTTCAGAAACATGTATTTTACAGTATGTAAAACACTGCAACAACACATGTATAACACTGCACTGAACTAGTTTATCCTCAAAGTGTTGTGGGTTTTCTTTTAGGGGATGGGGGAAGTTTTATTTAATACAGAAAATAAATTAAATTGAAATATCATTTAGAAGCCTTGTTTGTTTGAGTAGGACTTATTCTTCATCTTCTCTGATTGCTGCACAGACTCAGCGCTGTTTTCACTCACAAACACGTTTACTGGCATGCACGAGGGAGAAACCTGTTGTTCAGCAGGCAACATGTTTTTTAAATTTCTGATTTGTTGGATTTTATGAAATCCCATTCATATTAGCTTACTCATGAGCTTACTTACTATTTCTTTGTAAACCACATTTTAGGGAATGTTAAATCATTATAAATTCACCAGTTTTCCCCTGGTCAGATCCATCAGCAATTTTAATTTTGAACATTGCAAGACTGTTGAACCTTTGATAAGGTGACAATTAATTAACCATGGCTAAAAACATGTTTAACCTTGAATAGACTGTGCAATGAACATATCTGGAAATGTCACACTGACATAAGATTGTGTGAAGTAGTGGGTAAACCTGGTTGAGCAATGGTGTATTCAGAGTAATGCTCCTTGAATTGCAGTTAGAAATGAGGCAAACCTGGTTGAGCAATGATGTATGCAAATGTTTGCTTCCAACAGAGCCATTCTCTTGCCAGCTTCAGAACCAGTGGACAACTAGCACTGAATGTAGTAGGATGTATCTGAGGATTAACTGTAATTCTTTAGTCTTCTCTGACTGACAGTAGCACACAGCACTATTTCACCCACAGTACACAAGCCACTTCCATGACAGGAAGAATAAACACTGATGCACTTCCTTTTCTTTATACACATGGCTAAGATGTGACAAACACTGTTATTGGCTGAAACTCCTTTACACTTTTACTCTATTGTTCTGCTTTGCCCACATGGTTCAGGCATCATAAAATGCATATATTTTCATAACATGAACCGTATGACATTGTGGAGAGTGTATAATAAAGTAATTTGATTGTATTGTGGGTCCCATCTTAAAGCTGAGATCCTGTGTATATGGTGGCTATTCTGATACCATACTCCTCTAATATATACTACACTGATATCATGGTCAAGTTTCAGTAGCTTGACTCTTTATGCCTTTGATAAGTCCAAATGTTTTTTCTGTTTTTTCTCTTCACTATTATTACCTTCACAGGTATCTGCAAACTTTATTGACATTTTTGACAGTGCATTTGCACCAAAAAGCATTGAAAAAGCACATAATACCTGTTAAACGTCTCAGAGAATTGTGGAGGTTTCCACTTGTGTCCTTGTATCGGTACACAAAAACAAAAGTGCAGATTTCAGAGCTTGAAGAATTTTGAATGAGGGATGATCATCTTGTAATAATAAATCAAAAAGAATTTAACCTCATGAATAGCTACCTTGTTAATTTAACATGTGCAAAGGTATTGGCAGACTTCTCACGTGAAATAAGCTTTAATTTATTTGCAGTCTTTAGCTACATTTTTTTGTTGTATATTTAAAGTAGGTTATGAAAACTTAAGTTTGTTGACTAATTCAGTCCACATAGCACATTTGTTTGGCAAGAATGATGACAAATAAATGTATTGTATTTAAAAACTGTCAAAGAACACTTATGAACAGATTCATATAATATCACAAGTGGCGACATTTGATAACAGAAATTTAAGAAACAAGGAGCAGACTCTAAAAACAAGGTGCTCTATCAGTGAAATTATTGAGTAGTTACAAGTTGTTTCAAATAACATTTCCAAGTGGCAAAAAAATTTTTTTTTTAATTTATAGAAAGAAAAAAATAGATTTTACAAATGAAGCTCATCAGTGAACTGACAAGTAATGAACAGTTTTAATTAAAAAAAAAAAAAATTAATGAACAGATTCTATGGGCAAAGTAGAATTAAGCATATGTCATCAGATATGAACAGCTTCAAATACTATTTCCCAGTTACAAAATTATTATTTTTTCGTTTTTTTTTTTAATGGAAACAGAAATAAATTCTATAGCAAATTTCCATCAGGGAATTGAGAAGTAATGAACAGTTTCACATATTTTCAAATAGCCAAATTGTTCTTTCTTTCTTTGTGTGCAAAAATTGAAAAATTGGAACAGGTTCAACAAGCATAGCACTGTCAACGAATATTATAGGTATAAACAGCATCAAATGACATATCAAGTAGAATTTTTAAAATTTTAAAATAAAATAAAAATAATAAGGTTATACTGACTGTTTTGTGCCTCAATATTGAACTGATTTGTTAACACCAGATTGCTAATAGATTTACTTTCTACAAATTTCTTGTTTCTGTTTAGAGAGCAAACTGTAAAAAAATAAACAAAACAACTTAATTTTGAGACAGCAATCATCTTAAAGAAATGTAAGCATTTGTCAAATCCAATTTTGTACAATTGAAAATTCAGACAGTATGGGGAGGGGCTTTCAACATTTCTTTTGTTAAAGTATTAACAGTTTTAAGAGCACCACTTCTTTGCTGGAGGGCTGGGGTGGAGGAAGTTGGGTAGGGAAAAGAAAAATAAAGATGGACAAGTAGTAAATAGTTTTTTTTAAATTGGTAGTATAGAAAGATAGATTCATCCTCGACACACACTTCATATATACCTTCATATATACGTGTATGCGCACACATGTACATGCAAGCAAGTGGTTGCCAATATTTGCAAAGAGCTAAAGACTCAGATGCTATCTGCATTATTCAGCAAGTTAGAGAGAAGCCAGTTTGAAAGTGCATGCATGCACACACACACACACACACACACACACACACACATACACACATACACTAAAAACATTTCTGCTTCACAGATGAGCAGGCCACTGTTGAGTCTTTCTATGTGCCTTGCAAAAACTTGACTCAAGCGTGAGTATATTACTGGGCCCCTCCTGTTGGAAGGCGCTGAAGCACTGTAGGAGCAGTAGTTATACCATTGGCCCAAAGTCTTAAAAACTTTATCTATATAATACTATTTCTATTTAGATGCTGTTTTGCCTGTCCTTTTCTGGGAAAACTTGATCCATAATGACTAGAAAAGTCTTTCCTTATCTCTACTTGCTGTTCAAGTCAAAAGACCGACGAGTTCTTTCTCACCATGCATCTCATTGAAATTTACAGTCTTTTGAAATTGCCCTCTTAAAATCATGCTAAATGGACAATGAGAATTACAATACAATGGCTTTATTGGCATTCAAGGAAAACTTCACCTATCCCAAACAGATAATGGGAATTATACCGCAATGGAATAATTGTCTCCTGCAGTTGAAGCAGTTTACTATTGAATGTGAATTTGCTGAAATAGTTGGGAGAGCAGGCTCTTTGTTGACTCCTTATACAAGCACAAAAGGTTACAAGTCTGAATGCTGCTTGAATAAAAAGAAAATGGAACATTTACTGGCACAAGATTCAAACAATCATAACATCTTTGGTGCAAGGAGTTGTCCTTGATATATTCTGTGTTTATTTTATTGAGAAATATTTCTAGTGCTACTTATAAGCTCTTAATGGATCCCACTAAAGGAGCCCCCCTGCAAGAGATGACATAGGACTGGAAAACTTATTATGTCTCTTATCATAACCAGGGTGTCGGTCTTCCTTTCACATTAAATTTAGCAGGAAATTAAAGTTTAAAGCTTGTAAAACCTGCAATGGTGGTAGAGTATTCTGTTATAGTTTCATTGCATGCAATCACTGTTTATGTTTCTACCAGCCATGAGTAATGTGTGGCTGGTTTATGCTTTTGACAATGGTTATAAGCATTTTCATGGAATAGATATGTTTTTGAAAATTTCAGACATACACATATCGAAATTTAAGTTTTATTTTCAAAGTTGAGAAAAAACATGTCCAAGGTTTTCTTAAATTTTGATTAGGCAGTTTTCTCCCAAGCCATTGTCAAGAATGAGGTAAAAAATAGTGGGATAGTTATTGTGCCACTTTGTCATGAAGGGATGTTTGGGGCATTGATTTGACAAGTCGTAGGCTGGATATAATTTTATTTGTTCTAACAAAACAATTTGTTAATTGGGCACAAATTATGTTTTCTTAGGAGTCTGATTGCTGACAAGACATTTTAAAAAAAACAACAGTTATACTGACAAAAGATTGATCATCCTCATAAATTGTCCATGAGTATAGGCATAGTTCTACTGTTTTCTGAACTCTTTATCTATTAATAAAATAATAGATATAAATTATTTTATTGTCAATTATTATTCTTTCAGTAAAATAAATATAGTTAGAATTGACTAGGCCATTGTAAAATAGTTTGTAATCAGAGATCTAACTGCAATAATATGTAACTAAAGATTCATCTATGGTCTAAAGATGTCAGAGTATACTGTTACAACCCCCCTTCCCCTAACAAACTATATGGAATACAGTTCCTGATCTCTGTATCTGGGCAGACTGTCCTGAGATATTTCTGAGGCCAGAAATTTTCATCTTTGGAATTAGCGCAATGCAAATTGTTCATTTGCTAGGAGGTTCAACTCTTGCCAGTGTTAAAAAAAGATATCTTATCTGACAAGACTTTTTTTTTCTTACAAAGTCTTGTTAGTGAAGACTCTATAGAACAGAAATGTGCACCTAACAACAGTCTTTTTGATCTTTTACAAACATTCTTTCATATTCAGACATGTTACTGAAGACTCCGGATAACCAATTAGCTACATAATAATATCACTGACTGATTAAAGAGTTAGATGTTAAAAAAATAATTAGTATATTAACTAATAACAACAAAAAAATCAATTAAAACATTTTTTTTTAATCATTACACCTTGCAAACAATCAATCCAGTTTTTTATATGATGGTTGTTTACTTTGGATGATAGCAAGATTTCATTTCTTACACTTCATAATCTGTCCAAAGCTTTTGATACAACTGGCATTCATGTCTTCACATCTGCAGCATTTGGTTGTGCTGGCATAGTACTATTTTATTATGGTTTAAGTCTTATCTAACTGGAAAAGATTGTGTCAGTAAATGGTAAATACTTCAGTCCACATAGTCTTTGTTAGGGCATTCTAATAGGTTTGGTTTAGGACCAGTTCTCTCCCTGCTTTATAAGCAAACCTTATCAGCAACCCTACAAAATCTCACACAAAAAAAAAACAACAAAAAAACTTAAATATTCTCAAAGGTAGTTGTTTATTATTAATTTATATATTTAAGCAGTGAGAGTAAAAAGTACTTTGTGGAGTATTTGAAATAGTGAGCTAATTAACAACAATCTTCTGCTTTATAAATTAGAAGTTTGTATGAAAGGTAATCAAGAGGAAGATGAGACAGTAGCCATGTTGCTACATGACAGCATTCAATCACCTTCATCAATGGTAACCACAAAGATGAAGAGTCTGAAAAATGTCTAAATATGCAGGATTGATACAAATGGTGTGTTTAAATTTTGAAAATTTCTGAGAAAGAGAAACTCCATCATATCTAACTAAATTCAAAATAATTTTGTTACCAAGACTGAAAGAGGTTGAGAAATTTGACTGTATTTTTAATTGAGCACTGGACCTATTAGAAGCGATCTTTTTAAAGAACCAATTCAATTAACATTATCATATTAAATATAATTTGAGGTTTTTGCATATTGTACAATTGAAAAATAGTTTATAAATGAAATATAGCCTACGAAAGCCACTTCTTCATTTATTTACACCTATCCCATACTTATACATAAAACTCCAAATAAATATATCATTTCAGTCAGAGTTGGACACTTTTTTGACCAACTTCAAAACCCTGTTCAAAAGAATCAATCATGTCAGCAGCAATTACTTATCCCTGTCAGACATCACAGCATCATATATTGTGTTAATTTCCAGGCTTTGCTTTAGGTTCGTTCACTTCATTTTGTGTTTGTATACATTTTCATTCATCACCCACTTCATTAGCTAGTTAAAAAATTTAAATAATTAAAACCTGCAGTATAAAAGTGACAGATAAACATTTTCATTTTTTTAAAAAAAAGTGATACTGAAACCAATTGCATGGAACAATCATTGTCAGCACATCGCAGCAAACCAGTGAAGCTGTAGGAGCAGATTAATCCATTGTTATGGGTCTGAAGTAGAGGTGTGTTGTGCAGAAATTAACTCTTCAGAAAGCAAGATGGCAGTTACTGATTTATAGATTAGTTAATTTTTTTAAAAAAATAATAAAAACTGCAATTGTTATCTTCTTTTTAAAAAGAAAAATAAGCAATTAAATCAAAGTATTTTTAGTATATGACAAATATATAGTCAGTTTGTTTTGTTTACTTGAACCTATTATTATATATTTGATGTTAGCAATAGTCCTCATCTGTCTTCATACAGATTATTGGCATTCTTTCATCTGCGAGTTGACCATAACTAATTGTGAGTTAGTCATGGCTAGTTTTCAAGAGTTGCTTATTAGGTGTCATAAACCATTGTCCTTTTGTACCTTAAGTGGCAATCTGACACAAAACTGTACATATCTAATTTAAATAAACCAAAATGGTTTTATGTATGCAGTTAGTGTTTCTGCCACAGTATAATATGCATGTTTATTTATAACAAAATTGTATCCTGTTCACTGTAATTTTGTTGTTAATTTCTTTGCCTAGATTATAAGAAGAAAAACTGTATTTTTCATGATGTATAAATTTAAGTTCAGTTAAATTCACATTTTGTTATTATTTAAAGCCATAGTGTTTATCAGACCTATTCTATTTACAGTTAATTTTGAAAAAATTAAATTGTTATTCACTTTGTTGTAGTTTACATATTTTAATTTTATCGTATTTAATTAACTTCTTTCATTAAAAAATAAATATTAAGAAAAATACTGACTAGTTACCATTTGAACTTTTGTAAACAATTTATGCGCACGCACACACACACACACACACACACACACACACACACACACACACACACACACACCATATACACACACTTGCAAAATAAGCATTAGAAAGTGAAAGAAATTCAATAATTTCAATATTCCTTTATTTTTCACTATGGTGCTACACAGGTATGGGTGGCTAGGAAAAACATGCACCCCTAACACAACATAGATGCTAGACAACATGGACAACGAGAAGCTGGATTGAGACTCAATAGTCTCACAATATGATATGCACAGCATCTGCCAAAATTCCTTTCAAAAACAAAGTGAAGACAAATAAAATTATAAACAATTCCAATCAGAGCACACAAAATTGAGAAATCATTGCATCAAATTAAGGATAAAGAAAAGGATACAATTATATGATAAACTCATGATTGAAGTTTATGCTTAAAGTAGTTGTTGCCTAGTAAAAAATTCTTGTTTATTTATAACACTAACTTGTATGTAGAGGAATGTTGCCTCCATACCTACAGACAAATAATCTGTGATAACAGTGTTTAGTTTCAGTTGAACTTCATTCACACTTTATTAATTCAACACTACAGCAGATTCTCACTCCATTTGTACATCACATTATCATCATTACCTGTTTTTGTCAATGCTTGTAACATTAACTTCCTTTAGTTTTATTTGCCAGTCCCACAGACTGACCAAGATGGTTATGCGGTCACTGGACTGCTCATTTACTGTTTTGGTAAATACCCTCTACTACCCTTTTCATAAACTATTTTGGTAAAATGTCCTATACTTAGACTATATGGGCTAGTTCTGTATTAGTCATAAATCTCTAATTTAACATTTTTGTAACTGAACATAGTTACAGTCATTAAATCTTCTTTCTAAAAGCTTTTGTAATAAATATTAAATATAATTGTCTGGGTATTTTTTACCTTAAAAAAACACCAAGCAAAAAACTCCCCAAGCTCAAACTAATATGCCAGTGTACATGTGAAGTATCAGAAGTGATATGGAATATCTTGTCACCGGTCGATTAAATGGCTTGATCTGAAGTTGTTGAATTATTCTTTAAGAGATAAAATGAAAATCCCTTAAAGCTGTCTATAAGATATGAATAAAAAAGGAATTTACTTAATGTAAGTCTAAATTGGAATGGTTAGTGTCAGATGAGAATCATTTCAGTACACACCCCACAAAGTGTAAATTAGGTACAAAAATAAACAATAAAAATCAAACAAAGTTTAGTGTACAAAATATATGTAAACATTTCTTTCTTTTTTTTTTGTTTTGTTGCATGAGACAGTAAACCCTTTGGAACTTGTTCATATGAAACAAGAATCAAACAAAATTGTCACCCAAGTGCACACATTTACACAAACACACATACAAAGACAAAAATATTTATATAGATGAAAACTAATACAACTAAACATAGAATTGTGTTCGCGAGAAATGATTTAAGAAACTTTTAAAAAACACTTCATGAAAACCTCCATGCAAAAGATGTAAACAACAAGGCAAGAGAACTGCCCCTGTGTGTGTGTGTGTGTGTGTGTGTGTGTGTGTGTGTGTGTGTGTGTGTGTGTGTGTGTGTGCATGCAAAACAATAAGTCACACTGCTTCAACTGAAATATTAACTGCAAAGTTTGGCTTTAACTTGGGAGAGAGAAAGTATTCATGTATAACTGAATTCAATTTCATTATTTCAATGGAAATTATCCCCATTAAAAGCAATAATTTTCTTCTGTTTTCTTGTAACAACACACACACCCATTTCTGTATGGTAAAAATCTGTGCCTGTAATAAAAAGCAATCATTTCTACTTTTGCACTGAACTCTATGTATGGTTAAACATAAACCTGTACTTTGAATTTAAAAATGCAGGCTCTACTCTGAACTAAAATTCTCAAAGAAAATTCTCAGTGATGTCACATTCAAAGTTCTACAACAATATAATCTGCTGGTGTTAAAGGGACTGATTTTAAAAATTAAAAAAAATTAAAAATAATTTATATATAAAACATTTTGCTGTCTCAAGGGGGAGGGAATGTCACACCAAAGCTTTACTGAAGGAAGACACTGTATATTAATCAATGATTAATCAATCCATATACTAATTACTAAAGAAAAATTAATCATGAGAGGTTGTCTTTGGTGATTACAAAAGTAAATTTTGTTATATTAAAAAAAAAGTTAATAAAGTATCAAGATAGTACATTGTGTAATTAAGTACAATTTTGTTAAGTACTGACAATAGACACAAGACAAAAAAAGATACAAGTAAAAAATAAAATCTAATAAATGGAATACATATTCAAAAACAATTCCATGTACTTGTTTGGAGTGAAAATTCAATGATTTTTCTTTGGTAAAGGAAATTACTTAATAATCACTTTAAAGTAGTTGCCACATAAACAATAAGTCTCAAAACATTATTATTCTTATGTTTGCATCAACACATTAATGACAATATCTTTGGTGAAATTTACTTTCTGTGTATGTATTATGTACATACAAAAATTGATAAAACTGTTTACTTTCTTTTTTTTGTGATGACAGTTTCATCCAATCTTAAAACATCAAGCAGCAAACTATTTGAAAATGCTTTACCAGGATTGCATAGATCCTAACAAATGGGATATAAACTACATGTACTATTAGGATTCAGTTGATGATGAAGTCAAATTACCATAGAGTCTGCATGTCAGTGCAAAAATTATTTATATTCTGTTTCTATATGCTACCAGTTAAGACTTTAAGATTGCTTTCTTCACGTGATCACTACCACTATAAACATTTTTTTCAGACTTGGCTATATCTAAAAAGAATGAATATAGCTTTGTTCACTCATACAGTGAGAAGTGAACAGCCACTGTTTACTCTGGATATTGCTTTCATTCAGTATATATACTAGTGTGACTAACTTCTTTTTGTGTACCTTGCACTGATCAGAAAGATTTCGATTTATGGACCGTAATTAGCAGCATAAAGTCTTTTGATTGGGTGTTTGTGAAATGACTGCCAAAGTACGAAGTATGTCTCTGCAGTCAAAAAGACTGATATAATTTCAATTTAGTAAAGTAAGTTTTTAAACTATAAGACTGCCAGGATCATGGCGTCCTGTTCAATCAATTTTAACAAAGAAAGTCATGTGGCAGTGTTAAGGAATGTTGAATGGGAGACGAAATAGAACATGTTCATGTTTCCAGAATACTGGATAACAAACAAGTCTCAGCAGTGAATGATTTAAAATATTACAGTACCAATACATACAAAAAGAAACACAACAGCAGTTCAAAGGGGCCATGTGATATATATGCACATTAAAAAATAAACCACACACACACTCCTTCCAAATATTTTAACAACACATGAAAAAATAAACACTTAAAATGTTTCTGCTTATTGCCTGTAAAAAAAGGTGTTGAAGATATGGGCATCAAAGAATAACAATATAACTGTTGGAAGAACAGATCTGCCATAGTTTGGTACTATGTGTAAGTTCAAAGTAAAAGTTCAAGCACAGAGTTATATTTATTGGCAACTCTTTTCTTATCTCCTCACCCCACCCTGTCCTTGCATGACAGAAACATTGAAAGCAGACATTAAACATTTATTTCACTATCATCATCATAAGTGTAAAATTTACTTTCACACAGGCTTATACATGTGTGTGTGTGTGTGTGTGTGTGTGTGTGTGTGTGTGTGTGTGTGTGTGTGTTGTGTATGTGTGCGTGCGCAGGTGCCCGCCTCTTAATGCACACATACAATGTAAGCAAAGTGCCACTAAAGTCATCTGTCTGGAGTTTATTTTTTAAATTATTTTTACCCCCTGATTTAATAAATACATTTCTTTAACTGTTTAACTAAAAGACGTTTAAATTAGCATGTATATTATTATTATTACAATTAAAAATACCAAGTAAATATTTTAGTATCTCTATGTTAGAATTATTAACTCTAAAATCTGTGATTCCAAATATGTCAATTTTCAGGGTTTTTTTTTAATGCTGTAAATCTTTGGTATGTATATGAATCAGTCTTCTTTCAAATGATTAGAAAAAATTACTTCTTTACTCACTATCAATGTTAAAACTTTAGTCATTTTAAAACATATTTGAAGACAACACTCTGATAAGAGAATGACTTATCATTAGAGCTTTTATGATTCTTTGAGAGGCTACTGATGTGTGGTTGATAAAAATATTTACTATTGAAAACGCATGTAACCCTAGACTGGCATGCACATTTCATAGCCATAACTACGCAGATAAAAAAGAATAAGCATAATGATCAGATGTAAACACTCCCTGCAAGTCTGTCAAATCATATTTTAGCAAAACTTTTCAGCAGTAATAATTAAAAGAAGAAAATAAAAGATAATATAATTTGTAAAATGGGAAAGAATTGGTATAAATAAACACAACAAAATTTGTTTTTTTTTGAAACTGAACAAAACATTTGTAAAAAAGTATATTCAGATGAAAAGTTGGAAAAAAACTGTAAATACTTTTATGTTAACAAACAAGCAGCACAGGCCATAACATTTACCATGTCTCAAACAAAACAACAACAAAAGTTTTGATCAACAAAATACTTGTAGGTCCTTGAGCACAAAGAGAGAGAGAGAGAGGAGCAGAAAAATAAAAATGAAAAAAAAACAACAGAATACAATGGGGTTTATATTCAGAACTTTGGACCACATAGTTACTATGGTGGTGCATTGGAAACAAGCCATACTTTACCTACTGAGCAACAAACAATTGTAACAAATAATAATAATAATTGAAATGACAAAGAATGTAAGGTCTAGAGACTAAAATGAACAGAAAAATGGTTTGTCTAAACTGAAGCAAACAGTCAACCTTGGTATTGAAATTGATTTTAAACCAAATTGAAAACAATCAGGCACTGACTTAGTTGGGATATTTTGTTAATGGAGTTATAACTGATGCTTGGTCATTTAGCACAGCATTTAAAGAATAAAAATTACCCCACCTCCCAACAACATAGATCTTAAAGATAAGATAATTTCTTCATATAAATTATTTAAACAAACTTACACTTTTGACTCAACGAGTAGCCTTGATTATTTCACACAAATGCAAAGAAAATCCATCCCTACCCCCACCCCAACTAAAAAAGTATCATCCATAGCAACAAAAATACAAAATATTACTTTAAATCAACAACATATAGTTAAATATTGATTGACACTAAAATATTACTAAGAAAACCCCAAACACTGTAAATATGTTGGCATTATATATGAATTACATGTTTAAAAATTGAACACATTTCAAAATGCAAGCTGCTATAATGAACAGCAAATTAATATAAAGGGGGCCATCCACGTGTGCACACATTTGATGCAGGGAAAAAACTGAAGTTTGCTTGTGTGCTCACTATCTTTATAATTATTAAAATGCTTCTAAAGCTTATAAGGTTTTCACTTCAAATTTAAATTTTCATTTTTGTTGATAAAATTATGAGGAAAAAAAAATCAAATTAGCTAAAATGATGACTGAAACTCAAAAGATGCTGTATCTTCTGACTGTTCAAATAATGCAACATTATCAGATAATCTTTAAGATTGTAATAACTTTGTAAAAGTCTTCTCTTAGGCACTTGGAACTAACACATACAAATAGGCTTTAAAATAGTAATAAAAAAAGGAATTACAGAAATTATTTTTTGCAGTGAACTTGTGCAATTACTGACAGTAGTGTTGCAGTGGAAATAAAATGAAGGGTGGACTGGGGGAGAGTTACTAAAATTAAAGTACTACTTCTAGGTATTTAACATAGCTGATATTTAAGTTTAAATACTAATGGATGGCCCTTTTGGAAAAAAATGAAGAGAACAAATGTCTGAGCAACATAATAAGACAATGTTTATGAAAAAAAGTATCTGAACATTATGAATATATTGGTATCATTTAAAAAAAAAGTAAAATCCTTCAATTCTGCTACCCATGAAAATGATTTGTTTCAAAAATACATTAAAAACAAACAATGCCATCCGGGCAAAAGAATAAAGTGAGCAACAATAAAATAAATGCAAATCAAAGACAAGAAATACTCCAATGGCAGTGATTCTAGATATATATGTGTATACATTTTAAAAGAATGATAATGCACTGTATATTGTAGTACTTTTTATTAAAAAAAATGAACACATTTTCAATGAGTAAACTGGTTAAAGCAGATCAATTCTTCAATTTTGCTTCAAAACAAGTAGACTGTCCACAAAATGAATTTACATATACTAGTCTTTTAATAAGGGAGATAAATTTTAAAGGTGACAAAAGTGATAATCACCTAAATTAAACAAACCTGTGCCAGAAGTTTAAAGAAAATCCCCATTCAGACAATTTACAAAAGAAAAACAAGGTGCATTTAAATCAGATTAATTTGTCCTTGTTAGGCAGTAAATATCTGGTATCCCATTTTTCATTTAACACTTTTGAGATAACGGATAAAATTTTGATTTAAATGTACAATGACATATCTATCATAAATGCAAATAAAAATCAGTTTAAAGAAACTGCACTATAAACACACACACACAAACACATGCATCCACAACACAATCGCCATATGAAAGAGAAAAGAGAAGACAGGAAAATGGATGGAATTTGTCAAACGCTGGTGGGATTGGTTAAGACTAGGTTCTTTGCAATATATATGACAGATGCTAAGAAACATGGGCAAAACTAAATAGCAAGGTTAAGACACACACTGTACATCAGACACATCATACAAAGGACTATTTGGCAATATAATCTTTGTCAGAAAGAATCAAACAGGTGGGATAAACAATGGGGTGTGGGTGGGGATAGGCCAGGAGAAAAGTCACAAGGTACTTGGACATATTGAATCAGCATATGCTAATATGGAACTGAAAATAATCGCAGTTCTATCCAAAGCACAATGACAACAGTATCTTTTTACACAATCAAAGCATAGGCAATAACACTATGATCAAGGCTAGACCACACAGAAAATAAACAGGTCATTTTACTACAACACAATGCTTGCAATTTTAAAAAGTGCCATCAGATAATAATAAATGTGTTATAGGAACAGTATATGCTTGCACAATAGACATCTGTATATTATAATTATATATTTATATAAGTATATATATATATATATTTTTAATTTGTTTATATAATACAACTTTCACACCTGTTCTATGATCTGGGGCTGAGCCCCGAGGCATTTCTTGTAAGGTCAAAGGTCAAGGCTGGACTGACTTTCACAACCAGTTAGAAGACACATGAAACGTTTGGTTTGCTAGCACTTTTTGTCGACCACACACAAACAAGCACGCTTTGAATATAGCCATACTTCAGTGGCAAAATAATGACAAATTAGCAGTGTAATTTCTTCATTAAATATGAAAATAAACAAAACTAAAGCATATTCTTATTACTTCTTAGGGAAGACAAGTCAATCAAACAATCAATCAATCATCAAGCAATCCAACAACAATCACTCTGTCAATGGTTTGCAGTGAAATCTAGAATAGAAACAGTCAAACATTATTTTCAATAACAGAGTACAATAATACTCTCTGTCTGCATTACTAAAAATAGCCCAATGAATAACTGCGTAGAAAAATATAGTACAATATAATTATGAATCAATCATCAAAGTCCTTTCAGCTAATTGTACACAAAACCACAGAGATAAAACAGTCATAATTTATCCATTAGTCTTCGCTCACTGTAATATAAGTTAAAGTGTCCTGTCACCATTTCTGTATACACAATAGTACAGTGAGCAAAAGACATCTACCACATAAAGGTGGTCACTTGATTATTAAGAGAGAGAAAAAATAAAATTAAAAATCCACTTTGACTTTAAGTCATCAGTTGATCTTGATGCTAAAGGGGTAGGGATAATTATTGCTACTTTGATTTGCAGGGTCAATGGATGAATTAAAAAAAAAAGACACATAAGAAGTACAGGAGATATGTACAAGACAAAGACAGGTACAAGCCAAAAGAACTGTCACATACTTAGAAGAAAGATATACTCAAACATTAACATCTTTTGTTCCAGCATTAGGGGCAGTCAAAATATGGTGTTCAACTTTAGCCCTTTTATCCTTTGCATAAGTCCCCATAAAATAAAATAAAGTAAAATAATTTTTAAAAAATAAATAACTATCTCCAACAGGAAAGAAAACTATTTAAAAACCTCAAAAACACAACTCAAAATAAATAAACAGTAACTTTCCTCTTCTCTCAATTCTCAATTGATTGTTTTCAAAACTGCAAGAAAATTATTTTTTCTTTTCTGTGTATAATTTTCAGTAATAAATAAATAATTCTCAGGCATTCAATTTTTAAGTATACTGCCCTTATACTGTTATAGGAATCGGAAATGTAACTATATTTTTCTCTAAGATGTACATTTTTGTGTGATGTCCATTTTTGTAAAAATTTATCAGCAAATTACCTATGGTAGTGAACATTAAAGTTTTAATGGCTGATTCAGAGGACTGATATATGTATTAATAAAACAGGTAGTGAGATGCTAACATAAGAGAGAAAAATCATTAAACATATTTTTTTAATGAAAGTTTAAATTAGGAGAGTATATCAAAACAGGTGATACAGGTAAATTTAACTTTTGTCTTGTATTTCCCTCAAACATAGTGTTTGTGGTCATTAAACTTTACACAACTTTTACCTCAATGCTGTTAAATATCTGAATGAAAGATGAAATATGGAAGCTGATATTTTTAATTTGACAAGTACGCTGCTGCGCCTAAACATGCTCCCAAGCACACACACACTGTTGACAGCTGCCATGGAGATTGCTAAGTTAGCACCAAGTTGAGATGGGCAGAAACACAAAATAAAATTAAAACATTTGAAGAGAAGAGAAAAGGAAAGAAAGATTTTAAAAAAGAAAGAAAGAAAAGGATTTTTAGTGATTTTTATCCTCATAAATTGTTTTAATAAATTCTGTAGTTTTTGGGCTGATCAAGTTAATTCTATTATCCCTCCAAAACAGTAGACTTAGTGGAGATTGCATCCCTTGGTTTGAAAATATTTTGTCACAAATGGAAAACAATAAAATTTATAGGTAATAAGGGGAAGAGAATAAAAGAATTATATGATTAAAAAAATGATAAATCATTACAAAGGACGGTAAGAATTTTGGTTTTTAAATTTTCTTTTGCCTCTCAAGGAACACAGAAAGTGTAAAGTGTAGGAAAAGAACCTAAAGACAGAATGTGTATTGCTTTTGTTTGCAATTGTTCCCCCAAAGTGCACCAAGTGCCAACATAAATTGCTACTGTTGCTAGGCTACAGATAAACACAACCACTTTCAATTCAATATCATAAATAAATTTTCTTTATCAATATACTGTCAGAAAAAAACAATTCCTCAACACTCACAATGTTGATTTATTAAAAAAAAAATATGTGTAATATAACAAAGACCGAGAAAAATTGCTATAAAGCATATGTACCCAAATATATTAAGCTTTTCCAAAGAAAAAAATCTGATTGGGGTTTCCTCTGAACCAGCATAGTAAAGATTGCATTCTTTAAGTTTTAGTGTGTGAGACCTAAAACCAGTCACCACAAGCTGCTTGCTAATGCTATCAGACAAACTGCACAAGTGAGACACAAATAGATTACCATTACACACAACACTCAAGACAAAACAGTTAGAAGTTAGAAAAAGTGGTATATGAAAACAAGTATTTTGGTCACAACCTATGACAGGCATATAGATATGCAGGTATACACGTAGGTAAATACACAACACCACTGAAACAGCATAAGTGCAGTCTGAGTGGTTGGAATAGAGGGTGTGGTTTTGCCACAGTATACAATCTTAACAATAAAGGTACAAATACACAATTCATTTTTGGTCAATTTGCTGCATATATATGCTCGAATGCTAGAATGACTTGGTCCATAAATGCAGGTCAACATTTAACAGCATAGAAGGCATTCTTATTTCAAAGGGAGTTTTAAAAGGGGAAATCATTAAACGTGCAAATCAATGATTACAAAATAGAGATAGGGACAATTTTGCTCTGACACAGCACCACAGCTGCCTAATTGTGCACATCAAAAGTGGGGCACACTTGAGCCCTCGACATAATATACAGAAGTTATTTTGGTGCATAATTTGACTGCTCTTGAACCCAGGCCTGCATTGCCACAACTTAAAATTGTAGTGTTTGCAAAATACAGAACTGTAGATCAATAGCATAATAAAGTGAAATAGGAATAGAATTAAATACTATAATCAATTAAATTTACACTATGCTATATAATGTTTTCATTAAAAACTAATCAAGAATGGAATAATCTTAATTATGTCACTATATCATAGTATATGTGTCAATTGTCACTAAGTATATGTTTAAAGTGTATTTTCTTTCTTTGTTTTTTATATTTTTCTTTTTAGAATAGAAAACACAAACCATATTTTTACAATTTTAAGTCAGATCACTTAGAGTATTTAAGAAACAATACCTCTCATTAAAATCCCATAAAAGTGGTAAGTTAAAACATTGTATTTTATTAAAGATATTAAATATTTTTATAAAATGATCTGAATACATAATAGCAAACAACTAGCTTATACAAAAAGTGAAATCTTACCTATCAATGAAGGGTATCTTTTGCAAAACTTCTTTGAGGACGGAATGAAAGTAAAGAAAAATAAACACAAAGTACCTATTTATTTATCATTAATTGAGACACTGTAGTTCAGTGTCAAGAGGTCTATTCATATGCTTAAAATACTACTTTACTTGAAAATGAAACCTTTATGTCTTAGAAGTAAATATGACAGTACGCTAAATGTAGGTTAAGAATTACACTTAACTTAAAAATGGTTTTCTGGGGTGTAAATTGTTTCTTAAAGAGTAGCTTGTGGTCAAAAGGAAAAGATATTGCAAGTCTGTGGAGCTGTCAAATTAGGTAACATGGAAATATAAATGACCAAATATATTTTCAAATTTAGCCCCTGATGTGAGAATAAAAATGGGGAGAGAGAGAAAGAGCAACAAGCACCATAAACTAATGGAAAGAGATTCACCTTAGGGTTAAACAATGTAAATTTTGTTCTCAGAATAACTGAAACAAGAATATTGGTTCATAAAATGATAGGTAAATCAAAAAAATATTGTCTCATTAATTGATTTCAACACTAGGCAAAACAGCCACGATGCTGAACTGTCTAAACAAAAAATACAAGAAAACATTATATCCATACAGCTATGGAATGTAAAATGTGAAATGCAATTCATGTATACCAGTTTAAATGCTTTGTGAAAACTTCTCCTTCAAATTTATAAAGGAAAACAAAAACAAACAAAACAAAACAAAAAATGAACCCTGACCACAAATACTGCTGCAGTCTTGTGTATATATATATCATAATATATATGACAGAAATCACATCATAAACATCTCTCACCCAGCTCCATAGCTGAATTGCCCAAGTAATAGCTAATGCTTTACTTTATGGAAAACGACACCTCAGATTTCAGCAGTTTGAATTTTAAAGGGTACTGGTGACTCTCTGTGTCTCAATTATGTCCCTCAGGGCCTGAGCAATACCAGAGAGACAACCTTCAAACAGCAGCAGAAATAATATTACAGTTTATTTTCCAGCACTTCCTGATAAATCTTAGTTGCATGGGGATTAATGCAGAAAAAAAGATATCCCACTTAAAAATAATCCTGTCTTCGCACAAGTAAATGTCAAAATCATCATGCTCAGGTAACATATATTTCTACGTACTTTTTAAACTTGTTTTACCAATCATCTTATGAAATGATTGAAATCACTCAGGGTTATAACAGGCTGGTGATGCACAGCATAAAAAACAAACAAAAAACCAGACTCAACTGTGTGATTAATAAGTAAACAATATGGTTTTATATGATACTAATACCTATGGAATTCAGCAGTCTAAAATGCCACTCCTTCATTCATGTGCAGTTCTTCAGACATGACAAGTTTAAGCAGATACTGTGAAGTACGTCACAGTGGTGCACAACATTGCTCTTGACACTCTGTAAAGGCAGGTCAAAGACTCATGTCATGTTCTTCAATATATTGCTACTAAAAGAAATTGAACTTGAAACAAAATAACTTCTCTGATGACTGTTGAAGCAGCAGCTGAAGTCCTGGGTTCCATGCTAATATAATGTAATCGATGTCCAAGGTAGTTCTTTTACATAATTATCTAGATCCAAGGAAGAGTTCTTTAAAATAGTGGAATCTATGCCCAGGGTAGAGATCTTTAACATAATGGCACCAATGTCAAAGGTAGAATCCTATTCCAAGGCAGATTTTCTTTAACATAGTAGGATCCAGGTCCAATGAAGAGTTCTTTAAAATAATGAGATTTAGGTTCAAGGTAAAGTTCTTTAACATAATGGTATCCAGGTCCAAAGGTAGAGTTCTAGTACTAAAATGATGTTCTAATCCAGCAGTTTAAAGAACCAAGTCATCATCGTGTGTGTTGCTCTCGATGACATCCTGTAAAAGCTCATCTACTGAGTCACTGTCTGCGCTGATGCCTTTCTCCTCAAAGTTGAGGTTGGGCACCAGAATGCTAAGCATCCGCACCACATTGAAACGCAACTTCTTGAGTTTGCCTGCATGGGCACAGTTTTGACAGGCTACATGCTCCTGACTAGAGTCTGGAACCCCTCGATGCTGATTTTGGTCTTGGGCCTTTTTACTGAGGTCAATAGCACCACAGTCTTGGTTGTCAGGTGCCTTTTTGCTGCTGTTGTTGCTATTGTTGTTATTGTTGTTGCTGCTGTTATTATTGTTACTGTTACTGTTTGGGCTAGAAAGAAGGCTGCCGCCAGCATGAGACACTGCGTTGGTCTGAGGCAGGTAGGATGATGCGGATGTAGGTGTGGTCAGTGAGGTAGTCAGGTTCAAGCCTACCTCATTCCGGGTGTTGTTATTGCTACAGGATGTGATGATATTGGGTCCACTGGGCAGGTGACCACCGGGACTGGGCAAAGGAATCATGGCTGGTGTAGGTGTGGCAGCAAGATCACCATAAGGCAGGGCCCCACCAAAAAAGTGCCCACTGAAAGGGAAGTGTGGACTATGTTTAGAAAACATGTGGTGGCCATTGGTTAAAGAGGTGTTAGGAGACATGAGAGGGGAGCCAAATGAATGCTGAGGCCCTGCATGGGATATGTGGTGGGAAGGATGGGTAGGGACCAGTGCAGGTGGATGGTGATTCATCTCACCATTGCTGTTCTTAGCCATTTCTATTGCCTTGGCAACCATCTCCATGCTGCTCTGTGAAAGTGGTGGCAAACCTTGAGGTGGAGTCAGTTTGAAGATTCCAGGCTCTCCAGGGGAGATAACCTGAGTGGTCATGTAACCCAAACCACGTGGAGAACGGTTGCGCTTCTCTTTTATGTAGTAGGACATGATGCCATCATGTTTGTTAATTATGTGGGACTTCAGACTGTGACTCTGACTATACTGCACACCACAGGCACCACAGATGTATGGCCGCTCACCTGCAACATGTAGTAAATGTTCAGTAAATATTTCCTAAAACTTTTTTATTAACAATGTACTAATAAGTCAGTATAAACCAACAATTTTGATTTTATAAAGAGGTTGAGAAGATCAATGAATTAAAAAGAAATGAATGTGAATTTCAAATCAGTTTTCAGGCACAGTGACATGGAAATTCAGTCAAATGCTTTTGGTGACAAGACAACTGCATTCCAACAGCAAACAATTCAGTTACTTTTTTATTTCTAAGTAATTTGCTCAAATCAGTATAAAACAACTTCAATGAAAATTATTTGTGAGCACTTGTTGAATGGTCATGTGGACTGTTATAGAATGGTCATATGGACTGTTGTTGAATGGTCATATTGATTGCTTCTGAATGGTCATGTGGAGTGCTATTGAATGGTCATGTGGACTTGTTGAATGGTCATGGGTGGACTTGAATGGTCATGGGTGAAATGCTGTTGAATGGTCATGGGTGGAATGCTACTGAATGATCATGTGGACTGCTATTGAATGTTCATGTGGACTGCTGTTGAATGTTCATGTGGACTGCTACTGAATGGTCATGTGGACTTGTTGAATGGTCATGGGTGGAATGCTGTTGAATAGTCATGTGGACTGCTACTGAATGTTCATGTGGACTGCTATTGAATGTTCATGTGGACTGCTACTGAATGTTCATGTGGACTGCTATTGAATGTTCATGTGGACTTGTTGAATGGTCATGTAGACTTCTATTGAATGATCATGAGGACTGTTGTTGAATGGTCATGTGGATTGCTATTAAATGGTCATGTAGACTTACCTATTGAATGATCATGAGGACTGTTGTTGAATGGTCATGTGGACTCCTATTAAATGGTCATGTGGATTGTTGTTGGAGTTGTTTGATTTTATTATGGTGTTAGTTGTTGATGTGTGGTTTGCTGTTAATGCTGCAGTTTGTTTTTATCATGATATTAATTGCTATGACTGTTGTGGTGTGTCTTTATCTGATGTGTAGATTGCTGTTAAATGTGATTTGTTTTTTATCTTGATGTTATTTGCTGATGTGTGCTGTTAATGCTATGATTTGGATTTTATCCTGGGGTTAATTGCCGATGTGTAGTTTGGTATTAATGTTGTGTTTAGTTTTTTTCCTGGTGCTAGTTGCTGAAGTGTGTTTGCTGTTAATTTGTGGTTTATTTTTTATCATGGTGTTAATTGCTCTGTGTGGTTGCTGTTAGTGTGGAGTTTGTTTTTATCATGGTCTTAGTTGATGTGTGGTTCTATTAATGTGTGGTTTATTTTTATCATGGTGTTATTTGATGATGTGTGGTTTGTTTTGTTTTACTACTGTTGTTGGTATTCTCATTAAGACTATTTAGATAACTTCAACCAGTGATTGACTTTGGATTATAATTAATTGCTCTGATTTGTTTTCCTCGTTTAATTTGATATTTAATTATGCTTCATAGTTCAAATGCATCGTATTTCAGACTATCATACTATAAATCTTTATTTCATCCTAAATTAAACAATTTTTTTCATGTACAATTTGTTCTGATTCATGCTAAATGGAAGATTAGAAAAATAATCATGAGTAATTTTAACTGTTGTGTTTATCTTCTGTAAGAGTATACTCCATCTTTCTGCTTGGCTGCTCACTGGTCACAAGAAGTATAAAGCGTGATGTTTGACTAGTTTCAATGAGTTCCAAATCTTTGTACTGCTTTACAAAACTGCAGTTGTGTAATAGACAACAGACAGAACACCTCTCTGCTTCAATTTCTCTTTGTAGGTAAGATACCTGTATACTTATCTCTCTTTGTGTTTCAATCTCTCTCTCTCTCTCGTTTTCTCAAGAATTATTAAGAGCTAATCAATTTGTATGATTATTATAAATAATTTTGCCATTTGTTTTTTTATTTGGATACTTTACAGTCACAAGAATAATTTTTAATATTATGTGTATTGTTTTAATTTATTCTAAGAATAAGATATCTTCTAGTATAAGAAAACTACCTTTAAAGAACTACAAAGGTATTATTACTGTTAAGCTATAATGATCTCTGTCTTAATATATATCTATATAATTCCTTGGCACACGAACAGAATAAATTTGAAAATCATGACAATTTCTACAATACACGTTAATGATGCAAGTTGGAGACAGAAGTAAGTAAATGTGTAAAGTACACATTCTCTTATGGAAGAGTTAGTAAAAGCACACTGCAGCTTCCAGGAAATTTCTTTGAGAAATTGTGAAATGTGTGAAATTTTCAGTGAAAAATATTTGCTACATACCAGTATGAATTCTTAGGTGGACGTAGAGGTTGCTCTGGTGCTTAGTGGTATAGGGGCAGTGTGTACACTTGAAATACATATCCCCATTCTCACGCTTTGGTCGCTGTGGGCCCTTCCCCTGGTGCGTGTTTTCAATGTGGTTCTCAAGGTTCTTTTGTCTGCGAAACGTTCGCTCACAGAACGAGCACTTTAGGTAATCCTTATCTACTTCTGGCATCAGCTTACTGTCAAATGGCAGAAACTTGCGGCCAAAACCAGGCGGGTCCATCAAGCCTGCAGGTGAAAATGGGAACATGTGGGACAGGCCCCCAGGGAACCACCCATTCATCTTTGGGGTGGAGTAGTGATGGGGGGAGAAAGCAGACTCGCTGATGTTGGAAGTCATCGGAAGCGAAGCTGGCGGACCACCGCCCATGCTGGGAGAAAGATGCAGTGAAGGCTTGTGAAATGGATTGATGAGAATTTTCTGCCCTGCTGAGTACATCTCTTGATTTTCCACAGGACTGGGCCTTCCTTCATCTGGTACAGAATCAGCTAGCTTGGGTTCTGAGGGAAACTTGAGGTTACTCATGTAATTTCTGTGAATGTCGGCATTATGGTGCAAGTGTAAGAAATGCGTTGGTTCCCTCAATGATTCGTTTCTTTCTCGCAATTCTTCCTGCTCCATTTCTTCACTGTCATCATATCCAACTTGCATGGATCGCTTAATAGCAGATTCTGCAAAGGCTTGTGGATCAGGATAATTAGATAAGTGTAAGGGAGCACCATCAACTTCATCAGCACCCATGTGGGTGCCATCCAGTACCATCATGCTGTGCTCATCCATGTCATCTTCATCCTCTTCCAACTCTCCCTCTTCTGAATCATAGAAATCTGCTGGTTCTTCTACATTTCGCATTCTCCGAACAATGTCTTCTAGTTTCATTTTTCTACGATTTGTCCGCCGATCGTTACCATCTTGTGAGGAGTTGGTGTTGAAAGGTGGGGTGTAGCAGTCGTTTGAGGTCTGATGATTATCTTCTTTGGGACTTGACTGTGGTGGGAGTGGTGATAAAGCTGCACCTTCTCTGTCCATGTCCTCTGTATTCATGACGTCTTGGGAAAAACCGTCCTCACCGTCTCCTGCGTCTGAGAGCCCTCCATTTCCATTCCACATGTTGTGTCTTTCATCAGTGTCGCTAGGCAACTCCTGCATGATGTTTCTGTCCTTCTGTGCAGTTTCTGAAATATTAAATTCCTTCTGCAGATCTTCTGGTATCTCTGTGCCTGGAATGGTCTCCCCTTGTTGAGGGGATTCAGGTGGAGTTGTAGCAGAACTGTGGAGGGAGGCTTCAATGATCATTGTGCTAGGGTGTGAACGTGGACTAGGTGGAACCAGAGAAACAGCAAGGGGAGAGTTAGACAGTGACCGTAGTAGTGCTGATGGCTGATGGCTTGAAAGACGCTGGGTAGGGGGGAGACAACTCATGAGGGGTTGCACTTCCATCATCGTGAAAAGAGCAAGTTTGAAGTGCTCCTAATGGTCATCATGTTGCTGAAAGCATACAAGAGAACACACAAAAATTTATGAAGGAAGAGTCTAGAGATTGTGCATCATTAAAATAAAACATGAAGAAAAATATGTAAAGCACAGATGTGACCACAAAAATGTGTAAGACAGCATAACCACAAAATAAAATATTTACTGATGTAAATACCTAATAGCACTAGTTAAGGTTGAACATAAAATACACAGATATTGCAATTAAAAAAACCCTAAAACTAATAGCATGGTGAACAGAATGGCTTATTGGGAAGAAAGTACTGATTTAGTGATTACATCCACATGCATGTTAAAAAGGATAGAAAAGTGCTAATGAACACTTCAAATTCAATGAGAAAGGTATAATTTTGTTAAAATGAATAACACAAATAAGTGCAATCTATGTATAATTATTTTTAAATTAATGCTAATGAAGAACTCAGAGTATTTAAAAAAGGGAGTCTTTCAAAATATGATATATTCTACTTCTAGTCTGTGGCTCAGTAAGTGGTTATTTTTTTAAAGTTGCACCATCAGTGCAAATAGAGATTACAAATCTAGGTTATGAAACAAAGGCAGCCAAGGCTATAATTAAAATCTGTGAGCCATTTAAAACATTAAGCAATTAACAACTTTTACAGAAAATACTTGTCCATTGTATGGAGTCAGTGAAGTCACCAAATGAATTGTTAAGGCCAAGTAACAAAATAAATTGGACATATACAAGATATAAAACCTAAGGCCAAGTCACAAAATAAATTGGACATATACAAGATATAAAACCTAAGGCCAAGTCACAAAATAAATTGGACATATACAAGATATAAAACCTAAGGCCAAGTCACAAAATAAATTGGACATATACAAGATATAAAACCTAAGGCCAAGTCACAAAATAAATTGGACGTAGACAAGATATAAAACCTAAGGCCAAGTCACAAAATAAATTGGACGTAGACAAGATATAAAATCTAAGGAGAAGTTCCAAAATAAATCGGACACAGATAAGATATAAAACCTAGGTACAAGTCATTAAATAAATTGTATGTAAACAAGATATAAGAGGTCACCAAATGAATTGTATGGGGAAAAATGTAAGCCTAAAGACAAATATTTACACTCAACTATTATTACTAAAGACTAGGCCATTGGGTGCTTACATCAATACACTATTACTCAGGAAATCAGAAATAATTAACAATGATATATCTTGTACAAATACCTTCTTAAAATGAAAAAAAACTACAAAACATAAAAATAAAAAATATAAAAACAATAAACACTCCCTCATGAGAAGAAAAAAAAAAGTGAAGAAGCAACATGACAAGAATTAGTGCAATGTAATATGCAGAGGGGTGGTGGTGGAAAACATATTAATAAGAAAGCAAGTGATCTGATCTAATACTCTTACACATTTTACTATTTAAATTGATGAAAGTTGAAAATATTTTAACATATTTATACAACCAACCATTCTTACACATGTTGCCATTTCACACAATTTTTGTGCAGCATATAACTATATATAAGTTTGGAATATTGTAAATAAGAAAATTAAATCTGCAATAACTGCAAAGCAGTTTCAAATGGCTTAATACATACTTCAATGATGTAAAATGTTTCCTTTAGAACAAGAAACAGTAAAATGCAAACATAATTTCAACAAGGCTAGTACATACTTCAATGATGTAAAATGTTTCCTTTAGAACAAGAAACAGTAAAAAAATGCAAACAAGGCTAGTACATACTTCATTGATGTAAAATGTTTCCTTTAGAACAAGAAACAGTAAAAACTAAAATGCAAACATAATTTCAACAAGGCTAGTACATACTTCAATGATGTAAAATGTTTCCTTTAGAACAAGAAACGGTAAAATGCAAACATAATTTCAACAAGGCTAGTACATACTTCATTGATGTAAAATATTTCCTTTAGAACAAGAAACAGTAAAAACTAAAATGCAAACATAATTTCAACAAGGCTAGTACATACTTCATTGATGTAAAATATTTCCTTTAGAACAAGAAACAGTAAAAACTAAAATGCAAACATAATTTCAACAAGGCTAGTACATACTTCATTGATGTAAAATGTTTCCTTTAGAACAAGAAACAGTAAAATGCAAACATAATTTCAACAAGGCTAGTACATACTTCAATGATGTAAAAAGTCTCCTTTAGAACAAGAAACAGTAAAAATGCTGCTAAACTCCTCAGTGAACACAAAGTCACGTGTCCTAGATAAACTCTTAACTCATGGTGAGATTGTCCTTTACAAACTTGCAGAACTCCATCTGAAGAAACCGCAACTAAATCTCCTGTGC
Source organism: Sinotaia quadrata (assembly GCA_028829895.1). NCBI lineage: Eukaryota > Metazoa > Mollusca > Gastropoda > Architaenioglossa > Viviparidae > Sinotaia > Sinotaia quadrata. The sequence goes on along the minus strand of CM054184.1, from coordinate 51,715,871 downwards.
CACATGCAACCTGGGGCTCATACTCCGACATTCTTATTGGACCGCAAAATAAAGTTGTTAGCTCCCTTGACCCGTATAATGACTCATCACAGTGTAGCAGCAACTCGACCGTCGATGATTAGGAGCGGGATCGGCTAAAGTCTTTCGTTGGCTTTTAAAAAAAAAATCATGCGAGTATCAATATTCGACCTCAAATCTATTGCACCAATCTTGTTGATCAACGTCACAAAAATGTTAACAAGAGCTTGAGTTATCTCTAGAGTTATGTGCCTTAGTCATAAGAGAAGAATCGTCTTGCATTCAATCTGTAATCTAAGCTAGACAGTTTCTTACACACACGTTATGTTTTCCACTAATAGATTGCTTAACGTGTAAAGAAAACAAAATGAAAAGTAATCCTCAATGAAATGAACGAACACTGAGGTGTGAGATATGTTCAGGGTTGAAGGTGGGGGGGACTGATTTGTTGTTGTTGTTGTTGTTTTATTTGTGGCAGCATACGAAGAGAAAAGTGACATACATTGCAAGACTGATATGTTACTAGTTTACTAGTACTGACGTTGGCTAAGTGACAGAAACACTGGAACCAGAGTATCAATAACGTGGGCAAGTAAAAAAATAAGTGTGGTAAAAAAACAAAAGGGGGGGGGGGGGGCGCAAGATTTTACTAATCTCCGTAGTCGAAACCGTGACAATGAGATTTCATGACAACGAATGACCGAAGCACGTAGCAATACAACCAGTATGACTCTCTGAACCTCACTCAATCCACTGACCGCATTTGCTGATTACACAAGGTAAGGGTGTTAACTTTTTAAATCTTTGACGACTCACTGGCTTCGACTGTCAATCGTAACGATTTTTCAAACGTAAATGTTGCATTCATTTGTGTGTTTGTTAGCATAAATTTCGCAACATTATCAAAAGCTGGTTTAAATTTTCTTTTTTAAATAGAAAGAAAAAGAAACACTCACAGAACATTCGAAACGGGATCACAGAAATTCGATACTTGGGAGAGTCACTTCTCTCTCCCCCGCCCCAGAAAATAAAAATAAATAAAATCATTGCTCTGAAAAGTACAGTAAGCCACGGCCATCTGCTGGCTGTCCTGAGCGAAGTAACCTGCTCCTACTACTGATGTAGATCTGGCACCGTCCCGCTATTGCCGCCTACTGGCTGCCATTGATTACCAGAGCCCAGTGGTCGCTGCGTTCGCCGGGCGTATCTGGTCGTCCGGTGTTTAATTGCGCCGGGCATAGTGATATATTGGCCCGGCCCCCATGCCTCTCTACCCATGTGTCTACTATGCAAACGAGCGGTAGCCGGGGCAATATGTACAGAAAACATTTGTCTCCGGCAGCACGAGATAGGACATGGCACAATCAGACCAAACCAGACAGGGCGAGAGGGAGGGGGAGGGGGGAGAAGCTAGGTGGGGAGAAGGGGGAAACAGAGGAGGAGGAAGGGAGGGACAGATAGAGAGAGGCTGAGAGAACTAGATGAACGACAGGTCGCTATTGTGTGTTCAGCAAACAGTCGACATCTGTCAGGCTTGTAGGCAAGGGAAAAGGGAGGCAAGCGATGCGAGCGTTTAAGGGGAGCTAAACAGCATTGCGGCAGGCAAGAGGAAGCAGCAGCAGAGAAATAAAGGGGAGTAAGGTTAGAAGGGGAGGCGGGGTGGGTGGGGGATGGAGAGGTTCGCGCGGCGGAAGGGCTTGCGCAAGCCAAGGAGGGACAGGCGACGATGGGACTGAGGGGGAAACGGTGACAATGCCCCACCTACCTCGCACCCACTGTCTTTCACATGTGCTTCCATCGCAGAAGTGCCACTCCCACTCGGCCCTTGTGGATGCTGTTGCGGTGGGATAGCAAGGCAACAACAGCAGCCTCAGGCTACAACCGTCTATAAAGACCTCAGGCTACAACTGTCTATAAAGAAGGCCTCAAGCTACAGCCGTCCATAAAAGACCGCAGGCTACAACAATCTACAAAGACCTCAGGCTACAACCGTCTATAAAGACCTCAGGCTACAACCGTCTATAAAGACCGCAGGCTACAACCGTCTATAAAGACCGCAGGCTACAACCGTCTAAAGAAGGCATCAAGCTACAGCCGTCCATAAAAGACCTCAGGCTACAACCGTCTACTAAGACCTCATGCTACAATAATCTTTAAAGACTTCACGCTACACAAAAGTCTATAAAGAAGGCTTCCGAGTACAACAACGAGTCTACATGTACGTAAACAAAAACTGGTGCTCCGAAGAACCAACAAACGATCAACCAAATCCATTAAAAAATAGTAATAATTACCAAGCTGGATTTCAATACTATTAATTATAATTATAGTGTCTTATTTGGAGGTCACAATTTTAATTGTAAGGTGTGTTTGCACGCATGTATTTGTGTGTCAGAATAACAGTAATATGGTAACCATTTATTTAATTACGTATATTATACCATTTACTATTATTAAATAAGGCGCACACGTATATATATATATATATGTGTGTGTGTGTGTGTGTGTGTGTGTGTGAGTGTGTAATATATTATTGGGTACATGTAATTTTTTAAAACTATTTTACAAATTGTAGTACAGATTGAGTTTAAAAGCGGAAATTTCCTTAGATATAAGTTCCTAAAATTCTGCGCAATCTTTTAACTTTCTTTTCTGTTTATTTCAATTTTACTTATCTCCATGATATATGACTGCTTAATTTAACGCCAGGATGTGGGTAGAAAAGCTAACTTTTACAAGAAAACTATCCGGACGAAAAGGAATTAGGCCTGTTCGTTTTCGGATTGCAAGGTCCATGTTCTGACGGTTTTGATTGGATCGGAGACTTGTTCCAATCAGGTGTGAGAATGCTGGCTCACTGAAATTGCACACAGCAATTTATTCAAGTATAAGAAAATTCTGAACTATAAACACATTTTCTAGTTCTATATCATATATTTTTTAAAGCAACACAAAACACAAATGACATTCATTTGTATTTTAAAGTGTTTCTGTAGTAGTAGCCTGCTTTTAAAGGGCAATATATGACAATGAATAGCAAACAAAAGGCTGGACACACGTGCAGGAAGTTTCACAGCTAAGGGTAAAGTGCCAATATACTTTTCTTTTTTAAAATATAAAATCATTTTGGTATGTTGAGATAAGCAAGAAAGCCTACTTGGTCCATGGGATATAAAGCCTAATCTAAAAAATATAAAATCATATCAGTTTGTTGAGATAAACAAGAAAAGCCTACTTGGTCCATGGGGTATAAAACCTATTCTAGCACAGGAGCTACAAAAATAATTTTCTTTTCTTCTCTGAAGGGAAAAAGTTGTGTTTTGGTTTCAGGAGGTAACAAGACTTTTCGATTTCATTAGATATATTTTTTGTTCCTGTTTCACAAGATATAAGGTCGTCTTGGTTTCAGGCGATACGAAGTATTTTCGGTTCCAAAATCTCTTTTATTTCTAGAGGAAATAAGCTTTTCTCAACATTCTAGGTGACTGAAAGCCCCCCTTCCCCCCCCTTTTTTTTTGTTATAGGGAATAGAATACTTTGCTGTTTTAGGGAATAGAATAAATTTACTGTTATAGGGAACAGAATACCTTTACTGTTATAGGGAATAGGGAATAGAATACCTTTACTGTTTTAGGGAATAGAATATCTTTATTGTTATAGGGAATAGGGAATAAAATACATTTACTGTTTTAGGGAACAGAATGCCATTTCTGCTCCAGAGGATGGAAATCATGGAATGCCTTCTCTGTTTTAGGGGAGTGGAATATTTTCGATTCCTAGGCTAGAAAGTGTTGTTAGGTTTTAGGGGTCGAAAGTTTTCACTTTATTATGGGATAGTGTTTTGTTTTTGTCTAAAAAAAAGATTTTGTGGGACAGCTAGTTTTCTTTGTTCTATATAATAAAAAAAAAACAACCTGTTTAGATGCTTTGGATATAAAGTTTCCCCCTCCCCCACTGATTCTATGGGACACAAAAAGGTTTTTCTTGAGGCTCTAGCGGATATACAGCCTTCACTGTCTTATGAGAGAAAGATTTAAAATGAAAATGGTTGTAGAGGACAGAAAGTCTCTTCTGTTGTATGAGATGGAAATATTTTCCTGTTCTGCAGGATAGAAAGTGTTGGGGTTTTTTCTTAACTAGGGCGCAGATTGTCTTCTCTGTTCTATATACTCGTTTATCCCCCTTCTGGTTCTAAGGGATGGAGTTTTCATTTGTTGAAGAATATATTTCAGGCCTTTTGCAACATTAAAAATACAAATTAATTTATTTAAATAAAGTCTCTCTCTCTCTCTCTCTCTCTCTCTCTCTCTCTCTCACACACACACACACACACACACACACACACACACACACACTTGCAAAGTCCGGAAACAAAATCACACCTTTTGCTCTGGAAATGAGGGATGAAAGCTGAGAAACTCACGTGTTAGTGGGTGGGGATGAGTGGGGAGGGATGCTAGTAGCAGTCGTCAAAGAGTGCATGGCAAGCGGTTTTTCTAAGTACTGCAAAGCAAGATCGAGTGCTTCCGGTACCACCTTCCTTGTGGTCCTGCCCCACCCACCCCTGCCCCTGCCTCTGTTGCCACTGGAAGAGTATGCCACGGATAATCTGACCAGTAGAAGGTTTCGCTGACCCGCTCTCTCAGCTAGGTCGGTTCCGTGGTAACAAGAACGGCCACAGATTGATCGCTCCTGCGGTGCCAGAAAGCTTGAGCATCTACCGATGCGCGCCTGGCCCAAACTTAAAAGTGCAGTGGTGTGGCTCTTTCTTCTGCAAGTCTTGAAGTAGATCCTCAGCAAGCCAGCATAACAACGTCAATCTTTCACAACTGGTAGGGTACATATAAAACAATACTGCTTATTTTAGAGTCCCCGCTAACTTTTGGATCCACGGTAGTTACCGATGCAACTATCAAAAACATTTTTTCAATTTCAAAAAAATAAATAATGCTAGAAGGCTTTGAAAAAAACACACCTTGAACTAAATACTTCTTTCAAATTAGATAAAATAAATAAAACACACTATTTCCTGCAAAACGAAAGCACATATCATTCCGCAATCCTAATTGTTATTTGAACCACGAAGTCAGCTGTCAACTACAAAAAAAAAAAAAAAAATCAAACCCCTGTTACCCAGTCACCAACCAAAAAACCAAAATTAATATTGCCACCACGCACACGCACCAAAAGAAAAAATGTACGGACAATGCTTTGTGTTTCTCCACCGCCTATCTGTTCAAGTCTTCAGTCCTGCAGCGGAAGTGAACAAAATGCAATATAGAACATGTACGCATCCCGCGCTTCGTTAAGTAACCCGTTCACGCAGCACCGTACCTGTTTAGGCAGCACCGTACCTGTTTAGGCAGCACCGTACCTGTTTAGGCAGCACCGTACCTGTTTAGGCGAAAAAACGTCGCTATGTGCTAATACGGCGACATCGGCCCACACTGTTCGGGTTCGAACATACAGAGTGCCTACGTAAACTGCTGGCGCACAAGGAGTCCATGATACAGGGGGATAAACATTCCTTAGCAAACACTTGTCCACAAATCCTCCGCTCCCTACCCATACCCCACACCTTGTATTTAACACTATCTAAGCATTACAGAGGCTGCATTTTTCTCCTTTCTTCCTTATCTGTTTTCAATTATAAACAGCGTTGACACACCACACTCTTTCGTTCACTCAGACATACATTCACTTAGACACTCATTCAGTCACTCACTGACACTCAGACACTCATTCAGTCACTCACTCACACTCAGACATTCATCAGTCACTCACTCACTCACACTCATACACCCATTCAGTCACACACACTCAGCCACTCATTCAGTCACTCATTCACACAATCACTCAGTCATTCACTCACATTTAGGCATTCAGTCACTCACGCACACTCGGATATTCATTCAGTCCTTCACATTCACTCATTCAGTCACTCACACTCATCAGTCACGTACACTCATTCGGTCACACACATATACATACTATACAATCACAACCTCACCCAGACACATTAAGTCCCACTTACTCAAACACACTCATTTAATCACACTAACCCAAACACTGATTCAGTCATAGACACTCGGACACAATCCTTCGACCACACATCAGACTCTCAATCGGTCACACCCTTACTCAGATACTCATTTACAACCGTAAAATTTCTACTTATTTATGTGTCTAGAGCAGGGGTCACCAACCTTTTCGATACCTGAGCTACTTCATGGGTACTGAGTCATACGAAGGGCTACCAGTTTGATACACTCTTCTAGTTTGCCTTTATACATTATTAATAATGTGAAGACTTAGAAAAAGGCCTGCGGGCGACTCATGTGGTCTTTGCGGGCGACCTGGTGCCCGCGGGCACCGTGTTGGTGACCCCTGGTCTAGAGTCTTCAAAATACCATACAAAGTAGTTTTCTCTATAGTCTATACTCATCTTCACCAGTATATGTTTGTATGTACGTACGTGTGTGTAGGTGTTTGTGCGCGCGCGTATGTGTCAATCAATCTGTCTAAAGGATATAAAGATATAAACGATATAAAGGTATAATTGTTAAAATAAAATAAAAAAGTGGAAAGCGAGAGAAAAGGAGAAATGGAACAGGGGCGCAGAGAAAAAATGTTTAATCAATACATGTATTTCAAGTCAAATCCAACGAGGAGAGAGGGAGAGGGGAGAGAGAAGAGAGACAGACAAAGAAACAGGAAAAGGCAGAGAGGGACACGAATATGCATGTGACAATTAAAAGTCTTCGTGTGCTTGATGTGTTCGAAGAAAGTGTGTCAAAGTGAAACCTAAGGTGACGTCACAGCAATATATTCTGCAAGATGGCATCCACACCCACCGACGGAGGAGGGTGTGCGCCACACTTTGCGACCTTTATCACCCCCTTCCGCCAGTTCTCCCGCCTTCCACCTAGGAACGCAATGTGAGGTTGTGGGGTCCCACTGGGGCACTTCAGATCAGAGAACTCTGATGACGAAATGATCAATGCAAGCTCCAGTGGTGACGTTAAACTGCTATCGAATTACACGCTGAGATGACGTCATGTCAGTACATGCAGCTGTGTATTTTTGGTACAGTACACTTGTAGGAGACTACCAGAACGTTTGCCTTGATTTTACAATCTGATTAGAACGATTTTACAGTCCGATTACAGTGGCTTTACAGTAGAATTTAAAATGAATTAAATAGTAAAATCAATATATGATTTAATTTTTATTCCGATTTTATCCTTTTTCTTATAATAAAATTATTTATTTTTGTTGAAGATGATTTTTGGTACTATTTTTTTCTATTTCCTTTTTACATTGGTTGGGTATTTGAGCTGGATTAGAGTTAAATTTAATTGTTGGGGTTTTTTTGTTTTTTTTGCCGATTTTAGTTTATCAGAAGAACATACTCGCCATATTACTCGCCGTGATAATGCTCCTTTAGCGTAATAATACAATTTTAAAAAACTTTGGCCTTTCTTAAATATAAGTTTAAAACTAGTAATTCTCTCTTCATAGCACTTTTGTTTATGCTTGAGTATTTAGTAACCGCAATGTAACATTACTTTTAGTGCAATTTGAAGTTGGATATTTAATATATCAGTAAAATTGTATTATAAAATCGCTAAAAATTGATGAAATTATATATCGCATGAATATATATTATAAAATCATTATAAATGTAACTCCAAGATTTTTCTTTTACCTAAACCACTCAATCTAAACGACCCCTCATTTCATTCATGAAACAAACCGATAACTAAAATAACCAAAAAACTAAACACCCCAAAATACTCACATATCTAAACAGCACTGAAACACTAACCAACAAAGGAAATAATGAAACAACTTCAACATCAAACATAAGGAAAACAATAACCAACAAAATCCCACAGCCGCGCAGACTTTATAGGATCAAAACCACACACAGAATAAGGAGGCCGCGCAGACTTTATAGGATCAAAACCACACACAGAATAAGGAGGCCGCGCAGACTTTATAGGATCAAAACCACACACAGAATAAGGAGGCCGCGCAGACTTTATAGGATCAAAACCACACTCCAAAGGAGAATTCTTTTCACGATTACTCACAACGAGTAATATTACATAGAGATATTATTCTGGCAAGTATAACTACACAACGAGTAATATTACATAGAGATATTATTCTGGCAAGTATAACTACACAACGAGTAACATTACATAGAGATATTATTCTGGCAAGTATAACTACACAACGAGTAATATTACATAGAAATATTATTCTGGCAAGTATAACTACACAGCGATGTAATATTACATAGAAATATTATTCTGGCAAGTATAACTACACAACGAGTAATATTACATAGAAATATTATTCTGGCAAGTATAACTACACAACGAGTAATATTACATAGAGATATTATTCTGGCAAGTATAACTACACAGCTATGCTATTATGTAAAGCAGTTGAAACGATGCTGGCGGATTTTACGTTTTCAAGTTTGGAAATATTTTTATTCTTTCTGCCTGCATGCTTGCCTGTCTGTCTGTCCGTCAGGCTAATGTGTGCGTAGATCTGTGTGTGGTGTATACGCACTTGATAGGTTCATGATAACTACTAACCGAGACAGCCGATCGAAGCAAAGCACTGTCGGACATTGTCTCTGCCCTCCCGGATGTAACAGCAAGAACGTTAACTAATTAATGTTTCCAGCATAAACTGCTGTATCACAACAAGATGCCAATGTACAAGTCTACACTCAGATGTGCACAGGCCATTGCAGCAACAATCCAATCTGCTTCTCCACCCCACTCTTCACTTTTGTTCAAGTCCTAACCCATCCACCCCCACCCCCATCCATGCCTTTCCTCTGTGCGAGGGCAAAGGATCTTTTCTCGAAGAAGTGAGCTTAGACTTGTGACTTCTGTTGTCTTGAGGCTACAGGCAGTTCGCTAGAGTCGGGAGTTACTCCAACCTCTCAGTCTCGGTCTTCCAGGAGACCTGGAACCCACTGAGCTGTATATAAATGGAGAGGACATCCATTTTTAGCACGCGCTGCCGATGTGTCACTAACGGTAGTTTCAGTGCGACCATTTTGAGAATACCAGCGTAACATACCAGTGCTGAAGACTACGTGTGGAAAAGCACTCATTGTTTTTAAAATATGCCTTAGTTAACATTGTAAATTATATAATCATATTTAATTCATTTTATTAAAAAATTATTATAATAATTCTTGGTTTTAGTATTGGGTAAGGATAAAGTCTTTTATATTTTAAATGCTTAAAATAAACATTTTTGAAAATATTAATTTGTAACATTACACTTACAGAATACAAGCATTAAATGACGTCAACAATAGTTTGCCGTCACAATTAAAAATAACTTTGTTGAAAAAAATTATAATCAATGATTTTGTTTTAATTTGTATGTATTTCAGGTTGATTATTTTGTTTTTCAAAATCAAAGTACACACTACTCAATCTTTATCGACTGATGTGTGCGTGTGTGTGTGTGTGTGTGTGTGTGTGTGTGTGTGAGTGTGTGTGTGTGTCAGTGTGAGTGTGTGAGTGAAGACATTTCCTTTATCACTACTGAAAGTTTTTTTCCAGTTGTTTGGAGAAAAACCAGTCGTTGAAAACAACGGTGCTAAAGGCAATGTGCTGAGAAGCAATCATTAAGCCAACATGCACATACATTTGCAAATATGTTTATATAAATTATTCAGAGTATATTTTCCTCAAGGTAAAGAATATATGTGATACAGAGTGTATGTGCGTGAAAATTTACTAAAAATAAACATACTAAATATAATTTTCATATTACTTTTTTTAAACATAGCATGTTCTTCTAACTTTGTCAGTGTAAAATTAAAGCATAATTACTTCTGTATTTCACTGTAGCATATATTAATATAATGGAAAATCAGATTTTAGAAAATCTCAACAATGAGTATAAAGTAATTAGATTGGTATGTGTAGAAGTAGTTTACAGTTGTAACTGAAAATAAGTCTGTATTGATGACTTTGAATGGTTATTAAATACTAGTCACCACATTACAAATATGTACATGTACCTTATTTAACACAATATTTTGTTAAGGTGTAGTTCAGTTTTTTTTTTTTAAGAAAAAACAATCTATTTGTGACAAGCAACTTTTGCATGGGTGAGGTACAATCTCATGTCATTTAAATTATGGGCCTTGTTTCCTGGCACACTTAGATTACCTTAATCATATGTTTCCTCTTTGTTATAGTGTGAATGAGAAAAGATCACAATTTTAATTATAATTTGAAATAAATTTTAATTAATTAAACATAATTATCCTATTACATTTTAAACCATGCATATCAAATCTGATTTTTGACTATTATTATGGAATTTCCCTATTTCACTGATAATTATTATCTGAAGCGATAGATCTGAAAATCTTTACTCCTCTTGTTTGTTTTATTGTGTTGTAAATGTAATCCTATTGACTGAATTATAGATTCATAAAACTGGCTATAAAATATATCGAAAATGCCATGAAGCGCAGTTACCATAGACGCTACATTGTTTTGGTCTATTCAATATGGCGGACGTTTGGCGACAACGAATTTGTCCTTTGTGTCCTCTCCATATTTGGAGCTCAGTGCTGGAACCCGAGACACTCAAACACTCTAGTATGATCACGTGACTGGAGCAGTTTTGTTACTTCAACCTCTCAGTTTCAGTTGATCTTGAGGCCTGAAACCCGAGACACCCAAATTCTCTGGTATGATCACTTGAATGGTGCAGTTTTGTTACCTCAGCCTCTCAGTTTCGGTCCTCAATGTTTAGGATCTATGAACCAAATTCTGATCACGTGGCTGGATCAGCAAACGGAAAGGAGTTGGGGAAAACGGAATAATTTGCGCATGACCAGTTTTCTTTTGCATCCGGTCTTTTACCGTATTTGGACACAAGATGTACTAACTTCTTTCATTCACTTGTACGGATGTGCCAACCAGTATTAGATTGGTTCGTTTGTCGAGCATGTGACGTCACAAAGTGTATGAGCCTAGAGCAGCAAGTTTTGCTGTGACGTTGCTGGAGGTGGTATTGCAGTGTAACTTTTACGATGTAGGTGAAAATGCCCTGATCTTCAAGGCAATGTGTTGTTCACGTTGCTTATAATGTTGTTATTGATTCTTGGCATCTAGTGACGTGTTGTAATTGATGTTTATTGGTGGTAATTCTTTGCTGGAGATGTTACTTTTGCTATAAGTAATAGTGTAAAATTTTATCTTTTTAAAAAAAACAACTGACGAGGAGTCGCCTACGTCAAACGTTCCACCCAGTCAACTATCTACTCCAAGCAAACTAGCCGTCCACTGACAACAAGAATTGTGCCAGGTCACGCTTTGGAAACCACTGCCATTTGGCATTGAACTTGGGGCGTGAGGACCGATGCTTTTCTTGGGTTTTGCACTGGCCGCGCGGCCCCCCGGCCCTTTATGTTGTTTTGCCTGCATGCCTAGAAGCAATGGTTGCATAAAGGGAAAACGAATAGCGGTCATACTGTGAGACAAGAAAAGGATAGCCAAAGGAGGTAAGTCTCGCGCTATTATGTGCAGTGATATTTGATGTGTTACGGGAGGAAGGGTAGAGTGTGGGTATTGAGAAGAATATATAGAGAGAGAGAGAGAAAGAAAGGGGGGCAGATGGGGAAAGAGAGAAAAGAAGGGCAATTAAGATTGTGGCAATGGGCAGAGATGATCTCTTCTGACATCTGGATACGGACAATGGGGTTCTGTACTAGCAGCAAAGGCCACGCCATGGTCAAGAAGTGATTCTGGAAAACTAGCTTACCTCCCTTTCTTTCCTTAGAGAGAAAATATCGAGAGAGAGAGAGAGACAGAGAGACAGAGAGCACGGTAAAGAGATATTACAATATACACGGTATCGCTGTTGTTTATCAGTGGTATTACCTTGCATGAATGCGCTGAAGTATCAACTACACAGTCCCCAATAGGTTGTCAACCTGTACTTCGCCTTGAATGCGCTGAAGTATCAACTACACAGTCAATAGGTTGTCAATCTGTACTTCGCTTTGAATGCGCTGAAGTATCAAGTACAGTCAATAGGTTGTCAACCTGTACTTCGCCTTGAATGCGCTGAAGTATCAAGTACAGTCAATAGGTTGTCAACCTGTACTTCGCCTTGAATGCGCTGAAGTATCAAGTACAGTCAATAGGTTGTCAACCTGTACTTCGCCTTGAATGCGCTGAAGTATCAAGTACAGTCAATAGGTTGTCAACCTGTACTTCGCCTTGAATGCGCTGAAGTATCAAGTACACAGTCAATAGGTTGTCAATCTGTACTTCGCCTTGTCAAACATTATATGACCAACCATGCAACTATTTAAATAAAATAATATTTTATAAAAACTACGGGCGACTACAAATTCGTAAAGTAATAATGAAATATTTAAGAAAACATATTTGCAATGAATATTTATTTTCCAAGTTGGGTAAGATAAAACATGTTTGCAATGAATATTTATTTTCAAGTTGGGTATGATAAAACATGTTTGCAATGAATATTTATTTCCAAGTTGGGTATGATAAAACATGTTTGCAATGAATATTTATTTTCAAGTTGGGTATGATAAAACATGTTTGCAATGAATATTTATTTCCAAGTTGGGTATGATAAAACATGTTTGCAATGAATATTTATTTCCAAGTTGGGTATGATAAAACATGTTTGCAATGAATATTTATTTCCAAGTTGGGTATGATAAAACATGTTTGCAATGAATATTTATTTTCCAAGTTGGGTAAGATAAAACATGTTTGCAATGAATATTTATTTCCAAGTTGGGTAAGATAAAACATGTTTGCAATGAATATTTATTTTCCAAGTTGGGTATGATAAAACATGTTTGCAATGAATATTTATTTTCCAAGTTGGGTAAGATAAAACATGTTTGCAATGAATATTTATTTCCAAGTTGGGTATGATAAAACATGTTTGCAATGAATATTTATTTTCCAAGTTGGGTAAGATAAAACATGTTTGCAATGAATATTTATTTTCCAAGTTGGGTATGATAAAACATGTTTGCAATGAATATTTATTTCCAAGTTGGGTAAGATAAAACATGTTTGCAATGAATATTTATTTTCCAAGTTGGGTATGATAAAACATGTTTGCAATGAATATTTATTTCCAAGTTGGGTATGATAAAACATGTTTGCAATGAATATTTATTTTCCAAGTTGGGTATGATAAAACATGTTTGCAATGAATATTTATTTCCAAGTTGGGTATGATAAAACATGTTTGCAATGAATATTTATTTCCAAGTTGGGTATGATAAAACATGTTTGCAATGAATATTTATTTCCAAGTTGGGTATGATAAAACATGTTTGCAATGAATATTTATTTCCAAGTTGGGTAAGATAAAACATGTTTGCAATGAATATTTATTTCCAAGTTGGGTATGATAAAACATGTTTGCAATGAATATTTATTTTCAAGTTGGGTATGATAAAACATGTTTGCAATGAATATTTATTTCCAAGTTGGGTAAGATAAAACATGTTTGCAATGAATATTTATTTTCCAAGTTGGGTATGATAAAACATGTTTGCAATGAATATTTATTTCCAAGTTGGGTAAGATAAAACATGTTTGCAATGAATATTTATTTTCCAAGTTGGGTAAGATAAAACATGTTTGCAATGAATATTTATTTCCAAGTTGGGTAAGATAAAACATGTTTGCAATGAATATTTATTTCCAAGTTGGGTAAGATAAAACATGTTTGCAATGAATATTTATTTCCAAGTTGGGTAAGATAAAACATGTTTGCAATGAATATTTATTTCCAAGTTGGGTAAGATAAAACATGTTTGCAATGAATATTTATTTTCCAAGTTGGGTAAGATAAAACATGTTTGCAATGAATATTTATTTCCAAGTTGGGTAAGATAAAACATGTTTGCAATGAATATTTATTTCCAAGTTGGGTAAGATAAAACATGTTTGCAATGAATATTTATTTCCAAGTTGGGTAAGATAAAACATGTTTGCAATGAATATTTATTTCCAAGTTGGGTAAGATAAAACATGTTTGCAATGAATATTTATTTCCAAGTTGGGTAAGATAAAACATGTTTGCAATGAATATTTATTTCCAAGTTGGGTAAGATAAAACATGTTTGCAATGAATATTTATTTTCCAAGTTGGGTATGATAAAACATGTTTGCAATGAATATTTATTTCCAAGTTGGGTATGATAAAACATGTTTGCAATGAATATTTATTTTCCAAGTTGGGTATGATAAAACATGTTTGCAATGAATATTTATTTCCAAGTTGGGTATGATAAAACATGTTTGCAATGAATATTTATTTCCAAGTTGGGTATGATAAAACATGTTTGCAATGAATATTTATTTCCAAGTTGGGTATGATAAAACATGTTTGCAATGAATATTTATTTCCAAGTTGGGTAAGATAAAACATGTTTGCAATGAATATTTATTTCCAAGTTGGGTATGATAAAACATGTTTGCAATGAATATTTATTTTCAAGTTGGGTATGATAAAACATGTTTGCAATGAATATTTATTTCCAAGTTGGGTAAGATAAAACATGTTTGCAATGAATATTTATTTTCCAAGTTGGGTATGATAAAACATGTTTGCAATGAATATTTATTTCCAAGTTGGGTAAGATAAAACATGTTTGCAATGAATATTTATTTTCCAAGTTGGGTAAGATAAAACATGTTTGCAATGAATATTTATTTCCAAGTTGGGTAAGATAAAACATGTTTGCAATGAATATTTATTTCCAAGTTGGGTAAGATAAAACATGTTTGCAATGAATATTTATTTCCAAGTTGGGTAAGATAAAACATGTTTGCAATGAATATTTATTTCCAAGTTGGGTAAGATAAAACATGTTTGCAATGAATATTTATTTTCCAAGTTGGGTATGATAAAACATGTTTGCAATGAATATTTATTTCCAAGTTGGGTAAGATAAAACATGTTTGCAATGAATATTTATTTTCCAAGTTGGGTAAGATAAAACATGTTTGCAATGAATATTTATTTCCAAGTTGGGTAAGATAAAACATGTTTGCAATGAATATTTATTTCCAAGTTGGGTAAGATAAAACATGTTTGCAATGAATATTTATTTCCAAGTTGGGTAAGATAAAACATGTTTGCAATGAATATTTATTTCCAAGTTGGGTAAGATAAAACATGTTTGCAATGAATATTTATTTTCCAAGTTGGGTAAGATTGCGTAAGATAAAACCGTGAGCGTTAAAGTTCTCTCTGAATTCCTCTATACTCATTTTTAAACAAATAAAATCTCGCATACTATTCCATCCAGTGTGTCAGCATAACATGGAAATTATTCCATTACAAATAAAATCTCGCATACTATTCCATCCAGTGTGTCAGCATAACATGGAAATTATTCCATTACAAATAAAATCTCGCATACTATTCCATCCAGTGTGTCAGCATAACATGGAAATTATTCCATTACAAATAAAATCTCGCATACTATTCCATCCAGTGTGTCAGCATAACATGGAAATTATTCCATTACAAATAAAATCTCGCATACTATTCCATCCAGTGTGTCAGCATAACATGGAAATTATTCCATTACAAATAAAATCTCGCATACTATTCCATTCAGTGTGTCAGCATAACATGGAAATTATTCCATTACAAATAAAATCTCGCATACTATTCCATTCAGTGTGTCAGCATAACATGGAAATTATTCCATTACAAATAAAATCTCGCATACTATTCCATTCAGTGTGTCAATGTCAGCATAACATGGAAAAGAAAGGAGGCGAAACGGACACTAGTGACGAGTGTTCAAAATGCTCGTCACCTTGACGTAATGGACACTAGTGACGAGTGTTCAAAATGCTATCACCTAGACGTAATGGACACTAGTGACGAGTGTTCAAAATGCTCGTCACCTTGACGTAATGGACACTAGTGACGAGTGTTCAAAATGCTATCACCTAGACGTAATGGACACTAGTGACGAGTGTTCAAAATGCTCGTCACCTTGACGTAATGGACACTAGTGACGAGTGTTCAAAATGCTATCACCTAGACGTAATGGACACTAGTGACGAGTGTTCAAAATGCTATCACCTAGACGTAATGGACACTAGTGACGAGTGTTCAAAATGCTATCACCTAGACGTAATGGACACTAGTGACGAGTGTTCAAAATGCTATCACCTAGACGTAATGGACACTAGTGACGAGTGTTCAAAATGCTATCACCTAGACGTAATGGACACTAGTGACGAGTGTTCAAAATGCTATCACCTAGACGTAGAGGTATAATGGGAGACTCATTAAGGCCCAGGCTTTAACATACACGCACACACACACAAACACATATATACATACACACATAACATGCACATATACAATCATACATACACGCACACATAACACACACACACAAACACACTCTCACACATACACATAACATAAACACCACAAACACACATATAATTACACACGCACAGAGTAAATTGGTGAACTAGTTTTATGCATTTCGATCTTTCGACTCGGAAGTATACTGAGATGAAAGAAAGAACATTTTGGCACTAGGAACACCCAGGATTCCGGAAGTATACTGAGATGAAAGAAAGAACATTTTGGCACTAGGAACACCCAGGATTCCGGAAGTATACTGAGATGAAAGAAAGAACATTTTGGCACTAGGAACACCCAGGATTCCGGAAGTATACTGAGATGAAAGAAAGAACATTTTGGCACTAGGAACACCCAGGATTCCGGAAGTATACTGAGATGAGAGAAAGAACATTTTGGCACTAGGAACACCCAGGATTCCGGAAGTATACTGAGATGAAAGAAACAACATTTTGGCACTAGGAACACCCAGGATTCCGGAAGTATACTGAGATGAGAGAAAGAACATTTTGGCACTAGGAACACCCAGGATTCCGGAAGTATACTGAGATGAAAGAAAGAACATTTTGGCACTAGGAACACCCAGGATTCCGGAAGTATACTGAGATGAAAGAAAGAACATTTTGGCACTAGGAACACCCAGGATTCCGGAAGTATACTGAGATGAGAGAAAGAACATTTTGGCACTAGGAACACCCAGGATTCCGGAAGTATACTGAGATGAGAGAAAGAACATTTTGGCACTAGGAACACCCAGGATTCCGGAAGTATACTGAGATGAAAGAAAGAACATTTTGGCACTAGGAACACCCAGGATTCCGGAAGTATACTGAGATGAAAGAAAGAACATTTTGGCACTAGGAACACCCAGGATTCCGGAAGTATACTGAGATGAAAGAAAGAACATTTTGGCACTAGGAACACCCAGGATTCCGGAAGTATACTGAGATGAGAGAAAGAACATTTTGGCACTAGGAACACCCAGGATTCCGGAAGTATACTGAGATGAGAGAAAGAACATTTTGGCACTAGGAACACCCAGGATTCCGGAAGTATACTGAGATGAAAGAAAGAACATTTTGGCACTAGGAACACCCAGGATTCCGGAAGTATACTGAGATGAAAGAAAGAACATTTTGGCACTAGGAACACCCAGGATTCCGGAAGTACACTGAGATGAAAGAAAGAACATTTTGGCACTAGGATTCCGGAATTCCACCAAGTACGCAGTAATTTACCCACGAAGTCAGATCTCCAACAGTCACGCATCAACTCAAAACTGAATTAAATAAAATCTATCTTTAAAAACAGCAATTTAAATTAAAACAATTAACAACAAAATCTGAAATTAGCTAACTACATATTCAGATGTTAAGGAATAATTCACTTAAGATGCTATATTCTATGCACATAGACTAAAACAAATAAACAAACACTCAACGGATTCTTAATCCGGGAATCCTGGACTAGCTCAAAGGAATACACATACAACATAACCACTATTGTAAAAGAACGCATTTACCTTGGTGATTTTTTTTTTATTTTAAAAACCTGATAATTATTAAAGAAAAAAGTGGATGTATCTCTATTCGGCGTGCGACGGTTCAAAGAACATGAAGAAGCCCTGTGCACTCTATCGCGAAAATTCTCGGAATAACCGAAAATCTTGTTATTGGCAAAAATATGGAGCAGGCAAAATTTCTTCTGCGAGCTTTCGGAACCAGTCACCAGCCCCATTGCCCCAACCCGTTTGAAAACAAAACAACGAAATCGAAATTAAGGTGAAAACGTTTATCACAGCTTATGAACACGGTGCAGGGACGTTACTCTGGTAACACTTCCTGTGAATTTGGTTGTAATGAAGCATCGTATTATATTTACGTTAATCAATTTTCTTCCTTTCAATGAAAGGCAAGAGCGAGATGACACACGTAAAATACGTACATATTTAAACACACACACACACACACACACATGCGCGCGCACACACATAACAAAGGCTCCTCCCATAGCGGTCATATATACACACAGCGCACAAATATATTGCCTAAGGGGGGGGGGGGGGGTAGGAGAAGTGGGAAGAGATGGAGTTGTAAGCAAACTGTTATCAGGGCTGGGAACGTGCACGCCTTTCCGTGACGTCACCAGTGCGGTTGCCTGGACACCAACGTCATCTGCATGCAGGCCGCATGCGGACTTTATCATGCAGGATGCGGTAACAGCTTACTGCTGCAAAAAAGATGTCCCTAGTGTCGATATGTATAAGAACTGTCATTCACAGACGAGGCACCAAGGTCGGCCCATTCCGGCTGCGATTAACGCCGAAAAACGAAGGGAGAGAATCTCCTAGCAGAGTGGAGTCTTAAGATTTTAGTCGGTCATACCGCGCATGCATACACACAAACACAAATTCTACAATCTACAATTTTAGGCTTTTTAGAAAGTAATTTTTACTTCATTTTAAATTTTCAAATCAAATCAGGGTTATTTTTTCTTTTTCTTTTTTTTTTTTTGGGGGGGGACAGGGGGTTTTAATGAAAGGATTAAAGCCCCAGGACCAATGCAATGTAATCAATTAAAAGTAAAACTTAGTAAGGAATCACACCACAGTGTAATCAACTAGCAGTAACTCTGTAAAATATCACACTACAATGCAATCAAGTAGCAGTAACTCTAAGATGTCACACCACAGTGTAATCAATTAGTAGTAACTCTGGGTACGCAATCATCCCAGAAAAATCAATTAATAGTAAACTGTAAGCCGTCACACCAGTGCAGTCATCAGTAGTAACGCCTGGAGTGCCATCACACACCGTGTAATCAGTAACAACTTGGAGCGCCATCACACACCGTGTAATCAGCAGTAACGCTTGTTAAGTTCAAGCCTTTACAGGGCATCACGCCACATACCACGGGCAGGAGAAGAAAAAGAGGGGGGGGAGAGGGAGAGGGAGAGATGACTCTTTAAACAAATGTACAGTCAAGTTATTTCCACTGAGGCCACTAAGGAACAAGGCCTCAAACACCATCCCAACCCTAACCACCCAAACCCACACTAACCAAAGCCAGCGATCGAACCTGAGCGCGCAAGTCAATCGATAGGCAATTTCAGCGCTGAAATGAAAACTAATTGTATATATTTACATCCATTTGAGCAAAACAACACCCTATTCAAGTAGCGGCAATATCACGCCAGCGCCCGACACTTAACAGTCTTCCACACTCAGCGTATTTTCTTGTGGGGAGCGCGCGCTTCCAGATTTAAGTCGACTTTCGTGAGTGTGTGTGCGCCGCTCAAGTTAAAGCAAGAGAGCAGACGGGGGTGTGGGGGGAGAGTATGTGCATGCGCAGCGGATATATGTGCATACGCGCAATTATATACACAATGTGCGTGCTTGTTTGGGTGTGCAAGAATGCGTGAATTTAAATGTTGATGTATTGATTAATGCAATTCGTTATAAATTTTAGTTTATTTTTTTATACCATGCCGATGTATTCGTTCATACAAGTGATTTCATGTAAGTGAATACTTTAACACAAATGTTGATGCGTTTTTAATACTCCTGATTAGTTGTCAATGTATTCTTCAATACAATTTATTTCACGGAGAAGTGTATACTTTAACATAAAGTTAGTGCATTTTTAATACACCTGGCTAGTTGCCGATGTATTTATTCTTCAATACAACAATTACTGATTTCATGTAAGTGTATTCTTTAAATGTTAATGTATTCCTCAACAACAACAAAAATATGTTGGTGTATTATTTAATATAATACACCTGATTAAATAGCTGTGTAACTGTGGCAGAGTAAATTTGCCTATCCCTATTTCTGAACTTAACTGTTATATAAATTGTTAAATCGTAGAAGTGACCCGACCTTGAGTTAGAGTAAATACCAGAGTTGAGAATATGCTAGAAATTGCTAATGAATGCAAACTAGTTTCAAGGGAATTAGTTTTTATTATCCAATGGTTAAGATTTACGAGAACGAGATAAGCCAATGGGCTGAGATCTAAAGTTCACATGCTGTAGGGAACTCGAAATCGGTATGGCAAGAAGACCAGTCACGAAAGGCGGTCGTTAGCTTAATGGTGAGTTAACTGACTGATTGAGAGAGAATGGACTTGAAATATTTCATGCAATTATGCTATTGATATATATACTTACATTTTACCTAGAGATGCATTATGTGAGTGGACTATTATTGTGGCTGGTTGCCTTTTTGATTGTTCGCCTTTTTGGCTGTCTCTGTTTTAATGTGATTATTTGTCCCTGGCTTGACACGAGGTCATGTCCTATTCAAAGTCTATCAGACTGTGACATCATTCCAGCCATGAGTTAAGTGCTGATGTGAAAGTGACTACAGTGCAGCAACTAGCAGCTTATGATGAACTTTGTTACTTACTTTTTCTAAATCTTGTTAACTTTTCTTTTATTAAATTTCTTGTTATTATTTGAAACGTGCATTTGTTAGTGAAGTAATTTCTAACATTTGTTTTTTGTAGTCTGACGTGATAATCTAATGATTACGTCTTGTCCTCTGTTTGTCTATTTATAATAATCGTCATATATATTTATTCATAAACATTGATTCTCAGTGAAATCTGAGTGGGGGCGGAGCCAACTTGGTGACGTAACAGTTGCAGATATACACATATAAACAGTGACCCATACTCTGCATCAGCACTTGTAGATGTCTTGTATCTTAGCTAATTACTCATATTTGATATAATTCATTATTACAAAGTCACCCCAAGGTACAGCGGCAACATCTATATAAGGTTACCTAGAAAGTATTTCACTTTTCTCTAATAACTCCATATCTGTTCTCTGATAAGTATTTCACTTTTCTCTAATAACTCCATATCTGTTCTCTGATAAGTATTTCACTTTTCTCTAATAACTCCATATCTGTTCTCTGATAAGTATTTCACTTTTCTCTAATAACTCCACATCTGTTCTCTGATAAGAGGCTATCCTGTGATTTGTACTGACAGTAAATTGTTGAATTGTATTTAAGGGTATCAGATTGTGTAGTATAAAATTTATCTGAATGTTGTTTCATGGAAATATTGATGTCAAGAAGTCTTTTTCATTGTATTTGTAATTTTGTTATATGTATATTTTATAGTGATTTAATAAATTTATTGTAAAATGTATGACCTTTTTACACATTTTGATAACCTTATGTTGGTGACGAAGTAGGTAGGTGGGGGCTTGCTAAACAAAGATTAAAGATGGATTTGTCTTCTCCTTAGTAAGAAGTTTTCCACCTATTGAAATATTGTGTGACGTAAGTGTTAGCTTTAATGTTGTGGAAGAGAGAAAACGTTTACAGTGCCCGCATATCCACCAAGTGAGAGCAACGAGTTATTTCTGCTGGAGAATTATTAATAACATAAGATTCTCATCACTTATACTTAGTTATGGACGATTAATTAATTAATAATAGCCATTAATTAAGTGGCGTTGGCGTCACAGTAACTTTAAATACACATGATTTCATGTAAGTGTACTCCTTAACTCAAATATTTGTGTACTCTTTAACACAATCAAATGTGGATGTATTATATACATCTGATTAAATAAGCATGTACTTTTAACACACCTGATTAAATGCACCTGAGGTACTCTTCAATACACCTCATTTAATGTCATTCTTTAATACAATCAAACGGTGTACTTTTCAATACGCCTGGTTAAATGCCGATGTATTCTATAATACGCCTGATTAAATACCTATTTTCACCTGATTTCTTGCTAGTGTATTCTTTAAAACAATTAAATGTAAGTGTATTGGCGAATACACCTGATTTCTTGCTAGTGTATTCTTTAAAACAATTAAATATAAGTGGATTGGCGAACACACCTGATTAAACGCAAGTGTATTCTTTAATACAATTAAATATAATCCTCTTTTAATGAGATTAAATTCGATGCACTTTTCACAACCAAGGACACCACTACCACTACCACTACCACTATTACCCAAACAGTGACAAAACCCACCCATTCAGAGAAAAATCAACATAGCTCAGATTTACATAAAGCATTTCAGGCCTGATGCCAGACCTTAGACAAGCTCTGAATTCTTTACGCGCGCGTGTGGTGGTAGTGACAGCGGCTGGGGATGGAGGGAGAAAAAAGCAGTCATCTAAAGTGGAAGTGGCGCTCGGGATAGTAGACAGTGTAACTCATACGCACATTACCACCTGAACGCAATATTAAGCCGCTTTGCATAATGCACGCGTGTTACGGGTTTTACGGGACGGGCAGTTTGCTAAATAAAAAGTATCAACTCGTAGATTCAAGCTGTTTTTGGACTTGACACAAATCATGTCGTTCAGTCAGAAACACACGCCATTTTGTCACCGTCTTGTCAAAAAAGTACATCATTTTGTCACTCTGTCACAAATATAAAACACTTATCGTGTACGCTTGTAATCAAT
The DNA here is from genome assembly GCA_028829895.1 of Sinotaia quadrata. Lineage (NCBI taxonomy): Eukaryota > Metazoa > Mollusca > Gastropoda > Architaenioglossa > Viviparidae > Sinotaia > Sinotaia quadrata. The sequence continues at coordinate 51,692,942 of CM054184.1, read as the reverse complement.
ATTAATACCTCGTTCTGTTATCTGATCCCCCCCCCCTCCAGCACTACATCGTTCTGTCTGAAACAAGCACCAGTCTACTGTCCTATCAGAAACAAAACCACTATATCATTTTCTATCAGAAACAAAACCACTATATCATATTCTATCAGAAACAAAACCACTATATCATTTTCTATCAGAAACAAAACCACTATATCATATTCTAGCAGAAACAAAACCACTATATCATTTTCTATCAGAAACAAAACCACTATATCATATTCTAGCAGAAACAAAACCACTATATCATTTTCTAGCAGAAACAAAACCACTATATCATATTCTAGCAGAAACAAAACCACTATATCATATTCTAGCAGAAACAAAACAACTATATCATATTCTAGCAGAAACAAAACCACTATATCATTTTCTAGCAGAAACAAAACCACTATATCATATTCTAGCAGAAACAAAACCACTATATCATATTCTAGCAGAAACAAAACCACTATATCATATTCTAGCAGAAATAAACACTATCGCGTCGTTCTGTTAGACCTAAACATCTGTACGTGTTCTGAAGCTATAAATATCACCACATCGTTCTGTTAGACCTAAACATCTGTACGTGTTCTGAAGCTATAAATATCACCACATCGTTCTGTTAGACCTAAACATCTGTACGTGTTCTGAAGCTGTAAATATCACTACATCGTTCTGTTAGACCTAAACATCTGTACGTGTTCTGAAGCTATAAATATCACCACATCGTTCTGTTAGACCTAAACATCTGTACGTGTTCTGAAGCTATAAATATCACCACATCGTTCTGTTAGACCTAAACATCTGTACGTGTTCTGAAGCTATAAATATCACCACATCGTTCTGCCCGCAACAAAAACGCCATGCATCGTTCTGTCAGCAACAATCACCAATACAATGTTCTGTCAACAATAAAAACATTCGTTTGTCAGCAACAAACACCGTTACATTGTTTTGTCAGACACAAACACTACTAATTGCTCTGTCATCAATAATCACCACTGCATCATTCTGACAGCATCAAACACCACTACATTGCTCTGTCAGCAACAAAATCACTACCTAGTTGTGCCAGAAACATACACTATTATATCGTCCTTCTAGAACAAAATACAACTACAGAGCTGAACACAACTACTGAATGTAATACATCGTCTTGATCCAGCTAAACAACACCAAACCATCCCGTCAGAAACATGTCTCAGTTAATGAATGTCATGTACACGAGCTTTACAGAGACAAGAAGACGTGTATCCAAACTTTCTTATGAAAAAAAAACAATTGCACATGATTATTGTGTGAATGACAGAGAATCAACTGGTTGATTGGAAAATATCATAGATACTTTTTAATAAAATATCCAATCAGCCGAGAGCTGTTGTTAAAGTTAACATAAAATAAATATTAAAAATAAACTTTTTTCATTTCTTTTCTTAAAATCAAATATGTCGTCCTGGAGTCGGCTGGAAATGTTCTTTTAAAGTAAACTCATTTTGCCCCGGTACACAGGATTGCGTTAATCATACAGGCTACATGCCTGTGTCTATCATTTAGGCTACATGCTTGTGTCTACCATACAGTCTATATATGTCTATCGTACAGGTTACTTGCTTGTGTTTATAATACAATAATACAGTCTACACGCATGTATCATATGGTCTATATGTTTGCGTCTATCAGACTGGTTACATGTGCATGTCTGTGATACAGGTTTTTGCGTCTATCATGTAGGTCATAGGTTTGTCTACTTGTGGTATAACTATTTAAATGAATATTAATTTCTATTCTCTTTCATAGTTTCAGGGAGTTTCCTAGCTTACACCCGTGTTGAAGACAACAATAATTTTTTTAATACACCTTTTCCATTCTTCCCCCACCCATCCACCAAATTCCTTCTTCTATCCTACATCATAATACCTTTCCTCTTAATAATTCTTTTGAAACGTAAGGCAAAAGCAGGTATATCTAGCAAAACGCTTTTTTTGGGGGGGGGCGGGATGGGGTTGGATGTGCGAGAGAGGATTCTACAAGATTTGAATTCAAGATAAACAGTTCGATAAAAGTTCTTTAGAGGACAGGTGGGGAGCCTGTGGTCACACACACACACACACACATACACGCGCGCATTTCCCGCTTTAGGACGAACACCGCATGCAAGACAAGACAGTTCTGGTCTCATCAGTCTGTCTAATACACAAAGTACAGCCTCGCTGACTGCGTGAAAACATTAGTCGGCGTGGTGAGAAGCGAGCGGCACGCTGAATGGGTGACGAGTGATGGCGAGAGGAAGGAGAGGGCCGGTTGTGTGAGAAGGCCATTGATTCATTTCAAGAACACCTGCTGGTATTGTTGTATGATTATCCTCATTTGAATCTCATTCATCTAGGATGACTCATTTCGTCACGCCTGTCACTGCCAGCACCCTCTCTCAGTTTCAGCGGAGTCGCTTCCAGAGCTCGGCAAAGGGAGGTAAGTCGCGCGCTTGCTCTAAAATGAAGTGTTGACCAAGTAGTTCACTTCTGTGCGAGTGGGCAAAAAGGGATTGGAGGGGTGGATGGGGGTCATGGGGTATGGGATCTAATTTTTTTTAAATAAAATAATTTTTATACAACCGACCAAATCAGCGTTAAGCGCACGCGCACATACAAAATAAAAACAAAAATATATATATCGTTGATGTGATTCTAGTCGGCACAAGAATAATAATTATTAAAAAAAATAATAAAAAGAAAGAAAGGAAAAAAAAAGACGTAAGCCTGACTTAAGCGCGCACGAGAATTAAGTTGGTACAACGCGAGACGGGCAGCGTGCAGTCATGTTTTTACTTAAAAGCCAGCGTGACATGCGCACTGTTCAATTTATTTCTAAACTGCGCGAGCGGGGCAAAAACAAAACAAATAAAAGAATGAAAACAACCAGTGTACTACAAGCCGGCCTTTGCGACACTTATTGAGGAAAATGCGGGACGCGCCAGAAAGGGGACATCACTCGGTGGGTACGGAGGACTAACTGCTGATTGACTGGAGGTGTTTCTCCTCGTTTAATGACGTCTCTTTGTTTTGTATGAGATAATCCCTCCTCTCGCTTGCTTTGTGCCCAGCAGTCACATCAGTCCCGATAGAGTTTTACGCATTTACCGGAGTGTTTTAACCGTGGCGTGCTCGTGGTGACCACACGAACGATATCGTAGATGAGCATATCACGGTTGCCGTGACAACGCGCATAATACATTTAAGTGTGACTCGGCAACAAATCCAAGCACTAGAAATCAAGTTCATTTGATCAATAACTTTATGAAGAGTTCTATTTCCGTTTTATTTCCATGTTTTCCAGCACCGAAAACTCTCCACATTGCATGGTGGAAAACACCGTTAACGGTATGTGTGTGTGTGTGTGTGTGTGCGCGCGCGCGCGTGGTGAGTGCATGCGTGTGTGAGTGATTGAGATGGAGCGAACGAGAGCCTTGTGATTTCATAGAAAGAAAGAAAGAAATTCGAATCATGCAATGGAAAATAAATACATTAATAACACTCCAGTAAACCCAATTTTATTTATGTATTTAAGACAAAGTAGAAAGCTGTTTATTCAACTGTATAGGTAAAGCATCTAAAATTGAAGCAGCTAATTAAACAAGCAAAGACTCCCTTTAAAAACAAAGCATTAAAAAAAAAAACTCTAACACAATTATGTGGATGAATGTATACTGCTTCTGAGAGGTAAAGAAAATGAGAGCCAATGTTGAATAATCTTCCTTGAAATCGAAAGAAATCAAGAAACAAATCCAGCCTGAAACGGAATACAAAAGAATGTTTTAAAATGAAAATACGAAATGGACGGTAACCAGCACATCACTTTTAATTATAATTATTGCTGTTCTGCATGCTACTGCTACAAACCAACTACATCGAGAATGTCAAATGTCGGAACAAGTCAAACAGGCAATAGGGAGTAAAATTGACACAGTCTTTTGGTGTCCAGAAATCTACAAGGCATTCATTAATAGTAATAACAGCACTAGACAGGTGACCATGTTTTGACACTCTATTTACAACACTAGGAAACGGGAGTGATAATAACATAATTATTATCCCTTTGAAATATAAGTAAGCAGGTGTCCACGAAAATTGTAATTATCCCTTTAAAACACTGGTATCCGTTGTATTATGCGTGAAAAGAAAAGAACTGGCCGAGAAAAGTTTAACGTTACTTTATTCCCTAATTAAAATAAGCAGTTGTTTGTTTTTAAGTGGCACTCGTAATAAGATTACTTCCCTTAGTAAACACGTGCCTGCTAAATTAGAAGAGACAACTGTTCCCCTTTAAAGCACTCATAAACAGATGACAAAGTTATTAGTAATTATTTCCATAAGTAGAGTTCTCCATGTTAGTGGCAGGGTAATTACTTCCCTTTACAACAGAAGCAAACACGAAGGTTCGCGTTACCAGGAAGAAAACTATTTCCAAGATAAAAGTAAAGTAGCACTGCATCGACAACAATGCCAGTCCTTCACCACCACACCCTACTCCCCGCCAAGTGAAACCAACCCTGCTGGTTCATCTCAGTCTTCACAGTTTGCATCCTTCCTCCATCACCATCTTCACCTACCTCCTAAAACAGGAGTGCTCCCAATTTCTACTGCATTAGCAACAAACTGTTAATTTGACATCTCTCTCATGAACACTACCAACCTACACTGGACAGCGCCTCGAACACACATGTTTAGGCCTAATTTCAAACTATATGCAGTAGATTTCGGTTTTTGTCTTACTTTTCCACATCTGACGTCAAGTGTGCGCATGTGCTTCAAATGACGTCATCATCTCACTTCAACGATACGGTTCTGACCTCATTTGCCAATGCCTGAGAGATATGCTATAAAAAAAAAATAGTCCAGACATGTACTATGGCCACATATTCACAAGATCAGTGATTAAAGCGCAATAATAGTACATGTGCATATTTTCATCAACTTCATATTTAAAATACAAAATCGAAACAAACATGAAAAATAAATTACATCTATATAAACCTTCGAAGGAAAAAAACCTTTCCTACTTTCCGACCGGAAGAAATTATCGACATCACATTTAAAACTCTCTCCTATGATTAAGCTCGAATTCTAAGTGGTATTTATGACAATGACCAAAGGGCTCAATTCTAGTCAACAGCAAATCTGTCAGGGAGCTAAATTCCAAACAAAAAACCCCACAAAACTGTCAATTAAATCTGGATTCCTTCATATTAATCTTTGTGTGTGTGTTTAGGGGGGGGGGGAGTTGGGGTGGTGGTGGGACAATAAAACGAACTTTTTAAATCTGTTTGCTTGACATGCTGATTTCAGAGTAAAACTGCTTAGACGAATGAAAACTATCTCATCAAATGTATTCTTTCCATGGCCAAACACAATCCTAAGACCAGAGTCTCGCCTTTAGAACTTTACATCAAGGGGAAATCGTCATTACTGAACAAAGAAAATCTTTCAATCAGTGAAACTATACAGCCATCATTGAATGTCGTCAATCTTTCAGTCAGAAAAAAATATAGTCTTTAAATATCGTAAATACAGCCAGTGAAACAATATAGTCATCACCGAACAGTGTAAATCTTTCAGTCAGTGAAACTATAGAGCTATCATTAAACATCGTAAATCTTTCGATCCATAATTGAATATCGTAAATCTTTCAGTCAGTGAAACAATACAATACAGCCATTATTAAACATAGTAAATTTTTCATGAAACTATACAACCACCATTAAACATAGTATATCTTTCGTGAAGCTATACAGACATCACTGAATTTTGTAAATCTTTCAATCAGTGAAACTATACAGCCCCATTAAACAGCTTAATAATTTCGTGAAACTATACAGCCATCATTGAACATTGTAAATCTTAGTCAGTGAAATTATATAGCCATCCTTAATTCAGTGAAACTATATAGCCAACACTGAATAGTGTAAATCTTTCAGTCGATGAAACTATACAGGAAAGTCATTAAACATCGTGTGGTGGAGTAAATTTGCCTATCCCTATTTAATACTTAATAGTTATATCTTTGTTTTTAATGTTGGTGTAAACAACTCAGTGGATAATATGCGAGAAACTAGCTGACGGTAATCTAAACACGTTTTAAGTGAACGAGTAGTTTTTATTATCCAATGGTTAAGATTTACAACAACGAGATCAGCCAATGGGCTGAGATCAAAGTTTACCTGTTGAAATTTTTAATCACTTTGAATTTGATGTGGAAGAAGTGTGGCCATAAGCTTAATGGTGAATTAACTGACTGATTGATAGTGAATAGACTTGGAAATATTTTGTGCATTTTCCTATTGATTATACTTGTGTTTTATGTAGAGATGTATTATGTGAGTAGACTATAATTTCTACAAATTGTGAACTACAATGCTTGTATTTAGTATACTAAACACTTGACAATGTTTCAAGTGAACCTCTTCATAAAATTATGTTGCATTTATTATGCTGTACGCGTGTATCGGGCTAATAAATACTGTTAAATGTTTGTTTTAATGTTGTGACAGTAAATGTTTGTCTTTAATGTTGTGACAGTAAATGTTTGTCTTTAATGTTGTGGAAAATAGAAAACGTTTACAGCTCTCGCATTACTGCCAAGTGAGAAACACGAGTGGTGTCTTCTGGAGAATTATTAATAACATAAATTAAGATTCTCATCACCTGTAATTAGTTATGGGTGATTAATAATAATAATAATAACTATTAACTAGTGTGGCGTTGCGTAAATCTTTCGTGAAACTAAAATCATCAGTGAACATCACAGCACTGTCATTTAAAGTATAAGTCACCATTTAACAAAATATTTTTTTCTGTCAGAAACTATTTCACTAAGCGAAACTAAACCGCACTAAACCTAAGTCTTACAACTGATGCCAACGCTCTTTCTATCACTGTAAATTAAAATCGTGTTTGAATAAAGAGAGAGTGTGGGGGGGGGGGAGAGAGAGGGTTTGTAAGGGTGATGACGGTGGGGTGTTTGTTACTCAACAATCACGTGAACTTTTACAGGCTCCCTCCCCTAACCACTCAGTCCAATTCCCGTAAGTCACATTGCATCTACAGTCCCACCAGTGATTTGCAGATTTATTAAAAAGCGAGGCTGAAAAGAATAATAAATAGCACTACACACATACACACACACTCTCTCTCTTTCACTGAAGCCATTACAGTCATTTTGTTGTGGAGTTTCTATCGACTCCTGAGCGTGCAGGTGACTGTGTATTCAAACTCGACGCGGCGTGCAAACTTTTGCATAATTCCCTCCCATTTATCCTCCACCACCCCAAAAAAGGAAAACCCGTCAGCATCCCTACGCCATATCTATAATTGCATATACGCATGGAGCAGCGCCAAAGCTTATTTTCCACACTACTGGCGGGCCGCTGCCAACAGTTGAAAGCGCCAGGACAAATATACGCGGACGACAAAGGCAACACAACAACCAACTAATACAGTGGAAATCAATACCCACCTAACACAACTTAGCATGCACTTAGCGTTATCGAAGGTTGCAGAGAACGGCATCCGTGGAGACAAAAATATCAAAGGTATAATTAAATTGATTTTCTCTATAACAAGCAGGAGCGCAAAGTGCGAGACCTAGAAACTCGACACTGTGTAAGCTAGCAGATGGCAGACACGAAATTAAAGATGAATGGGGTGGGGATGGAGGTGGTGGTGAACTGAGAATGATCAATGACGCAGTGAAATAAAATGAATATAGGAAGAAGTAAAGCGGTATCGGCCATAAAAGTCAATTAACGAAAGTTTCCCCTTTTTATTACAATGCATTCAATAGTGCTAGATGAAGAAGGAAGGAGGGTCCACAACCATCAACACCACTAACAACCCCCCCCCCTGCCCCATAATAAATAGAAATCCCCAAACTAACGATGGGACGGTGCCAGATCTGGGTGTTACTCATACAAAAGGCGTCAGATAACATATACTCGCAGCCCGTTCGCCTGAGAACAAGTCCAGTCAGATGTGCCAAACGTTATAGCAGCAAGTATAATATATACAAGAAATGCCGTCGTGGTTGACAATTTTCCACTTACATGACATGAATTCAAATTAATGCGAGCTACAGGGATCCACCATCTCTCAGTGGCTGCAATTTAATTTACAGAGGAGGCAACTCGTCTCTAAATGTACTTTCAGACGACCTGAAATGTATACGTGTGAGAGACAAAAAGAGAGTGAAAGAAAGAGAGGATGAAAAGAATGACATATCAATTTAAAAAAATTAAATAAGTAACCATCCACTCAAAATTTCGTCCCTGTAATATTTAGTCAACATGATATTACATTTATTGCGAATATTTTTTTTTGTCTGATGTATTTGGAAAACCGTCTAAATGTGAAAGACCCCAAGCCGACGAGCAGTGCAATCGTGCGAGCCAAAGTCGATGACGTCATAAGATTGCCAAGAGAGGCCAACTTATGACAGGCTTGTGCGATTGTTCGACTGACGTAAACTTCGCGCCAGAAAGTACGTCAGAGGACACTGCACCACTGTTGCATCCTGCTCACTTAGCTGGAAGTAGATTTAGCTGACAGTAGATAACTCACTTAGCTGGAAGTAGATTTAGCTGACAGTAGATAACTCACTTAGCTGGAAGTAGATTTAGCTGACAGTAGATAACTCACTTAGCTGGAAGTAGATTTAGCTGACAGTAGATAACTCATTTAGCTCAAAGTAGCTTTGAGAATTTCAAATGTTTTAATTTCACCCTGTGGGGCTTTTACACCAACGTTATTATTATTGACGATGATTCTGAGGCAGGGTTAGTTCCCTTGCAAAACGGCATATATCGCATTTCTAGAGAAATAATTTAATGCATAAACTGAACACACAATTACGTAGTATAAAAGTAACAGTAAAAGCTACCTGCAGATATTTCCTTTCAGAATATAAGTGCCATTCAAGATAAAATCCAGAGTCTGCGGTTCAGGCACCATGAAATGGTAAAGGCAGCCGTCTGCAGCTTAGAATATAATACTGCTCTTGGAAGAACGTCTGCAATGACGCAACCCCTCCGCCACCTCTCTCCCTACCACATCACCACGACACATAACCCTTTTCTTCCCTCCCTCCCTCCCTCCCTCCCTTTCATAAGACAAAAGCCATTGGCAGCCCAAAGGATAGCCTAGAATGGCCCATTAACGCCAGGTCTGACCACATAACGGCCGTACATCTCGCCTAGAGCTGACGTTATTTTCCCTCATCAAGTGTAATTACAGTACGGTGACTGCGTGTGAAGGTGTGAGGTGGGTAGGGATGGAGGTTAGGGAGAAGTGATGGGATAAACTGCAGCTGTCTCGTAGTCGACTAATCCTTCCTAGTGCCTATCAATTCGTACCCCAGCAAATGAAGCTAGAGAGTAGTTAATATGATCAATACATTTAACTTGAGTTGTGAAGTCTGACTGTAAGCTATAGACCTCTGCTTCTCAACAAAATAAGCACCTCAGATAGCGTACGGCTGAACTGCGTAGTCACTCAATGAGTCCAAAGAGAAGCCACTACCAGAGCTTGCGAAAATCTTTAACAGGCCTCTGGTCATTCACTACAGTCCAGGGTGTGAGCACCTGGTGGTGGTGGTTGCAATGACTTTCTTCCTCTTTAGAGCTTGCGCAGAATCTTTCGTCTAGGGACGTTCTCTGGCCTGTACAGCTCGGAAGGAACTTGTTCCCTGCCCCGGATTCTGTGATTCCGACCTATGTCAGTGCCTGGAAAACTGTCGGAATCTCCTTTCTCTCTCTCACTCACCCACCCTTGTTCCCTTTCGGTCGTAACCAAAATGTGTTTCCGGCTCCAGAGTCTTGGTCTTTGTGTGGACCAAGATCTCTCTTCAAGACATGTCTGTTCTGCTAAAAGCCTACAGGAAACATTGCACGTTTTGCTGAATACAAACATCACGTGATCAAGTACCACGCAACGCTCTAGCGCTATGCTCACCTTTATTATATGGACCTCGCATCATTATAACTGTGCTGTATAGATCTCGCATCATTATAATCGTGCTGTATAGATCTCGCATCATTATAACCGTGCTGTATAGATCTCGCATCATTATAACCGTGCTGTATAGATCTAGCATCATTATAACCGTGCTGTATAGATCTCGCATCATTATAACCGTGCTGTATAGATCTCGCATCATTATAACCGTGCTGTATAGATCTAGCATCATTATAACCGTGCTGTATAGATCTCGCATCATATAACCGTGCTGTATAGATCTAGCATCATTATAACCGTGCTGTATAGATCTAGCATCATTATAACCGTGCTGTATAGATCTAGCATCATTATAACCGTGCTGTATAGATCTCGCATCATTATAACCGTACTGTATAGATCTAGCATCATTATAACCGTGCTGTATAGATCTAGCATCATTATAACCGTGCTGTATAGATCTAGCATCATTATAACCGTGCTGTATAGATCTAGCATCATTATAACCGTGCTGTATAGATCTCGCATCATTATAACCGTACTGTATAGATCTAGCATCATTATAACCGTGCTGTATAGATCTAGCATCCTTATCACCGTTGTTGTATGAACCAGGCCTCATTATCCCTTCTGTTATATGAACCTAGCACCAATCTCAACCTTGTTGTATGAACCTAGCACCATTCTCGCCTCTGATGTATGAACGCAGCACCATTCTCGCCTCTGATGAGTACATGACGAGTTAAAAGGCAAACACTCCGTTAAACTACTGACTAAGCTATTTAAGGAAACTCAGAACAATAGACCCTTTGACAAAAGTTACACTAACTTAATGTTTTCTTGTTAATGTAACGCTTAAACAACCACACAGCACGGAAGAAGTGTAAACTCTTTGAGTGGACTCATGATGGCAGTGCTGCACTGCTTGCGAAGTGTGTCATTAAACACAAGATTTTTCGGTTGTCATCAACTGTGTACAATTTGACCCCTCTTTTTCATCCAACCATCCGTACAGACCTCAATCCCGTCTCACACAAGCACACAGACATACACACTGACATACACACACACAGACATACACACACACACACACACACACACACACACACACATGAATACACTTAAATTGTCAATAATTATCTGCCATTTTCGTCTGAATCCAGGAACAAAAAACATTTATTTTAAACCGTGGCCTATATAGAACAGAAGAAAAATGGCCAGGAAACGTGATACAGATTTAATTTCGTTCTCGAAGGATATCTACATGAAAGCAAACCCAACCGATCAGAAATCGAAGAAACGACTAAAAGTTCCAGTTTTAAAAAAGTTGCCAAGCTTATAATTTACACTTTGGGCATTATGATTTATAAAGGCTGAAGACTGGCAACTATCCAAGAAATATGAGTAAGTAAAGATGCGACTAGCGTACAAAATAAAACGGTAGGCCATGTCAGGAATAAACCTCAAAGACAGGCGTCTATTAACGAAGTAAGACAAAGGAAGGATAAGATTAGTTTATGACAAGCCATATTTCATGCAAGAAGGAATAATGACAAGCCTACTGCCATACAAGAGGGGAGGGGGTGAATATCATGGCATCGTCGTGGAAGTGGGGAAAGGGTTGAATATCCATGGAAGAAACTAGACGTATGTGAGTCTTAAAAGACAAAGATCAGACTGTAGATGAAAGAGACCGGACTCCCAGTGGCCCAGAACAAAACTAAGAAGGAAAAAAAAGGAACAGAAACAGACGCGGGGACACAGAAAGGGTATGAAGTTGGTGGGGTGCTTTGATGAAGGGTAGGACTGGGTGTCGATTATCCGTTTTCATTGCGCCATCCCTAGGGTCAATGGTAGGTGAACCTATTACCAGCCCAACGCCTAGCCTATTGTCGGCCATATGTCCTGAGTGTCTATGAACAAAGAGAAAGAAATCAGACACTGCCGGCCACTGGTCACAAGCGTCCGATTGCCTCCGTACTTTGTCCTGTATCCATGACGCTTCCTTTCCAGTTCAAACGCAGATTAAATCAACCAAGCCCGGCAGTTCAAATTTGACTCTGGCTGAAACTCAGATTAAACTAACATAGCAACCCTCTCAGCTCCAGTCTGAAGTTAGCAGGAATGCAATACATTTAACGTTTTTTGTAGAATTTGCTTAAACCCGACTGCTCAGATTCTACGCATTCTCGAGTGATTTTAATGAAAGGGAGAAAACCGACTTAAGGCGATCGATCAACTTTTCATTCTTATATCGACAGACTATCAAATAGCTTTCGTAAAAGTTCTTGGCTTAGTGTATTCAAATAGTCTGTCCTACAAGGGGAGAGAACTGTTAGTGTTCATCAAGGCGTGAGCGGTGTGGTTGAAGTTCATTTTCTCAACCTGTACAAATATTTTAAAAAATAAATAAAAACGCAACAACTTTTGGAATCGGAACAAATGAAACATATCTGCTTTCCCTCAAAGATGGGGTTTATTATAACATCCATATATCTCGTCTCATAGCATTTTTTCTTCTTCCTCTAAGATTCAAATTTAAAAAATTCTATTTTATGAATGCATAAGGATACTGAAATTATGTAAACCCAAATCCTCGAAATATTGGGGGAGGGGGGAGAGGGGGATCCAAATATCTCTTCAATCTGCTTCACTGTCTCTTACTCCATAAGGTGTCACTGTCTCTTACTCCATAAGGTGTCACTGTTTTTCAGAAATAAACTTACAAGAAATAAATGTAGACATTTTGTTAATTGCAATGAAATATATAATAACGTAGTACCATTCAGTATCATTAAAGAACTTCAAATTCTGCCTCTTGTGTTAAAAGAAATTGTGGTTAATTCTTTGTCGCACACACGCACGCACACACACATAAACATTTTTTTTTTAAAGAACCAATTCGACAATTCGAGGGAAATACCTAATCAGATAAATCTATAAATACGCCTAAACTCACATTGCAAATTATGCCGAACAGTCGAATCAGTCGAGTTAAATTTCCCAGAACCTACCCCCACCCCTACCCACCCTGACCCCAGAAAGGCCAAACGTGACTTGCAGGCACACGTAAGATCGGTGACCTTGGGAGTGACCAAGCAAGCAGAAGGATGTGGTCACTGGGTGATTGCAGATGGTGGGCGGGTTGACCAGGGCTCGGTTTCACGACAGCCAACTAGCGCGGTTTTCGACCTAACTTGGGTGGCAACTAGCTTAGTTTCCTTCTAAGCGCTAGGTAGTGTTTCACGACTGCAAACTTGGGCGCGCGCGGCCTAAATTAGGTCGGAACTACTGGAGCAGCTCCTACCAGCTCTAACTTTCGCTAGCAGCGACCTAAGATACAAACAAATAGGCGCCACGCGTGCATCAATTCTATCACAGACGTAGGCAAAGAAGAAATCGTCCGTCACGGGATTATATATAGTTTAATATTCTCAGAAACATTTATGAATCACTATGAACATATATTTTATTTCTACCACCCATTTCTAAATATTTTATTTTAATGTAAATGTGTGTAGTTTTTATGCAATCATATGTGAAAGGAAAGGAGTAAATTAATTTTGCAATTCTGTTTCCACTAAATCCATGAATCTCAAGAATGATTTATATCTTTCCTTAATTTTATTTATCTGTATATTATAATGCAACTTAAAACTCTCTAAAGCCACAGATAAAAACAAAAAATGATTGTTTTATCATATAATTGGAAATTTTCATTAGTGAACTATTAAAGTATTAATAATAATATATCAATTTTAATTGGCATTAAGTTTATTTTAAACCAAATTATATTAGTGATAGTAATATTTGATCATATGTAATATTATAATAAAATGTACAGTTATTTCATAATTATACTGTTAGAGTTTTGAAAATAAAAGAAAAATATATATTCTATTTTATAATATTGTTATAATATAAAGGCTAAAAATGTGGCGGCATTTTAATTTTTTTTTTTAAGTTTCACTGTTTTTCATTAAAAATATATACAGTAAACTTTCAGTGCTACTCATCATCTGTCAAACTGACATATGTGTATCTAGCTGTAACATTACAACTAATGATTATTTTTTAATTAAAAAAAAGAATGGCCATATATTATGTAAACATTACATAGTAATAATGCATTAGTATAAGTTAATATAATAAGAAGTAGAATTATGTGTAAATCTTCAAAAGGTTAAAAGCTTTGTTTTGGTTTTCTGAAAAATACAGTTTTTGTATTTTCAAAGTATTTACATTTATTTCATTGTTGTTACAAATATATTTAACTTTTACATTAACAATAACAGTGTATGTATACACTGGCTGATGGGAAAAATTCATATAGATGAATATAAAATGTGACTTAACACTGGCAACTGCTGGATAGAGAAATAAATTGCGACTTCAGTTAGTATTTACAAAAAGATCTAGGCATTTGAATATTAATATGATGGTGACTCATGTCATATTTAATACATATAGTCATTTAAATATTATCATGATGGTGACTCATGTTATATTTAACACATATAGAGTAATAGACATTTAAATATTTTCATGATGGTGACTCATGTCATATTTAACACATATAGACATTTAAATATTATTATGATAGTGACTCATGTCATATTTAATACATATAGTCATTTAAATATTATCATGATGGTGACTCATGTTATATTTAACACATATAGAGTAATAGACATTTAAATATTTTCATGATGGTGACTCATGTCATATTTAACACATATAGACATTTAAATATTATTATGATAGTGACTCATGTCATATTTAACACATATAGATATTTAAATATTATCATGATGGTGACTCATGTCATATTAAACACATAATTTTTATAGACATTTAAATATTATTATGATGGTGACTTATGCCTAAATGTAAATTGATTAAAATAATTATTAAGAAAAAATAAATTATACAAACTTGAGTCTTTATAAGTTTATTCTTTGTTTTCAGTTTGCATGTTTATTTACTGTTGCATTTATCACATACATTCAAAGGTATTTTTGAGATATGATAGTTATTGTTTTATGAACATGAGAACTAAAATAAATAAGTATTGAAACAGTTAATAAAAAAAAAATTAGAAAATATAATTTATGACTAAAACTGCAATTTGTATAATTTCTATACAAATGTTTAATTCATTTCTTGTACAAGGAATATTTATGTCAAATGACAGGTTATCCAATATTAAACAAATTATTATAGTTTATTCCTCAAACAACTGATTTAGTGTTTATAGTTTTGAGAATAGAATATAGCACTTTTATTTCTGATAATGTGAATAAAAATATACATGAGTTCTCCACCAGTCTTAGGGTATTTTCTTTTTAGCAAGATCACTTTTTGCTTCGCTTGTTAGTTTAGAGTTTAGACCATTTACAGCGAAGTTCGTCTGCTAACCGATGAATGGTAAAAAATGCATTCAGACATGAGCACAGCAGCCCACGCATTCTTTTTGTATTTGTTTGTGACTGAGCTCTTTAGTCGTGATTGTAGGATGTTTTTTTCTGTATTCGCATGCCTCTATTAAAGCAACGATCTCTGAATGCGTGAAATTATCATTATGTGCACAACGATTTCCATGCTCGGCATCCATTGTTAAAATTGAATTGTGGGATAGATCTATTTATAAACAAGTCATGTGACGCTTCTAGTTGGCAACTACTTAGTGCGCTTCTAGTTGGCTGTCGTGAAACGCTACCTAACAGTGACAACTAAGTAGTTTGGAACTAGCGCGCTTTTCGGGAAAGCTCCGCTCTAAGTTGGGCGGCTGTCGTGAAACCGAGCCCAGACTCCTAGCATCCCGTCACGGAGGCCCGGTAAGAAGCCAGACCTGAGTGACCTAGGATTGACCACGTCCGAGGTTGGGTCATTCAATGATCCCTCCTCCACACTCTTCTTTCCTCCTCCCCTCCCCCCGCCCAACAACCCTCTTACGCCTTCTCGCCAACCAAACACTTATTATTCTTTCTTTTATTCAACAACAAAGGCCATTTTCTGTGTTTGTCTTTCAGTGAGAAATCAGAAATGGAGGCTGGCCTAACAAAAGAGTTCGCCATCACGAAGATACGCGGGCCCATATGAACGGTTAGCGGCTGCAGCATCTGTCGATGAACCTTCCTAACCCCTAAAGTCGTGACGTAAACGAGAGGTCGTTGGGGAGCGCTTACCTTAGTCAGGACACTTCTAGAACGTTAATGAGAAAATGGAGGGAGAAAAAAATTAATCACCAGGACTTATCGTAGGGAAGGTTTGATTTCAAGAGGAGGACAAGGAAAGAAAAGTAATATCTACTGTGAACTATTTTCACAAAAGACAGCAATGCCACCATAGAAGTAGAAAATGAAATCAAACTGTCGCCAGCTTTCCATCACCAAGCCCACATTTGTCAAGGACAGCGTAAATGAGCTATGACGTCATATGTGAGGCCTACTATTTGTCCAGGACAAAATGAAAGTGCTTTTTTCTATGACGTCATATGTGAGGCCTACTATTTGTCCAGGACAAAATGAAACTGTTCTAGTGAAGTAACAGCGTAAGTGAACTATGACGTCAAAAGTGAGGTCTACTATTTTTTTTAAAAATACACCAAAAGCAGAACACGTTTTATTCTTTCCACATAAAAAAAAAATGTTCCGAGCAAAAGTTTTATTTCTCTCTCTCTCACACACAAACACACCTTCATCTACTATGGTAGATGGATGCAAGTCAAATTTCTGCCTTATTTGGTAACAATAGTACACGTCTACAATAGTCACAACATGAGAGTGAAAGAGTAACATCTAGCCACCCACCCCCTTCCACTCACCCAAATGGTATATATATATCGCAAGAGATTCTGAAAGTCAGCCATCCCAAGCAAAGAAAGAAAAATAAGAGTACCAAACAAACGTCTTGTGAAAGGCATCATAAATATGCCACCCGACCTCCACCCTCGTTGGGCGGGGGTCAGCACGCGCGCAACCGGAAAGTCGGGAGCGGTCCGCAGACAACTAGTTTTTGTGAAAGCCAGCAAGGTATCTGCACTCTTCCTTGTAATTCTCCCCACCCAAGTCATGCAGCGCGACCTCTTGCCACAAGATCGTAATCCTTGCGATGTGAGATCCTGCCGATCTCTGGCTGCTACTACTCGCCGTCAGTCGAGCGACAGACGGGTTTTTACAGCTACCACCGGCTTGTTGAAGCAGTGCCCAGTTCCTCCTACGTCGCCGTGACAAAGTCTTTATCCCGCACTTAGCCCGGGGATTCATGCCGTGATGGCTTACTGGTAGTGTGTAAGTAGGGCGAGACAAACCGGTATGAAGTATTCAATGCGAACACAAACAGGCATTTCCGATAGGCGTGCTACAGAGTAATCGTTTTATAATTTACTGTAGCATAAGTATAAAATATTCTTGTGCAAGTAAATTTATGAAAATAACAAAGCTTGACCAAGAGTAAATGGAATGTTTGTATACATTTTCTCTCAGATCTACTCATTCATGTAAATGTCCACCCATCCAACCATGGTTAATCTTACTTTGTTACCTCTTTGATTCTTTCCCTTGCTTAAAATTGGTAAAATTGTTACTGAGAAAGTATATTTGCTAACAATGTGTGAAAATTTTTACTGAGAAAGTATATTTGCTTACAATTTGTGAAATTGTTACTGAGAAAGTATATTTGCTTAAAATTTGTGAAACTGTTACTGAGAAAGTATATCTGCTTAAAAATTGTGAAATTGTTACTGTATATTTGCTTTGAGCCGATAGTAAAAGTTAGTCATTTTAAGAATCTCACATAAACATGGATACATTGAAAGTAAGATTGGATCAACAAAAAGATAAATTAAGGAGATGCAGATGTGTTACAATTGCCGCGCTGACTTTCTTTTTCCAATTTCGACTACTAAGCTTAGACATACGTATTTGTAGCAGACGACATTGTCACTGGATACCCCCGTATGCTTTTTAATTGACTTTTAATAACAACAGAAAATGTTGATGGATTTTAAAACTTGAATAAAAGTAGTTTTTTTATATTAATAACTTATTACTTAACAGACTAAAGTTCCAGAGATAAAACGTGAAATATATATTTTTACTTTTAATTTAATCTGTGGCGTGTGAAGTGTGACGTCCTGTAGGTTATCTACAATCTGTAGAATTATAGTTTTTAGAAAGATCATTTCCAACAGGTTGAGTCTGTGGTCCCAATCCTCACCTAAGAAAACAACAACAAAAAACCAACAACACACCACCATCAAATTGGGAATTCCGCCCGGCTGGTCTAGAAGCTTACAATCATCACACGAGATGCGAACATTCTCAAGGTTGAACTAAGTCCCACAGAAAATGTTCTTTTATCCAAGAACTGGCATGAACTCGACACTCAAATTTCATGCTCAGGAGTGCTCTCTAGACATATACAGAAGTCGTGATTACGTTCAAGTCTGTTCTCCAGACACGCATAGGTCGTAATTACGTTTAGGAGAGTTCTCTTAGACACAAAGATCATGATTATGTTCAGGAGTGTTCTCTAGACATATAAAGACCGTGATTATGTTCAGGAGTTTAGACATAAAAATCATGATTATGTTCAGGAGTGTTCTCTAGACATAAAGATCGTTATTATGTTCAGGAGTTTAGACATAAAAATAATGATTATGTTCAGGAGTGTTGTCAAGACACGTTGCGATGTGAATCACTTCATAGACTCGTGTTCATATTTTGTATACCTGTGTATTATACATGAAATATTCGAAAGTGCTTTACGCAGTTTGAACTTTTAGCTAATTTCTTTCAATTTTAACCTTTTAATGGTTACGCAGATTTGAAAAAAAATCGTCATTACTATTATTATTACGTCATTATCATCGTCGCAATTGACAGTCACAAATTCAGGTCAAGATGTGTAATAATACCGACATCAGAATCCTTTCCAGCAGCTGATAAAAAAAAAATCTTGCAGAACGTGGCACATCAAAATATAACTACATCCAATTATACTGCTCTCAATCTGCAACACCCCCAACATCACCACCGCATTAAAATATTACAACTATATATAACTTACATATATTATATCTCAACACGGCAACCCCGCCCCACCATTTCATGAGTAAATTAAGAAAGCCAAGCATAAGAAACCAAATATAACATCCGTTTACCTTCGATTCCAAAGACTCGAACCCTGCACCAGTCTGGAAGTGGTCACTATGGCGCTGACCTTAATTCTGGATCTCCCAGGGAGCGGAAAACGAAAACCGCCTTACGACTTGTCTGCTTCACTCTGAAAGAGAGAAAAAAAAAACAGGAATGACCATACTTTCATCTTCGTACGCTCCTCTATTCTACAGGCAAACAGTCTTGAGCTGACCTATCCACCACACTCAAAGAAAACGAATTGGGGTGAGGTGGGTGAGAGTGGGGTGGGTGGTGGGTAGAGGGGAATAGGCAGAAAGACACTGATCAGGTGAAGATGGAGCAAACCCACCCTATCTCTTTTTGTCTGTCCTGACAGTTTAGTAAAGGGATGGGGGTAGCGGAGAGGGTTTGTGAAGAACCAGGATGTGAAGGTAGGTGGCGACCACAATGGAAAACATTTCCTTGAAATCTGGCCTGGTGTCCATTACGGCCTGCCTGCCGCTAACCCGCTGCACTGACCACCTCTTTTCGAAAAATCGTACAAGGACGAATGACTTCGGGTGGTGATGTGGTGGTGTCATTCATGTTCGTACGAAAATTAACATTTCGTGAAAAAATAGGGATAATACTATTGCATTATTTTTAATGTTATTATCACGCAAATTAACATTTCGTGAAAAAATAGGGATAATACTATTGCATTATTTTTAAATGTTATTATCACGCAAATTAACATTTCGTGAAAAAATAGGGATAATACTATTGCATTATTTTTAAATGTTATTATCACGCAAGGCATGTCTAGATATGAATACATTCATTGAACTGAAAGATCTGAAGAAAAAAGTGTCAAAATAAAAGCCGAGTGACTAGCATGAATACATTCATTGAATTGAAAGATCTGAAGAAAAAAGTGTCAAAATAAAAGCCGAGTGACTAGCATGAATACATTCATTGAATTGAAAGGTCTGAAGAAAAAAGTGTCAAAATAAAAGCCGAGTGACTAGCATGAATACATTCATTGAATTGAAAGGTCTGAAGAAAAAAGTGTCAAAATAAAAGCCGAGTGACTAGCATGAATACATTCATTGAATTGAAAGGTCGGAAGAAAAAAGTGTCAAAATAAAAGCCGAGTGAGTAGCATGAATACATTCATTGAATTGAAAGGTCTGAAGAAAAAAGTGTCAAAATAAAAGCCGAGTGACTAGCATGAATACATTCATTGAATTGAAAGGTCGGAAGAAAAAAGTGTCAAAATAAAAGCCGAGTGAGTAGCATGAATACATTCATTGAATTGAAAGGTCTGAAGAAAAAAGTGTCAAAATAAAAGCCGAGTGAGTAGCATGCAACCTTTCCCCCCACACCAAACAAAAAACAATCTATTAACGGGTGAGGTGCTTAATGTTGCACGGGATGATGAAAGCCATCATGGGATAGAAGATGTAAGTAAAGAATAGTCTGTATTATATGGAAGATGTAAGTAAAGAATAGTCTGTATTATATGGAAGATGTAAGTAAAGAATAGTCTGTATTATATGGAAGATGTAAGTAAAGAATAGTCTGTATTATATGGAAGATGTAAGTAAAGAATAGTCTGTATTATATGGAAGATGTAAGTAAAGAATAGTCTGTATTATATGGAAGATGTAAGTAAAGAATAGTCTGTATTATATGGAAGATGTAAGTAAAGAATAGTCTGTATTATATGCACGTGGGCATGTGTAGGTGAGGGATTGAGAGAGATAAATGCGTTTCCAAGCTGAATCTGGTCTGAATTACATCTGATAAATGTGATAACAGGCCGTCTACTTATTTATCTTTAATTAGCATAGAAAGCGTAGTTTGTTCTCTCTCTCACAGACTCACACATACATAGCTAGGTTTACAAAATAGAAAATATATACACAGGAAGACAGATAATACTGGATTGTAATAGACAGGTAGACAGCGAGAGAACTGTAGAATAAACGAGAATACATATTGAGTAAAAGAGTCCTAACCGTGAACAGAAGCGAAGAGAAAGATACAGATGACTCAATAAAGACAAGGTAACCTCTTCAAAAGGCTGCAGTTTTCCGGTGGATGTTTGACCCAAGCACGTCCTTTAACGTGCCCAGTTTGTAACAACTTTTAATTTCAAATCGGCTTCAGACACCACGACTGATAGCTTTGCACCACCACCACCCCGCTGTACCGATGGCAGACCCCGTAGGTTAGGAGACATTGAACTAACTGCTCCAGAAAGTCTGACTACAGTAGAGATGAAAAGTAAGGAAATACTAATGTCAACGCAAAGGTAAACACAAAGAGTAGACTTGCATGGGACTACAATTCATCAAAACAGACGTCTCGCAACCGAAAAAAGAACCCAACCCAACCCAAACCAAACAAAGAAACATATTTAAAAAATCAACCTCAAAAACCGAAAACCAGACCAAACCTAATCTCAAAACTAAACCAAAGCAAGCCTAAACCAAAGCATGCATTAATAAGCAATAGAGCAGAAGAGTGATACACATGTAACTAGAATGCATGGTCGCTTTCAAAGGTACAACTATCTGACAAGCGACAGAGGATAATGTAGAAGATGAATCAGATATAACACAAGGGCGAAGAATCCATAAATATATCTGTAAAGGCTGAAGAAAAGAATACCATACACAGAAACACCCACACATCAATGTCAGATAGCCAATACAGACAGCAGTGAGCTAGAGAAGTTGTCGGACAACAGACATCAAGGGTGGAGTAGTGGGCGGATCGAATATAGCAGAAGGCAAAGGTAAACTTAAGAGTGGAGGAAGGGGGCAAATAACCTAATTAAAGGTGCAGAGCCTAGATAAACATGGATAACCCAGAAAAAGATGGATAGCCTAGATAAACATGGATAGACTAGGAAAGATTGATAGCCTAGATAAAGATGGAGGGCATGGATAGAAACCTGGATAAAGAAGGTGTAGACTGTAGAGCCTAGATATTGGTGGGCAACCTAGATTACGAAGGTAGGGAGCCTAGATGAAAGTAAAAAGCCTTGATTACGAAAGTGGGGAGTCTAGAAACAGGTGAAAAGCCTTGATTGTGCACATAGAGAGCTTAGACAAAGCCTTGATTATGAAAGTGGGGAGCCTAGATGAAAGGGGAAAGCCTTGATTACGAAGGTGGGGAACCCAGATGAAATAGAAGTCCAGCGAACTTAGCTACAGTAAAATGTGGAGAGGTATGATGGAGCAGAGAGCAGAGATGTACGACAGCCACTTATTATGCTACTTTTGCGAATCATTCTTTGAATCTCTACCTCTTGTAATCCGTTCGTTTCTCAACGGGTCTCTCTTCATCTCTCCCTCTCACCACCACCACCTTCATCCTGGCTTTTCTTAACCTAACAGCCGACCGTCCCTTACTCGTACTCTAGTGACCAATCTAAGCACTAGTGGCTTCACTCCCTTTGTAATAATCGTCTGTCACAGTGAATGATGCGGAAGCTCAAATCTCAATGCCAGACTCACATCTGCAAACGACCAAGGAAGTCTATCCATTTGTCCCCGATATTTCTATGCCCGCAGCAACAAAGCCCTTTTTTTCCCCTCCCCCTTTCCTCCTTGGCCACTGTTTTGGGTCCCCATCTGGCCAGAGAACTCACCGATGACATAAGAGCAAAAGGTCAGGAAGGCCAGCAGGGGGTTACCGTTGACCTCCCAACCTATGACCTCCGTCTTACAAAAACCTAGTCTTATGAATGAGTTCCTTCTGATGATGCAGGCAAAACGAGACCGAGAGTTGGTGGAGGTTTGGGACCGACAGACGGCTTTCGCTCACAATAGCGCTTCTTTACAGCCCAGCTATCAGCTTTACTATTATCACCATGGATGGAGTTCTCCTTCCTTTTATTTGTACATGTAAAACAACATTTAAGAGGCTTGACATTTTTACACCTTTACAAATTATTCCAGTAATCTAGAGAGAGAAACCAAAATACCAAACAGGGTGCGATTATAAGAAAAAAACGTGTACATCTAAAAAAGTTATTTATGACTGACTATTTGCTTTGGAGATCTGTCAATGATTTAAAGTGCAACATTTGTTTCTGAAGTTGGCAGAACGCGGCACAACTCTTGATTTCAAGTACTGATTAAAACAGCTGTATAGATATTACAGTCATTTCAATATTTAAATCTATCTACAGTGACATTTAAAACAACGGAAATCTAAATCTATATTAGAGTACATTCGTGATCTGAAAGGTCTGGGTATTTATTGAGATACATGTGTTTGGATAAGTCTCTGCAATTATGTAGCTAAATGAAACATTATCAATATAATCAGTCAGGCAAATAATATCAACAAGTACTGAGGTATTCTTTCAGTAAATCTTTCCCAAATACTATATTCTGACGTCAGCATTTACTTACGTATGTTGCTAAATCATGATATCCATTAACTAGTGGGTCTGAAATTCATTCACCAAAATTCACCATGGCTCTGATTATTCTGCTTTCTCATTAACGCGTGGCTCTGAAAGTCCCCATTCAACGTTTATTTTACACTTTACTCGTTCATACGTTTCTCTTTGTATGTAAACCATAAACGAATGAACGAGTAACTGTAAAATAAACGGTGAATGAGAACTATCAGAGCCACACGTTAATGATAAAGCGCTGTAATCAGAGCCACGGTCATACATGACGAGGAGAGACACTTCAATCTCAAACAATCTGTCTAGTGCCGTCAATCCCACTCAGCACAGAATTAAAAAGAAAAAGAAAAATGTTTCGGTACTTGCAATGACGTCAGTACGCAATCACAAACTGTATCTCATCACTCAGGTCTTATCAGAGCAGTACTGGTGAGTCGACGAAATAAGAACCACGACACTAACGTAGGTTTCGGGGGGGGGGGGGGAAGCGTAGACCTGACGTCAGACGTTCTTGCGTAGCCCATCAAGCGTCAGACCAATCATAGGCACTGGCCCAAGACGAGACACATCCACTGGGCAAGATGCGTTTGATACAATCGAAGTATTTCCATCTGTGTGGCTTTTCTGCCGTTTTCTTCTTTCATTTCATTCACGCCTTCCCCCCTCCCCCCTCCCCTGAATCGGAGGCACTGAGGGTTGCGACTCAAACAAGTATCCACTCAACGAATATTGGCGTAATGTGTGCGCACGTACGGTGTGTTATAATCTTATTATATTAAGTGCTCGCTCGTAAGTACGCTAGGTTATAATCTTACTATATTAAGTGCTCGCTCGTAAGTACGCTAGGTTATAATCTTACTATATTAAGTGCTCGCTGCATCTTATTTAGTATATATATATATATTAAAAGGTAACTCGTAAGTACGCTAGGTTATAATCTTACTATATTAAGTGCTCGCTGCATCTTATTTAGTATATATATATTAAAAGGTAACTCGTAAGTACGCTAGGTTATAATCTTACTATATTAAGTGCTCGCTGCATCTTATTTAGTATATATATATTAAAAGGTAACTCGTAAGTACGCTAGATTATAATCTTACTATAATAAGTGCTCACTCGTAAGTACGCTAGGTTATAATCTTACTATATTAAGTACTCACTCGTAAGTACGCTAGGTTATAATCTTACTATAATAAGTGCTCACTCGTAAGTACGCTAGGTTATAATCTTACTATATTAAGTACTCACTCGTAAGTACGCTAGGTTATAATCTTACTATATTAAGTACTCACTCGTAAGTACGCTAGGTTATAATCTTACTATAATAAGTGCTCACTCGTAAGTACGCTAGGTTATAATCTTACTATATTAAGTACTCACTCGTAAGTACGCTAGGTTATAATCTTACTATATTAAGTACTCACTCGTAAGTACGCTAGGTTATAATCTTACTATATTAAGTACTCACTCGTAAGTACGCTAGGTTATAATCTTACTATATTAAGTACTCACTCGTAAGTACGCTAGGTTATAATCTTACTATATTAAGTACTCACTCGTAAGTACGCTAGGTTATAATCTTACTATATTAAGTGCTCACTCGTAAGTACGCTAGGTTATAATCTTACTATATTAAGTACTCACTCGTAAGTACGCTAGGTTATAATCTTACTATATTAAGTACTCACTCGTAAGTACGCTAGGTTATAATCTTACTATATTAAGTGCTCACTCGTAAGTACGCTAGGTTATAATCTTACTATATTAAGTGCTCACTCGTAAGTACGCTAGGTTATAATCTTACTATATTAAGTGCTCACTCGTAAGTACGCTAGGTTATAATCTTACTATATTAAGTGCTCACTCGTAAGTACGCTAGGTTATAATCTTACTATATTAAGTACTCACTCGTAAGTACGCTAGGTTATAATCTTACTATATTAAGTACTCACTCGTAAGTACGCTAGGTTATAATCTTACTATATTAAGTGCTCACTCGTAAGTACGCTAGGTTATAATCTTACTATATTAAGTGCTCACTCGTAAGTACTAGATGCCATACCTCTTGGGTTAGACGTCACTAAGTGCACTTCTGCTGTGAAATAAATTCTTCTTGCGGCGTCTTTGATAAGAGGTAGTTTTAAATCAAAATAAATATGAACATTGTGTGTGTTTGTGTGTGTGTGTGTGTGTGTGTGTATGTGTGTGTGTGTATGTGTGTGTGTGTGTGTGTGTGTGTGTGTGTGTGTGTGTGTGTGTGTACGCGAGCGTGCGTAAACGAAATGCTTCAATGATCCCAAAGAACGTATACATTAAAGATGAAATAATTTAAAGTACAAAAACAGCAGCACAAACTGTACATGCTTTTAATAACATCAGCGTCATTAGGGCTATGTGCTTTCATTATTATATAGTATTAATGTTATGTGTTATAAAAATCGTGCTTTTATTAATGTGTCATAAATTTTGAACACTGTGTCATAGGGTTTATGTACTGTTAATATTCTTGTCCTTATTACATATGTCATAAATTGTAAATGTTTTTTCTCAATATTATGTGTCGTCGAATTTATGTTTTAAATTTTATGTATCAAATCAGTTAAGCGCTCTCGGTATTGGGTCATAGTTGTATGTCGTTAATATGACCACTGACCATCGATATTAATGTCATTATTATAAATGTTGAGTCATGAATTTTATGCAATAAACAGTATACGGATAATTGTTAATACTTTCTGTTGCTAATGACATCATCGTTAAAATATATTATCAAGCAGTATGCAATGGCAATATGCTTTAATGTTATGTGTCAAAACTGGATGTGTTATCAAATTATGTCATCAATTTTACAAACGAAAAGTGTTTTGAGTTGTTTACTATTATTACACGTTATAAAGCATTGCTAGTTATTAGTGCTATATGTTGTAGATATTATGCATGTCTTTAATGTAATGGGTCATTATTAATTGAATGTATTATCAATTGTGCGTATTAATGAAGTTATGATCAATCACAGCACTAAATGTTATGCGTTATTAATGTTAATTGCCAACGTTATGCACTATTAATATTATTTAATGCTATATATCGTCATTAATATTATATATCACCATTAATATTATATATCGTCATTAATGTAATATATCGCCATTAATGTTATATATGGTCATCAAATGCTGTGCATCAGCAATAGGCGTCAATATTTTTTTTAATGTCATAGCATAATGCGATAATAATGATAGGCCAGGTGTCTTGAACTTCTCGCGTTAGTTACGAATGAGGTCATGTAGCAATGCCATGTTTTATGTATTAATACTTTGATATATATATATATGTGCGTTTTTATGTCTTAATAATCGGATACAATATATAACCTAATACTGTTGTGTTACTGATATCACAGCCGACATTTGGTCTAATTCTTATCCTTAATAGGTGTATAGGCAAATAGCTGATCAATAGGGAGATGTGGAAAGATTGACACACACGCACACTGAGAAAGAGATGGAGACGGATAAAAAAATATCGGACAATCATCTTAGTTTGAAAGACCTGTTTTGAAATTAATGTAATATTCAGTGGCATGCGAGGGGAGGGGGGGATACTGTAGTGGTCTAACCCAGAACATTTTCTCACAAATCTTGCAATAGGTAAGCATACTTTACTTTTGAGAATTAAAATTGATGCACGAACTCAAAGTTATGTAATTAATTGTTCCTGAATCACCCACTCACCCCTACATCTAATGAGAATTAAAAAAATTACCGTCTTTTTCAATCACGCTTTGCATTATAAAGCTATATTATTCAGAGGGGAAGAAGGGGTGGGGGTGGATGGAACTACAGTATTGTCTTCCCTTATGATGATGCTCTTCTTTGTCTGATGGTATAAAGATGGTCGCCTGACCTTTTTTTTTTTTGTTGTTTGCTCGTGAACTTTTGCCCCATTTGCTTGCTTTGCTATGGGTTTAAATTCTTCAAGTCTGCCAATTCCTTACTGCATGCAAGACTGCTTTGGAATCGTCCCTACGCTTTTGTTTCTATAGTGCCCGTCCAGACCGTTTTTGCAGTCATTGTCTACGCGGAGGAATCATATTTGCTGGAAGACATCTGTGACTCAGAACTGGAAAGGCAGCGGTGCCAATAATGGACTCCCATCAATTGGATGAGGCAAAAGCGTGAACAGGCGAATGTCAATATGCTACTGCCCGCTCGCTCCAGCCCTTCCCCTACTTTAGCAACTTGCATAAAATATCACGCGCGGACACACGCACACGCACACACACACACACACACACACGTATGCACGCACCTCGAGTCACAGGAAAATAACGGTACAATTTATTATTTAGAAACTGGGGTCCTCGAGTGGTTACAGAAGACGATCCGGCCAGTCCTGAGAAATCATGCACGAATCTGTATATCTGTCAGTCTGTCGGTTTGGCAGTCAGACGCCTGCTAAATAGTTTGGTCCAAAAGAGCTGGACGTTCATTTGTACAAACGACACTCAAAAGGGGGGGGGGGGCCGAATCGTCACGGTAAACGCTTGAATGCTCACGGGTCAAGCAATAGAGTGCAAACAGCCGTCTCGAGGACACTGTACAGTACATGTACTTTATGTCTGCAACAGCCATCTCGAGGACACTGTACAGTACATGTACTTTACGTCTGCAACAGCCGTCTCGAGGACACTGTACAGTACATGTACTTTACGTCTGCAACAGCCGTCTCGAGGACACTGTACAGTACATGTACTTTACGTCTGCAACAGCCGTCTCGAGGACACTGTACAGTACATGTACTTTACGTCTGCAACAGCCGTCTCGAGGACACTGTACAGTACATGTACTTTACGTCTGCAACAGCCGTCTCGAGGACACTGTACAGTACATGTACTTTACGTCTGCAACAGCCGTCTCGAGGACACTGTACAGTACATGTACTTTACGTCTGCAACAGCCGTCTCGAGGACACTGTACAGTACATGTACTTTACGTCTGCAACAGCCGTCTCGAGGACACTGTACAGTACATGTACTTTACGTCTGCAACAGCCGTCTCGAGGACACTGTACAGTACATGTACTTTACGTCTGCAACAGCCGTCTCGAGGACACTGTACAGTACATGTACTTTACGTCTGCAACAGCGCGTGCGGGGATATCGCTCTGTATGGGTGTATTCGCTAGCACTTGGGTGGTTTATTTCGCGAACGCTTGAATAATTCGTTGACTCCGCAGACAAAATGTTTGCGCTAAAACTGAATGCTACTTATTTACCGGTAAGTCATGGACAGGTAACGATCCATTACAATGTGGACGATTAATCACACAGAAAGTGTATAACGGGTATCCATACAAACTATGTTTAGAATTGGTATCCAAAATACACTGTCATGAACGGGAATTCACACAGAATATTATGAATGGATTTATTCTCACAATATAGTGTATAAGTCAAAGTTAGTAGACTCTTACAGCCAAGAGGCGATAACTGTGCTATTAAGATGACATGACTGCGCCCAAGATCGTAAACTCGTATCGAAAACAAGACTAAGTCAAAGTTAGTAGACTCTTACAGCCAAGAGGCGATAACTGTGCTATTAAATCCTTGAATGGAAGACCTAGGCTGCTAGTGCTATCGCAAACATTATTTTTTTTCGGGGGTGGTTGTGGGCACGGGCAGGAATGAACAGTTGCCGTCCAGTTAAATGCCGCTTGGAAGAAACTGCCAATAATGGCTACTGACAGGCCCGGATGTACCACCCAGAGGTAAACTGTAAAGAACGGTCAGAGGCCGCTTCATACAGTGACTTCATTTACATCAAAATTTGACAGAATTTAAAAGAAACCCCCCCACCCCTATAGGCACCCACAAGTGCGCACATACATCCACGCACGCACGCATGGCACACACACACACACACACACACACACACACACTTAACTCACACATCTTTGCAGGATAAAGCTTCAACCATGCACTATTTTTTGTTTTATTTATCTTTCGATAACAAAACGATTTGATCGTTGTACAAAAACCACATGGCAACTAAATAACAGCAGGCGCCGTCCATATAACAATCAGTTTCTACAGCGGCCATCATGATTTGCTCTCAAATCTTGATAGAAAAACTGGCTCCGCGGGAAGCCTTGTGGGCCTTCGAGATTAATTTTCTTTTAGGTCTGTATCTGAATTTAAGTAAGCCACTGTCAACTTTTATCGACAGCATTTATCGAGCGGGTGCATGTGTCCGAAAGCATTTCGCGTTCTACTTTAAGTCGGGTATGTATTTTTTTTTTTTGCTTATTATTTTTAATTTATTTAAAAAGAAAGCCAAATAGGACCAAATGTATAGGTCTCTATCAATGAAGAGTTTCCAATGAAACTCAAATGTCACGTGTCCACAAAGGGGCAAGCGTCATATGTCTACTGTTCTGTACCCAGTATCAATCAACGTAACGGGTATAAAATGGAACACAGTTAGAAATGACAATTAATTCTAGTTTCTACATTATTAAATAAATGAACATTAACAAGCTATAATCAAGAAAATGACTACCATGCCAAAAATGACTATTAATAACGTACACAGCTACGAACTAATGAGTAGAAATATTAAATTAGATTTCATGTATGATGTTACGTAGCATCTTGTTATACAATTATTTACAAAATCTTCTGCATTTTCAACTTAATCTTGAAGAAAAGAGGAGAATCAAAAATCTCTAACTCGCAAAGGATTACTGACTGCTACGAGTGAGTGCGTTCCCTACCCCCCCCCCCTCCCACCATCACCACTATCATACACACTATACACTCACACCTGTACAAGACATTGCACGGATAAAAACTACCGCTAAAATGGAAATGTTTGCAATAAATAAATTATTTACAACGTACAAACTGAAATCAGTGTGAGACGAGCTTACTCAGTTTTTATTTTTACTGAACTTTGTACCACCAAGGTGTGTGGTGTTTCCAAGACAAGTTCAAGACGGGTGTAAAAAAACCAACAACAACGAATAAAATCAGATGACGAGGGTTGAGCTAAGTGGGTTGTAAAGAAGAAATGCAAAATTAAACAGGTAAATTAATAGGGCAACTGCTTTACAGGGCTCGAATCTTTACACTCTGTGATTTTACAATTCAGGAAATAACATTATATACATCTGTCCAATTAAGTATCCATCCATCCATCCATCTCTGCTAGGACAAGCACAGAATACAGTCGCAGGTTTCTACCAATTACTGTCTCGAGATAATCTAAGGGCACTGAAGTACGTCGCTCCAATTTTTTCGTTATGACAATTGCAAAGCAGTGTAGCAATAGTAACTGCAATTCAATATTCCATTCGAACGACAACATTACACACAGAAATAGCGCGTTGCTAGTTCTAGACAAGACAGCAAGTCGCTTAAGAGAGACAAGGAAGCTCGGTCACTCACGTGTTACGTGATAACTAAACGTACGCTATGTAAATTCCATGTCTGCTGGCGATAACTGTTGTATCTTGAGGTAAATTCACTAAAAGATTTAAGGTAAAAGATCGAAAGGTTGTTGAGGGAGAACGGGAGCGGGGAGGGGGGGGGATGATTTAAGTCTTTGAAAATCCCGACACCCGGGTATTTTAACAGAGACCAACATTCTTGGTGTCTTAGTCAGATAAGGTGGGTTTTTTATTTTACTATTTAAATTTTAAATCTTACATTACAATGTCTTGTCGACTTCTCTAAGGGTAATAAATTTATTTCCCGGTGTGTTCTGCTGTGACGTCTTTAAAGTACGCGCACACACACACACACACACACACACACACACACACACACACACACACACACACACACACACACACATGCACACACACATGCAATACACACAAACACACGTGTACACTCAAACACAATACTTATACACAAACTTACACACGTACAAACACACACACACGCATACACACAAACTACACTTAGATTTTTAAGTTCTATAAGGTCTAAACATGTATTAATTATCACCTTGTCAGTTGCAGGTGTCAGAGTTCAAAGTGAAATGACAGGTACCTATTAGTGTATCGTAGTGTCACAAAGGAGTTTCAGGGTACTTCCCAACACGAATCTACATATCGAGCCTGTACTACCTCGACCTACTAACCATTTAACGGATTGTAGGCGCTAAAGTTAACGGCACCGCTCACAAGTTCGACCTAGCTATTGGACTGAACGAACGGTCGACCCCGTCAGGGAGAGAAAAGTTTGAAACCGACGCGTACGTTATAGATGTACGCCAGCTAATCGGCACGCGAGGCCTTAAGTCCTTGAAACAGTAGCGAAACACCACGATATTAATTAATTGAAGTAAGTCAGCGAAAGGTCTCAACATAATGAGCTGAAGTAAGTCAGCGAAAGGTCTCAACATTAATGAGCTGAAGTAAGTCAGCGAAAGGTCTCAACATTAATGAAATGAAATAAGTCAGCAGCGAAATGCCACAACATTAACGAACTGAAATAAGTAAGCGAAGTGGCAATGAAAACAATATGACATTAATGAAGTGAAATAAGTCAGCAGCGAAATGCCACAACATTAACGAACTGAAATAAGTAAGCCAAGTGGCAATGAAAACAATATGACATTAATGAAGTGAAATAAATCAGCGAAATTGCAGTGAAACACATGACATTAATGAACAAAGTCAGCGAAATGGCAGTGAAACACCATGACACTGATGAACTGAAATACGTAATCGAAATGGCAGTGAAACACTATGACATTAATGAAATGAAATAAGTCAGCGAAATAGAGGTAAAACGCCACGACATTAAATCGGCGGAATGGCGACAGAGCACAGTGGAATTATTCGTGAAGTCAGGAAGCGATATGACAGTAAAATAGTGGAAATAGTCATGAAGTCAGGAAGCGATATGACAGTAAAATAGTGGAAATAGTTATGAAGTCAGGAAGCGATATGACAGTAAAATAGTGGAAATAGTCAGGAAGTCAGGAAGCGATATGACAGTAAAATAGTGGAAATAGTCATGAAGTCAGGAATCGATATGACAGTAAAATAGTGGAAATAGTCATGAAGTCAGGAAGCGATATGACAGTAAAATAGTGGAAATAGTCATGAAGTCAGGAATCGATATGACAGTAAAATAGTGGAAATAGTCATGAAGTCACAGCGAAACACAGACATAGAGATTTGCATGTAAATATATCCTTTTAAGAAAGGACAAGTTAGCCACACAGAGTAGCGTGTGTTACAAGAAATAAGGCCTGTGAAGCAAAGGGAGCGAACTCTTTGTGACTAAAATAAGAAAAGAAAGATGTGAAACTGTTCACGTACCTGACTGAAATGGTAAGGAGAAACTGAAATTACCTGCGGTATTAGACTAACAAATGGGGAAGAGCGAATGAAACCAAACACAGCGTGTATGCGACAATAAATGGTATAAATACCCAATATATAACATAAAGATATAAATGCGACTAAAATAATAAGACAGAAACTAAATTTAACTCGGCACGTGACTGTTGAACATTAGATGCGGTGGAGGTAGCAGAAATTAAATTAGTAAAATGAAAGTGGTAAACCCCACCCTTCACCGCATCACAACACACGCACGCACAACGAGAACTGCTTGTGCAAACATGCAACATGCCAATAAAATGATAACTTCGACCAAGGCCATTATTAAATTCAAACAATGTGCTTATTTTTTTAAAACAGCCACTCTGTTATATTGAATAAATTCTTCTTTTTTTTTTTAACTTTAAAACCTCGGATATTTTTGTCCAAGTTAATTTCTGAGTAAAGAAAACTACCCAACCAACCCACAAACCTTCCTTACTTGTCATGCCTCATTTCAGTTACACACGGAAGCACATATGTTCGCCTTTAGTAGGCACACGGTAAGAAATGGCGTGGAGTGGGGGGAGTTCGGTACATAGCTGAGGGGAGTCCAAATACATAAACCGCTATCTCGGACTAACAGCGGTTATACTTCCTTCGAAAACACCCAAAACAGCACTGCATAATTTGCCGTTCGACTGGGATGGGTGGGGGTGGAGGACAACAACTGGAAAAGCCCAAACCAGACTGAGAAACTAGGATTTCAAAATGTAATTTAAAAATATGTCATACATAGCCAAAAGCTTATGCAAACGGTAATTTAAATGTAACCCGAACTTATATGTCCACTGCTCTACTCTACTACACAAATCAGATGTCAGTCGTGGTAAATTTAAGGTTCTTTTCAATAGTTCAACATCACCCACAATCACAGGCGCGATTGCCACCCAAATCACTGCCCAAGGGAGATTTTTAAGTGAAGTGTGTAGGGAAGGAGGAGTGGGGCGTAGTAAAACATTACGCGATAAGGATGTTTCATGATGGACAGGACCACTGACTAGACTGAAACCGAGTGGACTATTGATATAACTGGACAGAAACCGAGTGGACTACTGATATAACTGGACAGAAACCGATAGGGCTACTTATTGCTTTAAGTGGACAGAAACCGAGTGGACTATTGATATAACTGGACAGAAACCGAGTGGACTATTGATATAACTGGACACAAAACGAGTGGACTATTTATTTGGCAGGAAAGAGTTCAAGCGGACTATACTATTGATTAATTTCAGCAGAAAGCGAGTAGACGTTTGATCTGACTGGACAGAAAATGAGTGGACTATTTCCTTGATTGGACAGAAAGCGAGCAGATTACTGATTTAACTTGACGGAAAGCAAGTGGACTATTGATTTAATCCAGACAGACCAAGAAATGATCGAACCAAAGACTAATTGCTGGATACCACTGTTTCATCACGCCAGCGATCCCCATCCTTCACTAGTTTACGGAGAGCAAGATGCACCCACGCTCTACCTGAGCTTGCAGAGCGACAAAGGGGACTAACTCTACTGCCAGAGACAAGCAATAGCAACTGGCCTCCCGCTTAAGTTACCGGGATTCAATCCCAGCTCAAAAATTCATACGGGAGACCATTATCCAATCGTTATGCTAAAGGTAGTGGACTTACTGTTTAGTGCGTCGGATGGAACGGTTAATCAGGCCCCGTGTAATATAGGCAACGACAATCTTGGTAGTTAAACATCGAAAAGAGTAGGCTGGTGTACCTATCCAATCCACTACTCACTCTGTCGCCTTCATTATCTCTACCCATGGCACCATTGTCTCCCTTTACTAGAACTCTTTCACTAGGCTCATGAGTCCGTCTGCGAAACCCAAACTCAAGCAAAAACATCTACAGCCATTGCAACGACGGTCGCAACGCTTTCCCCGAGTGCAATGATTCTGGGTTTGAACCGCAAAGATACTGGGAAGCAAGCATTCGAGACGGTTAGATCCAGACGACAGTTTGTGGCGTCAAAGCTGAGGTAGTCTGAACAACGTCAATGTGTGATCGATGGCAGCCTGAGAGACAATGACACTAAAACTTTTTTCTTTCTTTCTTTTTTCTCCGCTTAACGTCCATTTTCTACATTTGTCGATTCTGCGGACAGGCCTTAAGACCCTAGGAGAAATTAAGGCGAAGAACTGAGAGTTGAAATCTGGTAGAGGTGACAGGATGAGAAAGAATGACGATTAGGATGAAAATGGGGCCGCAACTTACTGCGTTTGTGAGATACACATAGAGATCGGCTAATAAGAGTCGGAAATACACAAGGGAAGTAACTCCCATTGGAACTCTTGTGGAGTTTATCTAACATCGCTGGGATAGGTTACAATACATTTCAACTGAAAAGGACTGTCAAGCTTTTATTACATGTATGCAGTGAGTGACGAACGATCAGCCAGTGAAGACAGATATTGTGTTTGGCAGGCTAAAGGGCGAGGCTGTGAGACTTGCATTTCAGTGACTGTGATCTTTCCTTGCTGTTCTGCACGTCATCTCTCCAGGACCAGTGCCTTTTCCAGAAATACGCGTGCAAAAACTAGGGTCTATAGAGAAGTACAATTACTACTGGAGTTAACTTTCCTTGAAGGGTAAGGACCTGCTGATTTCCTGAAACTGTCCATTCTCATTAAAAAAAAAAATTCTCTCTCGGGTAAATACCGTGTAAAATGTTTTCCTTTTTCTTGGGTGGTGGTGGAGCGGAGCAGTGGGGAAAATGAGGGAGGGGTGTGTAAATCAATACATGGAATTCACAGGTAATTGTTGTAATTTATCAGGTCCACTGTCAGTACTTTAACATAGTAGAGAGGACTATTAACCAGTTTATTCAATGAGGTGTAATGGAACTTGTCTGCAAAAACAGAGCCGCGAATTTCCAATCACTTGGCTGTTATTTGGAGCATCAAAAAAAAAACTGAGCCGCGAATTTCCAATCACTTGGCTGTTATTTGGAGCATCAAAAACTGAGCTGCGAATTTCCAATCACTTGGCTTAATTCTTATGTGGAGCATCAAAAATTGAGCCGCGAATTTCTAATCTCTTGGCTTAATTCTTATGTGGAGCATCAAATACTGAGCCGCGAATTTCCGATCACTTGGCTTAATTCTTATGTGGAGCATCAAAAACTGAGCCGCGAATTTCCAATCAATTGGCTTAATTCTAATGTGGAGCGTCAAAAACTGAGCCGCGAAATTCCAATCACTTGGTTTAATTCTTATTTGGAGTCAGGACTAACTATTGGGATGTTTCTTGCTTGGTGGTCTACAAGTGAACTCCCCATTTCTAATCGTTTCACTGAATATTCAGGTAATTAGGCTACCAATCGAAGAGTTTCTTATTTGGTAATCATGGTAACGGACCAGTTCGTTTTGCTTATTTCGAACAACGAAACTACCAATGATTGTTTCTTGTTTAGAGCCGACCGAGTCTTACCTGGCAAATGGAAGCACAGCCCTTTCGTTTTATGGTAATGGAGAGTGGTGTTCGTGTCTACTTGGAACATGGATGGCAGAGATATGGGTGTTCTATTACAACATATGCTGCTACACTGATTGCAGTAAGTGAATAATAACCACCTTTTGCTGCCGTCGTACAGAAGAATGATATGCATATATTAAGAGACGTTTGTGGGGCTCGTACCCCCTCTCTTCCCCCCCCCCCCAAAAAAAAAATATCTCCCCGCATCTAAAGAAATTAAATATTTAAAAGAAATGTTTACTGCCGACCCAGAGCAAGTCACCGTATATATATTAAAACAGTTTCCTTAAGTGTTACCCAGAGCAAGGCACCGTATATATATTAAAACAGTTTCATTAAGTGTTACCCCCGTGAGTGTGTACAGTGTTACCACAGACCTATTTATAGCCTTTATGGCACACTTATTAACGATTATTATAAATATATAATCCAAAACAAGAAGACTCTCTCTCCCCTAAATACCTTTCATTTCACAACAGTTACCAGTTACTTCTTACTACGACAAATTTTTAGAGCAATAATGACAATAACAAGAATACGAATTCGAACTCTGGCTCAATAATCATTCAGACAGCAAAGGGCGATACGTACACGCACACAAAACAAACCTAATAAAATAACAGATCGCAGATGATACGAAACTGTCGCAGCATATTGCAATTTATCTTTCTTTCATCACATCTTAAGAAGTGAAAGACCACATCATCAGTAAGAAGCGAAAGACCACTTCACGATGAATAAATGTACTTTATGATCAGGTCATTAATGTTTCTTTACAATATAATGAATTATACTGGCATCATCGTACAAATTATTTTGTTTTATAAGTAAAAAATGTTTTCAATTGTGAAGGCCTAACGGTGATTATCAGCTGAAGAATGAGGAGAAATTAAAGTTTAGGGAAAAAAAAGAAAAGAAACACGACCCCCCCCCCCAACCTAGTAAATAGTAATTGATTAGTTGTTAGCTGATGAAATGGGTACCTAAAATCATCCTAGTCGCAATGACGTGCTTGATTGCCAGATTACAAGCGACACTACCCGTCAACGTCGCTGGCCTCCCGGTCCCGGCAAGCACATCTCGGCGTCCGAAAATAACACTCGATTTGGCGAACCAACTTCGGCCGAAACCCACCCTGCTGTTCGCCTCTCCTTTGTTCTCAGCACATCGTCTAATTAAATCGCTGTGGCAGAGGCCGAAAAGCATTCCCCCTTTCCTTTCCCCTCTCTCTTCTGACATGTTTTCGCCACACTGCCCACATACACACACAAGCGTCCAGGAGGCTCTTACGTGACAATTACAGGGACGAGCGACAGAATGTCATAAAGTAAAAACGACTGCTTTCGTGGCCGAGCGAGTGTTGAAAGGGACCCAGCCCGGAAGGGCCTCGCGGACAGCAGTGCAAATTGACATTGTTTTACTTTGCACACACTGCTTTTCTGAGATTTATGTGCTTTTCATGAAACTACCATCAAAAGCGAGGCTAGGAGCAAACCCCTTTCTGCTTGATCCTGTCTCCTGGCGCGACCCGTTTCGTGCACTGCAGTCCTGGTCAGTCGGATAAACACAGTCGCATTTGATGTACTTGGCTCGCCAAGACTGTAGGTGCTTTTTTTTTTTTTTACCCCCTTCCCAAGGTGACAGCATTTTTCAGAGTTTTGACACCGTGAGTCTTATCGCGATTCGCTGAGAAGTTTGTGGTTGTTATTGTTTGCGGTTGCTTCTGTTTGACCTTATACGGAAATACAGCACACTTTCACTCAAGTTTGCGAGTGGTGGGCGTAACAGGTCATTTAGATTTAGTCTAGTTTCATTTCCTCTCCCCTGTACCCTTTTGAAGTTACCAGAACCTGGAAAAGATCCCATTAGTCTGTAACCTGTGAGTAGGGAAGTAAAATAATCTTAAAAAAACAAAAAAAAAACCAACCAAACAAACAAACAACATATCCAAAGTAAAGGAAAACAACATCTAGAGCAAATATTTAAGCTCGAGAGAATGAATGGTCGATAAAATTAAACTTCATTGTTGAGTGAGGGACACCCAATAGGGGAATTTATTCATCGGAATTCACCAATTATACGTCAACTGTGAAGTGGGTTCCTTCACTATTAAATGTGCCACCTGTTTAGTAGGTTCCTTTATTATTGAGTCATTTGTCTAGTGGGGTTCTTCACTATTAAATGTGTTACCTGTCCAGTGAGATCTTTCAATAATAGATGTGTCATCTGTCAAGTGGGGTCTTTCACTATTAAAAATCATCTACCTAGTGGGGTTAATTATTAAATGTGTCATCTTCCAGTGGGTTCCTTCACTGTTAAATGTGTCATCTGTCAAGTGACTTCCCTCACTATTAAATGTGTCACCTGTCTAGTAGGTTCCTTCATTATTAAATGTGTCATCTGTCAAGTGGAGCCTTTAACTATTAAATGTGTTATCTGCCTAGTGGGGCCCTTCACTAATAAATATGCCATCTATTAAGCGACTTCCCTCACTATAAATTTTCATCTGTCAACTGGGGCCCTTCATTACATCTGTCTAGTGGGGTCCTTCATTATTAAAAACTGTTATCTGTGAACAGAAGTCTGCGAAGAATGGTCGATGGATTTTCCCAGTAAGAGAGTACATTTACACCAAAAGAGGTAAGAAAAATAAATACGACTTAAAAGTATCATTCAACAAAGATTATCTTCATCTAAAGCGCTACACAATAAGCAAATATGTAAATACACGCGGTTTTTCATACAAAACACTTAAACACATGAGAAAACTAAAGACAATGCAACTTTCAGAAAGTTGAATCCAAAAGCAAAATGAGAAACAACTGTATTCATGAGAAAGAAAATATATATATATCTTTAAAATACAAAAAATATAAAGAATTTACAAACACTGGCCAACTGTTCCAACCATGACAGATAAAAGACAGTGCAGTCAATGCTTGCTGACGAAAGAGATGTCTTGAGAACCCTCTTTTGAAAACAGCCAGTCTCTTTATATCTCAGAAAAGGCAAGCAAATTCTGGGTTGATAAG
Source organism: Sinotaia quadrata (assembly GCA_028829895.1). Lineage (NCBI taxonomy): Eukaryota > Metazoa > Mollusca > Gastropoda > Architaenioglossa > Viviparidae > Sinotaia > Sinotaia quadrata. The sequence continues at coordinate 51,653,438 of CM054184.1, read as the reverse complement.
CAAATGAACAATATGAACACTGACCGACCTGTATGACTTGCTCTTAGGTGCCGTAAAACCGAAGGTATGATCAACCAATCAGAGCAGCGACCACAGGCTGGGCCAATAGGGCCATCGGCTTGGTCAATGCGGTCATCGGCTTGGTCAACGTAGTTATCCACTTCAATAGAAATGTCATCAATGTAAACTTTGCTGAGCAAGGGGTGGGGTCGGGAGTAGACACACGAATATGTATACGATTTGCAAAATTCATCTAAAAAGTTCTTAACAAATCTGATTTTTTAAAATACATTTTTTTTAAAAAAACGACTGGGGAGAAGGAAACAATCTTTCTTCCATCACTTCCCCAAACAACAAACAAAAACTAACTTCAGATGAATACACAATCAGGCTGGAAACGCGTTTCCATTCAGCAACACTAAATTGGTTTGTTTACATTTTCAAAAGGACGTAAACAGTGACTCTAATCAATGTCGACCTTTTCTCTGTGTCGCGTTTATCGGCCATCACGCCACCACCATCACACTCCAGTTGCTACCATTCGTGAAAACAAAATTGGAGTAGTTTCTAAACCAATTTTTATTAGAGAGCTGTCATTCTTGGTAAAGCTGAGCCAGCGTCGCAAAACAGCGCTCGTATATCTACCCCTGGGGCACTGGCCAGATTAGATAACCAGCGACGAACCACATCCGCTAGTTTAACAAAGACATACCACGGGCAGGTGGAGGCTAACCACGTGATCATAGACATTATGTAGGTTTACAAAGTGTACATTCGAACAGCTGAGGCGAACCGAAAAAGGAAAAACCCCAAAGCAGGTAAATCCTGACGAAAGAAAAAAATTATATAAAGACAGCACACGTATATATATATATTGTAAATTTGTACACATAAAATAAAACTTCGATTATAAACCACACCAGCGCCCTCAAAGACCCCGAATAATAAAGAAATTTACCAAGAAGTCCCCTCCCCGCAAATCATTCGGCAATCACAGTCACACGCAACTAACCTGGCAAAGTCACACACGTGACGTGAGTAGACTTCCCGCTAGACAACGCCGTCAACAGGTAAATCAGTCAGTTTATCGATATCCGAGCGTGTGCCTTAACCTCTCCCTCCCACTACCCCACCCCAAATCAATCGCTAAACCAAGCAATGAGTCAATAACGGCACACAAGTAACTCACATACTCCGGGGCGTGAACTCCAAGCTGGTCAATCAAGCCCATTCACTGTGGCGATTGCTCACTGTGACGTCCGCAGCTCGGCGGGTCTCCGGACAGCTTGAGTCATTATTCGTCATGTGTACGCTACACGCTCCTATTCGTGTGCATGCGTGCGTGTATGTATAGTATATAATATCGACGCACTGCCCAATCAAAGCATGCAGACACCCAGACAAGCATTGGTGGTTTTCTCTGGCAGCGGCATTCTCTAGAGCACACACACACGGAAACATGTCACTGAGCAAAAGTGTGGGGTAGGCAGGCTACTCTGTCAAGCGCGTCCAGGCTTTAGTTAGCGTTATTGATTGACTGAATAACTACAGTGTGTGTGTGTGTGTGTGTGTGTGTGTGTGTGTGTGTGTGTGTGTGTGTGTGTGTGTGTGTGTGTTGTTTTTTCCTCTCTATGACTGGGACAGGAAATACATTGTGCAACACAAACACGGGGTAGATAAGAGGCGCAGGGGCTATATTCGCTATAATATATCCATGGGTACTTAAAAAAAAAAGAATGGGGGGTTGTAGTGGTGAAGTGTGGGGTGGAGGTATATTCATATCAAGCCATCTGCCGCTGCTTTCCGCATTGACTTGCAAATGCCGCGCGTGGCCCTCCTTGTTACCACGCGCTCTGCTCGCTAATTCCTGACGTCTTTCTTGTCCAATGAGAACGTCCGTTACTTTCTACCGATCTTACTCTAAGGACAGCCCCTTACTTATTCCTATCTTTCCCAGTACAACCATCATTAAATATACCCGAATCAACGTCAACACGTCATTGTATATGTACCCTCCAAACAACGCACACAAACGCACACTTTTTAACAATTCGCAAATCTGTCTAACCCCTCCCCACTCACGTTAATATCGCCCTTCCAATTCGAAATTTGCCATTATTACCGATACCGTGAACATTTTTGCTGATACTATCTAGACCTACCGATTATTAAATTCAGTAGTCTTAACTCATGAGGCCTGCTACCTATTTTTTTTTTTTTTTTGGATGTGGGGAACGCTTCCCGCTTTCGCGTCCTGCTACCTACTCGGACGCTCAGTATTTATAACAATTCCATCTGCTATACTCAAACGCTCAGCCATTCATAACAATGCTGCCTGTTATACTCGGAGACCCAGCCATAAATAAACAAAGCTGCCTGATATACTCGGAACCTCAGCAATGATAATGCTATCATCTATGCTATCTACCATACTCGGACGCTCAATAGTGATAACAATGCTGCCTGCTGTACTTGGACGCTCAGCAGTGATAACAAAGCTGCCAGCTATATTCAGACGCTCAGCAGTGATAATTTTGCTGTCTGCTACCTACTACGACGCTCACCAATAATAGCTCCTAGCTCACCCCAAACTCAAAATTAATTAGTTGTTGATGTTACATGGCACCTACTATTATGTTCAGGACTCACAGCTCCACCCTGAACGCCTTGCAACTGCCAACCAATCTTACAAGGCGGAGCAGGTGCCACTTATCTCTTAGTCTCCGTCTACCACAATGTACATTAGATATGCCATCTGCTTACTGCAGCCACTGTTACCTACTCTTACACCGGGTATGTGCGTGACGTTACGGACAAAACCTTTATGTTGTAGGCGCTTCCCTTCTTTCTGCCAGCCAGACAGCGCCCTTCGGCACGAGCGTAGAGGTCACGCGGATCATAACTATGTAATTATATATTATCTGGAACGACCCCACCCCGACCCCGACACACATACACATCCTAGCTTTCGTGTTAATTTGACAACCCCCCCCCTTCCCCCAAATCATTACATGCTCGTCAACACTGTTCACTTCAGCTTTAAGTTTTGCCAGCTGATTCCAATGTAGAAAGTCCCGAGAGAGCTTTTTGTACCTTTTGATATATAACACTTCAAAGGATTCTGCTTTTAAAAAAAAAAACCCAGCATTTCCCGTATTTGACATTTCGCGAATATAAAGTACAGTTGTACAATATTAAGTACAAAGCTACGTTTTAAATACCACAATGATTAGCGCCGAGTCTATTTATTGCATTCTCAATCATACTATATTTATTTTACACATTACATCGTCGTGATGCTAACGCCATCTAGATAAAGATATAAGAATCTTAATTTATGTTATTAATAATTTTCCAGAAGACACCATTCGTCTCTCACTTGGCGGGATATGTGGGCGTTTTAAACGTTTTCTCTCTTCCACAACATTAAAGATAAACTTTAACCGTTACACAGTATTTCCGTAGGTGGAAAACTTCTTACTAAGGGGAAGATAAATCTGTCTTTTAAGCTGTATTTAGTGAGCCCCATCCAACAACTTTGTCCAACATAAAGTTAGCAATATCTGTAAGAAGGTAAATAAATTTTACAATAAATTTCTTAAATCAACAATCAAATATACAATATATGAAAAGAGTGTGTTGACATTTACATCACTTCACAACAATGTTCGGTTAATGCTGGACAATCATTCAGTTAATCACAGCTTAGTCATAAGTAAACAATAATAAATATATAATCAAGTTCATGGATATCATCATTTAAATGAGAGTAGAGTTTCAGAGAAATAATTAAAGTCAATGTACATAACCTTTTTCAAAGATGGCGGCTGTTTGCCGGCACGTGTTGCACAATAACAAGTCACTGCCTTTCATACTGAGGCAAGGTCCCACATGTCCATTCTAGAGGCACGTTATACAACTGTTCCAGAATCTTTGATGCACTCTCCAAGCACGCCACAGAAAATCATCCCGAATTTCACATGCACTATCAAGCCATCTGGAGGAATGTTCTTGATTTTCCGTGCGCGTTTACTCAATACACTATAACGAACATTCAAAATAATCCTCGTGAATTGTCAAGACCAAACTCAAGCCACAATTTCCGCCAAATTGGTACTCAAATGGAATTCACAGGAATCAACTTAAAGCAACACGTTTCACAGATAAATTGAAGACAATGCCGGATTTACACACCAATATAATCTAGAAGAGCACAGTAGTCACCATAGTACGACGTGACAAAAGTAAAACAAAAACGTTTGCTCTGTTATGCAAAAGTCAAATTAAGGTAAGACTAAATTTCAGGCATATTTCATCTCTAAACTCCTTTCTCTCTTACAAACATTCTTAACTTACAAATTCTGCAACAATTTCGTTAGCCCGATACACACACAGCATACGAAATATAGCATAGATAAAAATTCATAAGTATAATGTACAATTTAGTCAAATGAATGAACATAGAAATAATGGTTCAATTACATAAAGCATTCTCCAGTTCAAATCATATATCAATAGCAAACATGTGATAGTCCATTCTTTATCAGTCAGTTAACTTACCATAAGTTAGTGATCGCCTTTATGACCAGATTCGAGTTATGTTCAAGTTCAAAGTGATTAGAATAAAGTATTTCTTGAAGAAAGAAACTTCTGGTCCATCCCCAATGGATGAGTTTCTTTTGAACAAGTGTGAGACTATTAGTCAGAAAACTACTCATCTAGTTGGAACTAGTTTAGATTGCATCAGCAATTTTCTAGCATATTCTCAATTCGTTTGCCTCCAATCTGACTCTTACTAAACAAATGCCATCATAAGAAGTGCCCACTTTAACAAATCATATAACAACTAAGTCTAGAAATAGGGATAGGCAAATTTACTCTGCCACACAAAGCTTATAGAACTATTTATTCGTATTACCAATCATACTACATTTTACAGAATACAAAGCCTACAGAACTATATATTCCTATTACCAATCATACTACATTTTACAGAATACAAAGCCTACAGAACTATTTATTCCTATTACCAATCATACTACATTTTACAGAATACAAAGCCTACAGAACTATATATTCCTATTACCAATCATACTACATTTTACAGAATACAAAGCCTACAAAGCCTACAGAACTATATATTCCTATTACCAATCATACTACATTTTACAGAATACAAAGCCTACAGAACTATTTATTCCTATTACCAAATCAACTATCTTTAATTGTTTATTTTCACATTATAACGCCTGTACACTAGTTATTCTTACTACTAATCAGAAAATAATTAATTGTTTATTTTATTGATTAAAAGACCATTAAACCTTTTTATTCGTATTACCAAATAATCTTTAATTATTCATTTTACGGATTATAAAAATCTGCAAAAGTATAGTCAAATTTTCTTAAATTATTTATTTTACGTATAGATTTAAAAGTCTTACTTATATTACAGATTAAAAAAGCCTATAAAACTGTTCATTCATATTGCCACATAATTGTTAATTTTCTAGTTTACAGACTACAAACTCTATAGAACTATTTATTCATATTACCAAATATTTATCTTTAATTATTTCTTTAACAAACTGAAAAGACTATTAAACTATTTATTCATATTACGAAACAATCTTTAATTATTTCTTTTACAGATTACAAAGCCTACAAAACTATAGTAAAACTAGCTTAAATCATTTATTTTACAGACTGAAAAGTCTACAAAACTATAGTAAAACTAGCTTAAATCATTTATTTTCAAGAATGAAAAGCCCACAAAACTAAGGTCACTGAAAAGCCTACAAAACAAAGGTCAAACAAGCTTTAATAATTTATTTTCCAGAATGAAAAGCCTATATAAGTATTAAAATATTATGTATATGAAAATCAGGTGTAAGAAAGATATGCCTGAATACAGCTCATACTAACATTTTATTTAACAGTCATGCTAAGAGTGCAAAGGTCCTACTACCTGACAGTCATGATAAGAATTCAAAGACCCCGCTACCTGACAGAAGGCATGGACCTGTCTACCAGTGAATCACTCTAAGAACCTTTCGAATCTATTAACAGTCACTTACAACAGAACACTAATCCTGCCACCAGTAAATCAGTCATAACAGAACACTAACCCTGCTACCGTTAAGTCAGTCATAACAGAACGCTAACCTTACCACTAGTTAAGTCAGGCTAGGGTTAGGCAAGACTCCGATTGTCTGTCAGTCTAGAGTTAGAAAGACATTAATACTCTGCAACCTGAACATGCCAGCATAGAGTAAGAGGGACCTTCCTACATGTCAGCCTAGAGTAAGAGAGACCTTGCTACATGTAAGTCTAGAGTTAGACAGACCTTACTACATGTCAGCCTAGAGTAAGAGGGACCTTGCTACATGTAAGTCTAGAGTTAGACAGACCTTACTACATGTCAGCCTAGAGTAAAAGAGACTTTGCTACATGTCAGTCTAGAGTTAGACAGACCTTGCTTCATGTCAGCTTAGAGTTAGACATACCTTGCTACATACCAGCTTATAGTAAGACAGATTTTGCTACATGTCATCCTAGAGTTAGACAGACTTTGCTACATGTCAGCATATAGTATGACAGATCTTGTTACATGTCACTTTAGAGTTATAGATTGCTACCTGTCAATCTACAGAGTTAGACATATCCTGCTACCAGTCAATCTACAGTTAGACAATGCTACGCGTGAGCCTAGAGTTGGACAGGCCCTGCTATCTATTAGCTCAGAGTTAGACAGGCCCTGCTATCTATTAGCTCAGAGTTAGACAGGCCCTGCTATCTATTAGCTCAGAGTTAGACAGGCCCTGCTATCTATTAGCTCAGAGTTAGACAGGCCCTGCTATCTATTAGCTCAGAGTTAGACAGGCCCTGCTACCTATCAGCCCAGAGTTAGACAGGCCTTCCTATCTATCAGCCCAGAATTAGACGTGCCCTGATGTCTGTCAGCCTAGAGCAATACAGCCCTTGCTACCAGTCAATCTAAATACCCTACTATCTGTCATGCTACAGTTAAACAGATCCTGCAATCAATCAATTTAAAGTTACTGACCCTACTATCTATCAGCCTAAAGTCCTAAACAGATCCTGCAATCAATCAAGTTAGACAGATCCTGCTACCTGCAAACCCAGATAGAGTTAGAAAGACTCAGCTAACCGTCAGCCTAGAGTTAGAAAGATCCGGCTAACTGTCAGCCTAGCGTCAGAAAGACCTACCCGACAGCCTAGAATGACAGACCCTGCTATCCGGCAGCCTAGAATGAGAGACCCTGCTACACGTCAGCCTAAAGTGAGACAGATCCTGCTGCATGTCAGCCTAGAAAGACAGATCCTGCTACACGTCAGCCTAGAGAGACAGATCCTGCTACACGTCAGCCTCGAGTGAGACAGACCGTGCTATATGTCAGCCTAGAGTGATAGACCCTGCTACACTTCAGCCTCGGGTGAGACAGATCCTGCTACTCGGTCAGCCTAGAGTGAGACAGATCCTGTTACTCATCAGCCTAGAGACAGACCCTGCTATTCGTCAGCCAAGAGTGAGACAGACCCAGCTACCCGTCAGCCTAGACAGACCCTACTACCCATCATCCCAGAAAGACCCTGCTAGAAATCCTGAAAGAAGGAAAACTATCACACCCATTACAACTATTGTTTCAACACTGGTAACAAGTGAATGAAATGCAAAGCAACAACATGAACAACATGCAATGCTCTATTATATAATAAGATTGTGGTTGCTTAGACAACGACTAAATAATGCTATAGCAATTACATCGGGAGGAAAGAGGAGTGTATTATATCCATGAGAAAAAAATATTTTCACAAATCAGTTTTATTCACAAAACTTGCACAGAAGGGTAACGAATGGTCTGGCCATGCTTCGTCTACCGCTACAATGTAATGTAATGGTGACGTCAGTTTCGGTCGCTGGAGTGAAGACAGTTTCAAGTACTACTTGCGAATTTCATCATTAAAAGGGTGTGTGTGTGTGTGTGTGTGTCTGTGTGTGTGTGTATGTGAGAGAGAAAGAAAGATGAAGGAAAAGAGCACAGGTGGAGAGACGGGAAGAGAAAAGAGGGGGTGGAGAGAGGAGGGAGGGGTGAAACATATATGTGAGTTAAATGTACTGAACGTATGACGTCATCAGGCGGCATTTCGCGCACAGTTTAAAGATACAATACGGTAAAGTGCTATTTTACTTAATTAATCGATGTGCGACAAAGAGTTAAAGACCATGAAGGAAGGAAGAAAAAAAAAACACGCGTTATACTGGAGATCGAGGTACCCGTTTTCAAACAAGGCGGTTTATCAGTTAAAGCAGAGATGAATAAACACCGCGACAACAACAAAACACATAGCGCTATTTCTACTAGTCGACAAATGTCATTGTCTTGCAGGAAACGCTAACATCTTATTCAGGTCAATTCTTTTTCTACTGGAAAAGAGTTCCAGACTCTTTGTTTCATTAAAATAAATAAATAAGCATAAATGCGATGATCTTATATTTCACTTACCGAGAAAATGACAACGGATTAACACCTACACCCATCCACCCTCATCATCCTTACAACCAACGATATAGTCTAAAGCTTTCAAAAACCATATTTTGTATTTTATCATTTTCTCATCCTCACTCCCCCTTTCTCTTTCACACACACACACACGCACACACGCTCACACACACACACACACACACAAACACACACACACACACTTCTGCGAAGCAATATCAGCTGTAGTTGCTCTATCCGTGCGACTGTGGGCCCAGCGTAACCTATCGTTCGCGCCATGGTAACCAAACAATGGCCGCACCATTGACCCAAGGAATGCAAGTACTACCTACGTTGACCTATTAAAGAGCGGATATTCCCGCCAAATTTAGGTGGCCTCACCCCGCCCGAGCATATGGGAGCAGGAGCTAGTCTGCTTTACGGCAGCGGCAGCATGTTAATTTCATCAGAACCACGTTGAACCTAGGTGACCGTTTAAAACAACAAGCTTCTTTGAACCAGTGGCTCGCTGAACGGCTTAATTTCTTGCGACTTTATAATTCCTAAGAGAGCACTAACTGCCTCGCTTCATACGACAAACTACCCCCCCCCCATCCATTCTTCCCACCCCCACAACCCAACTCCACGCAATACACGATATACCCGACCATCTTATCTTACATTCCCCTTTCATTACATACATAAACTGTCATACATTTAGTATTAAAAAACCAACTTTCTCAATGGTTGGGCCGGAAATGGCATTCGATAGCCGGATATCGCAAATGTGGAACAGTAAACTTAAATAACCACCTAACTATCTACATGGAACGACACGTAAAACCAGATTCGAGCAAGCTGCCACCCACCACCCCTTACCACCCGGCTGGAAATACATACAACCCTCCACCACCACAACACCCTCCGTCTCCGTAGTAGTCTGTTTGTCGGGGTCGAGTCAACCAGATCTATCCCAGTACAAAGGCAAAACTGAAAGCACGGCCTCCCCAAACTGCATTCAGTTTGTGATACAGGTCGTGTGATAAATATGTACTTAAGTTCCCTGAATAACTTTATTCAAGAGCGCGTTTCCTGTCCGTGAGAGAGGGTGAGTTTCTATCTACAACCCTACGTAGGGCTGAGCTAAGTACGACACGCTATCTACTACCGATAGCAGACACTCGGGGTGTGAGCCATTGTACCCGTGTCAAACCATAACGCACTCATTTATTTCCACGGGTGTGTGCAATAATTATTTTATTTATAGTTTAAGCACACCGTTTTCGAGTCAAAAGTGTCGACACCAACTGTACCTCAATTAAGCTACGATTAAAACAAAAATACACACACGCACACACACACACACACACACACACACACATTCAGTTCTGGATTAGGCAATTGTCTTTTCCTTATCGAGTATTATGGCCGCTAGTGATATCAATACTGAGTCCTGTTATGTTTGTGTGACTTTTCAGTGAGCAATAGGACAAGTCAATAAACCGTATGAAATGTGAGTGTACCTTTCAGTGAGCAATAGGACAAGTCAATAAACCGTATGAAATGTGAGTGTACCTTTCAGTGAGCAATAGGACAAGTCAATAAACTGTATGAAATGTGAGTGTACCTTTCAGTGAGCAATAGGACAAGTCAATAAATTGTATGAAATGTGAGTGTACCTTTTCAGTGAGCAATAGGACAAGTCAATAAATTGTATGAAATGTGAGTGTACCTTTTCAGTGAGCAATAGGACAAGTCAATAAATTGTATGAAATGTGAGTGTTCTTTTAAGTGTTTCACGTTGTAAAGGATCAATAAATTGTATTTTACGTGAGTACGACTTGTGAGTTACTCCTGTGCTGTGTAAATAAATTTAAATCTGGGTGTGGCATTGCAGTGTGAAAATCGTATTATATTAAGTGTCAGACTTTTTGGATGGGTAAGACGAATGTGAATGGCCGTTGTTAAACCCGTTTAAATTAAATGTATATGTGCATGTGCGTTCATGTTTGTATGTGTGCGCATGTGTTTGTCTTCAAGTCGGTAAACAAGCATAGCCACTAATCTTGTATAATCCGTACCAGTTTGATTATCCAATATAATGAAAATGTACACGGCCAACAAAAATTGTTTAATCTAAACCAGTTTGATTTTTCATTGCACTGCAAATGTGCTTGTTCAGTAAATCCTGCTTATCTGAGCCACTTTGATTTTCCACTGTATTTCAAATGTGCATGACCAGTAAATCATGTTGAATCTGAGCCAATTTGATTTATCACTTTATTACAATGGTGACTAGCTAATAAATCTTGCTGCATCCGGGCAAGTTTGATTTTCAATTGTATTGCAAATGTGCAGAGCCAATAAATCCTACTAAACCCGACCCAGTTAACTATCCAGTGTTGAAAATATGTGTGGCCAATAAGTCCTGTTACATTCTCTGTATGTTTCATCCGGTGTCAATGTCACCATAGAGTGCGAGGAATAATATATATTACGAGTGTATGAGCCGATGTAACTTTTGTATGTGTACAGTAGTACGTCAGTGTGTATAGATAAGCAGAGCATGTGAGTCAGGAGTTCACATAGAGGGGACAAATTTTTATGTCCCACCGTGCCTTTTCAATGCACGACAGCCTAAAGGAGTTCACAATGCACAGAAGTCTAAAGGAGTCCGAATCCTATCATGTCGCACCGTGACTTTTCAATGCACAGAAGTCTATAGGAGTCCGAATCCTATTATGATCCACCGTGACTTTTCAATGCACAGAAGTCTATAGGAGTCCGAATCCTATTATGATCCACCGTGACTTTTCAATGCACAGAAGTCTATAGGAGTCCGAATCCTATTATGATCCACCGTGACTTTTCAATGCACAGAAGTCAATGAAACAAGAGTGTGACTGGAGAACAAAGTCCAACGAGCTGAAGCACGAACTTGTAATGTGAGCTGCATGTAGTAATGGATGATAAAAAATGATATATAATCTGATTTAATGTTTTATTGTTATTATTTGATTATCCTACTAGCATGTAAAATTGCGTAGATATTAATTGGCATTTTATTGTTTTATAACTTAATTCACACGTGAAATATTTTATTCATATCTGCCGCTAAACTTAATGTAAACACCTTTTGATAAATGTTATTTACCCCATGCAGTGATTCAGAGCTGAAAAGTTTTATATTCTCGAAATAAATCACTTAAATATTATTCTGACTTTCAAAAAATATATATTGACGGCCATAAACTATTAGTGGATTGTGAGAAAAGCTTTCTTCCCCGGCCAGTACTGTACAATGCCAAGTAATTATAGAAGACAAATTGGTACGTCTCTGTTTCGGGACGGGTCTGGAAGTGTCAGACCTCTCGAGGTAGATAGATGTTGGGTCTCGTGACTCTTGTGACTTTCGTGACTGAATGAAATTCCTGTTACGTTGGAGGTCTCCAGTGTTGCTCGTAATCTGATATGTATAGAGTGGTATACAGGAATACATAGATCGGAAGCTTCCAGTGTTGATAGGAGCCTAATACCTATGGAAGGGTATACAGCAATGCATAGAGCAGAATACATTCTGGGATATAAAACAACACACAGAATGAAAGTCTAGAGAGTTGTCAGTGTTCTAATACCTATTTAGGGGGAATAGCAATGCAAAGAATGGAAAGCCTTTTGAGAGATATTATAGCAATGCAAAAAATGGAAAGCTTTTTGAGAGATATTATAGCAATGCACTGAGTGGAAGCCTCGGATGTTGCCGGAAGTCAAGTACCTATTGAGGGGTATACAACAACGCACACAATAGAAACAAACGTACTACAGATCCACCAGGCACATCGACGCTGACAACGCTACGACAAGAAGTCAGAGGAATGATCATTTCAAGAAAGTGAAACAGATAATCTCTAAAACAACTCAAGAAAACAAGTGTAGTAACGAACCACCATTTCAAGAAAGTGAAACAGATAATCTCTAAAACAACTCAAGAAAACCAGTGTAGTAACGAACTACCATTTTACCACCACTCAGTTATGCAACATGTGCATATCGCATATAGCCCAGCATGACAAGTTTTGTTTCGCTTATTTATGACTATTAACTTTTATACGTGTGACATGACTTACAGAGGTCAAGGTTGTGGCTGAAAGCGAGCCTTGATTTGTTGGTAATGTATCGATAGGGCCAAATTACTATACAAGTATGTAAGCCCACCCTAAGCGCCTAATTGTCTTCGTAGGTGGACGGATAATAAGTGAGGACTTTGTAATTATTACAATCATGAGTAAACGACCAGTCAGAGAAATCACCGTTGATACAGCTGTTTACACAATAGTAAAGAGAGAAAGAGTTTGTCTGTGCGATATGAGGAAACATTACTTTTTAAATAATAATAATAATAACTGGAAAGTGACGTCGTTCAAGGTTAACACATAATGAGTCACGAATGCGATCGGCCAGCAAATCTTTTTTTATGCCTCGGCGTCATTTTTCAGTGCGAGTCACGAGTGTGGCGGGTGGCCAATAAATCCTATTACACCCGAGCATCACTTGTCAATACGAGTCACGAGTTCTGCGGGTGGGGCCAATAAATCCTAGCACCACTTTGTTGTATGTGACGCTAATGTAGAACGGTTAATAAATTAGCCTCACTGAAATCTGACGTCAGTGTATTTAGTAATTTGATTTCACTGATATATCACATCAGCCAAACGACTTTACTGATACATTACGTCAATATATTAGGATTAATAATTTATTCTTTACTAGCACATTACGTCAATGTAGCAGGGTTAATAATTTATCCTTCACTAGCACATTAACTCGATATACTAGGGTTAATAATTTATTCTTTACTAGCACATAACGTCAATGTAGCAGGGTTAATAATTTATCCTTCAGTAGCATATTAACTCGACTAATAATTTATTCTTTACTAGCACATTGCATCAATATAGTAGGATTAATAATTTATCCTAAAATTTATAACGAACCAGTCATTAGTACTATGAATTAGCCATTCTAAGTACAAACTAGGTAATAATACTACAAACTTGTCATTATTACTACTAACAAGGCATTATTACTACAAGCCAACCATTCTTACTACGAGCCAGCAAATATTATTATGAATCAGACATTACTACAAGCCAACAATTTTTACTATGAGCCAGCAAATATTATTACGAATCAGACATTATTACTACAAACCAACAATTCTTACTACGAGCCAGCAAATATTATTACGAATCAGACATTATTACTACCTACAAAAAAAAGCCAACCATTCTTACTACGAGCCAGCAAATATTATTACGAATCAGACATTATTACTACAAAAAAAAAAAAAAAGCCAACCATTCTTACTACGAGCCAGCAAATATTATTACGAATCAGACATTATTACCTCAAGCCAACCATTCTTACTATGAGTCAGCCATTATACTCTGCACAGGTGAATCTATCGCATTTAATATATATTCACTACCCCAGGTACACACACAAACACAACACACACATCCAACCTACATTCACCTGTTCAATTAAAATACTGACCGTTCACAGGTTCAGGCGGGTGTAAATGCTGGAGAGTACCGCGACGTGCGAACTTCAAGGACAAAAAGGAAGCCGACTTAGAAAAAAGAAACCGCTGGTGTAGATATCACACACACTTACACACACACACACACACACACACACACACACACACACACACACACACACACACACACACACACACACACACACACCAAACAGCAGCAAAACTTTCCTTATACCTGTTTGTTAAAGTTACTAATCTATACACGATCCAGGCGTACCACGGTCTAGTACCAGTTACACAGCTCGGCCCAGTAAAAACTATTTTTAAAATTTACCTAAAAAAGAAAAAATGTTTTCCTCTTAGTCAACCTAATTGTTCAAAGCAGACATTTTTTCCCCTAAATACAAATTAGCAGTAAGCTAGATAAAGAACAAATGTTTTTCCTTGTATTTTTGAGCACGTACTCTCATTTACATCCTGTACAATACAGACTTCAAACGTAATTTTCCTCTGTTCTTGAAAAAGAAAATCATATTAAAGAAAACTCAATGAACAACAACCAGCCAGTTAAACATGCCGAGGTAAAATCTTATAAACTAAGTTTGGGTTGCGAAATGGCAAAACTAACCAAATAAATATATAAATAAATAAAATAGTCTTGGCAGGCGCACTCTAGTATTTACCAGATCGCCACAAAGAGAGTGTATGTGTGTGATGAGGGCAAGATGTGGGTTGGTACACAGATAAATCAAACTCAGCAAATTTACGAAATCAGTAGACGTCAATCAACCACACTTTATTTGCTCAAGAGATAAACCTATGCCGCGATACGACGTGTAACATTTTTGTTACACTCGATGTTTTTAACGCTCACTCATCTAATCTGTCTATCTTTAAAAATAAAAAAATAGTAGTGAGCACAAACCCGAAAGTAAAAGACTCAAACGTCGCGTCAAGTTTCTCCTCATCTTATGTCACGCGAGATTTTCAGGAGATAACGGAAAACCAAGACAATATTTTCCCGTGTAGCCGAGATCGTCGACTATTCTCATATTTAATTCGGAACCTGTAGCACGAAAATGGCTACACTATGCACGAGCTAATAATGATAATAATAATGATGATTAAGTAAAGAGAAATCTACGATCATGGCTGACTGTGTTTGGATGAAAGAGAAGAAATCCACCAGGAGTCAAGCAGCGGGCAGCAAGGAAACGCTTTTAGAGACGTCACCTTCTATAGTTTGTTTATTTTTACAAATAAACCTAAAAACGCTTATAGAGACGTCACCTTCTATAGTTTGTTTATTTTTACAAATAAACCTAAAAACGAAACAAAGTAAGCAACAACAACAACAATCCCTAAACAAACAAAAAAAATTGCTTGTTATAAATGTAATTCTTAAATGCTTGTAAATGAAAAATATACACACTAATCAAACTCAACCAACCGATATATTTTTTAAATACTCAACATGATTGTGTCCATATTAACTATAAAATTAATAATAAGCTTAACGTAATTTTAATCAACCAAGAGAAAGTAATAGAAATTAAAGCAGGAGATATGAAGAACGATACATCCTACAACTTCACTACTGGCGATGGCGTTGGCGATAGATAATAAGAGAGGTGAAAGACTGATATATACCACACCTTTAACATAAGAGATATTGCTGGCACATAAAAGGTATTTGAAAGATCGATAGATACCATATATTTAACACTCGAGGCATGTAAAGGAGATATGAACGTATGATAGACGTGGTACCTTTAACTCAAAATCGCACTGTGAATATACACCACACCGTTAACACTCAAAATCAGAATGCCGTTGTCAAGAGATAGAGAAGAACGGTATACACCACACCGTTAACACTCAAGATCAGAATGCCGTTGTCAGGCGATAGAGAAGAACGGTATACACCACACCGCTAACACTCAAGATCAGAATGCCGTTGTCAGGCGATAGAGAAGAACGGTATACACCACACCGTTCACACTCAAGATCAGAATGCCGTTGTTAGGAGAGAAGGAAGAACGGAGGATATTGCATCTTTTCAACACTTTAGAATCACTAACATTGAAAGTAGCTAAACCCAGGGCCATCACAGAATAAAACAAATGGCTCCGCTTTACTGACGATGCATGAAGATGTGTCAAAATAGTAAACCTATATTTCTGAGAAAATACTCCACTACTAGTGACATACTCATTTTTTCTACCGCTGTCACAGTCTAGGTCAGGACTATTCAACTGGGGGCCGCGGGCCGAATGTGGTCTGCAGTGGCCTAAGAAGTAGCCCAAGGATCATTGCCAAAAAAGTAATCTTTTCAAGCTGGGGCTCGGACCTCTGGCCCGTGACGAATCCCATTATCAACATTCTGGCCCCTGAGTAAGTATAGTTGAATAGCACTGGTTTAGTTTATGAAATTCATACCCCCCTACTCTGTTAAGACAGGAACATGCTTCGCATGCTTTTACTAATGCTGATGGCAGCTAAAATGACAAAATCCACATTCTTGGCAAATCAAAGACAGAAAATAGTTACGAGCGTTTCAGTAATACAGATCCAGTACAAATGACAAAATCCACATTCTTGACATTACAAAGACAGTAAAAACTAAAATGTTACGAGCGTTTTCAGTAATACAGATCCAGTACACATTCTTGACATTACAAAGACAGTAAAAACTAAAATGTTAAGTGCGTTTTCAGTAATACAGATTCAGTCCAAATTATGAAATCAACGTTTCTGGCACTGGTGAGAAATGTGTAACCACTTTTAGTACATTTTAAATTTCTTTTGTTCATGTTTAAAACTGTGAACTGGTGGCACAAAATATTTATACTAATAAGACTGTCGGTTATATATATATATATATATTTTGACCTTCAGACTCATAAAAGAATAAATTAATATTTCTTATGGGGGTAAACAACTTGCAGTATCAAATTCAATCTGAAGAATAGTAATCTATTAATTTATCTATCTATCTGCACAGCTTATTTATATCTATAATGAATTTTTTTTTTCTGAGCACGAGATTCAGTGTTGGTATGGCATGGAAAAGTTTACTCCCCTTTTCGTTCCCTCTGAAGCATGGTCAGCAATTAGGAATGTGAAGGTTTAATTGCCAGATTTGACCTTTGTGCACTTAATTTAGGCTAAAGAGATAAGCATAAGTTTTGGCTTTGATCACTTTTAGAGTTTCTCAAAGCATACGTAGAGTGTAAAAATGGCCAGCAGCTGACCCTTGCTGGTGCATGTGTGCTGCTTAATTACCTCACACTACTGATCAAATTATGTAATGAAATTAGACCAGAAGAACTAGAAATGAAGACAAGGTTCTAGCATTTCCATACAGCCAAACGGATGACGTCATAATCAGAAAGCCATTTCAAAGAGGATAGTGAACGTTTTCACTTGTTATTTACTGAGCAGTAATTTTACTGAATCAAGGTAAGATGAAATACTTGTAATTTAAAACTATCTTCAAATGTTAGAAAGCGTTTATTTTGCTAAACATTTATTTAAAAATTCATTAACCATTTCGTTTTCTCACACATTATTTTAATGTACGATATTTTGTTTAAGTTACTGCTGCTTTTTGTTAACATATCATTTAAGAAAATTTTCAAACATTTTCTTTGTAGGAATTTGTTTACTCTCAGCTGGTAAATTAACATAATTTACCTGCTTCTGCAGTTTGCCTGCAGAGTGCATTATTGAAATTCCTGTTCATATGAAATGGTGTGACTAACTATTTGCTTTAGGTAGTAAACTAGTAAGTCGTAATTTACTCTGAGAATGTCTAGTTATAAGTATTCTGTACTGTTCTCTTAGGTAGTCAGTCGTAATTTACTCTGAGAATGTCTAGTTATAAGTATTCTGTACTGTTCTCTTAGGTAGTCAGTCGTAATTTACTTTGAGAATGTCTAGTTATAAGTATTTTGTACTGTTATCTTAGGTAGTCAGTCGTAATTTACTCTGAGAATGTCTAGTTATAAGTATTCTGTACTGTTCTCTTAGGTAGTCAGTCGTAATTTACTTTGAGAATGTCTAGTTATAAGTATTTTGTACTGTTATCTTAGGTAGTCAGTCGTAATTTACTTTGAGAATGTCTAGTTATAAGTATTCTGTACTGTTCTCTTAGGTAGTCAGTCGTAATTTACTTTGAGAATGTCTAGTTATAAGTATTCTGTACTGTTCTCTTAGGTAGTCAGTCGTAATTTACTTTGAGAATGTCTAGTTATAAGTATTCTGTACTGTTCTCTTAGGTAGTCAGTCGTAATTTACTTTGAGAATTATAAGTAGTTATAAGTATTCTGTACTGTTCTCTTAGGTAGTCAGTCGTAATTTACTTTGAGAATTATAAGTAGTTATAAGTATTCTGTACTGTTCTCTTAGGTAGTCAGTCGTAATTTACTTTGAGAATTATAAGTAGTTATAAGTATTCTGTACTGTTCTCTTAGGTAGTCAGTTGTAATTTACTTTGAGAATGTCTAGTTATAAGTATTCTGTACTGTTCTCTTAGGTAGTCAGTTGTAATTTACTCTGAGAATGTCTAGTTATAAGTATTCTGTACTGTTCTCTTAGGTAGTCAGTCAATTTACTTTGAGAATTATAAGTAGTTATAAGTATTCTGTACTGTTCTCTTAGGTAATATAATAAGGCAGGTGCATTTAGCGTGTGCTATTTTTTTTTACTCAGGTCACTGCATCATACATGAAAATGACAGTGTGCAAATCTGCTCTGTTAGGTGATATTATTACAAGTTCCTGCTAATTGTACAGTGCGGCAATGAACACAACATTAAAAGTTATATCAATGTGAGATTGAAAAATATTTAATAGCAAAGTATGTGCTAGAGAACGTTCCATAGATAGATGTGTAAACAGAGCTTGGCTCCTGTTTGACCTAGTTCTGTTGAAAGACCACGTTTCTACATTTTTGACCTGTTATTTGGCTATCAGTCTACAGCATCCTAGACCTATCTGTTCAGTTACTCAATCCCAGTCACAACCGTGTCAGGGAAGATATCCTCTGTTCGATTACAATGGGTTTAGAAGTATCTCCATATGAAGATAGCAAAATGGAGATAACATACTGCAGACACATCACCACCACCACCTCCTATCCTCGGTGGAGATAAAACTGAAAGTTATATTTCGAGAGTGTAAACGTACTGACTCTCACAACCAGGGCTCACTAAATAGAGTGAACTCTCAAATGCTACCCGGTAGATGCAAATGAATTATTTACACAGGCTTTGCAATTGTAGAAATGTAATTTTATCAAGAGCTTTAGCTGGGGATGTGAAATGAAATTTGTATACTGTTACATAATGGCTTATGTAACTCACACCCACCCCTCCTCTAAAAATAGACTACATATAAACGTACCTTCTAGAAAGGCCGACCCTTATCCCCAGGCTGAAAACATGCCTGGATGTTCCAGACAACTCACTAAACTAACCAATCAAAGCACAGATCATCCACATGAACGAATGTACCAGAAACTCACTTGTAAATTGTTAGACGAATGCAACTGACTGTTTAGGCAACACGTATTGTGGCTCATGGTGTTGACAAAGTACAATCATGCTACTTACCTTATCGCTGGTTATCAATACAGAAGGAAATTATCCTTTGTGTATATTACTGCAGAAGGTATGTGGTTCTGCTTGCTTAACTAATATCATATTCATGTTTATCTCTTGACATTAACTTTATTTTATATTGTTATATTTAGCTTTTGATATTTAAATGGATGATGACCATAGAAGTTAGAGTGTTCTGTCTGGGAACACATGAAGACAAATTGTTAGCTCATGCATATTTTATTAGCAGAGCAGCACTTTGTCTGCAACTCTGTCAGAGACTTTATCTTGAAGAAATATTTATTGTGGATGTGGATTTGACAAGGATGGAGCCGCAAGCCGCACCAGAGCAGAATGACCCATGGGTCAAAGACCAGTTCAACAGACCACATGTGTGTCTGCTAACGACATTCACTGAGACCCAGAGCTACATGTCAGGTGATTAAAGCTATGTATTTATAAAGTCACAACTATACAGCTTCAGCCAAGTTGTAGACAAACTCCACTAGAGTACTCTTGAGTTCACTCAGAAACATTCAGTTTCTCTTATAAACTCATTTACAGCTTGCTCATAAGAACAAACCAAGTAATTAATGCAGTGCCAAAGAACTCAATCAGACATTCTCTTAAGACACCATATGGTCATGATTATGAGCTTAACTAATATATAAAAACATTAAATGTAACTGTTGAACTATTTGCTAGATTTAACAGTGCTGTCTTATGTTATTTCTTGTTGAATACATTTATTGTTGATACACAGACCACTTGTGTTAGCGTGACTCATTACATGTTATATGTTGTAGTCTGTCACCTGCATTTACTTACTATCCTGGCCGTATATATCAAGGGGCTCAAACTGTCTTCTAGAACTATCACTCTTGTATTCTACATTATCTATCATTCATCTTTCTAACAGCCAGCCAGAAAATGTGTTTTGAGGATTAGCGTAAGGTTACGGGAGTCCCGGGGTGGTGGAGTATTAACAAATTGCCATTACCCAGCAAAACGTCATAAATACGCAACCAACATATATATTTGCATCTATCCACACATACATCACAAACTCTCTCTCTCTCACACACACACACACACGCACACACACACACACACACGCACACACACACAATCTCTCTTATTCATTCACTCAATCACACGTCCACACAATCTCTCTCTCTCTCTCTCACACGATCTTTCTTTTTCTCATTCACTCACTCATACACACACACACACACACACACACACACACAATCTCTCTCTTATGCATTCACTCACTCGCACGTCCACAAAATCTCTCACACACAATCTTTTTCTCATTCACTCACTCACTCATGCACGCACACGCACGCACGCACGCACACACACTATCACTTATTCATTCACTCACTCGCACGTCCACACAATCTGTCTCTCTCTCTCTCTCAATCACACAACCACACGAATGAAAACCAAATCATGTAACCAGAACATGTAAAAAAAAAATTAATGACAAATTTAATATTTTGAGAAACATTTTCTTTATTGACGTACGTTTGATTTTAGTTAAAGTCAACATTTCTGATTTCCTTTTCTCACTTCAAAAGTATCCCTACATGTACATGTGTAAGAGAATGACCTGTAGGAAGTGTTCAAAGCTGGCACAAAAAACTTTTAGCTGTCCACTGACCGAACTCATAACAGTACACCAGAAGACTGTTAAGCACTCATATATACAGAGGGAATGTCCTGCGTGAAATGGGCAAAAAGCAGATTGGTTGAAGACGCTTAGGTCTGACTTACCGACCTTTAAACTTATGAGACAAAATATGAAAAAAATATTTTAAAAAAAACAGCAAAAGCAACCTCACCGAAGTTTGCACTATCACATTATTCAATGGAAGTGAATTAATTCTTATTATCAGCCTTCATTCTCGCTTCCTGCTGTTTTATAGGTAAAGGAAAAGTAAGATACTGAAGTTTTATTTTGAAATAATTTTTTTAAAGTTTAATTTATTTATACACTAAGAAAAAATATAGAAATTACACTTTTGCCAAAGCATCAGCAAGCCTTGCAGTGTGACCCTCCCTCCCCACTCCCCCCATATACACACACAATCTAGGAGGTACCATTCAATGACGTGTCATTAAATCAAGAAAATCATAAAGACAATTCGGTGGACAGAAGGGGAGCTCGCAAGGAAGAAGAACAATATATGCATTTTAAAAAATCGTGGAGAAGACGGCTGAATGTGTTTTCACATTCAAATGTAATACTACTCCTACTAAAAAAAAGTAATACTACTCCTACTAAAAAAAAGTAATACTAAGAACAATAAGTACAAGAGACAAACAAGACTGAAGAGGCATTTCAGACATCGAGGCTCGACGAGGGCTTTAGCGACAAGAAAGAGGGGCGAAGATGTAAGTGATACAGTCTGTATAGAAGGCGGCATGATGAGCTAAAGAAACCGATTTCAAGGGGTTTTGCAAGAGAATCTGAAACTCAGATAAAAAGGCCATTTTATCTCTGCATTTATTTGTCGATTTTATAGCCGGGTGACGGAAAGTGTATGGTTAAGGATTAAACTCCATTATTTGAATGGTTTTGTGAAGAATCGTTTAGTATTATTATTCCCAGCACGTGAAAATGTATTATTGCTGTCGTTTTGTACTTTAAGAAGAGGTTTTGCAATAAGTGGGACCATGACGGTAGGTAATTATGTTGCTGGATGATTTGAAAATGACCACAATGGTATTCAGGGGTTATTGATCGATTATATTTTCTCTGTGACTTCGAGCAGGAGTACATGAATTGAAAATTGGACTGGATGTGGACAGCAATAACACACACACACACACACACACACACACACACACACACACACACACACACACACACTACTTTCTAACTACATTAATTTATGAAAAGTGCAGGGGGGGTGCTCCGTTAGATTGTGATTCTATTTATCTTTCTGTAATGTTCTAGGTTTTTTCGGAATTATCATTTAAAAAAAAAAATATTTATTTCTTCCATTTCATCCCATTTCCTCCCCACCCAATAAAACCCAACGAAAACAAATCCTAACAAGAAATATAATAGACAACGATTACGTGAATCTATTTCTGTGTTAAGAAATGATAAAATAGACTTATATTTATTTAGGTCATGCTAAATTCAGCACCACTGATCTGTTATTATTATGCTAAGTTATGGCCCATTTAAATACGGAGATAACAACAAAAACCGTAACGAAAAGACACGATTTTCGATTTTTGTCTTTTTCTTACTTTTTTCTTTTTTACAAAGAATATATTTTTATAGAACACTGCACTTAAAAGCAGATATTTTTTTTAAAAAATAAAAAAAGATCAGTTTGAGTTAAATCAAACAAACCTTATGCAAAAATAAAAGCGGACGATTCACAAATTAAATATAATAATTTGTAGTTAAAAATGGAGCAAACGATGCTGATGTATAAACTACAGTAAAATCTATCACACTTCTATAATTTTAACATTTTTTTTTTAATTCCCAAAAGAAACTAATGAACCGTAATGTGTGTTTACACTATGAATGTCTGCCGAGATTAACTAAATAAATTTATGATGTCAACTGAAGGAACTGTCAACCTCTAAACGAACATGTAAATAAGAAATGAACTGAAAGCAGTATCTGTCAGATATTTAATGCTTTATCAATTTGTGACTGTTTTGCCAACTTGTCGTCTGAAACCAGCACTGATGTTATCCAGCGACCAGATGAGAGAGTAACATTATATGTATCCAGTGACCAGATGAAACAGAAATATATGTACACAAAATGATCAGATCTGATAGCATCTGCACCCAAAGATCACATGAGACAGTGTACCCAGTTACCGGGTTAGACAGTGATACGTGTACCCAAATAATCACAGGAGACAGAGTGACATATGTACCCAGTGACCGGGTTAGACAGTGATACCTGTACCCAAATAATTGCATCAGACAGAATAATATATGTACCCAGTGACCGGGTTAGATAGTGATGCCTGTACCCAAATAATTACATGAGACAGAGTAATATATGTACCCAGTGGACTGGTTAGACAGTGATACCTGTACCCAAATAATTACATGAGACAGAGTAATATATGTACCCAGTGACCTGGTTAGACAGTGATACCTGTACCCAAATAATTACATGAGACAGAGTAATATATGTACCCAGTGACCTAGTTAGACAGTGATACCTGTACCCAAATAATTACGCGAGACAGAATATATGTACCCAGTGACCTGGTTAGACAGTGACGTACATTTTTTTCTAAGGAAATAGTTCTGCCCATACGGTCGGGAACTAATTTGCATCAGCAGCTATGGCAGAAATGGTATTATAGTGACCGGGGTTATTTTGCATCATCAGCTATGGCAGAAATGGACGAACTGTGACTCATGAATAGTCGGCACACATCATTCACGCAACATGTTTTTTCCCAAGTAATCACATTTATGCAACATGAAATATCATATAACTTAAATATTTTGTAGGTTAATGCTGAATAATTTGTGTTAATCTGATCCGAACAAGATTCATAAGTTTAATCATAGAATTAATGCTGGTCAAAAGTTTTCCTCAGTGAAAACCCTCATGAGCATAGGGACACCATGTTAATCTATGTTTTATTCCTGTAAGTGGTTATGTAGGTAAGGGCACTGCTTTGCCCATGGGCAAAAAGATGGCCTTGCATGAAACCTCGAGCGTTCATTTTGTACACCATATTTGATCTATTCCGGATTATGAAAAAAAAAATCACTCTTTTAAAAAAAAGGCCGGGTAGTCAATGTATATCTGTAGAGAGAAAAGCTTATTTTTAGTCTGTGTTATTTTTCACTCTTTTCCTTTGATTCTCACTGTCCTATATTCCAAAATTTCACAATTATTTTTTTTCATGCTGGTAAAGCCAGGGATATGCACTCACAAGTTCTGTTTGAGTTTGAATAATGCATCGAACCACGTGAAGCATCGAATGTATAACATGTTCTAATTCGTGGGTGGGTTTGCAATGGCAGCTGTAACTGATTTACCAGCCTTCTGAAAGGAAGCACATACACACACAAAGACCGATTAACCATTTTGCCTACCTCCTTAGAATCACATCCCTTGAATAAACGTCATTTGAATTGCGTTCCTTGAATTTAACTCTCTTGATTAAAAAGCTGGTGACGTGAGCCATTGCCTGACGAACACAAAGACCTTAGCAGAGACGGAAAGCCTTCCACTGAAAGAACCACACAAACGCAAACACACAAACGCATAAACACATATAAACATTAAAAAAAAAATAAACACACAAACACACACATAAACAATTTGTACAGCTAAATAGATGTGTAACAAAATACAAATCATCTGAAGCTGATATTATGAAAAAGATATTCTTTATGGAAGTATCATCTACAGTTCTACATCAAAGGTTCGTGCTACGGTAAATATGTTTGTTGTTGCTGTTGTTTTAAAGACAAAACAAACTATCTATAGCAACTTCAAGAAATTATAATATTTATTTCATATGATATTAATCACAATTAATACAACAGGTTTATGATAGCACTTGTAATATGGGCTCTGTATTCACCAACTACAACATTATAATAAAGATTATCTGATAATATTTACGTGCACCAATCAGTGCAAAAATACTATTTATTTGCTAGTGTCTACCGCATTCACCAAAGGTACTTTCAGATATTATTTATATGACAATATACACAACATCAACCAAACCAACAATAAACTATGCACAACATTTACCAAACACTTATTTTTATTATTATTTAATAGTATTTTTTAGCGCGCACACACACAAACACACACATTATCCCTTTAGCAAAAACAAAAGTAAATGTATAATGTGGTACATGTTTCATATCACTTACAAGAGAGATACACACACATTTTGTATCAGTACCATTTGCACTTATGCATTCATGTTTATTTATCAAATCAATGCTCATATATATAACGACCGATTTAGTATAGTACAAGTCACTAAGTGATTAATATTCTGGCTTTATTTCCCGAAGAACAGTGAATGTCCATTAGTGAACTAATGCTTGTGTGTGAGCCCCCTTTTAGCAAACGAATACTATATATATATATATATATATTGTTCATTTATTTCTACCTTCAACGCTGAAGAGAACTTGTCACTTTGTTATTGATTTTAAATAGTTTTTTGCAAAAAAAAAAAAACCAAAAAAAAACCAACACTAAAGACCGTATTGTATTGTTATTGTGTCACTAATTTTGTACTTTATCAAAAATATAACTAAGTGCAGATAAACTCCTTTCGTTACTTTGCCATTAATTTTATAAGTTTACCAAAAACACACTAAAGGAACCAGAACCCTATAGTTACTTTTAAATTAATATTATACGTTTACCAAAAACACACTAAAGGAACCAGAACCCTATAGTTACTTTTAAATTAATATTATACGTTTACCAAAAACACACTAAAGGAACCAGAACCCTATAGTTACTTTTAAATTAATATTATACGTTTACCAAAAACACACTAAAGGAACCAAAACCCTATAGTTACTTTTAAATTAATATTATACGTTTACCAAAAACACACTAAAGGAACCAGAACCCTATAGTTACTTTTAAATTAATATTATACGTTTACCAAAAACACACTAAAGGAACCAGAACCCTATAGTTACTTTTAAATTAATATTATACGTTTACCAAAAACACAGTAAAGGAACCAGAACCCTATAGTTACTTTTAAATTAATATTATACGTTTACCAAAAACACACTAAAGGAACCAGAACCCTATAGTTACTTTTAAATTAATATTATACGTTTACCAAAAACACACTAAAGGAACCAGAACCCTATAGTTACTTTTAAATTAATATTATACGTTTGCCAAAAACACATTCAGAAGTCATACCCTTATTGTTTTATTTTGCTGTTGCTGTTGTTGTTGTTCTTAATCAATAACTGTATACATTTACGAAATTCCCTGTGTACATTGGGCATCATAGCACCAACTTCTGCAAAAGAACGCAGAAGGTGTTCTTTTAAATGTGCAAGTTAGCTCCCTTTCAGACTATTACTATTCACGAGACTACTGCCAATCTGTCATCAAAGTTACAATAAGGCAGCGCATTTGACTTCTCTTACTGTTATAAAAGTGAAACGTTTAAATGTTTTGACGGGGCTGCATTTAAACATAAATAAAATAAAATTACAGAATTTGGATATTCAACTGGGAAACCGAGCATCAAGGAACGATGATTTATTTATTTATGTGGACTTCTTTAGTTTCCACTTCAGCAGACTGGAAACGCTGCAGACGTGACAACTGGCGTCCCCTAGAGCAACCAAACGTTACGCTACTGTTTATTTGACGCGCCTACACCATTTCAAGAAAACGGCGAATATATTACATATGGAGTTCTCTTTCTCTTCTTCTCTCTCTTAGTGATGACAGCCTTCTTCAGCGCCGTTTATGATGTTGGGGGTGGGATGTGGGTGGAAGGGTAGTTGAGGATAATCACAGAGCCAGCTGGCTCAGATTGGCTATTAGAATGTATAACCAAAAGCAATGGTGAAAGGGGCCGTCAAAAAAACAAAACAATGGTGGATGAGAAAGAGAGAGAGGAAGAAAGAGTGAGAGAGAGCCGGCACCTGCAGGTCATATAAAAGTAGAACACGTGTTCTTGTCAAAGGAGGGAGGTAGTGCTTAAGCACTTATGCGCCAATCAATTGTAATTTGTAGTGCTCGTACTCAATAACATCCAGGTTTGCAAGCAGATCTTATTCGCACACTGTCAAGTTCACAGCATGGGTTGATAACTCTTCTTTTGCCTTCACCGCCAATCGCTCAAGTGCGCATCGCAGTCATTGAGCTCTTTCCACGGATCGCCTAACGTGTCGATTCGAAAAGTACTGAACGCCCCAGTGCCTGCCTATGCAGGCAGTGACATCACTGAGAGCAAGAGTAGTGCGTCTCACGACCTACTGACGTGCTGGTAAATGGCGGTACGTGTGCCGGCAGCAGTGCAGGTCATGAATAACTAAAATCAGGAGAGAGTTGAAGGACGGCGACAAGTGGCTTAAGAAGTCACTGGTTAGAATAAAATTATTTATTTATTTACTTAATTGCAGCGACAGCAGGAAATCCACGATAGCCAGTCAATTCATCGTTGAGCAGTACAGGCCTCTCGTCTTTGTTCCCTTTGCTGTCCCACCACTTGACATCCCCCCCCCCCCTTCATCTCCACAGTGCAGGGCAATCAATAACGCCGCCTACCTATCGGGGCATGCTGCCTTGCTGCCAGTCTTAGACTTCTCTTTAAGCTGAGATTCACTTCCGTGTCGTGGTCCTACTAATTTATGCAGAATATGCATGTCGTGAGCAAGCGAGCCAGCGAGCGTGCGTGAAGAAGCGAAAAGTGAAAGTGAGTTCAAGAATCATGCAGGCCATACCCAAACACACATAGTTTAGCTGGAAACTCAGGCCTGTTCATTTATTTATTTTCGATGTCCTGTAAATTAAAGGCACGATGTCCTGTAAATTAAAGGCACAATGCTTATCCTCACAGGACACTTGCTTAAGAACAATTCAAGTACAGTACTTAAGCAATCCGAATGCAACCGGAAAACGTCCTCCTCCTCAAGTTAATAAATTAAAAAAGCAATCGTTATGATAAATATTCTTTTCAATTAAAACTATATTTTTTTAAAAATCATGTTCGTTTAGTGAAGATAGTGCTTTGTATTGGAGTAAATTTCGGGGCTTAAAAAAAAAGTCCACTGTACGTAAACATTTATAATGTTGTAGTATCTCAGTTCACGTGAAGTGTTTTCTAAAGAACAATTTATGTACGAACTGACGTACAAGTTTTACACACCCACAAACAATGTTTGCACTGAAGGGAGCGTGTAAGAGAAGAAGACCCTATAGGCCTACCTTGTTTCTACTGTTGTTTTCTTCTATAGTGCATACTATGGGTTGAAGCGTATTAATAAACATTTTTAAGAAAGAAAGAAAGTGCCTACGTTTTGAAGTCTTACAGTGTGTTCAGATAAGAACTAAAGTACTAGTCATGCTAATTACAGGAAAGGTCTTACAGTGTGTTGAGATAAAAACTAAAGAACTAGTCATGCTAATTACAGGAAAGGCCTTACAGTGTTGTGATAAGAACTAAAGTACTAGTCATGCTAATTACAGGAAAGGTCTTACAGTGTGTTGAGATAAAAACTAAAGAACTGGTCATGCTAATTACAGGAAAGGCCTTACAGTGTTGTGATAAGAACTACAGTACTGGTCATGCCAATTACAGGAAAGGCCTTACAGTGTTGTGATAAGAACTACAGTGCTGGTCATGCCAATTACAGGAAAGGTCTTACAGTGTTGATAAGAACAAAAGTACGGGTCGTGTCAATTGCACGAAAGTTCGAGATGCTGTAAAATATGTTTCCAATATTTTAACTTTTTACTATATGCTTTTTTTTTAAAAAGAAAAATAAGAAAAGATTATATTCCCTGACCCCTTACCCCACCGCAAGTTCTAATATATGCTTGTTTATTTTATAAATAACAACATCCAACATCTTGATTGTCGCTGATGATATTTTGACAATCAGTTTAGCTAACCCAATTCACTCTTAGGACATTTCAAGTACAAATTTAGCCTACATCTTAATACAACTCTAGCTAACCCAATTCATCTTAGAACATTTCAAGTACAAATTTAGCCTACATCTTAATACAACTCTAGGTAAGCCAATTCTAATTCATGACATTTATGTACAAATTTATCCAACATCTTAATACAACTCTAGCTAAGCCAATTCTAATTCATGACATTTATGTACAAATTTATCCAACATCTTAATACAACTCTAGCTAAGCCAATTCTAATTCATGACATTTATGTACAACTCTAGCTAAGCCAATTCTAATTCATGACATTTATGTACAACTCTAGCTAAGCCAATTCTAATTCATGACATTTATGTACAACTCTAGCTAACCCAATTCTAATTCATGACATTTATGTACAATTTTGGTAAGCACCTTGATCATCGATGATCAGAAATTTCAACGTATAACTCGGGAGTTATTTCTCATTGACCGGACATGTTACGCACAATTGTACCCATCACCCGGGTCGTTATTACGATACCTGGATTATGAGAAACGATGAACTAGCACATTTAAGTCACAACGTTGTAAGCAAGACTTGAACTAACAACTTGATCATACATTCGTCAGAAGCCTGTTCACTTTCTCAGCATAATACGTGGATTCTCCATGTAGCCAGTCATGCGTGTTGCTAACCAATCTATGACTGGCGCCAAAATGTGATTCTAAAGCTCTTGGAGATCTGTGCTCACCTTGCTATTTCTTAAAATTGTATTTATTGTTATTTTCTTGCTGTTGGTAGAATGCATCCTTGTCCTATATTAAATGTTTCAGTGATGGATTAATAAGGTTTTACTCATAATATAAACATTCATGGTCTTGTGTTATGCTAAGGGATATCATTCTGATCCTTTGCTCATGTGTTTACAATTAAAAAATAATTATCAACACTCAATACAATCCTCTGTTTAAATGTTTACAACAGAAAATAATGATCAACACTCAATACAATCCTCTGCTTATATGTTTACAACAGAAAATAATGATCCACATTCAACTGGTTTTGTGTGCAATACCTGACATCTAAAGCACAATCTTTGCTGGAATGTTAACTATCAAGGCAATTCAGGTAAACTTTAGCCAACAACTTGATATAACTTTAGGTAAAAATCTTACTTTCACGGGGGAAAAAATATTTAGTCAACACCTTGATGTTACTAACATTAAATGTAACTTTCGGTGAAAGAACTGATTTTCAAGAATTCAGGTAAACTTTAGCCAACACCTTGATGTTACTAACATTAAATGTAACTTTCGGTGAAAGAACTGATTTTCAAGAATTCAGGTAAACTTTAGCCAACACCTTGATTGTTGCTAACAAATTAAAATAAGTTTATCTATCAGAATTGAAGACAATTCAGGTAAACATTAGCAAACACCCTGATTATTACAAACAATAAGTGCATCCTTAACTATTACAAACGACTTTCACCAGATTCTGGTAAGCATTAGGTAATATGTTGAATGTCACAACAATAAGTTAACTTTAACTAGCACAAATGAAGTCAATTCAGGCAACCATCAACCTCAACCTTGACTGATAATACTAATAACAAATATACTTTAGCTAGTATAACTGAATTTCAAGAAAATTCAGGTAAACTTACGCAAGACACTGATTGTGACTAATATTAGGGATATTTTTAGCTAGCTCACCTGACTCTCAAGGAAATAAAATACAAACATAACCAATATACTAAAAGACTACTCTGTGTGTGTGTGTGTGTGTGTGTGTGTGTGTGTGTGTGTGTGTGTGTGTGTGTGTGTGTGTGTGTGTGTGTGTGTGTGTGTGAGTATACAAAGAAAGACAGAGAAAGAAGAAATAAATCTTCGATATTTCTGCAACGCTAAATATAGTAATTGTCAAGACAAAATTTTATAAAATAAATAAATAAAATGAAATAAAAATTAATGCAACTAATTTCACGCAAAACGAAATACAAGAGCAATAGCGAAGAGGCCTTATTACAGATCCTTATCAAACAATGACGTTTATTATAACACTCTTTTGATACAGAACCTGAGAAACCAATCTCGTTCTCCACGCACATTATCTCAAGTAATTTTGAACGCAGAAGGGAAGGAAAAAGAATAAATATAAGAAGATAGGGCTTGATTTATTATACTTCCATAAAGGATAATTGATGGATTTCAATAAAAGATATGACGTCATTGCCATAAGCTCGCAAAATATCAAATATTGACTGGTTATTATTTTTTTAACCAAAATATTTTACCAAGGAGCGCTCTTGACATAAGGGGAATATAAAATGAGTGATAAGCAGTTGGGTTTTGTGGAGGAGGGAGCATTTTATGTATCAATAATATTTCGAATGTCATCAATGTTAATTAAACTTGATTTGAAACATCTAATTTACCTTCTGTGGCGGATAAAATTTGCCTATCCCTATTTTAAAACTTAATTGTTATATAAATTGTTAAATTCTTAAGTGACCCGATCTTGGGCATTCTTTATGATGGTATTTTGGAAGTGTCGTTGGAGTAAACACTAGAGTTGAGAATATGCTATAAATTGCTGAGGTAATGCAAACCAGTTCAACTGGGTGAGTAGTTTCTATTATCCAATGGCTAAGATTTACGAGAACGAGGCCAGCCAATGGGCTGAGATAAAAAAGTTTACATGCTGAAGAGAATTCTATTGTCTGATCGCTTGAAGTGTGGCAAAAAGTCTGGTCTTGAAAGGCAGCCTTTAGCTTATAAATACTGATGCAGTAAACTGTAAGTTAAGACTTGAATGCAAGAGAGAATGGAGTTAAAGATGTATAAACTGGAAACTTTTGCATTTATTCCCTAAATATATTTTACAGGGAATGAGCAGCCTTTCTTTCTGTGTATGATTTGAACCTCCTGGTTTTCTGATTATAAACCATTACGACCAACGATGGTAGAAGTTGGGAGCAGTGTGTGTGGAGAATACACTACACTTCGTTGATGTATGGTGGCAAAGTATGCTGACTACATCGAGAAATTTCTGGTATAAGGAAGATACTGGAAATTGCTACAATTGCTGTTCTGCTTGAAAGAGCTAAGTACGGTGAAGGAAGCACCCAAGTTAACCTCAAGAGAATAGCAGTGAATCAGTGTCCTACAAACGTGCGAAAGAAACACTTAGAACCAATGTAATAATGGAGGACAATAAACCTGTGTCTTTGTTACAAAAGTAAGTGTAAGACTATTGAGACAGCACCTAAATTAGGTTACATAAAAGCTATTATCACTTACTTCTAATAACTCCATTTCTGTTCTCTGATAAGAACTATCCTGTGATTTGTATTGAATTGTTGAATTGTATTTTTTGGATATAAGATTTGTGTAGTACAAAAATCATTAGAATGTGTTTCATGGAAATATTGATGTCAAGTAATGTTTTTCATTGTATTTGTTACATGTATATTTGATTGTTGATTTAATAAATTTATTATTATATTTATTGATCGTCTTACACATATTGATAAACTTATGGAGTTCACTAAATATAGATTAAAGATGGATTTGTCTTCTCTTTTAGTAAGAAGTTTTCTACCTACAGAAATATTGTGTGATGGTAAATGTTTGTCTTTAATGATGTGGAAGAGAGAAAACGTTTATAGCGCCCTCATATCCGCCAAGTGAAGAGATAAGTGGTATCTGCTGGAGAATTATAAATAACATAAATTAAGATTCTCATCATTTGTAATTAGTTGTGGACGATTGATTAATTAATAATAATCATAACCATTAACTAGGTAGCATTTTAAAAAAACCTTCATTTAAAAAAAAAGTACCTCACAGAATTAATCTAAATCTTACTTAATTGCATTTAAAGTAAACATTGTGAACTGTTAAGTCTATACGCTCTCCGGTTAATCACAATCAGTAAAGGTCAAATGCGATTTTGATCTTAAGATGTACTCAAACATTTCCTCGTGAGGTGATAAACAATCGCTTGCAACCAGGAAAAAACACTACGTAACAAGTAGACGGGTAAAGATACACACCACACACCTTGTGTGTATGCGCACGCATCGCGCATAAGTATGTGTGCGTGCGTTGTATGTGCGTGAGTGCGTGCATGCACATGTAAGGGGCGAGTAGTGTGAAGAAAAAATAACGAGAGAAAACGAGATGTGTCCACACGAAGAGTTTGTTGAGGTAAGGGTGTAACCTGTTTAATTTGCATTAATCATAAATCACTTTAATGTGACTCGTCATGCACTAACAGATCGGCGATGTATAGGACAAGTGCATAGATGTGTTACGCCATCTGTTTCATGATCGCTTCAAAGCAAGAAATATTTATTTTATTTCTGAATTAATTATACGGCTTACCTTCTTCGATACTGCCATGAATTATACAACAAGTACATTAACTATTTTAATAAAAAAAAACCTAAAGAAATAATTGTATAAAGATATTTTGAAAAATAAATTTAAAGCTCAATGAAGAAGAGAAATAAAAGAAGGCAAGCATTTTAAAATTCTATATTAACTACTTAACTGTAGATTTCTGATGGCAGTTAATGACGGTTTAAGAAAACATGTATTTGATGCAGTTTCTAGTAATAATACATCGCTTTCTTTATTAATTGTAACGTGGTCATTAAAGAAGATCGATAATTATGAATATAATCACTGTAGTATAAATACGGCCACCACGTGGCGGATATTAAAGGAGAGTGATAATCACTATAGTGAGTACACGGCCACCATCTGACGTGAGATCATTAGAGTGATAATCACTATAGTGAGTACACGGCTACTATGTGACGTGGTCATTAAAATAGTGCAGTAATTACTACGGTGTCTTAAGGTGTCATAAGTACAGTAAGGGTGTTGTTATGTAATGGTTTTTATTAATCTTGTAAGAACATAAATGGCCAGTGTGATAATTACTAAACTCTACTTCAGTGTGATCAAAGTGAGTTTTAATTTTTTAGTGTGATTCTTGATGTACCATTCAGTATGATCCTAGAATAAGCATTACCATAACATTCAATGTGATCCTGGAGACAACTTATCATGCCATTCAGGCTGGTCCTAGAGAAAGCCTTATCTTAATATTCAGTGTGAAACTGGAGAACCTTATCTCACAGTTCAGTGCAATCCTGGAGAGTCTTATTGTACCATTCAGTGAGGTCCTAGAGAGAACCTTATCGAACCTTCAGTGTGATCCTAGAGAGAGCCTTATCGAACCTTCAGTGTGATCCTAGAGAGAACCTTATCGAACCTTCAGTGTGATCCTAGAGAGAGCCATTGAACATTAAGAAAATAGCACAAGAGACGTATACTGCGATAGCTCTGCTCGACCTTGAAATCAGTCCAACAGCCGATAATGTCTGATTTCGCGTGTCGACCAGCGACAAAGAGTACGACCGCTAAGTAAAATGTCTTAGAAGCGACAATTGAAGGAAGAGAGACAAAATAAGGGTGGGGTCAAGAGAAGAAGTGTTCAAACAGCGTAATAATATTCATACTTATATATGCTGAGTGTGCGTGTGTGTTTGCGCTCGCGTGCAAAGGTGTAAAGTTGATATTAAAGACAATAAATGACGTTACCTAGGAAGGTGCACAACCCAATTTTCTTTCACATCTCCCCTCCCCTCACATAACTTTTGTGTGTGAAGCAAAAGTGAGTATATTATTACTTTTAAAAGAATGAAATCTAAGTTAAAATATACAAGCATTTGCATTTTGCGGCAGTGAAAGCTGAGTTTTAAGTTTCGGCATACTGGCGCTACCCGATTTATCTGTCTTGTTCCTTTCATTATGACTATTTTAGTTTGTTTTTTTTAAACACTATAT
Source organism: Sinotaia quadrata (assembly GCA_028829895.1). NCBI lineage: Eukaryota > Metazoa > Mollusca > Gastropoda > Architaenioglossa > Viviparidae > Sinotaia > Sinotaia quadrata. The sequence goes on along the minus strand of CM054184.1, from coordinate 51,618,300 downwards.
ATCTGAATCGCCGATCAGTGTGCTAAGGCGTCTTCTGGCTCATAAGGATGTTGGGTTTGTGACGTCACTGCGGCCTCAGCATAAAGTCACAGTTTACGTGTGCCCCATAAAATTTTAATAGACACAGTGACCTGCCTTTCGGAAGAGAACATACCTAGTTTCACATATGTCGAAAAGGCTTTTGTTTAAACAAACAAAAGAAAAAGCAACAAAAAAACCCAAAACAAAATGTATATGTGGGGGCAAAGTGGGGAGATGACAAAAGAGTAAAAATGTTTTATATGGTTCATATAGTGCAGTGCTTACTACGTCAGTATACGACCAAGAAAGGATTGCTGACGACAGGGAAAAGAAAACGCGCTGAAACATGAAGAACTCCAACAAAGATCTTATAAAAATATTATTAACGCTTACTTTAGGAGGTGTTATTGTTTGAGAAGTAATTATAAATGAATTGTCTTGAAACGTTGTCTCCTACTATACTAACCTACTTGAAAAGTTGTGCATGAGTAGGAAAAAACTAAAACATGACTGTCTTGAAATGACGCCTGCCATATTACAACTGTTCTTGAAAAGTTGTGCATGTGTAGGAAAAAAAATTAAACATTACTGTCTTGAAATGACGCCTGCCATATTGCAACTGTTCTTGAAAAGTTGTGCACTGTGTTGGGAAAAATTAAGACATTACTGTCTTGAAATGACGCCTGCCATATTACAACTGTTTATGAAAAAAATTATATGTTCGGGAAGAAGCTATGATTGAATCGTCTTTAACTGGTGTTTGCTATCATGCAAATCAATTAAAATTTAAGTTAAGATAATGAGGAAAGTGGATGGAGAAAACTATTAAGCATATAGGCATAATATTTGTCTAAGTGTAGATCTGAATTACGGTATATTCCTGGTATTATCTCTAATACAGTATATTCCTGATAATATGTCTAGGATAGTGTATTCCTGGAATTATCTCTAGTACGGTATATTCCTGGTATTATCTCTAATACAGTAGACCAGGTAATATCAATCTCCGTTATAAGTTTACACTTTAATGAAGTGCTGTGAAATGAGTAGGCACCGTTTCAAATCTGCGATAATGATCTGCATATTTTTTAAAAGTTGTTCCACGATGCGGATTTGATTCAGGTATGTTATGGACACTCACAAACTATCACAAGTATCTATCTATCTATTAGAAAGAAAGAAATGCAGATAGATAGAGATAGATAGATAGATAGATAGATAGATAGATAGATAGATAGATATCGTTCAAGTAGACGGACTCTGATCTGTAAATGAACGCTTACCATTCGACGCAAACTTTGGACAGGATTACCGAAATGCCTGTCTGATGATGAGAGCAAACTTTGGACAGGATTACCGAAATGCCTGTCTGATTATGTGAGCAAACTTTGGACAGGATTGCCGAAATGCGTGTCTGATGATGAGAGCACTTTGGACAGGATTGCCAAAATGCGTGTCTGTTGATGAGAGCAAACTTTGGACAGGATTGCCGAAATGCGTGTATCTGATGATGAGAACAAACTTTGGACAGGATTGCCGAAATGCGTGTATCTAATGATGAGAGCAAACTTTGGACAGGATTGCCGAAATGCGTGTATCTGATGATGAGAGCAAACTTTGGGCAGGATTGCCGAAATGCGTGTGAAGTTAAAAAATAAGAAAAAAGAAAGCATGACAGAAACAAAACAAAAAATGAAGTATAAAATAAAAAATTAAAAAAAGATTTTGTGCTGTATGTAAACATGCTAACATACAAAATATGTATGTATGTGCGTTTTCTTATGTAAACATGTTAACAAACAAAATATGTATGTATGTGCGTTTTCTTATGTAAACATGCTAACATACAAAATATGTATGTGCGTGCGTTTGATGTGCATGTCTTTTCCTTGGCATGTTTTGAACAATTTTCATTACAACCAGAAGCGAACATTTTTTCCGATTTGTTGTGTCCAATTTCTACAACGACGTCACTGATGAGTAAGAGAGAGAGGGAAAGCGAGAGAGGAGGGGGGGGGGCGGGAGAGGGAGAAAAGGGGAGGGGGAAGAGAGGTTGTACGGAGTCGTTGTGCTTTCGGTATGCTGAATTTGAACAAGTGTAGTTGAGAACAATCCTTCTCCACTCTCAGAACCTTCCACACAAAGTCTACAACTAAACATGCTAAATGGGAGAGAACTCTACCGGTAGCGCTCGAAAGGACAAGTTTTGTATATGCCCGCGCGAGCGAGTCAACAGGATATATGTGTTTGCTTGCAAGCAGAAGAAAATGCTAGGTAAACGTATGGACTCCAGAGTGTGGTCACTTTAAGTTTAACTCCCCCCCCCTCCCCTGCCAAAGTATGTTCTTCGCTAAAACTGCTGTGGTGGTGGTGTAGTGATTTCCCCTTGTCTGTCTGCCCTAGACATCGAGTATCGAGATGTAAGATTTTTGAGTTGTTAGCAAATAACATTTGGAACTAATTACGTTATTCTTAATTAGATGGTCGACCTGTAACAACTTAAACAGCGTGTCTCGGCCCAGTAATCATCACCTTTCCCAAAATCGATAGCCAGTGAAACTGCCTAATTTCTATTCACTTTCCCCACACAACAAAATAAAACCTGTACGTCAACGCATGAGCTCTAAGATCGGCAGACATAAGAAGCGCCTGGCTTTGCGTGGACTTACCAAACAACCTAACCCCGTGTTATAAACTATCGTGGCATAATTTAAGATTTTTCACTTTTATCGACAACGCTACGACTTAAGTGCGAAAAACAGTATGGCTGAACATGTGATTAAGAAAAAATTATGACATTGTCTATGAAAGTGTATATCTATAATGACAACCTTCCACCGACTGCATGGTGCTTTAAACCGAATGAACTCCGTACAGAGAATAGGGACTCGAATCAAAAGCAACTGCCCAAAGCCTGGGCTCCTTTAAAAAAAAAAAAGAAAAGAAAAGAAAAAAGAAAGGAGCGCATTTAAAATATAAACTGGCTTTCTTTGAACATAATCGTGCATATTGTTTTATCTCCCTTTAAAGCAAACTTGTTTTCAACGATGCAATTAACTCGACTTATTCAGGAAATTAGTAAAGATTTTTTGCTTCTTCCACACTATGCGCACGCACGCGCGCGCGCGCGCGCACACACACACACACACACACACACACATAAGCATCGACTAAAAATTCCCAAATGTCTCTCTTCCATACATACAAAACAAACAAATGAACGTGAGAACCCGCCGCTACGACAATCATTAGCACAATATAATGAACTATCGTCCCGCGAAAATAATACTAATGCAAGCACACAAAGTGATAATACACACTCGCGCGCGCACATATATTTATTCCCACTCGGCGAAAGATTGTAACAAGTGCTACAGGGTAACGGCGTTACTACTGTCATTTGACGTGAATTATTCAAGAGGTAGGTATACTGTTCTTATAAATCGGGTTAATAGACCTGGGAAAGGGGAGAAAACTCAAATCTCCATGAATTGCACTTTACAAAAAAACAAAAAAAAAACCAAAAAAAAACAACAATAGAGCAAGACAACTAATACAATCAGTATTTTAAGTGACTAATTTGTTTCTGTAAACGCTTATCTTCCATCCTTACAAAAAAACAAAAAAAAACAACAGAGCAAGACAACTAATACGATCAGTATTTTAAGTGACTAATTTGTTTCTGTAAACGCTTATCTTCCATCCTCGACATCCGATGGTTTTCCGATCGATATAAATATACCCATGTGCAGTTTAGAGAGTTATTTTGGTATAAAAATCAATCTGATCTGTGTCTAAATGGTACAATCAAAATTGTACCGCTAGCACGCTCGGGCCTGTTCTCGAAAAGTACAATAAAAACTGTACAGTTCACACTCTATTTCGATTAAATACTAATATTGAATTTTTGAAAAGCGAATCTAATCGGTTCCCAAACACACTACATGTTTTAACTTCTACAATGTATTACTTTGTTACTGGTCTTTATGTCAGACTTTAATAACAGAATTAATATCAACAATAATAATCATCATAATAAATTTCTATGCTTTATAGTGCGTTATTTTTAATCAGAAAATTATCTCTACCCAAGGAACGAAAAGTATAACTTAAAACTGCAGGTGTCTGAGGTGCGCCATTTTGGTACAAAATTCATCGATGTAATCGTAACGAGTCCCAGACGTCAGAAATAAGAAGTTAGATATATTTATAAACTGCAATCGTAACGAGTCCCAGACGTCAGAAATAAGAAGTTATATATATTTATAAACTGCAATCGTAACGAGTCCCAGACGTCAGAAATAAGAAGTTATATATATTTATAAACTGCAATCGTAACGAGTCCCAGACGTCAGAAATAAGAAGTTAGATATATTTATAAACTGCAATCGTAACGAGTCCCAGACGTCAGAAATAAGAAGTTATATATATTTATAAACTGCAATCGTAACGAGTCCCAGACGTCAGAAATAAGAAGTTAGATATATTTATAAATTATATTTATAAACTGCAATTGTAGCGAGTCCCAGACGTCAGAAATAAGAAGTTAGATATATTTATAAATTATATTTATAAACTGCAATTGTAGCGAGTCCCAGACGTCAGAAATAAGAAGTTAGATATATTTATAAATTATATTTATAAACTGCAATTGTAGCGAGTTATTTTAAATACTGAAAAATGAAACACTTGCGTCAGATCGGTCATTGTCAAAAGTTAACTCCCTTCTTGGCCCCGTTAAAAAGTTACGTCAGCATAGGTTTGCACACACACTGATAACCTACGTAAAGATAATAATAATATATCACATTATGTCCTACCTGCACTAAAAGGTTTGAACACACACTGATAACCTACGTAAAGATAATAATAATATATCACATTATGTCCTACCTGCACTAAAAGGTTTGCACACACACTGATAACCTACGTAAAGATAATAATAATATATCACATTATGTCCTACCTGCACTAAAAGAGGAACTATATGAACCCGACACACTCACAAAATGCAATTGACTGACCCGAAAATAATGCTAAGATGCTATAAAAATTTCCTACGTGAAAGATAAACGTGTCAAATAAAATTAAATTTCCTCTATACTTTCCTGACAGGCCTTTGAATGTTGGCCGTTTGCAGGCATTTTTATGCCTGTTGTCGTGCGTTTGCCTGAGTAATTAAGCTCTGGAGACTTGCAAATGGAAATTGTTTAAGTCAGAGCAGCTGGGGTCCAGAAGAAAACGTCATATTTATTAAGACGCCCAGGAAAGTTTGTCACGAAATTCTCATGAACATACGTATAATATCTACCAACCATAGCTATCAAAATCTTAATCTAGGAGAGAGGGATGGAGAGAGGAGGTGAAGGTCGATGTATAATTAGCAAACGAAGTGCACATATTACCTATGTAAGATAAATTGTACCCTCTTAATGTGCTTTCTTTGCCTTAGAAATTTCTAGCTTATGTATTTAATGAGAATGTGTGCACTGTTTTAATTTCATGATTCTTTGACTATTTTCTAGCTTATGAATTTAATGAGAATGTATATATGCACTGCTTTAGTGCCAATGATTTCATAAAAATTTTTAATTCTGGCAAAAGCAATAAATCAGCGAACTTAACAATAATTACTTCATTAATCACATTATTCAATTCTAATGAAGATGTTTCCCAAGGGAGAAAACCCAACTGTATACTGCTTGCAATGACATTGTTTTGTTATTGTTGGGTTGTTGTTTTTTTGTATTTTTTTGGGGTAAAACAACAAAAAACCTGTGACTGGATAAAACATCAAATAGATTAATTTTTATTCTAAATTAGAGTTTAATTCTTTCCAATTAAAATTATAATAAGAAAAAAATATTATTATTGTTACTATTATTATTCATACTACTACTATTATTATTATTTAATTACTTTAAAACAAAAAACTAGTATATGAAATGAAAACAGACATATATATATATATATATATATCAAATCCAGTTGCACTGCAAAGAACAATAGAAAACATAAACCACCCAATCCCACCCTCTCCCAAACTGTACATAAATGATGTCCAAATGACAAATAGTTGCTAAAGGACAAACAGCTAAAGAATAGATGGTCAAGTGACAAATGGCTGGTAAAATGATAGATGGTTAGTTAGGTGGCAAAATGAGAAATTTTGACTAAGTGTCAAACACTGGAAAACTGAAAAATAGTAGTCAGAGACAAATGACTGACAAAAAGTGAAATGTATGTCATGAACATAACAAACTTTCATAAATATACTACTCTACACATATTAGTCTGAAGACATTAAGAACCATATTCTACTTAGAAACAAACCAGTTAACTGCTGATTATAGATTTATGAACTAGTTCTGAATCTGACTTAAGTAAAAAAAACAAGATGTTATACAAACTTTCATTATGAATCTGCTTACTTAAAAATATGAAAAACTACTTTTTTAAATACATCAGGCAAACTTTCATTATGACTATGTCTTACTTAAAAACATGAAAAACAACTTTAATGACATCAGACAAGCTCTTATTATGAATCTGTTTTACTTAACTCATGAAAAAGTACTTTAAAAACATCAACAAAACCCTGTCATTAGGAATATGTCTTACTTAAAACATGAAAAACTACTTTAAAGATGTCAAAAAACATTCATTATGAAGATATCTTACTTTAAAAAAATGAAAAACTACTTCGGAGATTATGACTATGTTATAATTCATTAATTCATATATATTATAAACATTCATTATAAAGCATCTTACTTAAAAACATGAAAAACGTTTTCAGAGATGTCAGACAAACTTTCATTATGAATTTGTCTAATTAAAAACATGAAAAACTGCTTTAAAGATATTAAGACAAAATTTCATTATGAATATGCCTAACTTAAATAAATGAAAAACTATTTTAATGACGTCAGACAAATTTTCATTATGAATTTGTCTTACTAAACTCAATGAAAACTACTTTAAGGACATCAAACAAACTTTCATTATGAATTTGTCTTACCTTAAAAAAACAATTGGATTGGTGTACTCCAAGAAACCTTTATATGACTGGAGATACTAAATATGTCAGACTATTTTAAACAGCAACACTATAAAAATATATTATGCATATATTCATTAGTTCACTTGCTTACAAGGGTCCCTCTACCTCAAATTTGATGCCTATGAGCTGAGATATATAGAAAGAAATCATTGTCATTTTCATGACGACTCGAAAGGCATATCTTTTTTCATCACATTGTTCAAAATGAAACATTTGAAAATTCATTTTATTTATGTTTTGTTTCTCTCTGCATATACAGATATTTGTTAAAAAATTAATAATATTATCTTTGATTTTCTATTGTGGTTAAGGAGTTTGTATATAATGTGTAATTACTGTAAAGTGCTTAGAGCTTTTATAAGATAACTTCATTACACTTTCTATTCTTTTAGTATTATTATATTATATTAAAGAACACTCATTAAGAATCAATCTGACTCTACTTTAGGACAGGCAACTATAAGTTTATACTTGTAAGCAAATTTCTAGATAAATGTGATTATTTTTTTTTAAAGAAAGTAAAAAGCTGACTGTAAATATTATATATATCTATAGACAGAATCTCATTACTAATACAGTATATCATTTCTTTTTTCACAATTTCAAAAACAATAAATGCTATAGAAACACTCTCATTGTGAATCTAATCCTTTAAAAAAAATGAGCAACAAACAAAACCATGTTCTTTACAGATTAAAACTCTCATGTAGAATCTGATACTGAGTAGTTGATTTTTAATTTTTTAAAACTCAATCAAACTCAAGCTGCATTACAGTTGCTAGACAAATCTATGAAATCTGTGTTTAAAAGAACACATTATATAACTTTATAAAATTAATTCTGCAATACAAAAGACGTCTGTCAATAATTTATTAATATCTCTTTGAAATACTTGATGAGCCTAGTAAAAGTAAATATGCTGCCATGAAAAACTATTAAACACTTCAGGCAACTTGATACCAGTCCCTATCACTGAAAAAATCGTTAAAAACCCTGTATATTCAATTCTATTCAGCAAACCATAATTAAAAATCAACAACTACCACACATAGATAAATATATAACACGGCACACTATTAGTGAGCTATACACCACCACCATTGCCCACAGAAAAATGCAACATAGTGACGTGTGAAAAGAATCTGATAGGCGACAACAATTAACAAATTATTGATAATAAAAATTACAGTGGCATGCACTTTATGATATTTTTCAGCTTCAAGCTAAAAACATTTAATTTCAATAAAAGAACTAAAGAAAGAAAGAAAGAAAAAAAGAAAGAAAGAAAGAAAGAAAGAAAAAAAGAAAGAAAGAAAGAAAGAAAGAAAGAAAGAAAGAAAGAAAGAAAAATCATTAATATTTCATAAGTCCAAATATTAAAAACATTTGTACGGGATGCTTTCACTGTTTAATGCATTTCCCTCAACCACTACTAACTAATCACAGTGCATCTATTAAACTCTATATGATAATTATTAACTGATGAAATCATGAATGCACACAAACATTCAGATAATATTAGTCATTCATTTGGGCATAGCTTATTGAAACATGTCTTCAATCAAATTTCTTAGTAGCTTGTATAATAATTACACTATGAATAATTTTGCACTATTCCAGGTAAAAAAACTGCATACTGGTTTTTTTATTATTATTATGCAGTGTGGACTATTTCAAGTAATAATTGTTGTTCTTACTGTACTATGGACTCTTCCAGAAATTATTTTATATTTTGTATTATGAACTGTTGCAAATGAGAAATTGTATATTTCATTCTTTAGATTATTTAAAGCAATAAATGGCATACTTCATTCTATGTACTATTTAAAGTACTAAACTGTGTATTTCATAAATGGTCTATTGCTAATAATAAATTGAATATTTAATATGGACATTAAATGTTACAGTATATATATATATCAGTACTAATGACTTAACCAAATAATAATATGTGTATTTCATACTGAAAACTTCAAGTAATAAACAAATCATTTCATACTATGGATTACTTAAAAAATTAAAGTGTAAAATGTATATTTCATACTAATTACTAAAGACTATTTCAACTAGTTGAAATGTTAAAATTATACATTTCATATAATGAACATCAAGTACTAATAGTGATTATTATATATTTTGGGCTACTGTAAGTAATAGAGTGTATATTTCTTAATACGGATTACTGCAAGTAATCAAGGTACATTTCATAACTATGAACTAGTAAATGAATTGTATGTCCCTTTCTATGACTACATAATAAACAGTGTATTTCATTTTACAGACTATATCAAATACAGTTCACAACAGAAATTAACAGTTCCAAATTACACTATTCTAGATAATATATAATAAATTAGATCTGTCCAAAAGAAAGGGAGACAATTAAACAGTGGGGGGAAAAGCAGTTTGCTGTTCATTTGTTAATAGCAGTAACAGCAAGGGGGGGGGGGGGGGGGGGAAGAAACAGGCTACCATTACATGAAAAATTCTAAAGAACTATTTTAGGATAGATACACAAATTAGCAAACTCAACAAAGAAAACAAGCAAAAAATGATAAATAAAACAAACCAGCAAATAAAAAAAGGTCCATCAATAAGCACGCCTAGCCAAGAATAGCAACACCGATCATAAATTAAAAATTAAAATGCTTTAACAATATTTTTTTTTGTAAAAGACAAACTTGGTTATTATTTATAGAGCAGTTAAACAAAAGATTAATCACGTTTGCATTAAATCCAATGAAATAAAGTTGACTATAAACATTTTTCAAAATAAAATAATAACAATTCAAATAAAATGTACACAACTATTTTTCAGCCCCCATGAGGCCTAAATCTGATTGGATATTTTTTTTTAACTAAAAGAGAAGCCATTAAATTTAAGATTTAGATCTCAATGCAACTAAGACCCAGCCATTGTGATAATATTTTTTTTCTTTTTGATTCAATAATTTTGAAAACTTGAACAAGTATTGTTATATAATACACACAAACACATACATTCAGTAACTGTGTCATGAAAAACTATCTGTTATATAAAATTATTTAGCCAAAGTTGTATGAATGTATTTTAAATACTGAAACAAATAAAGAGAATAATAATTATTTTCTATAATTAAAGAAAAAAACATTTTATCCAACAGGAGAAGAAATAAAAATTTAAATAATAAATTTTAAATAAATTCTTAAATTCTCAATTAAGGGATTTAAAAAGTAAATATATATACTACAGTGCAGTTTAATTTGGTAAGTAAGTTCTATTTTAAAAAATACTTTACAGATTATTACTTACAAATATATATCACACACTAAAACACTCAATGTGACTTGCAATGTTTATGAAAACATTAAAAAAAAAATCTAAATAAACAGCAAATAAATGTGATATATTTAAACAAGATTTATACTGTACCCACACCTATATGCAATTCCTTGCTGTCCAGTCCTTTGTCTAGTAGCACCACTAACGGGTCACAGACCCAAAAGTCCCCTTTCCACCACCCCGCCTTGCAAGGTTCCTTTTGTGTGTAAATAAGAAATGGGGAGCCTCTATGACTCATACCCCACCAAAGCCTAAAGCTGGCATTCAGCCTTGTTAAAATAAATTACACTCACAATCCTGCATATACAGTGGCTAATAATTGCTCTCCATTTTATGGCCAGCCAAAAATCAATACTGTACAAGCACATTGAGAGTGTGTCCCATTGGTTCTATCACAAACTTACTTTAGCCCTGAACTTGAAGGCTGCAGCTGCATCATCAGAAAGGCTCTACTACAAAATGACACTATTGTACTATTATTCTAGCACCAAGCACTTTGGTGATTGTTAGTCAATACAATAAAAGTGCAGCATTTGAGTTATTTCAAAATTCATTATTGCTTTTTACCCCCTCTCTCCCCTACCACTTTACAGGCCATTTCCAGTATCAAAACATTTGTCAAGAATTTATAATATATATATATGTGAATAAATAATTCAAAAGTAAGAAAGTATATATATATAAATAAGTTTTAAATTTGTTTGTTGAACTTTGAGTGATTCTGAATGAAGGATGATGACCAAAACTAATTAAATACAAGAACTACAACAGTCCTAGAGTTTAAATAATACATGTTTAATTTAAAAGGTGCCAATGGTGCTAAACAATGGCCTCATCACTGACTCATCCACCCATTCCATGCATCTGGAATAAGAATGACGGTTCGGATCGAATGTAATATACAAGAAAAACACGTATAAAAGTCAGTCTGACAATGTGGGTTGAACTTACATAATTCATACAGAAAACACTTTTGGACTGACCATACATAAGAATTTCAAAAGTGAAGCACTAGGGATGAAACTACTGAAATAATCAATGGCCATTTGGCAATTCTCTTGAGTCAGGTCATAACCTTCGTGGCTCATGCCGTTTTATCCAATATACATCATCGGGCCACGCGACCGCTGAACCCTATATTGACACCAATCCTGCTTGACGCAAACAGTACTAGCAGAGCTGGGGCAACACGAAACAATCTTTTAGTCTTAACTGTCAACTTCCTTACCTTCTTATTCCTCTGACCGCAGCGGACGCAATGAGCCGCTGAATTGGCGCAGATTCGGTGCCTATCTTTGTTACTGATCAATACGAAGCCTGGATCGCGTCCCGTTATTTACTTCGATAGACTATGCTATATATAATAAGCGCCACACGCAATGTCAGATTTGCCCCGGGCGCTCAGCGATCAGTGCAACTCGCCTTGTTTACATCGGCGTCAATCGACTTTACACTCACAATACTGATAGATCAATAAACAACACTACAAATTTAGAAAAAGAAATGGCTGTTGATACAAATATAGAGTTTGGGTGCAAAAAATTTCCAGAAAATCGCAGAGAATAAGTGCTAACCACTAGAGACCTTTATTAATAGCATGTGCAATCGAAAACAATGGTATAAATACTTGGTGAGAGGTTAAGTGACAATCATTATTAAACAATGTTAAACACAAGGAAAAATCTTTAAACAGAAGAAATTACTTCACCAAAATGTTTTTGATGTTTTAGTGAAAAGAAAAAAGAATAATATGGTAAATCACTTACAGAAAGTTTGTCGAAACTTGGAAGCGAATATATTCTTTTTAAGCTACAGCGCCATAGTTGTTACCCATGATTCCATCGAATCATTGCGCATGCGTGGGAGTTTGTTTAGAAATGGCGGCGTACTTGCTCTGCTTGTCTGCGGGAGGGGGAATTCCTATTTTCACTCGTTCCCATGGAGATGTTAAGCCGGTGAGGGTTCATAAGTTATTTTACACTTAATAAAGCATTGTTCAGACAGAATAGTATTAATATTATAATTATCTGTTCAATTTTGCCATCCTTATTTACATAGCACAAGAAAATGTTAGAGATGTCGTCTGCTGTCGATGGTGCTTTGAGGCACTTAAAATGCATTAAACTAAAGAGCATAAAATGAGAAAAAAAACTTTTTAATTGCTTTTGCTAGTATCCATTCAACAACAGAAAAGATTAATTTCTTAAATTGGTTTGAAATGTCACTTATATTAAAATAATACTTCGTTCTAATGTTATGACCCTTACATTAAAGTATAGGCCCCTAGTCATAAAGTTATATAATAATATCAGCACCTTTGACCCTGCTTAATTTACTCTTAAATCACATTAGATCGATCTTTCTCACTCTCTTTTTCTCTCTCTCCTCTCTACATGCACACAGAAAAATATACAATTCTACAAAGAGAAAGAATGAATCCAGAATGAATAACAGATAATTAATATTAAATAAAAGATTATGAAGCAATCTGTCATATGTTTAGCTAATACAATGTGCACAACATGCATACACACACACACACACACACACACACACACACACACACACACACACACACGCACACACATATATATATATATATACACACACACACACACATAAACATGCACAAAAAGCCCCCATACACTATGTCAAATAAAAGAAACAAAGATATTGACTTGCTCCATGTAAACTTGTAGTACAGTTGTAAGCATTTGTACCAAAAGTATTTGGTTAGAATTTTATGATAAAGAAATAATAAACTTATAGTTTTATATACATTAACACATTTTTAACCAGAATTTTTTAAAAATAGATTCATTCAAAGACTATTTGTAAAATATATTTATTATACCTTTTTCTTCCTTGATTTTTCATTTGCACTATTCTTTTTTTATTAAACTCAATCACAGGTTAAGATGATGAAACTACTTCATATAAAAATGTATGTAGTTATTACTCAGTCAATTGTACTGGAGGAATAACTTACCATCAATTGCATCCACACTCACACACACACACAAACACACACACACAATTTGAAATTATGCAAGGTCAAGATGGAAGTTGGTCAAGACAAAAGCAAAACTTGTTTTCATTGTTGGATCACAAAAAATGCTTGAAAGGGTTTATATTCTGTTTACAGTGTTATCAAATTTTAAAAGCATATGCTTATACTATATATCCTAACATTGAAATTTTTATTTTTGCAGTTTTTGAACAAAATGCAGTTGTTTAGTTCAAAACATTTTATAGCATTTATTGTTTAATGATTTAAAGAAATGTTTATACTTATAGTCTTCCTCCTAGTCCTAGCTCCCAAAAAATCGTTTCAAGTAATAATTTTGACTCATTATGTTTAAAGAGTAGACCATTCATTATCCATAGACTAATTAAGTAATTTGTAATTGAAAAGCACTGTCAGGTTTGTGCATTGTTATATTGAAACAGATCTGACAGATTATGTGAATTTTTTGTGTGATTTGAATAGTACTGTTCCATACTGTACAAGCTTTGTTACTTATTATAAATAGAAATTTTTAAAAAAAATAATGCAGTACTGTTTATGATGCTTTGTCCAAGTATCATACATATTTTCATATTTATTGAATACATTCTTTAATTTACATGTATAAAGCAAGAAAATTTAAGGGGTTTTGCATTTTGTTTCCTGCCTTATTGATACAGTTTTTCTAACTTGGTTACAAAACTTTTTCAAGCACACAAAAATCTAATTATAGCCTAGTAAAGTAGTATAAAGTAGTAATACATAGGTATGTACACCCTACCCCACCCCACCCCACAGACACTACAAATCCTGAAAAATTTAAATTGAAGTCAAATACATTTTGTTTCAGCTTTATTTTTAAATATTGCTCATTTAATCTTTTTTCTTGGATTTAAAACTTTTATATTCATATATATTGATTTACAAGTTGGTGTTGCATCTTCTGATAGTTTTATATTAGTAGTAATCAGAAACTAATGCAGTGTGAATTAAATGATTGGTTTACCTTAAGTATTGATTTAAATGATACTGAGAGTTGCTGACAGAAAGATTACTGGATGAGTTTTGACCAGTCTCAATATTGCTCCATTTCATTTTGGGAATTCATTATTTTCAAAGTAAGGCATACAGACAATTTCTATAAATAAATTAATAAATCATTTTCCAATTTAAATTCCATTAAATTTACAATTTACTGTTTAAATTTAATCAGAGATTAGATTTATATTTAGCATAGTTTTTTGTGCTTCTTTTTGAGTGTCATATGTAATAAACTGACATATAATGATGTAAATTTCAGTCACACTCACAATCATAGACTGCAGAAAATAGTAATTTTTGTTTGTTTCTGCCACCTTTATCTTAGTAATGGGGCATTGTATGTATCTTTGTTGATCTTTTAAAATTTTCAATTATCATTCTCTGCATTTGCCATATGATTTTAGTCCCTAGTGCCACATTAGAAATCATGTTTTTACTAACTACAGAGTTTGACTCCATCAAATATTGACTTCAGAGATGCTGTGCCTCCTTTATGTAATTTTATATGGGGCCTAAAACACAACTTTATGCATAAATCTAATAAAGAACTGTCATATATAACTTCTGGCAATGTAGATGTTTAATAATGCATAATTGAAATGATAAGAAATGGTAATAGTGAGTGAATGGGGTACTGATACAGTGATAGCTTAAAGAGTGTATGCTCACTATCTGGTGGTGTAAGTTGCCATGGTTTTTTTTAATGACTTGTTTCTGGCATTTGCTCTTAAAGTTAAAGTTACAATTATGTGGAAGATTTTGGGGGTGCAAAGAAGGATGGGTCAAAAACTCTGCCCCAGGTGTCAAATTCTTCAAGTATGCCCCTAATAATAATAAAGATGTATTCTATTCATTTATTGCATGGTTTGTCAGTGTGGGTAGTAAAGTAATATATTATAGATTTAGACAGAGGTATTGTCCAATAAAGATTATTAACATTTATACTGCACAGTTTATCATTTAGGGGTGGAAGGGTGGGTAGAGTAGGAATGCATTCATACTAAAAGTAGACAGATGTACACTATAGGGTTGCTGCTACACTCACTGTGATATAGTTGATAGGGTTATTCTACCTTTGGGTTTCCAAATATTATATCTTTTGACTTGTTTTATTTATTTTTCAGTCTGCTATTCTGTGTGTTTTATAAACTGTTAATTTTGTTTAGTGGATTTAAGGGTTTTTTGTTGTCATGAAAAAGCTGTCTGACTTTGGTGGATTTTGCTGTTGGATGAGAATAATTTTTTAATGGCATTATCATTTTGTTGAAATGTGTTCTGTTTGACTTTGATTAAATGCAGAAACACTTCTTTTTGGTGCCTATAAATTTAAGTCTTTGTGGGTATTAAAAAAAAAAGATTAGTTACTATGCATTGTTGTTTGCTTTTTTTTTTAATGACATTTGTCTTATTGTAACATTAACAGGATTAATACAGTACTTAGTAATAGTAGTTGCTTTTAATAAAAAAAAATAGCATTTATACTAGGGTGATATATTATTATTTCTAATAAGTGATATTTAAATGAGTTGATTAAAATTATAAATACACTGTAGCTGTTTGGAATGACAACTAACATTGTCTTGCACAATCTGCAGAAAACTCAAAACATATATTTGAGCTTAGAAGCTAGCCTGATCATTCATATTAATAGACAAATCCAAGGTGTTCATTTGCCATGGCATATGATAATTTTAACCTGGCGCCTAAATTTCAAATTCTATTTCTTCTCCGTTATCTTCACTGTTTCTGCCAGTCTGCATCTTTGCTGTTAACACAACCACAATAATATTTTTCTATTATGAAGTTAATAAATATTAAATCTGATAATGTAATTTTAATATTTTAGTTTTCAGTTCTTTCCTGTTAAATATAGATATATAAACTGCTCAGACATAACTAAAATAAATACACATACATGCAACATAGCTTCTGTACATACACAAGCTGTTCTTACATAGCTGTTTTACATAAATGTGCAAAAACTTGCTTCTGTACTTAAAAAGAGCAAATATAAATTATGTATGTCTTAATACTGTGCAGACATAATAGCTGTGCAAGTATAGCCAGTGCACATACATAAATTATGCAAAATAGGTGTTGTGCATACATAGTATAAATATAAAACCTCTCTGCATACATAAACTGTGCAAACATAGACACTGATTAGAACTTCAGGAGATTGTTCTTTACTTATTAAAAACTGTAAGCAATCATAATGACCCTTTGTGATATATGGCTGGCTGAATTTGACTATAGATGTTGGATTCATGTTTCACACTCAGCCAAACCACAGTCTGATACAATTGGTCACTTACCAGACAGATCAGTAATAACAGGCAGATGGTACACTCCAAATCAAACTCAGTCAATGATAAAACTGTTTATAATTAACACACGAGTCATGCCCTTATACTTCATAATTAATTAATATAGTTAATGCTATAATTCTTCAAAATTTTCTTCAGCTCCTAAATGAGTACAGGAAGTGCTGAGAACAGATCAGACAGAGTCCAGTCTCTCAAAAAGATTATTATAGTTAATTCATAATTCTCCTTAATGGGGGCTAGCAGAAAAATAGCCATAATCTTGCAGATGATGTCTTCCTAGGCAGACTTGCTGATGACAATTTGAAGCATAGTGTCAAATGAGTAGAATGATAGCCAGAATAGTAACAGTGATCAAGTATGATGACTTGTAGTCCAAATTGAGCCCAAATTGCCAGGAGTCCAAGTTACTTTGCACTTCTTTGTAGGGACCATTGTAAATCTTAAGTCCCACTTTAAGTGGTTTGGTATTCTGTCTGTCTGTTATTTAGTCATTTAGGACAACATTCCAGCCAGTAATCACTTCACCCAGTATAGTAGATGTCAGCTCATATAAGAAATACCGTTACTGACATACTAACTAACATACCATAACTTACAAGTCATATTGTTTTTATTCAGAAGAAGCAGTGCCACTTACTTGTCACATGTCATTAACAAATGCAGTCAGATAAAACAGTCATGTAAGAGTAATACCAAATATATTTTTAATAATATTCAATAACAATGACAGATATCTACTATATGTAGATAAAATAAGAGATACTTTTAGGGGAAAAAATCTAACATGCAGCTGTTTCACAGAGTTATAAAATGTATATTGCTTCAGTCATAAAATATATTGTCTTAGAGGCACACAATACACTGTTTCAGAGTCATAAATTATATAATTTCAAATAGAGAATTTACACCAAGTCAGATGTGGAAAAAAACTAGAAAAGATTCAACAAAATGTTCAGAAACATTTAAAATAGAAAAGTAAAGAAGCATTCTTTTCTCCTGTGTAATAAAAGTACATGTATTATCATTTACATCAGATAGGTATAATAAGCAATAGATTGGTTGATGACAGTGCTGTATATCCCCTTCAAAGAGAAAACATGTATTTTGGCAACTTGATGAAAAAAATCTTAGGCTTTTTATAATCAGACACCCCACCCCACCCTCCCTACATCCAGGTCTTTCTAAGAGTAAGATATGTAAATGGACAGAAGGGACATAAACAAAATATTTGAAAAATACTTAAACTTTAAGCATACCTCAAAGCAAAGTTTATTTCGCATTTAGGCCAAACTTCTATATGCTGCAGGCCCAAAATGGTGCATTTGAATAAGGAATGACAACCAAACCCTGCTATCTCTCTCAAATTTTTCTTTTGTCTTCTGACTTTTAAGCAATGATTTCCTTTTCCCACAAGAGCTCCAAATTTGCAATGATTCTTCTGCATTACAGAAACTGAGAAAGTCAGAAATGTATTTTTCAATCACTCTCTCCCCCTCTAACCAGCACTAAATATTTTTTACCAAAAATCTTTGAAGCTTGAGAGAGTTACTTTGCATAAAACTTCACTGGACCAAAGCATTTTTGCTGCAGAACATTGTATCATTCTTTTTAGAAATATATAACAGTATTTTTCTGCCCTTGAAAGTGCATGGAAGATAGCTATCATATACCCATTACCCTTCCCTTAAAAATAAAAGTATTGAAGAAAGACAAAGGAAGCCACTTTCAAAGACTGTCACAGTGTCAGTAGCTATAACAAAAAACTGCCACACAGAAGAAACCAAAGTTGATTGAATTTGATATATTGTATATAATTTTCACTGTTCTGATAGTAATATAAGAGTGTTAATGATACAGATTTGTTAAGTTTTGTTGGTATTTAATTTTTCATTTCTTCTTAATTTTTGCACAGAAATATTTCACTGTAAACATTTTATTTTAGAAGTTAATCTTTGCATCACTTTTTGTTTACTTACTCTTTAATGAATAAATAATGAAAGAGGTGGGACATTTTGCATCTCAAGAAAATATGCTGTGAAAAATTCCTCTGCATTGAAATTTGGAGAAATTAGTAAACATGCATCCTGTACTTTTCCAGTATGGAGTGGCAAAGAAGGAATGTGATAGTAATAATAAAACTGGCTAACAAGTTTTGCATCCTCTACTCATTGATGTTTCAAACACAAAGCTTTCATTTTTCCTTCTTTTGGTCTGTGTGATGACAGTCATTATTTTATTAACTATTTGCTATCCTGCAGGCAAGCAAGTCTTGGTCAGACCCACCTGTCACTTCACAGACCTGATATCAAACACTATTAGTATTACCATATCATTTCATTAAATCTCAGAGTTCACTAAGTAAGCTGTGTCACATAAGCTCATTCACTTTGGAATATTTTAAATAATTTAATTGTCTGTCTCTTAATGTGTTAATTTATATAACCTCTCCACCAGTTATAGATGACAAACCCACTATCATTAATAACTACAGAAAATGTTTAATTAGAAAGAATGCAAAACTGTTAGTTAGATGAACATTTAAGCCTGGAGTCTAAAATCAAAATCAAAGTCAACAATTTATTCAGGTAACAGTTTAAAGGTAATTAAGACAGTAAGAGTAAATGCCTATACCTGTGATTAAAATCAGTGATAAAAATATGACTTATGGCATAATGCACAACACTGTTATTCACAATCATTTGTAGCAATTTTACTAATCCAATACATAAACTTCAAGTTTTGGATAGAAGAAAAATAGTAAGAATACAACATAAAAAATGTATTTCGCGTGCTTTGAAAGTACAGTTTTCTAACATAATAAATTAATGCGCAAATATCCCAGCTAAAATATTTTTTCTTTCTCAGACTAATTCAAAGATCATAGCTTATTTACGAATCTAATAGTAACATCTGCAATTGATAGAATTAATAAATCTACATTAAATGTAGTTGATAAAAATTAATATTAACACAGGATGTTTTGGGGGTTATGAGTGGTCTACAAAAAAATATAAAATTAATCCATATATATTACTTATATGTCAATCAATTCAGTTCCAAACTTCACATTTGAAATAGAATAAAAATAAAGAATACCCACAATGTCACTGCAAGCTGTTTCACTATACAGTTAAAATACAGATACAGTTTGCTAACAATTATCTCATGCAAATGTCCCAGCTAACATAGTTCTTCTGTCTCATTCAAGATCAATAACAGATAATTTATAAATCTAACAATATACACTAAATGCAGCTGATAAGTATTAATAATAAGTCTACACTAAGTGCACTTGATAAGAATTTATGTTGAAGCCAAAAGTTTGAAGGGTTACAAGTATCCTAGCTATATATACCATACACACACACACACACACACACACACACACATACACACACACACACACACACACAGATACACACACACACACAGAGTTTCAACCAAAACAATCTTGACAGCTTTCTTTAGAAAGACCTAATATCAGTTATGAAGAAATATTACTGATGCAGGCATAAATTTTAATCTAACTCTTAATAATTCTGATATTCTTTCTCATTATTCATTTTCATTTTTAAACACACACACATATACACAGCATTAGCAACAATACCTGAGTCTTGCAGTATTTCTAATATCATTCCATTTGTACAAAATAATTTAAATATTAGCAGGTATGCATTTGAATACAATACATTAAATATTCCTGTAAAAGATTAGGATTTTAATTGTGTATTTCCAGGATATAGACATTAGCAACAATGTACAACCTCACTCTTAAACAGTTTTAGAATGATTAACTTTTCTTTGCTACATCATCAATATAATTAACCCAGGCATCAGTGACTGGACTAGAACTTAGCTCTACTTTCACCACAGTATTGTACTAATTCTCCTTAACATTGGTTGGTTTAGGGATACGAGAAAGACATAATTAATAACTTTTAAGGACAGTTATCCCATGCAACCGTGTCCGTGTTTTTAAAGTTAATATAGCATGCATATCTGGGCATCAGAGTTACTGGCCGTTGCTATTTTATTTAGAGTACCCTGTTCCTTGTTAACTCGTGAGATGCTACAAGATCTTAACGTGCAATGCGTTGCCGTACCCTTCAACCTGTCTGCTCACGCCACTTTATTTCAAATGTATCTAGTTATAGTCAGTTTATTGACGTATTCACTCAGTATTTACTTCATTGAATTTATGTTACAATCTAGTTACTGAGTTATTACTTAAAGCCTTTAAAGTAAACAAATCAGCTCGTGTACATTTATTATAACATTCTTTTCCGAGGATTATAATCTTCTTAGTATCGCTTGCACAATAACCGAGATTATACAGAAAAGTGTCGTTATTATACGGGCTGTTTCTTTATTTTAGTTTTATTCACATTTTTAATTATTAAAGTAAACGCAATAAATTGGGACTAGTTCATTTGATTAATAATATTAGTTGGGTTTTTTCCTTTTTTTTTTAAATGACATGCACAAATTTAAATTAATATAATTTTAATTATTTCTTTTTAAGTTTAAGGCATGAGTTATTGTTCTTTTCTTTAAGTTATTTTAATACAGCCGATTCGATAAATGAAATTTGTTATGAAAATGCACACTAGATTTAGATTTGGGGACAAGGACTCGGTCCTGTAAATTCAAAATGACGCCGAACGAGACTGACGGTATCCCATAAGAACGTCATCGTAGAGAAATTCAATTACGTTTGGAGCAATTTCCATAACGTCTTTAAGTTTATGAATATATCTCAAATTATGTGCGTGATCCAGCATGTCAGCCGCATTTTAATTTTCCTAACTGTCGGTGATTTTGAAAGGATTTTACTACATCTACGTCACTCACTATTTCTTCTTGTGTTTTAGCCACGTGCGTGCGTGCGTGCGCGCGCGCGCGTGTGTGTGTGTGTGTGTGTGTGTGTGTGTGTGTGTGTGTGTGTGTGTGAATATAACGGTTTCGCCTGTACTAATGCCTCCAGATATGGATCTAGCTCGCTTAAATCTATTTTAAAATAGATCGCTAAGCTTGAAGAGCTACAAATTGCTCGAGGCCAGGCAAGGATTTCAAGGTCCTTTACTTTGATAAATATTGTTGCAATAGCTACAAATTTGCTACTTTATGCCCTTTTAAAATCTAGCACATAATTTTTTTTAAATTGAGGCTTGTGGACAAACCTTGATGTCTGTGCATACTAATTTTTATTAATAAGAGTAAAGAGTTTGTTGGACACTTGTAGCTATCTGCACAATCACTGTTAGTATACGCCCGTTATTATGGTTTTGGTTCTAAATGTAAATAGAGCTTTCATTCGATCAAAACAAACAAACAAACAAACAAACAAACAAACAAAACCCTGTGCACCGCACCATAGAAATTTACATAATATGGCGTGGACGATAATTGTCTGGTGGTGGTGGTGGTAAATGTTATTAAATGTCCTTTCAATACTGAAAGCAAATTTGACTCAGTCTGCTCGAGTCCTGTGTAAATCTATTATATTCAGCGCAGAAAAGCAGTCTTACATTATGTACATAATTCTTTCCATTTGTTTATTTCGAGAGGTAGGGGAGATCTGTTAGCATTTAACTTTTTTTTTTTACGTTATGACGGAAGTGACAAAGAGGTATAGTGGCGTACTGTTTGGGGATCCTCAAGAATGTCGTGTGTGTGTGTGTGTGTGTGTGTTTAAAGGTTTGAATGAAGTCAAATGATCTTTTAAAAAGTCTTACAATTTTCATGATATAACATTTAAATGATGGGGGCGTTAGAGGGAGAAATGATTACTTTCTCCATTTCAATTTTTGCGCCTTTCCAGCGCCACGTCAGTTGTTTTAGCTTATGGAAAAGCACACTACAAGTACATTTAGGTCTACATAATATTAAATATAAACATTTAAAGTATATTTACATATACAGAATGTTCAGTGACATTCTTAGTCAGTGAGAAACATGTTTGATGTCTGTTGCAAACCAGATATCTATATCTTAGTCATGAAGTTAAGGCTCTTTACTGACAGAAAAGTTGAATTATATCCATTTCAAATACAACAATATAGTTGAGTGTGTCTAGGAGTTAACGCCCTTGAAGCTACTGATACCTGGAGTTCAATGATGTCTGTGGTCCTGTCTCAGAGTTAACGCCCTTGAAGCTACTGATACCTGGAGTTCAATGATGTCTATGGTCTTGTGTCTCAGAGTTAGCGTTCTTGAGGCTACTGCTACAAAGAGTTCAATGATGTCTGTGGTCTTAGGTCTCAGAGTTAGCGTTCTTGAGGCTACTCTACAAAGAGTTCAATGATCTCTATGGTCGTGTTTCAGAGAACGTTTTTGAGGCTAAAAACACTAAAAGTATATAACATTTCAAACCAAACTCTAGATGCTGGGGCACAAAATGACCCGTGATTTTGGTAGACTCTTTGACTTCTTAAAGTTATACGTTGATTGATTGATTGATTGATTGATTGTAGGGGGGCGCTTCCGGCTTTCGCGTAAAGTTATAAGTAAATAAACTTTTGCTTATCAGTGTGTGTGTGTATGTTTATTTTTAATTTATTTGTTTGTTGGTGTGAGGTTTTTTCCTGTGTGGTGTGTGCGTGTTCATGTGTACATGTAAAAGTGTGCACAATGTTCAACTATTTATTCCCGTGTGGAAATAGTGCAATAAATTTGGTTTCGGCAAAATATTTTTTCCTTTTCCTTTAGAGGCCGTTGTCTGTGTGTACACAGAATATAGACATAGCTTCTCTTTAGTCTTGCATATTTGTGCTTTGGATTTATTCAGATTATTTCTTATTTAATGTTTATTTTATTATTATAAGTTGTCAGTCTTTATCAGATGACGGCTTCTGATTGATTAATTTTGTTTTCCGATTTGCTGACAGTGTCTTCAAGCTGGCTCAGCCTTGTTCATGTCCTTTATTAAGTCTTATAGAGTGTCTTTAGTCTTTTTAAGATTATGTTTTTGAATCTTAAGTCTTACATTTTGTGTCTTTAGTCTTTTTAAGATTATATTTTTTAAATCTTAACTCATATAGTTTGTGTCTTTAGTCTTTTTAGTTTATATTTTTAATTCTTGTCCTGTCTAATGTAGATTTTGTCTTTAGTCTTTTGTTAGATTGTTTTTAAATTTTGTTCTTATCCTGTTTAAGTCTGTAGAATGTGTCTTTAATCTTGTTTTAAAATCTTATTAATTTTCTTTCTTAAGTCATGTTAATTGAGTCTTTAGCCTTTTTTTTTTTTTAGATTTAAAAAAAATCTTATTTATGTCCTGTCGTAAGTATTGTAAATTGTGTCTTTAGCGATTTTTAGATTGTGTTTTTAAATCTTGTTCGTGTCTTAAGTCTTATTAAGAATGCATCTTGTCCTTTATAGATTCTGGTTTTAAGTCTTGTTCAGGTTGTGTCCTGATATTTTATTGTAAATATTAATTTTATTCGGATTGTGTATTCATTGTTCTTCATATTGTATCACATTTTCTTGCCATTTTATTTAGCTTACTTTTAAAGTTTTGTTCAAACGATGTATTAAGTTTTATTCATATTGTGCTTTAAGTGTGTTCAAATTGTTCTTAAATCTTGCTCAAATCATGTCAGGTTGTGTTCAGATGGTGTCTTAAGTCTCGTTTAAATTGAGTCTTAAATTTTGTTCACCCATGTCTTAAGTCTTTTCATATTGCCTATTAAATTCCCTCCCCCTGCCTTTTTCTTTTTTGTTGTTGTTGTTGCTGGTTGTCTTAAGTCTTTTGAAGATTCTCCCCATCTTAGTCTTGTTTAGATCGTGCCTTAGGTCTTATTCATATTTTGTGTTGTTATTTTCAGAGTATGTGTTTGCATTGTTTTTCAGATTAAATCTGAAATTTTGTTTACATTTTGTTTCAATTCTTGTTTAGATGTACAATCTAAAACATAACAGAACACATAATTAGAAAAAGATCAAAATCATGGCTTACATAAGACTTAGGACCCAGTTTGAATAAATGATACAATCTAAACAGGACTTAAAAACACAACAGGCTGAAGTTATGAGGTGAAGAAGATTTAAGTCACACTCTAAAAACTTAAGACAAATCTGAACAAAACTTAAGAAACAATCACTTTTCTTTAGGTTATACTTAAATTTTTTCCCATTCACGTCTAGACTGTTTTCTCCAAAGTTTTCCTAAACAGTGCTTTAAGTTTTGTTCAGCTTGTGAAGTATATTTTCAACATTAGTTTGTGTTTTCTTGTTGGTGTAGACTATCTCTTTATTTAGTATTCAAAGTGTGTCATAGTAGTATTGTGGAAGAATAACACTGGCATTGCACAAATGGATATTGCCTATCGGCCCATCTTTAGATTGGGTCTGAGCTGATTGTTTGTTTTTTCAACACACACACACACACACACACGTGCGCGTGCACATACACACTCTTATCCCCCTTTCCCTACCTGCATTGGAAATAAGCTAATGCATTCTCATTTTAGTTGCAAAATGTTTTGCTTTATTTGCTCGTCCATCTCTCAGCTCTTTAGCAGAAACAAACTTAAGTGTGTTCATTTCCAACTCTGCTAGGGATCGGGCCCTTGCTTGTTAGAAACAACATCAGCCGACAATGTTCTTTGCTTTTATGTGAATAACTTTTTGTTTCCTATCATTATTCTCTCACCATGAATGATTATGGAAATATGTGGTGCTATTACTCATACGACCTATTCGTGTGGACATACAGTCTTGTCATTGCATGATTGATTTTCCCCCATTTTTTTCAATAGAACTTTCTTCTTTTTCTTTTCTATTGGAGACATGAATATGAGACTCCATTTTTTAAATTTCTTTTATTATTTTTTTTTTTTAAATGGTGAGCAAAGTATTGATTCAGTCCACTTTTCCCCCTTCCCCTTTCACGCAAGCTATTAAAAGAAGTGTAGCTATTTTCGCCTTCTTCTTCTGAAGACATTGCGCTATTGCTGTAATAGTGTTCAATGTATACTTAATTTGATTCTCAGGTTTTGTCTTGTTAGTCTCCACTTTAGCGCTACTGTCACCGATTTCCTGTGGCGAGCTAAAGACAGAAGCATTTGCCCTTTATATCGTGGCCTTATCTATTTTTTCTTCATTTAAAAAAAAATCAATTCTTTACTTAATTCTTTTTTTTTAATTTACTTTTTTTATTAAGCACACTGCAGTACTTCTACTGCCATTTTCACCTTATAACTAGTTTTGACAGTCACTTTGTTAATTAATTGTTGAAGCCACTTTTAAAAGAATTTTGTCTTTAAAGTTGTGATATAAAGCATCGCAGTTTTATTTATTATGGCGAAGTTAGTTATAAGTAAGCGATAACGTTTGCATGACTCTGTGCCTGCTTCTAACGTTTGGACTCTGTGCCTAGGTGTGAGTTAACTCCATTCCTATTTCAAACGTTTCTGCTTCTAACGTTTCTAATCCATGCCTGTTTCTAATGTTTGATTCCTTCCCTCCTTCTAACGTATTTATTCCATGCCTGCTTTTAACTTTTGAGTGCGTGCCTGCTTCTAACGTTTTGATTCTGTCTCTGTTTTTTTAAAAACGTTTTGATTCCATGCCTGCTTCTAACATTTTGTGATATTGCGGAAGTCTCAGAAGAATTATCAGAATCTTGAGATGGAGACCCCATATAATCTGCGGAAATTTTACTTAGCCTTTGGACTAACTTGCCTAAATAATCCACAATAAAAATCCATGGGCATTTTCTTGCTTTTTGTTGCTTCATACTAAAATATACAGACTCACTCTCACACTTATACCCCAAACCACCTAATAAATTAATTAATTAAGAAAGTAATAGCTGAATTGTTTTATAAATACTTAAATAATTAATTAGTTAATAATTATGTGTTGTTTTCTTTTTAAAAACAAACAAACAATGAATTTAACATTTAACAACGCATTTTTGCCTACTTTCTGTCTGTTTGTGGACACTAAACAAAAGTATATCCTGTATGCTTCTAACGGTCAATCATTTCAATTCTCACGGTCAGGCAAACGCTGAACAACACTGCTGTTCAACACTTTCATCAATCAAAACACCTTGCTTGATGGAATAGGCTTGGTTCTATTTCCATCAGGTACACCAATCACAGATTGCCTTTTTATCACGTGATCACTCATCATTCCAAGATGGCAGTTTTCGTCAACAATCAATGCCTGCTTCGGGGATTTCTAGAGACGAAACGGAAAAACGAAAAACAGAAGTCAAGGTAATTTTTGGAGCCCAAAACACTAGCTGCTTCCATTAAACAAGCAGCCGTTGTCACATCTATTATTGCTGATGAAATAAGTTCATCTTCTGCTGATAGCTCACTGACAGAAGTTTCTTAGTTTGCGGGCCATCTTGTGCAATATCATGTGGTTTTTGTCTCATGATATCTTGACCAGGTGATTAAACATTTACATACCATCAAATGCTGCTTGATCCGTGTGACAGCGCCATGCAATTGTTGTTCAACTATGTGAGTAGGACATCCGTATTACACTAAACAAAACTTATTCTGTCTGATCACAACCAAAGACTATATGCTCCCAGATACAAAATCACCTTACACCGCTAACATGACGATCCCTTCAAGTCATCCAGAATCAAATGCTTGAGTCATTATACATTTCTCTCTTTTCCGACCAATCACCAACAACCTTTTCCTCTTTCTAACAAGTCACCAACAACCTTTCCGACCAATCACCAACAACCTTTCCCTCTTTTCTAACCAGTCACCAGCAACCTTTCTCTCTTTTCCAACCAACCAATCACCAACAACCTTTCCCTCTTTTCAAACCAGTCATCAACAACCATTTCCTCTTCCCCAACCAGTCACCCACAACCTTTCTCTCTTTTCCAACCAATTACCCACAATCTCTCCTCTTTTCGAACCAGTCACCCAACAACCTTTCTCTCTTTTTTAAATCACCAACCTTTTCCTCTTGTCCAATCAGTCACCAATAATCTTTTCCTTCTGCCTCTTTTTCAACTAATCACCCACAATCTTTCCCTTTTCCCCAACTAGTCACCACCATCTTTTCCCTCTTTTTCAACTTATCACCAACTTTTTCTCTTGTCCAACCAGTCACCTGTAGACTTCTGCTCACTCGCGTTTCCGGTGCCAGATAGATGTCGATCCGACACGTTGAATGAAGACGTTAGCAATTGAACACGTCGGCTTGTCAGTAATGTCACACGCGCTACAAGTTGCGGTCGTCTTTGATGCTGGGCCGCCGAGCTTCGGACTGTAAAAGCTTTATTTACACTGAATTAAAACGATCTGCAGAGACGATTGATCTTTAATGTTTTGTTTGTTTCTTTATTTTAAATCAAAAATCTCGCAAAATATCACCATCGCTTTTTAAGGTCGCGAAATAACCATTGCATTCCTCAGGATATTCAAATGAACAGTAAAATTATTTGATGATATAAATTTAAATGATCCGTAAAACTATTTGATTGTGCTTTTAAAGCATTTTTAGAATGAAATTCCTCTACTACTAGTACAATTTCTAGTATTGCCATAACAACACACGTATTTACAGAGTGGATTTCGCAGAGCAAGATGCTAAATTATCTGAAAGTATTTTTGACATAGTAATGGAAATCAGTATGTGTATTTTATTTTTATTGGATTAATAGCAATTTTTACTTGTTTTCTTTCTT
Organism: Sinotaia quadrata; assembly: GCA_028829895.1. Taxonomy (NCBI): domain Eukaryota; kingdom Metazoa; phylum Mollusca; class Gastropoda; order Architaenioglossa; family Viviparidae; genus Sinotaia; species Sinotaia quadrata. The sequence goes on along the minus strand of CM054184.1, from coordinate 51,589,851 downwards.
CTACGCTTCTTCTGTAAATTATCATCTTCACTTCTGTCTTCTTTTATCATACTCCAGTAAACAGTCATGGTTGTATTGATGTAGTTAATTGAACAGAGCAATTGACAGTTTCAGAGATTGTTATTTCAGAGTGCCTGTTGTTTTTGTCTTAGGTCCACGAAAGTGGATGAACTGTATTTTTCCACTTTATTTCTGAACATTTTATTTAGCAAAATGCAGCTCTAATATTATTGAAGAAAATGTATTGCATGCATTTGTTTGTTTCTTTGTTGTTTTATATATATATACATTAGTCATTGCTAGATGCAGGAAACTACTGCGCACGTCAGTATTTTGAAGACTGAAATGTATCGTATTTAAATGATTAATAAGGTGGTTTGCTATAGATGTCGGGTGTGTGTGTGAGTGCTGGGTGAAGGGACGGTAGCCCCGGGCGACATTTTTTTTTAAGATTGGGGCGAAGGGGGGTGCGTAACCGCAATTGACCCTGTACCGTATATATCAACCTTTCTCAAAAACTTTGTTAAACTGGAGGAACTCTTGGAATAATTTCTAGGTCTCATGAAACTCCTGCATCAGAATTACTATATCTATGATGCTTAGTTTTTTTTTTTTCACTTACGCTCTCTCGGGGAACCCCTAGCGACCTCTTGCGGAACCCCGGTTGCGAAACTCTGGTATATCGTAAATAAAACGAACGGAGGAGTAAGTGTGGAGTATGATGCGTAATATTGGTATTTGGCCTTGGACGGCACGTTCGCCTCACCATTATGCCCCAATGACATTTTTTAATCGTATGGTCCCCTCCCCCCCCCCCCCCCCCAATATACTGACAAAATTTTCTGGTACGTGACGGGTTTTCTATGCGCTTTGATGAAATAAATGACGTAGACGATGTACCATGTGATACTTTTCCTCTACGCTCGGGTAATTGTTTTTGTTTTGTGTTCATTGTAATATTTTTTTAAAACATACATTTTTGTTGTTGTTGTTGTTCATTATTTATGTCGTATGATACACCAGAAGGCACTTTTCTATGAAGCTAATTTTGTCCTATGGTATACCATCAGTTGCCGTTTCCAGTCATCGGCTCTTTGAATGCAGTTCACATGTTTGCCGCCAATCACGGCACGTCTCTCCGCTCCACCACCACGAAGGACGCCAAGATCGTGTGGAGAGATTTTCACGACAGGTATTTTGACCTGCATAAGTCATTTCTTTAAGGTTATTTAGAAAATGTTTTTGTTTTGTTCGTGCACATGTCGTTTGTGATGGCGCTGTTTTACACCGCGGACATTCTGGTGTAAGTTATTTTTAAACTGTTGTTGTCAGTTTAAAGCACATCTCTCTGTAACTGTTTATAAATAGTCGCTATGACAGTTATCATTAACCAAATTAATAATTAATAATAAAATAATGACTTTCAGATTGTTTATTTTTCATCACATTGTACATTCATGTGTTTGTTCTTTTATAGATTAAAATGTTTTTTTTATAGATTAAAATGTTTTTTTATAGATTAAAATGTTTTTTAAAAAGTCAAGTGCATAGAGTTCCACGAAATTTTAACTCGTAGCTGTAAAATCGAAACAAGCAAAAAGTACATTATGCGTGAGTTTGCGAATGTAGCTGAGCTGTTCTTCACGTACAATTTGGCAATATATCCAGTATATCTTCCGTCGTAGTCGAATTTCTACAATATATTTTATTCACTTAGCTTTGTAGTTGAACCTCTCTGTTTTGAACCTCTCGTAGTCAAACCACATTGTCCAGTCTCTGTATTTTAATTTCTGTGTTGACTAGACTCTTTTGAATGTAACCTCCATCAACTAATCTGTGCAGTCGAATATCTTTTGTCTACTCTGTATTGGCTAATCTCTTTTGTCTAATCGCTGCATTATTATTAAATAAGTAATATTTAAAAATTTGCTCTAGCCTGAGTATTCGGGTTAAACGTTCCTTGAATTCATAAATCATCATTTACTAGATCAGATGGATTAACTAAATATAAATTCAGCCTAAGAAAGTTTACACTTTAAAAAAAATTCAAATTGTGTGACGTCAACATTTGTATACTTAACAAAAGAATCAAATTGTATGACGTAATCATTCTTTGAATTAGATAATCAAATTTTATTACGTCATTATTTTTATAAAATTTTATGACCTCATCAATTTCTATAATGCATCATTTTCATATTTAAAAAAGGATCAAATTTATGACGTCATAATTTTTTATACTTTAAAAAAAGAACGAAATTGTATGAAGTCATCTCTTGTACTTTTTAAAATAATCAAATCATATCACATCATTTTTGGCCAATTGAATACTTGAATAGTTTTATTATTTATATTTCTGCATAAAAAACTTGTCAGCGTTCAGATTTTAAAATGAAAGTAAAGGACACGACATAAGATATCAGTTTTGATCTCTTGTGTCTGTCAGTCTTTCTCTTATCGTTATCATGGGAGATGACAAGGCCGATGATTGCCACTTGTCTCGCCTGCTGGAGAACGTCTGGTCGGCAATGGTACTGCTATTTGGGCAAGAGGAGCTGGTGCACATAAAAAACCTCGAGCGCTTCAAACGGGAAGTCAAGGTAAGAAGCTGTGCCACCCCCACCCCCCGCCCCTGCTGAAGCTATTTCACCGATTGTCTCGTTTTAGAGTTGTGTTGTTTTTATGGTTAACAATAGAGGTGGTACAAACAATTCAAAATACATAGACACACGCACGCACATACACACCTACACTGACCTTGTGCGCATACTGCTTGAGTGTTTTGTTCATGAGTGCAAGTGTGTGTGCTAACGGTAACAAGCATGAGAGGTCTCTCGTGACTGGTTGCTTGAAAATTGTCGTTTACAGATTTCGTAAAGAAGACGAGAAGTGATAATAGAAGAAATATTACCTGTGAGCATTTTCTGTTTTTGATGACGTCTGACAAGACCAACGTGCTGCATATCTTGCGTCTTCAAAATAATTTTTCTCATCTACTCTGACTATGAGTTCTCTTTGTGGTGGATTTTTGTGTGTGCTAGACTTTCTGTTTGCAATCGAGTGCACGTGCATATATGTGTTTGTATGTTTTTTGTATGTTTAAGTAAGAGACATAGTGTGTATGACTAGGAGTCTGCAAACATTGCACTTTGTAAGGTAATTTGATGACACATTAGGTATTACTAATGGAAACTAATCTTGAATATACCCAGTCGTTGCACCTAAACCGTGCCCATTATCTCTGTCAATTTTTTTTGCAAGCCATCGTCATTTATTGCTGTTTCATTTGCAAATTGTGTTAAGTGTTTCTAAATTTCTTACAAATCATGGTCAGATAAAACTGTTTCACTTGCAGATCGTGGTAAGCATTCTTGTGGTCTCACAAGTGATGGCCAGTGTTCCTGTTTCTCAGATATGTCGGGGTCATTGCAGTTCACTTATAAGTCGAGGTCCTCTTGTTGTCTTACGTGTTACCCATGTTCCTCACGCTTTCTTACTTGGAAGTTTTAAAAGATGTTATAAAAATACTTAAAACCCTAAAATGGCCAATCACACATACACTTACACCGTCGGCAGTGTCAGGATTTAGGAGTATTTACGTTTAAACAATGTTTAAAACAATTACAAACGGCTACGACGAGAGCCCCTATCCCAACCTGACAAAGATACGGAAACAAAGATAATATATAAAAGAAAATAAATACTTATGAACTTGGGATAACAAATACTTTTTAAGAAGCAGTAATGATGGCGGCAAAAATTTATAATGAAATTAAATCATTGAGACAGGAGTGCGTTTGGTGTTCATATTGTGGCTGAAAAGATGTTTGTGTATATTTTGTCTCTTTGGACTTGCCAAGCTGCAACCATGATAAGCTGACTGGCGGCGTGGCGATCCTTGCGGTCAGGCATGTGATGCAGGCATTAGGCTGTCTGTGCTCTGTTCAGCTGTGGTCAGCTGTGGCCTGAGCAATCGGACCTGAGACACAAGACAGCAGATTGCTGATGGTATATGTGGCAAATAAAATGCCAATTCTGCAATACACACACACACACACACACACACACACACACACACACACACACACACACACACAGACACACACACACACACACACACACACACACACACACACACACCATACACACACACATTTTGACATCCACTGAGTATCAAGTGAACAGTAGGGTGGAATTTAGCACACCAAACACACGTCACTCATACGAAGAAAAAACGGAAAGAGATGACAAATGAACAAAGATGAAAAATAGAGAAGAATGAGTTAAAATAACACACATACATAATATATTATATATAATATAATCAATACACACTAGCATAATTACCACAACTACCTATACATGACTTAAATAATAAGTTAAACCTGACTGATCTCTCTCTGCAAAAAGACCATTTACCAGAGTCGTTTCTGGGAGAGGGTGGCAGGACAGTGCTGTTATGATGGCATCTGCCTGGTCTCGGAGCTGTGGGTCATTTTACCGTGCGAACATGGACAGTCACATGGTCAATCTGGCTAAATATCTGGGATTTGATTACAACCTGACCCAGACAATGGGCTAAGTTGGATAACATTCCTAGGCCTCTGCGCAAGAGGGGAGATAGCATATCTATGCAAAGACATGAGATCTAAGGTTTGGCCTGTTTTTGTGTGAGTTTGGCAGTAGATTCTAATGACTATAGTCACCAAGATGAATGAAAGTTAGGTGGCCAGATCTAGTATCATGACATGTTTCTCAAACTGTCTTACTTGTAAGTCATTTTCCTCTTATTGACAAGCCTTGTTCCATTTGATGTATTACTTGTCATTGTCATTGTCATGTTGCTGTTATACTTGCCACTCGTAGAAACCAGCTTTTTAAGTTTAACAGTGCAAAGTTACCTTTAAAAAAAGGGAAACCAACTTTTTAAGGTTAACAATGCAAAGTTCCCTTTAAAAAAAGGGAAGCCAGCTTTTTAAGGTTAACAATGCAAAGTTACCTTTAAAAAAAGGGAAGCCAGCTTTTTAAGGTTAACAGTGCAAAGTTACCTTTAAAAAAAGGGAAGCCAGTTTTTTAAGGTTAACAATGCAAAGTTACCTTTAAAAAATGGGAAGCCAGCTTTTTAAGGTTAACAGTGCAAAGTTACCTTTAAAAAAAGGGAAGCCAGCTTTTTAAGGTTAACAATGCAAAGTTACCTTTAAAAAAAAGGAAAGCCACTTATTTTAACAATAGAAAGTTACCTTTAAAAAACAAGGAAACCACTTATTTGAACAATGGAAAGTTACCTTTAAAAAAAAAAAAGTTGTTTTCATGGTCACAAGTTAAATATAGTTTAGTGGGGCAGTACATATGTTCTAAAATACAAGTACAGTTTATTCTCACGATCATCAGTTAAATATAATTTGGTGAAGAAATACAAATGTTCTAAGGTACAACTACAGTTTATTCTCACGATCGTCAATTAAATATAGTTTGTTGAGGCAATACAAATATTTTGAAGTACAGGTATACTTTATTCTCACGATCGCCAGTTAAATATAGTTTGTTGAGGCAGTACAAATATTCTGAAGTACAGGTACAGTTTATTCTCACGATCGCCAGTTAAATATAGTTTGTTGAGGCAATAAAAATATTCAGAAGTACAGGTACAGTTTATTCTCACGATCGCCAGTTAAATATAGTTTGTTGAGGCAATACAAATATTCTGAAGTACAGGTACAGTTTATTCTCACGATCTCCAGTTAAATATAGTTTGTTGAGGCAATACAAATATTCTGAAGTAGAGGTACAGTTTATTCTCACGATCGTCGGTTAAATGTTTTGTTGAGAGGCAGTGCAAATGTTCTGAACAGTATTCAGAGGAATCGCCTTTTCCTTTTTTTATTCTTTCATTTTTATTTTTTTTTTACCAGAGTTGTAAAAAGCATCCCTGCTTTTTCTCAAACAAGAAAAAGAAGACCTGCGAAAGTTACTCTAAAGCAACAAATACTAATGTATTATGCATTGGAAAAAGGAAGGCACTGGCAGTGTTGGAATAGTGACGTTTTGTAGCAGTTTTATTATCCGCGCAGGGAAATTCATTTATATTTTACACACGAGCTTCTCTTAAATATAACTGAATACAAGCAATCACATTTGTGAACCCGTGTCCCAAGACTGTCTTCATTTGGTGTCTGGATACTGACTACGATCGTCACACAGGCTGAAACGGTCATAGATGTAATGATTTCGATCATTCTCTTAGTAAAGGGAGATTATAGTTCATATGAAGTGTGCAATGATGTAGATCAATCTCTTGCTTAAAGGGAGATTATAGTCGAATGGAACTGTACTATGATGTCAACTATTTACTTCAACGGAAATTATCGTAAAATGGAACTGTGCAAAGGTGTCGACTATTCACTTACTTAAAGGGAGATTATAATTAAATGGAATTGTGTACTAATGTTGACTATTTACTTACTTAAAGGGAGATTATCGTTAAATGGAATTGTGTACTAATGTTGACTATTTACTTACTTAAAGGGAAATTATCGTTAAATGGAACTGTGCAATGATGTCGCCTATTTACTTAGTTAAAGGGTGATTGTAGTTAAATGGAACTCTGCAAGGGTGTCGGCTATTCATTTACTTAAAGGGAGATTATCGTTAAATGAAACCATGTAATGATGTCGACTATTTAATAGTCAAAGGGGCATTTGCACTTACAAATGCGTTTTGGAATTGATTTTCACGATGCTGCCAAATATAGGTATATTGATAACATTATTCAATTTTATTTGCTCATGATAGTATATAGCAAGGCGTGCCCCAATTATTTTAAAATTTAAAAACACAGTATTGTTTGGTTTTCGCCCGGTCGCACTCTCTCGCATCTCACTTGGTACCGTAGAATTTTTTTACTGCGATATATATATGACTGTATATTCTCCATATTGAGACACTTATAACGTAATCCAAATAAATCAAGAAAAATTATTTTGATGGTTGTCAGTTTTATGAAGTAATTAAAAGAGAAGCATTTCAAGGAACATTTTGGAATAGATATTGAAAAGCGAACAAACTGCAATGTAGACTACAACGAACATGACCAAATGTTATTTCTGTTCAATCAAAAAGGTTGATGAAAATTTAAAATTCTCCGTCATACATATAAATGTCAACTTTTGAAAGAAGTTAGAAGTGACTTTTGTAGTTATTTAACTGTGCGACCTTTCAGTTGTCTTATAAGTAGATTTTGTAGTTATTTAACTGTGCGACCTTTCAGTTGTCTTATAAGTAGATTTTGTAGTTATTTAACTGTGTCAACCTTTCAGTTGTCTTATAAGTAGATTTTGTAGTTGCGTAACAATGTCGACCTTTCAGTTGAAGTAGTCATATGTAGTTTTTGGAGTTGTACAACGATGTCGACCTTTCAATCGACCTAGTCCGAAGTGACTTTTGGAGTTAAATGATGTCGAACTTTCATTTGTCTTAGAAGTAGCTTTTGGAGTTATGTAACGGTGTCGACCATTCATTTGACGTAGTCAGAAGTAGTTTTTGGAGTTATGTAATGATGTCGAACTTTCATTTGTCTTAGAAGTAGCTTTTGGAGTTATGTAACGGTGTCGACCATTCATTTGACGTAGTCAGAAGTAGTTTTTGTAGTTATGTAATGATGTCGAACTTTCATTTGTCTTAGAAGTAGCTTTTGGAGTTATGTAACGGTATCGACCATTCATTTGGCGTAGTCAGAAGTAGCTTTTGGAGTTATGTAACGGTATCGACCATTCATTTGGCGTAGTCAGAAGTAGCTTTTGAGTTGTATAACCATGTCAACTTTTCAATTGACGTAGGCTGAAGTAGTTTTTGGAATTGTGTAACGATGGCGACCTTTCAGTTGACGTAATCAAAAGTTGCGTTTGGAGTTATGTAATGATTGTGATCTTTCATTTGTCTTAGAAGTAGCTTTTGGTTTTGTGTAACTAATTCGACCATTCTGTTGACATAGTCAGAAGCAGTTTTTGGAACTTTTGTGTAAATTTGTCGACCTTTCAGCTGTCTTGGTCAGACGTCTTTTGGAGAGTGTGTAACATTCAGGTAAGGACATCCAGCTAACTGTTTTGAAGCTGTGTAACGTTTTCAACCCTTCAGCTCTTTCACTGGGGATTGGCAGCAGTACAGAACCAAGGCAACACAAATGCAACTCATAGATCAGACCTAAAATGTGTATATTTCTTAAAAATCGGGTAGATTCAATTTAACCTTGTAAAAATACTATAGTGTGGTGTCCTGCACTACACCAAAATCGTTACAATAGGGGCTTATTAGTACTTACGTCAGAATCACTACAAAGTGATTAAACTGTACTTCCATCATAATTTTCTCTACGAATTGGATAGTCTGTATTATTATCAGAATCATTACCATGAGATTAATCTGTATAATCATCACATTATCTACAAAGGGGATAACCTGTTCTACCATCAGATTCATTACAAAGAGGCTAACCTGTAAAGTCATCAAAATCACCAGAAATTCACCCTGTATTACATCAGAATCCCTACAAAGAGGCTAACCTGTATTTCATCAGAATCACTACAGAGAACCTAACCTGTACTAACATCAGTGTCACAATAAAGAGGTTAGCCTGTACTACCGCCAAGCCAGTCATACCCAAAGCATCCCACTCCTCACAATCCAATTTTGTCGTATTTCCAATTTCCATGTTTTCATTTCACTATTTGCATTTTTGTCTGTCAGCTTCCACTACGGTTTTCGATTGCAGTCGGATTGGAATTTCAATGTGTAATTCACAAGCAATAACCGGTAGATACATTATTTGTTCCTTGCGCTCGGCAAGTCTCCAGAAATGATATTCCAAGTTTTGATTTGCTTGGACCCTGATAACTTTGTATTGATTTTTTGTGTGCTGTTTGTTCACATAGTTCTTCTGTTATCAGAAATAATAGACAGGCTTACGTACATCAGCGGGGCGCACGCTGTCTATGCTAGTTTCCCTCTCAGGCTCTTGATCAAGTGCTCTGCATTAAGCCATTGTCAAGAAAACAACTTGAAAAGGTCCAACGGCATCCATTTTAAATTAGCTTTGTTTTCCTTCACTGTTGTCATCACCCTTTGTGGTGAGGTCAGAGACCTTTGTTTTGATGTGTGTGTGTGTGTGTGTGTGTGTGTGTGTGTGTGTGTGTGTGTGTGTGTGTGTGTGTGTGTGTGTGTGTGTGTGTGTATGGTTGTGTGCATATTGGGCGTAAAAATTAAAATGTTTTCCAAGAATTTTATATTTGCTAGGAAAGTCACTTAAGATCCTTTTAGTATGTTAGCTTCACACACACACACACACACACACACACACACACACACACACACACACACACACACACACACACACACACACACACACACACACACACACACAATATACATACAATGTATATATATATATAAGAGACATTAGTTATAAGATAGAACGAGATGAATGATGGACGGACGGACAATTTCAGTTACTAGATTCTTTTTGAAATAAAATATACATTGCACTTTGTATGGCGTTCACACTGATGAGGGATTCTTGATTTATGTTCAAATATTGTGTTTCCTTTGTTAGAGCGTTAATGTATGATCTTAAATACTCAATAAAGTAATGCTATTTCGTGAATAAAGATTATTTTTTAAGTAGAATGTTAGCATGATATATGAATCTATAGCAGATTGCAATTAACATCTTTTAAAAAAAATAAAATAAATCTTATTATCAGGATGATTTAGTACTGCAGCAAATGGAACGAACTCGTTACGTGCATCAGTTACAGCAGAAGTCATCAATCAGTATAAACTCATCTCTCTCTTAGTTCAGATTTTCATTCAAGTCATGGAAACAGCGCTCAAAATGGAAATTTTACTCTTAAAAGAATGGATGATGTATTGCACGAATACTGAATATTTATAACAAATATAATTAACCACTGCTGTTATTGAAACTTTTTTTTTTTACAAAAATTGTTTTATTGTTCTTATTATCTGTGAGGAAAGGGCTAAGCGTAATTTGTATGGCTACAAATAGAGCATTGTGTATGCCTACGTTGTCACGGTAGGTCTGTAATGCTTTGGATGCATATTTTATTAGACGCCTGTGTAAACTGGGTACATGGCGTGTACGCCGGCATGATGTTGTTATAGAGATTTGCAGCGGTTGTTACTTTTTTAATGGGTGAAGCGGAAAGGGAGAGTTGTGAGTTTCTTAAGATCGAACCCTTGTGGATTTCATAGCATTGATAGAGCTGTTGTTGGTTTCTTTGTGGGGTTTCTTAGCATGCGGTTGTTGTGACTTATCGGTGGGAAATGGGGAGAGAATGAGTTTTTGTGAATTTCATAATATGGCGGGGTGGGGGTGGGGGGTGAATTTCATAGCATTGCAGGAGATATTGTGGATTTCATAGCTTTGCAGTAGACATTGTAGACTGGATGGTATATTTCAGTAGACTTTGTGGATTTCATAACTTTGCAGTATACGTTGCAATAGATTTCTTAACATAGCAGTAGACGTTGTGGATTTCATAGCATTTCAATGGATTTTGTGAATTTCATAGTATTTGACAAGATACGTTATTGATTTAATAGCATTTTATAGCAGACATTGTGGATTTCGTGGCTATAGTGTAGAGTTCGTGGATTTAATAGCATTTTATAGCAGACATTGTGGATTTCGTGGCTATAGTGTAGAGTTCGTGGATTTAATAGCATTTTATAGCAGACATTGTGGATTTCGTGGCTATAGTGTAGAGTTCGTGGATTTAATAGCATGTTACAGCAAACATTGTGGATTTAATAACATTTTACAGCAAATATTGTGGATTTAATAACATTTTACAGCAGACATTGTGGATTTAATAACATATTACTGTAGATAGTGGATTTAATGACATGTTACTGTAGACATTGTAGATTTAATAACATGTTACAGCAGAACATTGTAGATTTAATAACATGTTACTGTAGACATTGTAGATTTAATAACATGTTACTGTAGGCATTGTAGATTTAATAACATGTTACTGTAGACATTGTAGATTTAATAACATGTTACTGTAGACATTGTAGATTTAATAACATGTTACAGTAGACATTGTAGATTTAATAACATGTTACTGTAGACATTGTAGATTTAATAACATGTTACAGTAGACATTGTAGATTTAATAACATATTACTGTAGACATTGTAGATTTAATAACATGTTACTGTAGACATTGTAGATTTAATAACATGTTACTGTAGACATTGTAGATTTAATAACATGTTACAGTAGACATTGTAGATTTAATAACATATTACTGTAGACATTGTAGATTTAATAACATGTTACTGTAGGCGTTGTAGATTTAAATGTATGTTAATAGTATGTTACAGCAGTCATTGCGGATTTAATAGCATTTTACAGTAGACGCTGTGCATTTCATAACATTGCAGTAGACATTTGGTAGATTTCATATCGGGGTTAGGGTGGCATTGGTTTAGGAGTCTCTTTTAACCCGACTATTGTTGATTTCTTAACCTGGAGCCGTCGTTGCTTTCTTAACTTTTGGTCGTTGTTTTTCTTGACATTTGCTCATTGCTGAGTCTTCAGCATGGAGCCTTAGTATAGGACCTTGCGTGTGTTTTTAAGGACCTTTATAAGTTTCCTTTCATGGATCATTGCATTTTTTATAATTTAGGGGGACATTTGGATTTCATAACATAATCCTTCGTGGTTTCGTCATATGGAGGAGGGAGTGTATGTTGTAAGCTTTTTGAAAAATATTCGGGCATGTAGAATTTCTTTACATGGGTCCCCGTGGATCTCTTAACATAGGGCCGTTATAGATTTTTTTACCAGAGGTTTTTACGATGTGCACAAATTGGGGTCCATCGGTGGTTTCTTAACGTAAGATGTTATGAGATGCATAATTTTAGGTCTATTGAGGGGTTTTTTAAACGTAGGATGCTATGAGGTGCATAGTTTGGGGTAGGTTGAGGGTTTCTTAACGTAAGATGTTATGAGGTGAATAATTTGGGGTATATTGACGGTTTCTTAACGTAAGATGTTATGAGGTGTATAATTTGGGGTATATTGACGGTTTCTTAGCGTAAGATGTTATGAGGTACATAATTTGGGGTAGGTTGATGGTTTCTTAACGGAAGCTGTTATGAGGTGCATAATTTTGTTCCATTGAGGGTTTCTTAACATAGGATATTTTTGTTTTCTTGAGATGTATATTTCTTAACATAGGATATTTTTGTTTTCTTGAGATGTATATTAACATATAATATAATATTGTAGGTATTGTTCAGAATGGTTCTTCTTAACAATGTACCTTTATTGGTGTTTCTTTGAAAAAAGGTTGTTTGTGGCTTTCTTGACATTGTACTATTATTGATGTTACTCGGAATGGTTCTTAATGGGTTTCTTAATAGTGTTCTGTTATTGTTTGATTATTAGGAGGAGAAGAAGAAGGGACGTGGAGACAAATGCGATTGTACCACACAACGCACACGCAGCGCCCCCACAGTTTATTTTTAACGTTTTATTTTTTAATCTTTGGATTTTCTTAACATAAAATCCATTCGGATTTCTTAATGGGATATATGAGTTACTGTGCTTTTCTTTATGTGATTCCATTATCGTGGTGGATTTAATCGCTACGAAGCTTGGTTAACTGATAGGGTTGGGGAGCTACAATTTATCATTGACAAAATCGTGAGTTAGAGGGAGTGATACCAATGATAACTAATCGGAGTGTAGTTATATTAATTTAATAATTAATTTTAATTAACTAATGAGGCATTAGCCCACACATAAGACCATTGATGGACTGTTATGGCTTTATAGACATGAAAGCATTGTTAATTTCGTAACTAAAGAGGGTGTAGGAAAAGCGGCTGATATTTATTCTTCGTACCACCTGCATTTAACTTATACCATGGAGAACCTTTTGTAATGGAAACCTCTTGCAATTTGTTGATCTTGTGAATTCAGTTATCAGGGAACCATTGTGGATTTCCTAATAACCGTTGTTTTATTTTTTTTAAGCCTTTTATAGATGAGATCAATGTGGATTTTCTAACCTGAGGTGCCGTGGGCTTCCTAATACGCGACCGGCCGTTGAAGCTGCCTAGATGTGCCTGGGTTAGCATTGAATTTCTGAATGAGGCCGGCCATTGTGGTTGTCTAAATACACATGGATTAGCAATGGGTTTTTTATTCTGTATGGGGCCTGCCGTTGTGGTTGTCTAAATATTCATGGATTACCAGTGGCTTTCATTATATGTGGTTGGTTGCTGTAGTTGTCTTAAGAATGCTCGAGTTAGCAGTGAGTTCCTTAACGTGGAACCTTTAAACAACAACAGCAACAACAACAATAATAATAAAACCTTGGATCTTTCATAATCTTGGTAAGATTCCGAGAGCTTGGTTCACAACCAACAGTCAAAACAGAAGTTGTGGAAAAGGCTAACAACAACAACAAGAATTTATTTGCGCTAATTCCTCAAAGAGTTCTAAGTACTTAAACCCAGGCCGCAAAGTTCATCATTAATGAGTTGGTTGGGTGAAGGTGGATCTAGAAAAATCTTTTTAAAAATCCTGCTAGGGTCGAACCCAAGGTCTCCTGCATGCGACTAGCGTCTTTACCCCATAGCTACTGACTTCTCAAATTTCTGAGCTTTGTGTGAGGGCGTCTTATTGTGTGGACGATGGCGACTTAACGTAGGACCCACGTGGAATTTCTATCGTTGATCCGTTGTACATGTTTTCCCTGCGGGTTTTATGCGTAGGCTTATCATTGTGTGGACGTTGGCAACTTCTTTATATTTTGTCGTTGAGGATTTCCTGTCGTGGAGCTGTTGTAGATAGCATTGTTCAATTCTTCACTTGTAGTCATAGTGAAATTCTTAACAGGTTGTCGTTAGAGCCCTCTGTAAAAAGAGATACCGTTTGCATTACTTAGTATGAGCTTTTCTTTCTTTTTTTTTTCATTTGTTACTTTAAACATTTATCATTGCAGATATCTTAATTAACTTTAATTTTAAAAATATGTAAATTCCATTGACTGTTAATGACACTTCTTCCCTTTCAAGCTCGGACATTTAATTATTTTTATTAAGATTGAAGGAGAGAGGTGAAAAACATTTAATTATTTTTATTAAGATTGAAGGAGAGAGGTGAAAAACATTTAATTATTTTTATTAAGATTGAAGGAGAGAGGTGAAAAACATTTAATTATTTTTATTAAGATTGAAGGAGAGAGGTGGAAAACATTTAATTATTTTTATTAAGATTGAAGGAGAGAGGTGAAAAACATTTAATTATTTTTATTAAGATTGAAGGAGAGAGGTGAAAAACATTTAATTATTTTTATTAAGATTGAAGGAGAGAGGTGAAAAACATTTAATTATTTTTATTAAGATTGAAGGAGAGAGGTGAAAAACCTAGGGAGATATTATAGCTCGAAGATTTCGATATTAATTTCGTCCGACGGCATCGTGTTAGACGTAAAATGTTTTTCATACAGGATTTCTGGCAGAATTCCTTTTATTAGCACAGCTGTTGTGTCCTAAAGCGCCTTAAAGGTAAATGCAGTGTCGAAACGCGATGGGAACAGCATGTTCTTTTTTTAAAATTTGTAAGAAGTCCATCAGTTATATTTCACATTATTATGTATAATTGGAATTATAGTTAGAGTTACAGCTGAGTTACAGGCAGGGATGGACATTGATAGGATAATATCAAGGTTTCAGATAAATTAAGGTAGGTTATATGCAGGGCTATAAGTAGAAATAAGACATTGTTATAGGTGGTGTTACGGTAGGTAAAAGACGTGACTATAGGTAGTGTGACGTCTGGTGGGGTGGGTGGTCACAACAAATGGTAGTTAGTGTAAATTCACCCATCCTCTCCCTGCATTTAATTAAAAAATTACAGGTAGAGTCCATATTCCAGGATTGGATCGCAGATTTAACTGCAGATGATGTAATGGTTATAAGATAGATAATTGTCTAACAACTCTCTCACCCAGCCACCGAACAATCCTGGTATTTAGATGATAGATGTAGATAAAATAGACTTCTCTGTTGTTTTTTAGTGGCAACTATTTATTAACGAATGAACATTAACTAAAAGTGTGATAATGATTGGTAATATAATTTAAAATACTAGAATGTCACTTTCAGTTAATCATCGAGATGACCTGGCATGAAACTGGGAAAAAGTTGTGATGCAGTCTTTGGTTTCAGTGACACTGGCAAGGGTAGCAACTTTTATTTAAGTTGAAGTAGAGGTCATACCTCCTATTCAGCTGTCATCGACGGGGCTAGATGTTTAGCAGCAATCACGATGGCCACAGCCCAGGGATCACTTCCTTGATATATATACTGGAATGCGTAGAGTCATGACAGTGGTCGCATTCTGCCATTTGAGAAAAAGGGGTCATTTTTACTACGAGTTCACTCTGGCCACAAATGACTACAGGTCTCTGTCTCTCTCAGACACAACAATATACATGATAACTATCGGTTAATATTCAAGGTTATTCAGCAGGGGTGATGTGAAATAATGTGATAAGACAGTATTGGCATAACATGACATAACTCGCAATCATTATACTAGTTAATTAATTTTACAATACGTAAACAAATGTACGTCATTTAAACACAATCACAATGTTATTAATATTATTACGAGAATATGAATGTAAACGATAATCACTGTTTGTTAGTTTACACTTATCACTAGTGCAATTGGTTGATTATATTGATCACACAATGAGACAAATAATAACATTAATCTAGGAATTACTGGAACTGAAAAGTATCATGTACCTTAAATTACTAATAATGAAATAATAATGTTTAAAATATAACTTATAATTCCTGAATTACATAGTGAAATAGATTTACTAACCTTGCTAAGGCAGATTTAATCAATCCTTTTATGATCTCTTTTATCTTGGAATAATTACTATTAACCAAGGGAGACAATCTGTAGGAACGGTAAAGTGTCTTGGTGTACACATGACTTTTTAAAGGGTGCCGGGGAAAGCTGGAAAGGATTATATTCTTAAAATTGTAGTTTTCCGCCCATTGACAATGTATGGGAATAAGAAAAAAGTTATGTCCCTTCTAATCCAAAAATTACTTACTGAACTTTTGCACCTGCAGTACCACTTTCACAGTGTCGCCTAGTTGGGATTGATAGGTCGTGCGTCATGCATGCTTTGATAGGCTTACTGAGAATCAAACGTGAGTTTATTTTCAGATTCCATGGATATTCTTAGTAAAGGTACTTGAAGTCTGGTGATAGATATTTAATTATAGGCAGTTTCATTTTCTTTCTATAATTTATTGTACAGAAAGTGGTTGCTAGAATGTGACAATTAGGGTGGTAGATATGGATAAAATAAAATTAAGGCAGGTTTAAAGTGGGGTCAAGCTAATTAAGATAGATAAGATTATATGTGAAGTTGTACTAGGTTAAAGTAGGGTTACAGGTAGGGTTAATACTGAGATAAAAATTTCATCTGTCCTGCAACATTGTATTTCACTTTTTCCACTTTGATGGTGGGATAATGTGTATTTGCATTTTATTGTGTGTGCTTAAAACTGTTGTATTAAACTGCCACAAGTACGGTTTGACAAATAACTGCTTCTCCTGATTCACTTCAGTTTAGAACGTCTATCTGCGCTGTCTATAAATAAATCTTTTCTTTGTCTTAAAGCATTTACAATTCTGTAGTCATATGATGGATGAAATATCTTTTCTCCATCTGCATGTTTTGCTGATAGGTACCATCACCCGTAGTTGTTATAATGCCAACCCATGAAACTGGCACTCTCATTCTCTGTGTTCTCTCTTGGTCCCTGTTTCCTGGAATGCCCCTAAAGACGTCAAAGTTTAGAAACAGGCACCTTATCCTATCCACAGGAATGAGGGCTCTGACGCCACATTGGGTCGTATTGCCTGATACGTTCCAATCCCATTGATAAATGAGTAGTTTTGCGTCATAGTAAGCGATTTAATCGGTGGGCCGTTTCGCGTAATATACTTTAAGCTAATGGGACTGTGGGCCATATATCTAAAGCGCCTCTGATCTTTGGGCTGTATGACGTCTTAAACTTAAGCTTATGGAACTGTGGGCCGAATGGCTATATGTCTATAATAAGCCTTTAATATGTGGACTATATTTCGTCTGTCACAATAATAAATAACGTTAATGATATTTGGACCACATTTTATTAATCACAGAAACCTTAGATCTATTGGCCATATTATGTTAATCATAAATAACTTAGATCTATTGGCCATATTATATTAATCACAGAAACCTTAGATCTATTGGCCATATTATATTAATCACAAAACTTAGATCTATTGGCCATATTATGTTAATCATAAATAACTTAGTTCTATTGGCCATATTACATTAATCACAACATACCTTAGATCTATTGACCACATTTTATTAATCACAGAAACCTTAGATCTATTGGCCATATTATATTAATCACAGAAACCTTAGATCTATTGGCCATATTATGTTAATCACAAAACTTAGATCTATTGGCCATATTATGTTAATCATAAATAACTTAGTTCTATTGGCCATATTACATTAATCACAACATACCTCAGATCTACTGGCCATATTTCATTAATCACAAAATACTTCAGATCTATTGGCTTTATTTTATTAATCACAAAATGTCTCAGATCTGTTGGCCGTATTTCGTTAATCACAAAATACCTTAGAACTATTAGCTATTTGACAGCATATACAGCAAGTCTTTTTCTGTGAGCCACCATTTTAGCATGCACAGCTAGCTGTATTAACTCACGTACAGTAGATCTTTCGTATTTGGACATAAACGTTAGAGCACAGTAAGCCCGTGTAAGTGTATAACCAGATTACATCTAAGTCAGTTAATACGTTCGACTTATACTGTATTAGACTCGGCCATTTAATTTTTGACCTGTAATATAAATCTTACGCAGTGAAGCTATTGATCTTTGAGCTATATTGTATCTGTCGTAATAAACCCTTTGATCTATTGACTGTGTTAAGTCTCTTGATCCGTGGGTGAAGTTAAGTCAACTTAAAATGTCTGTTGGTATGTGGGTGGTATTAAGTGTAACCCAGTATGCTAAAATGCTGTCAGTGTTGTCAGACCCTGTAAGTCTGTTGATTTCTTTGGGGGTGTTTTAATCACAGCTTAGTAATCGTGTTGAACACTAAGAAGTGCTAATTCATACTCGATAAATTTTTGGCAGTGTCAAGCCGCACTCCTCAAGCACTCATGCACGTACACATTCCCACTCTTTCTTGCACATACACACGCACGCACGCACGCACACACGCACAGCATCGTATATTGGTCTGTGTATATGTTGGTCTCGTTGAAGATAAATCTTTGATCTGTGTTTAGTATTACTTCAAGCACCTTCTCTATTACTATACATATTTAGCTTACTGTTTTGTATTACTTCAAGCACCTTCTCTATTACTATACACATTTAGCTTACTGTTTTGTATTACTTCAAGCACCTTCTCTATTACTATACACATTTAGCTTATTGATCTGTGCACCAGAGCCTATCAACATAAAGGTGCCCGTTAAATATTTACTTTACTACAACAGTGGACTAGGCCAGTGGTCAAGATTTCGCATTATCAAAAATACGACGATGGGCACTTAAACAGTATGTGAGTAAACTGAAACAAAAAAAATACATTTTGAAATCTGATCATTTGACGACATCCGGATCGGTATGGATTTTATTTAAAAGATGTTCATTTGTAGTCACGCTATCATGTTTACTAGACATTTGCTATAAATATATATTATTATTGGGGACCTCAATGGATGAAAGGCTGGGTGGGTGGGTAAAGAAAAGGACATCGTTCATACAAAGTTTTTTTTTTTTAATGTGTTATCGGCTTCCATGTGTTACTAGATGTTTGAGATGACGTCAGTAAACTATATAAAGATGGCGCGATGTTTTTTGTTCATTCAAAAAAAGAAAATAAATGTATAAATATTTTAATCTGAATAATTATTATTTAATAAATGATCGGCGACTGTTGTTTAAAAATGATGAAAACAGTATTTTCAATTATATAAATAGTATTGCTCTCATTTGTGTAAGACATGGATACATTA
The DNA here is from genome assembly GCA_028829895.1 of Sinotaia quadrata. Classification (NCBI taxonomy): domain Eukaryota; kingdom Metazoa; phylum Mollusca; class Gastropoda; order Architaenioglossa; family Viviparidae; genus Sinotaia; species Sinotaia quadrata. Next base: position 51,570,663 of record CM054184.1, on the reverse strand, counting down.
ATTTACATGGAAACGAGAATATAGCCACTGTCAGGGGTGGGTGGGGGGAATGTTAATTTAGGTATTAAGTGAACTACTGTTTTCTGAATATATGTATGAATATTCTCTTGTTTTTTTTTTTTCATTTATAATCAGTTAAATTAGCAGTGTCATAATCTCTTACATGGGTCCTATTATCTACAAACTTAATATGATGTGGGTCTTATTATCTACAGATGTGATATGTTGACATGGAGTCTGTTATCTATAGACGTGATATGCTCATAATATGGTCACAAGAGTTTCATTATCTACAAACATAATATGGTCACAAGAGCTTTATTATCTATGACGTGATATGGTCACGTGAGTCCTAGTCTCTAATGGAAAAATAAGTCAGCAGAGTCGTAATATCCGCTGTCTGTCATGAATGTCGTAATTTCTACAGATCCGAGTACGTCACCTGGATCATATCCGCTACAGTACGAATAAGTTAAATGGCGGTAGTCTCTACAGTCAATAAATAGTTATCAGGCAGCACAGATTAATTGTATGTGGTCTGTTCTCATCTCATAAAATAGCTATCTGGATCTTAATCTTTACCAGTACGTCAGTCAAGTGTCTGTATATACAAACAAGAAATAGTTGTCTGGATCATTATCTTTATCAGTACGTCAGTCAAGTGTCTGTACATACAAACAAGAAATAGTTGTCTGGATCATTATCTTTACCAGTACGTCAGTCAAGTGTCTGTACATACAAACAAGAAATAGTTGTCTGGATCTTAATCTTTACCAGTACGTCAGTCAAGTGTCTGTATATACAAACAAGAAATAGTTGTCTGGATCATTATCTTTATCAGTACGTCAGTCAAAGAACCTGTCTACAAAAGCAAGAAATAGATATCTGGATCCTAATATTTACAAGTCCGTCAGTAACGGGCCTGTCTTATGAAATAATTATCGAGGAATTAATTTCTACACACAAACTGTAATCTGGGTACTTTTTATTTCTAGAAATAGACGTCATCTCAATCCTAAACTCTATAGGCACAAATCAATAAGGATGTAGATATTAATCACACTTAAACACTTATATATATATATATGAGTTCTTTTTTTGTATTGTTTTCTGGTTAAATCAAATGTGTGCATGCGTGTGCGCGCGCGTATTCTAACCCTTTAAATAATTACATATTTGATTGTAAACGTATCTGGGCTTTGGAGGTTTTGATGGTGTGAACAGGTTCAGTCTTCAAACTAATGATAAGTCACAACGACAAAAATTATCAGCACATTTGATCACAGGAAATACTTAAAGGCAGGGTCACACTTGAAAAGTGTAATCATTTTAATCTTTTCATATTCTCTTTACAATAAAATAGTTTGCCGATGCATACGTAAGGTTTACAAAATAATTTGTATTATGAATTTACATACCTAAAGTTGCAATTCCTTTCCTTGACTTGGGATTAGTAGCATGAATTTCCTTAAGAGAAACGTTTTCTTGTTTAGAAATGCGATATATTGAGGAGTTTTTCTTTTCACGTTTGTATGTGTATGTGGCCATTTCAACTTTAAAAGTGCAAGAAATCTCTCACTTGGTCGTAGCTTGTTCGATATGCATTTTCCTCCATTTCTGGTAGAAATGTTTTAATGTTTTAATTGTATTTTTCTATTGCCACTGGAGATGTTTTGTAATTTGTCCGCTAGTTCTGAAACCAGGAGAGAGAGAGAGAGAGAGAGAGAGAGAGAGAGAGAGAGAGAGAGAGAGAGAGAGAGAGAGAGAGAGAGCTCGTAGCATGGAGCGAAAGAAAGAATAAATAAAATAGTCTCGGTGGAGATGATATTTGTACGCTCATCCGTTTAAGTTGTCGTGGCGTCACTGAATTGCATTGAGCCATCGCAAACGTCAGAGAGACGAAGGCAAGGACTTGTATTGAGAATTATGGAACTGACAGCAGGCATTATACCTTATTCCCGTTATACACCACCGATTTCACCTGACTTGATTAGAATGTAATGTTGTTTTTTTTATCTTATGTAATGTAATATTGTATTACATTTCTTATCTTGGTTTTTATTACTCTCCTTTTGTGTGGTGTAATATTTTATATATATATTATGTATTATGTTATGTTGTTTTTCTAGATAGTAATGTTATGGTCTGTTTTGTGTAGAACATAAAATGTTTGGTGTGTTCTTTTCCCTAATAGATGATTCTGTTCCATTTCCTGTGGCATATTATTGCATTATGTTCCGTTATAATAAGTATATTTTGTTATTGTGCAGCGTTAAAATTACAGTGTTTGGTTATTTGGTTTTAACTCTCTGTTGTTATTTGACGCAATAGTGAATCCTGTTTTATGTTGATCTTATCACGTAATATTGCACTGAGCTAGCATCATTACATTCTCTTATTCGTAAAATATATTGGTGTGTTCTGTTATAGCTTGTTTAATACTGTATTGTATTTTGTGTTGTGTGACGTAACATTGCATTGTGCTAGTAATATTATATTTTGTTCTTGTGTAGTATAAGATATTGGTGTACGCTGTTCTCTTATAGTTTGCCATAACGTTGTATTATATTTTATTGTCGTGTGACGTGATGTTGTATTTATGTTCTTTTGTATGGCGTAATATTGTATTATGATCTATTGTAGTCTGATATAATAATGTATCTCTTGTCATATAGCATAATATTGGAACATGCAAATAATATATTGAGTTATTGCGTGGCGTAAAAATATTGTTGTGCTATGCCGTAATATTATTTCTAGTTCTCGTGTCACATGACGTAATAATGTTTCATGCTAATAACAATATATTCTGTTATTGAGTGACGTCTTGTGTTGTGGTTCTGTTCTCTTGTATAGTTTGCCGTAATATTATTTCCAGTTCTCCTGTCACATGACGTAATAATGTTTCATGCTAACAACATTATATTCTGTTATTGAGTGACGTCTGGTCGTGTGGTTCTGTTCTCTTATATAGATTGCATTAATATTGAATTCCATTCTGCTTTCCTGCAACGCATTCTTGTATTCTCTCCATCTGCTGAATGTGTAAAGTGGCCATTATGAACCTAATGCGTCTTTCCGACCCACTGGTTGCTATTGCAAATCAACTCTCTTACGACTGAAAAGAGATACTTTGTTCATCAATATATTTTTTTTAAAATCTACTCAGCAACACGGATCTTTCTATTAGGTACACAATTGAATTAGTGAAGTTCATAAGATATAACATTATATATATATATATATATATATATATATATATATGAACTGTCCAACGGTTGCAATCTAATTGCTTTTGTATAACACAGCAACTGCCACATGGATCTTTTAAAGTGTGAGATTCGATCACATCTCGTATACATAAATGTTGTACAGCATTAGTGTGCAACAGATTTTGTTAAGTTCAAAGGCCATATATAAAATTGAGTTAATAAATGTTTTTCAAATAAAATTAAATGTAGTTCCATGATTTGAAATGTATCCTTCTATTAGTGAGGCAGTGAACGTGTATTCCTCTACTTGCAGAATGCTCACCTCCTTCTCCCCCTCCTCCATCTTCATCCTCCTCCATCTTGTTTTTCTTCGTCCTCCTCCATCTTGTTTTTCTTCATCCTCCTCCATCTTGTTTTTTTTCATCCTCCTCCATCTTGTTTTTTCTCCATTATTCTCCATCTTCTTCTTATCCTCTATCTTAATCGTCATCATCATCCATCTTCTTTTTCATCCTCCATCTTCTTTTTCATCCTCCATCTTCTTCTTCATTCTCCTCCTCCTTTTCCCTCCTCCTCCTTCATCATCCATCTTCTTCGTCTTCCTACATATTCTTCATCAACATCCTCCATCTTCTTTTTCTTCTTCTTTTTCTTCTTCTTTATCTTTTATCTTCATCCTCCATCTTCTTCTTCGCCTTCCTCTTTCTTCTCTTTCGTTTTCTCTTTTTATTCTCCTTCTCTTAATTCCATTATTTGAAAAATTTACGAATATTTGTTAGTCACAATATCTTTACATTAATGCATATCTATTTGTTTTTCTTCTTTTTTCTCCCCCTTCCTTTTTTCTTATCCTCCTTCCTACTTCTCCCCCTTTTCTTGTTCTCTTCTCTCACTCTTTTTTTCTTTCTCTCTGATGAATCGTCTTTTTCTTCTTTTTAACCACTTCCCCTTCTTCCTCTCTTCTTCCTCTCATTCTCTTCTTGCGTCTCTTCCTTTTCCTTTTTCTCCCGAACCTTTCTCTTTCTCCTCATTTTTTTCTTCTTCTTTTGTTTCTGCTCCTTGCACTCCTTTTCCTCTTCTCCTCCACAGCCTTATCTTCTTCTTCACCCTTCTTCTCTTTCTTTTCTTCCTCTTACTCAAGTCCTTGTTACTTTTATTTTCTTCTGCGTATACTGCTTCTTCTTCTTTATGCTTTTCTTCCTCCTTGTTTTCTTGTCTTTCACTTTCCTACTTCTTCTTTTGTCTTCACCTTCTTCACCTCGTGGATTTTTTTCTTTTCTTCCTCCATCTACTCTTCTTCCCCTCGTCTTCAGTTTTTTTTTTTCTTGATTCTGATTTCTCCAAAATATCTTTTTCCTCTTTATCTTTCCCCTCGTTCCTCCTCTTTCTTCTCTTCTTTCTTTTCCTTTCTTATTTTTCACATTCTTCTTTTTATCGTCCTTGTCCTCCGTCTCCTTGTCCACCCCTCCAATCCACCCCTTTCTCCTCTTTTTCTCTTTCACTTCCTCGCCCCCCCCCCCAACCCGTCCCCCATTGTCGTGCTTGTCTCAAGGCTTTGGAATACATTTCTGTCACGAGTACTCACAAATGGCTGTTTACCATTTTAGTCTTAGAATAACGCACGGGGTGGGTGATGGTTAGAAGAGGCGGCGGTCAGATTAAATACCGTTTCTCAGACAGTTTGCTTACAGAAAACGCTGCGTGTGAAACCAGTGATGGCTTTTAAAAAATGGTAATATGCTTTTGGAAGAAAAAAGAAAAGTAACATAATTGCTCGGCCGGCATAAACATAGTAGAGTGTTTACTTTATATTACGTTCGTGGAAACAGTATATTACAAAAGGGAGAGAATCGTTTAAATGATTGCTTTTTGAAAGATGGCAGTTTGCCGGGCTATTTATATTGCCTCATCGTTGCTCGGTGCAGTTTGCTATTTACATATGCATTTGTCATCATGAATTATGCAATCTTACACCAGTATATTATACGAAGGACATGTTTTGTCAATTAATTTGAACATACTCCATTCGAGCATGACATTTACTAAAAGCGCTGTCTCAATCATTTGCAGAGTAAATGTGTTAAAGGTAGCCAGCTGCGCATAGACCTAAACGCACTGCTGTTTCTTGCTTGCTTGTTTACATTTAGAATATCGATCTCCCGGAGTACGTATTCTTGAAGAACATTGATGTAATTTGTCATTCGAGTAGAGTGCACTAAAGGTAGATTTAGTCTCTTACAAAAAAGTTCCATTCGTCAATCGAGTAGAGCGCATTAAAGGTGGATTTAGTCTCTTACAAAAAAGTTCCATTCGTCAATCGAGTAGAGCGCATTAAAGGTGGATTTAGTCTCTTACAAAAAAGTTCCATTCCTCAGTCGAGTAGAGCGCATTAAAGGTAGGCGTAGTCTCTTTTAAAATGTTTTATTCCTCAGTCGAGTAGAGCGCATTAAAGGCAGATTGCTAACTTCCCTCCTCTAAGACTTTCTTGGTCTGATTGAATAATTAATATGGAGTTCAGTCTCTGCAGTCAGCATGAGTTGATTTCGCAGATGTTGTAATGCATCCAGTGGCGGTTGCAGAATTTCTTTATAGGAGGAGCTTGAGGACATTTATTATTAAGGCTACATTATAATTATTTTGTCTTATATTGTTTTGTATTGGTCTATGTGTTGCATTTATAATTGTTATCGGGATGTTTAATTGAAAATATTTGAATTTTAACTGCTCATATAAATTACACACGACCGTTTATCATGTGTACGAATCGAGAATGTCGTTCATTGTCTAGATCATTTGCCGACTGAACGTGCCCGAGAGAACAAACTGCTCGTACCGTTTCTCATATGATTATTTAAAATATCCGATTCGAGAATGACACTAAGTACTTTCTCGAACATTTCTGCAGAGTAAACGCATAATCATACATTTACTTCATTTACTTCGTTTGCGAGGGTCCATATGTAAAACATATGTCAGACATTGCGAGTAGGGTCCGTATGTAGCTAGCTAGCTGTTAAAAGATATATTGCTTTAAGAATGGCTAATAGGGTCCGTATTTAGCTAGCTAGCTGTCAAAAGATATATTGCTTTAAGAATGGATAGTAGGGTACGTATGTAGCTAGCTAGCTGTCAAAAGATATATTGCTTCAGACATTGCGAGTAGGGTACGTATGTAGCTAGCTAGCTGTCAAAAGATATATTGCTTCAGACATTGCGAGTAGGGTACGTATGTAGCTAGCTAGCTGTCAAAAGATATATTGCTTCAGACATTGCGAGTAGGGTACGTATGTAGCTAGCTAGCTGTCAAAAGATATATTGCTTCAGACATTGCGAGTAGGGTACGTATGTAGCTAGCTAGCTGTCAAAAGATATATTGCTTCAGACATTGCGAGTAGGGTCCGTATGTAGCTAGCTAGCTGTTAAAAGATATATTGCTTCAGACATTGCGAGTAGGGTCCGTATGTAGATAATTTGCTGTAATAAAAATATATTGTTTCCATCTTGGCGATTGACAGGACATGGTTGATCATCCTTGACATAACTGAGGTCTTCTCACTTTTATTTATATAAAAATTTCATTTGAAGCGTTTCTGAAGTCGAATAGCAGAGGACGATTAAGAAAATGAAATGTTGGATTTTCTTGACGGCAAATATCCTAATCATTATGCTGAGCTGGAGGTAACTGGATATGGTCAGAGTGTTGAGAGAGTTTTACGAACTGTTTTTTTTAAACTCCGAGCTATAATTAAGTTCAACTTTCATTTAATAATAGACTGTTATAGTAAGTAATTTTTGTAATGAATCGAACGCCTTTAACGAGTTTTTATAAATGAGCATAATAAATGATGCTTACGAGCCGTTTTGTGTAAGTCGATCGCTGAGTGAAATTATTACCTCTTGTTTTCTTCGTTTGTTTTTCTGTCTCGTTTTCTACATTTGTATAGTACTATACCACGATTAATCGATGTGCGCTAGACAGATGTTCATATTTGTGAATATATTTTTCTCCTCCTGCATCCCATTCCAGACCTTCCTCCCTATTCCCTTCTTTCTCTGTCTCCTTCCCCGCCCCCATTCTCTCTCTCTCTCTGCGTATTTGCTCATAATATTGTAGGTTAGGATAAAAGGAAGTATGTCCACATACCGGATATAACCAAAACCAAACATCAAATGTAATATTGACCTCTACATTCATTAACACGCCTTGGCATAATGAATAATACACAATGACCGGTACGTCACGCCATTTCGATTTATTTTTCATTTGTTCTTGTTTAGATCGGCGGCGACTTACAAAGGGAAGGGTAAATGGAGTGGGGGTGGGTGAAGGGTACGAGATTTCTATTGTCTGCGAAGACCTGTGACCACCCAACACCTAGGTGCTTCTCCTTCGGGTTTCTGCTTCCTGCAAGTGCCGTGGCGATATGACGCTTTTGGGCATAATGGAAGTATTGTGTCCTGCGCAATCCCTCTCGTGTCAAAAGCTGAAAATAAACAAGAGCGCAGAAAGGCGAAGCAGAGCGGGGTGGCAGCATCCTTTCCATCCCAGAGATGCTGCACGCCTTTGGCTTCTGTTTGCGTCTGCTTCCAGTGCAAACGTCCAGCAAATCCTGGACACTGTTGGCTCAGCCGTTCAGGTACACAAGTAAGTGAGAAAAACAAATGGCGCCCAGTGTCGGTCGAGTTTTGAGTGTACTGCCCACACAAGTCCCCTTTCTCTTTATAGGTTCTTTTCCTTTCTTTCCCTTTCTCCTCCTACTGTTAGGGAAATATTTCGGGTCCTGGCAGCAAACAATGCTCCCTATTGACTTTTGAAAACAGCAATTCCATCGATCTGTACAAATTTGTCGTCTACGAATATGCCGTCGATGGAAACAAAGTCCTTGAATGTTCCCATGGTAGCGAATCTTGTTTAATATCTCTCCACCCTCCGTCTTCCCCCCCACTGTATCCTATTTAAGTTGCCAAAAGTGACCATCCTTCCACCTATCTCTGGCAAGTGGCAGTGCAATCGAATGATGTAGATGTGTGGTTTCGTAACAGTTTATTTTAGTACGTAAGTGTGTATGTACATGTGTGTAAACTAAGTATGTATATGTGTTTATATGATGTATCACTGTTGAGTAACAGTGAGTGAATGTCTTATAATAGAACAAACATACACACACACACACACACACACACACACACATTTCTTCAAGGAGAAGACCTCACATACATCTTTTTATTATTATTGTTATTCTATAGGTTTAAAACTTTGCAACTTATATTGATTTGTTTCAATGGTTTTGAGTGTGTGTTTGTGTTTAGATAAGTCCGCAATCAATGTTCTATCAAAAGATGTTCAGTTTTAGTCATTTTGTCACTGGCGCATTGGGTTTCACAACCCGTTAGGATGAAAGCTAGAAGTCTTAGCAAGCACTCAGGCCACATTCCCCTTTCTACCTTCCAAAGCCAGCAAAGTAATATATTGTACCTGGTCGATTAAACAGTTCACACCCTCGCTTGTGCGCCTCGCCACTCACTTCATTTCCGCTCTTTTCCTTGTTGTCTTTTTCCTTTTTTTTTACTTCTTCCTTACCTCACGTTCGTTTGTTCTTCAGACTGTTTGTCGAGCGTTTGCCATGAAGAAGTACTCAACAAGAAAACCTGTCTTTGCTAAAGATATGTATATGTGAACTACCACCACAAAATTAGTCTATTTATGGACATGAAGAAGTACTCAACAAGAAATGTCTTTGCTAAAGATATGTATATGTGAACTACCACCACGAAATTAGTCTATTTATGGACATGAAGAAGTACTCAACAAGAAAACCTGTCTTTGCTAAAGATATGTATATGTGAACTACCACCACAAAATTAGTCTATTTATGGACATGAAGAAGTACTCAACAAGAAAACATGTCTTTGCTAAAGATATGTATATGTGAACTACCACCACGAAATTAGTCTATTTATGGACATGAAGAAGTACTCAACAAGAAAACCTGTCTTTGCTAAAGATATGTATATGTGAACTACCACCACAAAATTAGTCTATTTATGGACATGAAGAAGTACTCAACAAGAAAACCTGTCTAACATGAATAGTGTAACTATAAATAGTGACCCGTTTTTGTGGTATAGCCTATTTACCACTGACGGCCAACGTAACTCCAATTCTCATCAGCACTAGTTCAACCCCTTCAGCTCTAACGCTACCACTCGTCAGCTCTCTCCTACTCTCACCAAATCCTGCTCCAGAATAGCTCACCAGCTCTAGCTCTAACACTCGCTAGCACTAGCTCCGAAACTAACCAACTCTCTCTCTTTAGCACTCACCAGCTCTAGCTCTACCACTCTCCAGCTTTACCTCCAACACTCTCCAGTTCTAGCTCGAACACTCACCAGCTCTAAGACACTTACAAGCTCTCGCTTCAACACCCATCTATAGCTCTACCACTCACCAGCTATAACTCTAACACGCAGATGCTCTAGTTCTATCAAGTTCGCTATCTCTATCTCCAACACTCACCAGTTTTAGCTCCAACACCCAGCAGTTCTAGTTCCAACATTCATCAATTCATCAGCTCTAGCTCTACCACTCGCCATCTCTAGCTTCAACATTCACCAGTCTATCCCTGCACCCACCAACTCTAATATACTTACCAGTCCTATCGCAATACAAAAGTCTAGCTATACCACTCATCAACTCCAACACCCACCAGCTCTACTCTATCAATCGCTAACCCAAGCTCAAACACTCAGCAGCTCTAGCCTCAACACTCTCTAGTTCTAACACACTCACAAGCTCTAGTTCCAACACCTACCAGAGTTAGTGCTGGCAAATGGTAAACTCTATCACTTGCCAACTCTAGCACCAACGCTAGTTCTATCACTCGCCAGTTCCAGCACCAACACTCGCCAGCTCTAGCTCAATCACTCGTCTACTCTAGCACCAACCCTCAACTGTTCTAGCTCTGTCACTCGCCAATTCTAGCACCAACACTTAACAGTTCTAGCTAACTCCCCGCCAGCTTCAACATAGCTCTAACATAGCTCCAACACCCGTCTTCTCTAGTTCAAACACTAGAGTTATAATCTAGCACCAACACTCATTAGCTCTAGCACAAATATCATCTCTAACACCAAAGCTCAGTAGCTTGAACTCCAGCACTCGTCAATCTAGCACAAATACTCACCAGCCTAGCATCGGTTCTCTTCCTGTGTGCAGGTACAAACGTTCCGAGGAGTAGACAGAATATTCTCGAGGATTTTGAAACTCTACAGGAAGTACGTAAGAATGAAACCTGCTGCGGATAACGATGATGGTTCTTAAGAATTTGTATTGCTCACTAATTAATTTCTTAAATTATTTGGCAAGTCACAACAGCCACATATACATTTTTACAAGTTTTACTAATGATTTTCTATCATTGCAATTTTTATTAATGATTTTCTATCATTGCAATTTTTACTAATGATTTTCTATCATTGCAATTGGTACTAATGATTTTCTGTCATTACACGTTTTACTAATGATTTTCTATCATTCCACGTTTTATTAATTATTTTCTATCATTACAAGTTCACTAATGATTTTCTCTCATTACAAGTTCCACCATTATTTTTTTTTTTCTCAATACAAATTCCACTAATGATTTTTTTTCTCATTACAACTGTCGTCAAAAATTTCAAAAATCATAGTAATATATTATTGATTTTTTTTTACTTCGCTTTATTAGACAGTTATATACTGTTATGTTAGACAGCTTACAATCCCTATTTCAATATCTTATTATTTATATGAACAGGTTTTACGTGTAATATGATAGCGATCATTCACAGGTATATTTACTTGCAAAACTTCACTTTATCTAGATAGAATACCACCCAATAGCCAAGTAGTTTACAGACAGTAAATTTAGTAGCAAAACTTCACTTTATCTAGATAGAATACCACCCAATAGCCAAGTAGTTTACAGACATTAAATTAAAACAGCATCAAACAATCATGTCAAAATGAAAGAATGATACAGATAGAATGCTCTTAGGCAATCCAGGTTAATTACCAAATTCCGGATCTTCAAGCTCCTTGCTATCGAAATGGATGCTAACGATCATCTTCAGTAGCTTTAGAAGGCAGGATGAGTTTTCCACGATCCCCTCCAAGAGGTTTACTAATCCAAATCTAGATGGTCTGCTTCTGAGGCGTCATGTCTGTTGGTGGTTATGCAATTTAAGCACTGACCTTCGGGACTTACTGTTATATGCATGCACCCGTATGCCCTATTGGTTTACGGTTCTGATGAATCCTCTCGACTTCCAACCATTCTAACTTTTTTTTATTAGAACGCTCACACACGCATCCGCTATACGTACGTACATACAAGATGTGTTTGCTATTTATATGTAACGAGGTTGACTTACGGTGATTTCATTGTTACAAGGAAAAATGTGTTTGCTATTTATATGTAACGAGGTTGACTTACGGTGATTTAACTATTACAAGGATAAATGTGCTAAGGTTGACTTAAGGTGATTTCATTGTTATAAGGAAAAATGTGTTTGTTGTTTATATGTAACGAGGTTGACTTTCACTTTTACAAGGAAAAATGTGCTTGTTTATATTTAACGAGGTTGACTTAAAATTATTTCACTGTTACAAAGAAAAATGTGCTTGTTATTTATATGTAACGAGGTTGACTTAAGTGATTTCAATATTACAAAGAAAACTGTTTTCAGCTGTAAGGTATAGTAGTGTTGTCTGAGTTATTTCAATATTACAAAGAAAACTGTGTTTTCAGCTGTAAGGTATAGTAGTGTTGTCTAATATCACTGATCAGCAAGTATATCATTTAGCATGCCAGTGCTAATAGCTAGGCAGATTTTTTTAAAAAAAGATCTACATTAATGATGCCAAATAAACATTGGTCAAGTCCGACCTTTAAGGTGACATACACAAGTGGGTAGATAATGTATCTATGAAATTATTTGAATGAGAAAATTTTATCTATAGTGATGCATTGCAGAAGAGAGAAAAAAAGCTGTTGTGCACTATGCAGAAACACACACACACACTCAAACAAACTTTACCGCCAGTTCACATTTTGAATCTCAGCGACAGATGACACATTCCATGTAAAAACTCTTGCAAATTGAGACACGCACGAAGAAGCAAGATAAAGCATGCGAGAAGCGGTCAGTCTTAACGCCAGTGTTCCATTTTCTCTAGCCTACCAACTTATCTCCACAGTACGCCATCGGGTTTTCCCGTTACGTTTGAGACATCAGAACATTTTTGCGTGAAGACATGAGCTGTAAAGAACGTTCACTCTGGGCACTCTGCACACTTTAAGGTTAAGGGGCGGTTTAACTGTCTCTCGTAGTGAAACGAAGTTTGAAAGCTTGTGTGATTATCCGCCCCTTAGGACCGACGCGTTTTCCGTGAGTTTTCCGTTGGAATAAATTTCCTTTCCTTGTAAAAGAATTATGCCATTTTCCTTATTAACGACACTTCTTTAGTGACCTCTCACTTCGGATTTGTGACCGTTTATCATAAAGACTCGGTAAAGATTAATTTCTGTTCGCGGAGCTGACGAGGTACACGAACAACACTGGATGCTTTGCGAATTCGACAGTTATTGTACCACTGGATAGTTTAATTTAATGCGCATGTCTCTTGGATTCCCCACCCTTCGACTCCATGTTTACCAAAACAGACTCGTAATCCCACAACCCCTTGCGACTATCCTGCATCAAACAGGCATTCTTTATGACAGGTTTGACACTTTGCAACAGCAAAAGGTCGTCTACTTGAGTGCCGGCGTGCATGTTGAGTTCACTCGTGTCTGTAGTGCGTTTCCATTCTCAGCAATTTCCCCACACGGTAAAGTCTCGTGGTTCTGTAATAAATTTGAGATCCCGTTCATCTCTTCTTTCTTTCGGTACATTTTGTTTTCTTAACCCGTTTCTATCTTCACTCTTGGCCTTCGAATGAATCCTGCCAGAATCCAGTTTATAAAATATTTTTTGGGGTCGGAGAAACCCTTGTGTCTTATTAGTGTAAGTAGACGTGTGCTTGATTGAAGAAATGTAATTATCTGTAATTATCTAGTATGCATTTAGATAATTAATTGTTGTTTTCGTATACCTTTTAGAACTGTCCTCATATTTATCCCATAAATACAAACACACAAACACACTTTTATCTTGTTAAATATTCCTCACACTCTTCCCTCTCCTTTAGTACCTCCATACCCTTTCGCCCTCTGTCTCTTTCTCCCTCTCTCTGTCTCTCTCTCTCTCTTCTTTTCTCTCTCTCTCCCATATTTTTGTTTAAACGTTCAAGATATGGTTCTGTCATGCGGAGTCAACTCAGATGGGAGATTTGAAAAGTTTTAGGAACTTGTTTCTCACAAAGGAACCAACACTTTGTTCTTTTGTAATGCACTTTTCATAAGTAATAAATTTTTTTTTGGGGGGAACGCTATTTTAATGACAAATATTATTGCTATACTTCGATAACAAACTGCATAAAACATCCTTAGTGCTTGCAATATGTTAATATGTTTATAGTGAGTGTATCATACTTCCTGTTGACTTTATTGCATGATCTAGCCAGTATAGTGTTTTCTGTGATAAAATGTTATGATTTGTACATTGTAGTTTGTGATCCATTTGTATTATATGATCTATTTGTAGTATTTGATCCATTTGTAGTATATGATCCATTTGTAATATATGATCCATTTGTAGTATATGATCCATTTGTAGTATATGATCCATTTGTAATATATGATCCATTTGTAGTATTTGATCCATTTGTAGTATATGATCCATTTGTAGTATATGATCCATTTGTAGTATTTGATCCATTTGTAGTATATGATCCATTTGTAATATATGATCCATTTTTAGTATATGATTCATTTATAGTATATTATCCATTTATTATGATCTGTACATTGAGTTACATAAGCCATTTCGTTACTTGTATAGAATATTTTATCACGGGTTGTTCGTGTAAACATTTCAGTGTTTTGAACTGTCAAAAAAGGTCATTATGCAAATATTTAAATGCTGCTCATATAAAGTGGATGTCTTGAGAACTTTCTAATATTACTTTTTTTATTTTTAAAATTTTATAAATTATTTAAGTGAATCTTGTGCTCATGTATCGCGAGTTTTAAAATTTATCTATTTGTCTTCTTGCTGTTATTTATACACAAGTGTTGTGAGTTGTTAAAGATGATCTATTTGTCTTCTTGCTGTTATTTATACACAAGTGTTGTGAGTTGTTAAAGATGATCTATTTGTCTTCTTGCTGTTATTTATACACAAGTGTTGTGAGTTGTTAAAGATGATTTATTTGGCTTCTTGCTGTTATTTATACACAAGTGTTGTGAGTTGTTAAAGATGATTTATTTGGCTTTTTGCTCTTATTTATACACATGTAATATGAGCCATTAAAATTATTTATTTGGCCATTTCAGTGTTTTATATAATATATATGCGTATTGTGAAAATATTATATATATATATATATATATATATATATATTAAAGGTTCAATGATCATCAAAACTGGAATCTATTTAAAAATACATTCATGTATATTAGTTGCCAAATAGTCCAGATGTGAGTGTTTCAGTGCCAGAATTAACAAGCAAATTTGATCATTAAATGTTTTAATCATGTTCTCAAATTTCGAGCAGATAAGGAGATCGAGAGTTGCCTACTTAGGAAGATCCCTTCAGGAAGAGTTCCACCCGTACCCAGATTAAACTAGATCACCATGTTATTGAAGAGATATTGTGGTATATTGTGCAGACCAGATTTTATTAGCACAAAGTATTCACCATTAATCTGTGAAATATTTGATGAAATATGCAACTTTCACCTCGAGTACCTGCGAATACTGTGGTGTTGCGAAGGTCACGATTCGTATACAGAATATCTTCAGCACTGAGTTCTTCAGTCCATAAATTTAAAACACCGCAATATTTAGGGCTGTGGTTAGTTAGAATTACGAATAGGATTAGTTTAGATTTTAGTAAGTCGTAAATACCATGTCTATTTTTATACAGTAGTCTCCAGCAAGGTATGCGAGCAGGACTCTCACCATTGAGAAGGAAATGTGTGTCACTGGTGTCACAACATCGTCAGTTTGGGTACTTCAGGGTAGAGAGTGAGAAATTTTACGACTTTGACATGAGAGAGATTGGCATAAGAGTCAAATATTAAATAAAATGAGAAGGCAGTAATTACTACGACAGATAGGCATAAGAGTCAAATATTTAATAAAATGAGAAGGCAGTAATTACTACGACAGATAGGCATAAGAGTCAAATATTTAATAAAATGAGAAGGCAGTAATTACTACGACAGATAGGCATAAGAGTCAAATATTAAATAAAATGAGAAGGCAGTAATTACTACGACAGATAGGCATAAGAGTCAAATATTAAATAAAATGAGAAGGCAGTAATTACTACGACAGATAGGCATAAGAGTCAAATATTAAATAAAATGAGAAGGCAGTAATTACTACGACAGATAGGCATAAGAGTCAAATATTAAATAAAATGAGAAGGCAGTAATTACTACGACAGATAGGCATAAGAGTCAAATATTAAATAAAATGAGAAGGCAGTAATTACTACGACAGATAGGCATAAGAGTCAAATATTAAATAAAATGAGAAGGCAGTAATTACCAGGACAGATAGGCATAAGAGTCAAATATTTAATAAAATGAGAAGGCAGTAATTACTACGACAGATAGGCATAAGAGTCAAATATTAAATAAAATGAGAAGGCAGTAATTACTACGACAGATAGGCATAAGAGTCAAATATTAAATAAAATGAGAAGGCAGTAATTACTACGACAGATAGGCATAAGAGTCAAATATTAAATAAAATGAGAAGGCAGTAATTACTACGACAGATAGGCATAAGAGTCAAATATTTAATAAAATGAGAAGGCAGTAATTACTACGACAGATAGGCATAAGAGTCAAATATTAAATAAAATGAGAAGGCAGTAATTACTACGACAGATAGGCATAAGAGTCAAATATTAAATAAAATAAGAAGGCAGTAATTACTACGACAGATAGGCATAAGAGTCAAATATTAAATAAAATGAGAAGGCAGTAATTACTACGACAGATAGGCATAAGAGTCAAATATTAAATAAAATAAGAAGGCAGTAATTACTACGACAGATAGGCATAAGAGTCAAATATTAAATAAAATGAGAAGGCAGTAATTACTACGACAGATAGGCATAAGAGTCAAATATTAAATAAAATGAGAAGGCAGTAATTACTACGACAGATAGGCATAAGAGTCAAATATTAAATATTAAAGTATTTTATTACTACGAGCACACGCTCTTTTTTCGATTCACCTGCTGTTTAAACATGTTCGTTTAGTGCTGACATTGTCTTTCAGTCTCAGAATGAACTCTTTACAATATAAAATTGTTTATGTATTGAAATTGACTCACGTTATTTATTTACTTTTAAGGCGAACGAGTCATAACTCATAACTCATTTCTCATAACAAAGAGAGAGTTTTAAGGGGAATGAGTCAGTGGTTTGCATCATGACAAAGAGAGAGAGTTTTAAGGGGAACGAGTCAGTGGTTTGCATCATGACAAAGAGAGAGAGTTTTAAGGGGAACGAGTCAGTGGTTTGCATCATAACAAAGAGAGAGAGTTTTAAGGGGAACGAGTCAGTGGTTTGCATCATGACAAAGAGAGAGAGTTTTAAGGGGAACGAGTCAGTGGTTTGCATCATAACAAAGAGAGAGAGTTTTAGTTCGATTCCCTACCCTCATGGCTACTTTCTCTCTTCCCTCTCAATCTCATTCATTCTCTTTCTTTCTCCCTTTTTCACTCTTTTTATTTCTAACAAGCCCTTTTTTCTCACTCTTGTATCTCTCACCTTTTTATTCATTTCTGTCCGTTTCATCTCTTCCACTTTTCTCATCTTCTGTATCTCTCTCCATTTCTCTTTCATTCTTTTTCTATTTTATTTTTCTTTATTCTCTACTTTTCTGTATCCTCCCTTTCTCACTCTGTGTTTTCTCTGTTCCCTTTTCAGTTCTCTCTCTCTCTCTCTCTCCCCTTTGTCTTTCGTTTCTTTCTCTCTTTCTCTTTCTTCCATTTTCCTACCTTTCTCTTTCTCTCTCTTTCTCCCCTTGCTCTCTCCTGTTTCTTTCTCCCTCTCTCCTTCTCCCTTTCTTTCTGCTACCCCTTTCGCCTTTTTTCTCTTCTTTCTCATTTTCCCTTTCTCGTTTCTCCTCCCCCCTCCCTCTCTTGTTTCTTTCACCCTTTCATTCTCATTTTCTCTGTTTTCTTCTCGCTTATCTTATACTGTTATAGCTCCATCTCACCCCTTTGTTACACTCTTTCCTCCTTACTCTCTCTCATTCAATCTTCCCTTCCTCCTCTTGCACACACACACACCGCTCTCTTTCCCCTCCATCAATCAATTCCTTCTTTGTTGTATATTCTTCTCTCTGTGAGTGTGTGTGTATGTGTTCATCTGTTTCTCTTTATGCATATCTTTCACTTTGTTCATCTTTTTAATGTATGTATACATTATCTTTCACTTTTCCTTTTCCTGTATGTGCGCTTCTGTGTACGTGTGTGTGTGTATGTGTATTGTGTGTGTGTGTGTGTGTGTGTGTGCGCGCGCGTGTGTGTGTGTGTGTGTGTGTGTGTGGTTTGTATAAACTTAAGTCTTTTTCTTTCTTACTTTCATTACTTTCGACCTTTCAGTTATGAGAACTCCACTTTCATTCTCTTCATCTCTCTTTGTTTATCTGACTCTCTTTCCTTTGTTTTCTTTCTTCGACTTTCACCACCACCATCTTCATCATCGTCGTCGTCATCATCATCATCATCATCATCACCACTCTCTGTCTCTCAAAACCTCTTTCCCGTTATGCCTTAATTCGTTTTATGTTACTCTCCTATCAGACCCTCTCTCTCTTTCCTTCCCCCTCCCTAGACTTGTTTTGTCGTGTCTGTGCTGTGTGCCCCCATTCACAAGGTTATATAAGACAACCCCCAACACCTTGATTAATTTTCCACCTCATTGTGTATACCGGTATTGCGCAGTGTTGCATTAAATAGTAATATTTGTTCTTATTGTTCGTTACAGGTATTCTTACTTCATGCCCCACCCCTACCCCTATCTCGGTCACCACTTGCGCTCACTTGGTGTATGCATATATTCAATGTAAATCAGTCCGGCATCTTTGATTCCATTTCTGGCGTGTTTCAATTTTTGCTGTGGCAATCGTAGCTCAGGTTTGGATGCATTCTGGATTAGGCCGAGTGCTCCATTCACCGTTTGATGCCAATAACAACCTACATTTTTTTTTTTTTTGCTTCTTCTTCGTTCTTTTCTCCGCAAAACTCAAATCTAGAGATGAATGCATTTTGCGCTAACCTATTTCTTGGACGTTTCAAGTTATACAACTCGTCCTGGCATTTTCCACATTTCAGATTGAGTCACGAAGCATGTTTAATGTGTCTTTGGAAATTGTTTGCTCGCCTCTGAAGAGACCTGATCAATATGAGTGATGCCGAGTTGAAGCCCGCTTTCAACTCTTCAACTTTTTCATTGCTGTGCAATGGCTAACTGAGATTATTTCCAGTCAGTTTTATATGCTCTCTTTGCTTCTTTTCAGAATCTTTCTGTATTTCATTCTCAGAGAATAGAATTTTAAAAAGTGATTAAAAGGCAGTAAAGTTTCTTTGAATTTATATGTATATTTATATTGTATTTCACATGCAATTAGGCCAACTGAGATGTCCGCTTGCAGTTTAAAAATGAAGAAAACTTGATGCGTTGTTGTATCCTTCAGCCCACTTCCTACTGTTTTTCAGTTTTAAATTAAATTTAATGATATTAATAGTTTTGCAAAGCCTGAGACAATTTCTGTCGAAACTCTCCACCCGCCCCCACCCCCTCCCCAAATCCCGCCCATTCTATTTTTATTTATTTGTGAGGCTCTACAGCTGCCGTCACTTGAAGTGCCTTGCTTTCATGAGATAACTGATAACATTTTATCTATATTGGTTTTATGAACGTAAAAACTGACAGGACAGTCGTACTCAGTGGCTTTAGCAGTTTTTGATATCGTTAGTGATTCCCGCAGGTGTGCAAAATCCGTGGCTGCCCCCCCCCCCCTTTTTTTGTTTTTTTTGTTTTTAGTTTGTTTGTTTTGTTGATATTATCTGTTCATTTTGCTGCAGTTCATTCTCTCTAACTTGCTTTCGAAATATTCAAGCATAGAGATTGCCTTTTATGTATGTACAGTTGTAGCAACCAGCATACGACAGCGGAAGTGGTTGTTTTGTGGGAATGACGTAAGCCGAATGATTTGTGTCAAAGTATAAATATACACACAAGCTTTTCGACCCACAGTTAGTTGCGGTCGTTGACTCATGATCGTTACTTTGTGTTTAAACATTGAACGCCGGTTAGTTTCTTGTGCGTTGCAACTTGTTGGTCAAAATCTCAATGGCTGTTGATATAAAGGTGCTAATCTCGGACGCAGAAAGCCATGGGTTCGAATCCAGGCTTGGCCATCGGGATTTTTCTTTACCTAACTTCTACCCCTAGTTCACGAATGTTGAGATTAACCGTGAATGTAAGAACTTGGAGAATCAGCACTAATAGATATCCATCATTATTAATACAGGCCGATTTTTTTCCTGTTATTGTGTGTGTGTGTGTGTGTGTGTGTGTGTGTGTGTGTGTGTGTGTGTGTGTGTGTGTGTGTGTGAAAGCATGACACTGGACAGATGAGAAGAGACACTTCTGAGTTATGCTAGTCAGAAAAGGTGGGCTCCGCGAAGGATGGATGAAAGCCGAATTATCTGTCCAGTGTCCCCCTCCCCTACCCTGCATGGGCAGGAGAACAAAGTGTATGCATCAGAACATGACTGGTTCTTGTGTCATGGCATCATAGTATGAGTGGGCTATGAGCTTTGCTACCGATTGGTTATATTTGTGCAGCTAAATTTATGCAATATACCTGTTCCTGAGGTTATCGCAGGAATAAAAAATTGACGTGAAGCAAATGTCATTTTCTATGTGTTTTTTTTAGGTCATGGCCAGATTGTTGATGGGCAAGGATATAGTTATGTAATCAGCTGAAAAAATCAAATATTTGAGTGTTAATTTATTTCAGAAAATCTTTTATCATTGTGTTTGTTACGTTTCCAGTATTTATTTAAAGACCCTGCTTAGGAAATTATAGAACTTTAATTTACTATTTAATTCCCTCTCGTTAACCTAAACAGACTGGTTGCTCAAATCATCATTCGACTAAATTAAAAATGCATCTTTGTAGTCTAGATCACAGATTTACGAAACTGATAATTTGCGTACTTTAGCTAGATTGGAAATCGTTAAAAACTCTCTTAGATTCATATGCATTCATTACGTCATTCGTTTAGCTCAAACAGCCCCCATCCAATCCGCATCTTTTGGTCTATATGCATACAATTTACTACAAAAAGAGGTTCTTAACAAAATGAAATAGATTTAATAAGTTTAACAATTAACAGCAACGATTAATCACGAGCACGACGTCTTAAATTCTATTCAGAGACTCTCTCTCATTCTACCGTCCTTGTTAAAAGTTTAACGAGAATTATCTTGCCAAATAGTCATTTGATTCTGGACCCTAGTAGATATACTTAACTACACTCTTGGTCGCACGTGGGGTTCAACTGGTTAGAACTGGTCCACATCACTTTGGCTCATCGTCAGTACTGCATAGCATAACAGTCAATGTCCACTCAATTACTGCATCGCTAATGTACTTGCGACGAATCGTTAACCGTAGTTAACACAGGTACTTCTGCATAGTTCACGTATGGGTCATGAAGACGCCCGAGTCGGCGTACGACTCAAGAAGTACGAAGGTAGAGAGGGATAACATAAGAACCCGGCTGAAACAAAGGATTTGGGCTCTGTAACTATTTGCGTCTATATTCGCAAAACCCAAGCACATGTTTCTTTGTTTAAGGTTCTGAATTTAGAATCTTTGACTATCGTGTCGTTTACAATTTAAATATGGTTATATTTAAATATACATTGTGGTTCACGTGTGTGTTACATATAACGTTACACGAACGTATGAATTCTCAAATATTTACAGCATTAAAAATTAGAATTCACACAAAGGATTAATTCAAAATGAAGCATGAATGCTTTACAATTTTACACGAAAAATTATATGCAAGAACAATTTGAATTACAAAGAAGAATTCGCCACGTGCACAGACATACTGGCGGCACTAGGGAATTTAAGATTTATATAAATTAAAGATAAGAAAAAGTTACAATAATTTATATACAATAACTTTTAGATTTGTCCCTTTACATCGAAACACGTGCTTTGGCTAAAATAGCGCTAAGCTGCACAAATACATACATCAATTCAATTACAAAATACAATCAACAAATGCAATAGATACTGTAAGAAGTAGACGTGTTATTGTTACCTCTTCAAAGTAGATTTTACTGCTCTAGCGCGGGTTCAACTTCTCTCATATGACTCTGGTACGCGGCGGGACGGAGCTTAATGTTAAAGCTGTCTTGTGTGTTTGCCGGTCTGGAAGTGAGTGCTGTTTTCGCGCCTTATGAACGTATTTTATGAAACTGCATTGAACGCATCACGTGACCGCTCACGTGGTATGTTGTTGATCTCGAAGGTGCTGGACACTGGCCTAAAGTTATGCAACAATCCGACCTTGCTAGAAGCCTCTAGATACTGATGTATCACGGGTGAATTTCAACAAAGGTCCGTTCAAAATTTTAATTTTGAAACGAGCAATTGGGTCACGAGGCCATGACACAGAATTTGTCACACATCGTCACAGTGTTGCTGAATAACTGATAGTCTTATTAAGTTAGACAGTCTGCTAACAGGTGTCCGGCATGGACATCTTATGATGACAGATTCTCACAGATATTATCAACATATTTGGCAGACTGAACTTAAACCATGCTAAAATTGGGCACCGATTCAGAATCCTTTAATATTCTGACAATTGTGTCAGGTCTCTCAGTAGTTATGAATGAGATTATTTCCCTTAAACCTATTTGGATAATTAATTTAATAGCATTATTAAGTTTAATTGTTGTCGAAGCCCTTTGTTTCACGAGGAATCCAAGGAAATAACTAACTAACTAAAAATTAAGATTAATATGAATGCCTAATAAGAAAATATGTGAGTTTTGGTAGGCTGTTCAGGTTACACACACACACACACATACAAGCGCGCGCATGTGTGAATAAATTAATAATTCTGTGTTGAAACAAATAAATAATATTTTGATATTTCACAAATAAATATTGTTTGGATAAAGTTAAATGTGTCAAATCGGGTCATCATTTGCTTTGTTCAGCAGATAATTTAGCTAGTGCTGTTTAAATTTACACAAATGATTTTTGTTCAGAACAGTCCATATTAATCAAAACAATAGGCAAGTTTTTTCTCGTCTCTGAAGTGCTCTATCTACAGTCAGCAATGAGGTACAATTCTATTCTAACTATGTAGTTGGTTTGTTTAAAGTGCCCCTTTTGTATTATGCAGTTCTGCACTTTACTCATTGAACCGTATACTTCGAGGCTGAAGTGATCCTCAGTCTGTTGTCAGCAATTCAGCAGTGTACTTCACTTTACAAATCTAACTGTATATTGTTAATTTGAAGTGTTCTCTCAGTAGTCATCAATACTCCATATTATATCTTTATGTTTCGTTGAATTTGAAGTATTCTCTCTATAGTCATCAATACTCCATATTATATCTTTATGTTTCGTTGAGTTTGAAGCATTCTCTCAGTAGTCATCAATACTCCATATTATGTCTTTTTGTTTCGTTGAGTTTGAAGTATTCTCTCTAAAGTCATCAGTACTCCATATTATATCTTTATGTTTCGTTGAGTTTGAAGTTTTCTCTCTATAGTCATCAATACTCCATATTATATCTTTATGTTTCGTTGAATTTGAAGTATTCTCTCTATAGTCATCAATACTCCATATTATATCTTTTTGTTTCGTTGAGTTTGAAGTATTCTCTCAGTAGTCATCAATACTCCGTATTATATCTTTATGTTTCGTTGAGTTTGAAGCATTCTCTCAGTAGTCATCAGTATTCCACATTTCAGGCTAGCATGGGTGTTTAGCTTGAAGTGTTCTTTCTTTACACACACACACACACACACACACACACACACTCTCTCTCTCTCTCTCTCTTTCTCTCTCTCTCTCTCTCTCTCTCTCTAATATATATTTGTATCGTTGAGGTTGAAATGATTTGGATTTAGTCAGAACTTTTTCAAGTGTTCTAATTTTAATCAGCGGTACTGCAATTACATATGTGCGATTTTCTAATAGTGATATTGAAAATTTAATAGCAGTAAATGGGTCTAAAGAAAACTAAATGAAATTACTCATCAAACATCACTTAGGCTTTTACCTGCGAAAGTGTACCTGTATTTAAAGGGGCCTTCGATACCAATTATGTTCAAGTATAATAATTTTTTTAGCGGGGGAGATGGGTCTATGGCGATCGAGCTATAACGTAAAGTACGTTCGCGTCATTAAACTCCGATTGCCATGGAAATAGGTATGGGGGGGGGGGAGTGATTTTTTTAAATAAAACCTTTTTCTTTCTTTTCTTCGTTGTGTTCTTCTAAAACACAAGTGTGGGCGGTGTGTGTGTGGGGAGGAGCGGGAACAGAAAACTGAAAAAAAAATTGTTATAAATGCATACATTTTACATTAAGCAGTGAAAGCATTTTGGAGGGAAAAAATTGTTTATGATAATTACTGCGTACTTATTTTTTACTCGTTTCCCTCCGTACCTAAGCACACGTGACGCGGTAGAGTCAGAGTGACACTAATCTCACTTTAAAATGAGTTCACTTACGGTGGAATAAATAGATTAGAGCCAGCTACAAGCGTAACTTACTCTGTGATCACTAATTTAATGTGTGAGGATTGGCTGTGTTTGCAGAGAATAAAAATAATTAAATATAAATTCATAACCTTCTCCACTTCCTGCTGATCTTTTATTTTACAGAGATGACCTGGTTTTACCCTACTTAATAATACAGCAGTCTAATCTAGAGACGAAGAATGCTCTCATATGTCTGGAAGGAAAAATGACTCTACAATCCATCGTCCGTAACTCTCGAATCGTTATTATTTTTTAAATGCCAGTCTAAGAAAAAAGATTCGAAATTCGAATATTCATGATAATTCTGAATAAAGAACAATTTCTAATGAAATATAGATTGCTCGGCAAGTAGCTCATTTCAATTTATTCATAAATTGATGTCTTAAAATAGCGACTTGTGACGCCAACGCCACTTAGTTAATGGATATTATTATTAATTAATTAATTAATTAATCATCTAAAACTAATTACAAGTGATGAGAATCATAATCTATTTTATTAATGATCATCCATTTGTCTCTCTCATTTGGTGTTGTAAATATTTTCTCTCTTCCACAACATTAAAGATAAACATTTACAATCACACATTATTCCATAGGTGGAAAACTTCTTCCTATGGAGAAGACAAATCCGTCTTTAATCTATATTTAGCGAGCCCCCATTCACCCACTTTTAATTTTCATTTATAAAAAGTGTTTAAATATAAAAATCTGAACCTTTACTTACCAATGGAAGTCACATGACATTGCTCACTACCTAGTGTTCCAAACGTTGCTGTATTATTTAAATACATGTCAGTAATAAACACATTTCTTTAGTCTGAAAGCATAATTAGGTCAACAGCATTTATCACATTTCTTTTCACAGAATTTTATTACAATAACCAAGTATAATTCCTGAAACACCAACTTTTCTTTCTGGAGCTGAATAGGGTTATGCCATTACAAAAATTACAGGACGGATCATGTAGAAATGATGAAATTGAAAGAATAAATAAAGTGTTTTCTGTATTAACTTTTACATAGTGCTTTTATGTGTGATATATATAATGTCATTCAAATATAAATGAAAGTGACATTACAATGGATTTTTCTGTATGAGCTGCAACGTAAAAAGAAATTCATACAGTAATGTTAATCACTTCTGGTTTGAAACTTTAAATAGTTGGTTTATAATGGATGACTTGGCAACTTGTTTTGCAAAGTATGATGTGAGACTACAAGAGTGTTATTTATTTTCTTTCTTTCAAAAAAAGAAAGGAGTATCTCAGAAAAGAATAAATATATATTTTCTAATTATACTAAAGTGGAACTTTATTTAAAAATTCTAAGAGTGCCTAATCTGCCCTTAGTGTTGTGTGAACTCTCTGTGTCATAAGAAAGTATTTAGTGACTTGCCATGGGTTAAATGTCTCTCCTTATCTTATTGTTATTTATAACTAATTATAAGTGACGAGAATCTTAATTTATGTTATTAATAATTTCTCCAGAAGACACCATTCATCCCTCTCACTTGGCAGATATGTGGGTGCTGTAAATGTTTCCTCTCTTCCACAACATTAAAGACAAACATCCACTGTCATGAAATATTTCCATAGGTTTAAAACGTCTTACCAGAACAGAAGATAAATCTGTTTTGAATCTGGGCGCACTTTTCTCGTATTAGTTCCCTCAAGCAGAACAACAGTGTAGCAATTTCCACTAACTTCCTTGTACCAGAAATTCTATAATGTAGTCGGGCATACTTTGCCACTATACATTAACAGAATGCTGTGTATCATTACACTTACACACTAGGGGTAGAGAATCGTCCACAGTTGTAGCGGTTTATAAATCAGTAATTTTGGAGATCTAGTAAAAAAAAAAAAAATTTTTTTTAAATGGCTGCTTCTCTGTAAAATATAATCAGGGAACAAACGCTAACTTTCTAGTTTATTCTTCCCTAATTCCATTTTTTCTTACATTCATGTCTCAACCTACATTTTTCTGCAACAGTATTTATTAGCTCGGTACAAATATACAAAATAATAAATACAACATAACATTTTTTATGAACGGGTTCACTGGAAGCAGTGTCAAATGTTTAGCATACAACATACAAGCATCATACTTCACAATTTGTAGAAAACATTGTCTACTCTCATAATATATATCTACATAAAATGGAATATAACATATCAATAGCAAATTGCAGGAAATATTTTAAAATCCATTCTCTCTCAGTCAGTCAATTAACTCTCCGTTAAACTAATGGCTACCTTTCATGACCGGACTTCTTGCACACCAAGTTCAGAGTGATTAGAAAATAAATTCTTTTCAACAGGTAAACTTTGATCTCAGCCCATTGGCTGGTCTTGTTCTTGTAAACCTTAACCATTGGATAATAAAACCTATAACCGGTTTAGATTGCGTCAGCAAGTTTTTAGCACATTCTCCACCTGAATTGTTTACTCCCCAAAAAATCACCATAATCAGTGCCCAAGGTCTGGTCACGCGAACATTAGCAACAAAGATATAATTATTAAGTATAGAAATAGGGAAAGGCAAATTTACTCTGCTACAGGTAGTAGTAGTAGTAGTAGTAGTAGAAGTGCTGTTGGTAATAATTATGTTAATGATGATGTCGTTCTTGACGATCATCCTCGACACAAAACGCTATTCATAAGTGTCTGTATAGCATTTAAGAATTGTCCTTTAGCGTAAGACGACCATCACAAAGCGCTGGCTTAATAGGGAATAGCAAGAAAGTGGAGTAGATTGTTTGTCCCTATTGGTTGGTATTGATTTTGGTTCTTAGATTTCCTCGTTATGAGCTAGCAGGTTTCGCTGAGGACAGTTGAGCGGTGTTATTTCTTGTTATTTGTAGCAAATGCGGTTAATTTCTTCCTTCTTTCTTTCATTTTTTTTTAATTTTATCCCTTCAATCTCTCTCCCCCACCCCCACCATCTCTTTCTCTGAATGGTAACGAAACCTTTTCCGCTGTTTATTTTTGTTTTCTAAGCAAAGAGAAATGGCAGTTTATAACAGGAAGATCACCGATGCGCTCTGCGATGTTAAAAATCAGGTGACGGACGATTTATATCACTGTCGTGACCGCCTAGGATATATTAACTTCAGAAAAGTTAATGGGAGCCGTGCGTTCTCTACCACTATGTTCTAATGTATTTTTTAAATTTTAAATACATAATTTTGGAGGGTGGTGATGGTTGTTGTTGCATTTTTTTTTTTTTTGCTCCTCTCTATCTTTCCTTCCATTATCACTCAAACATTTTCTTGATGGCTTGTCAGCAAGTGCGATTTGCTGTTCTAAATATGAAAGCTGCAATGAAATCTCTTTTCTTAGTGGCGTTTAGGCATATGCGCATCGATTGGGGGTCTCGAATTAGGCAATATATTACGTAATTACGGGAATAAGGACAGAGATTACTTCGTGGATTTGAAAATGTTTGACATTAAAAAGAAAAGATTTTGCCTTGGAGAAAGATGAGAAAATTAAAGGAAATTAAATCTTTGGCAGCAGCGAACAGGTTCCTGGAGGATGGAATAGCAATAATAGCAATGATAGATTTACATACAGGTTATATTGTTTCAGGTGTGTCATGTTCAAGTGCTTCGACTTCATCAACGATTTAATTTTAAAATATATTCCTAATCTGAGGTTCTGTGGGAATTTATGTTTTAAATTGCAGGTGGGTTAAAAAAAAATTGTGTGCACTGAGCGATCCGTGTTAAAGTACCACTTAAAGCACTTGTTCATAACTTAAACTGTACAAATAAGCCACAAAGTGAAGTATAATTTCATTTTTGATTGTCTGGACAGTTTGTTGCTTGCTCGATTTGTTGATTTGCTGATTGAATGCTGTGGCGATTAATTTAATGATTGATTGGTGGATTTAGTGACTGCAGCATGCACTGATTGATTGAATGCTGTGGCGATTAGTTTAATGATTGATTGGTGGATTTAGTGACTGCAGCATGCACTGATTGATTGAATGCTGTGGCGATTAGTTTAATGATTGATTGGTGGATTTAGTGACTGCAGCATGCACTGATTGATTGAATGCTGTGGCGATTAATTTAATGATTGATTGGTGGATTTAGTGACTGCAGCATGCACTGATTGATTGAATGCTGTGGCGATTAGTTTAATGATTGATTGGTGGATTTAGTGACTGCAGCATGCACTGATTGATTGAATGCTGTGGCGATTAATTTAATGATTGATTGGTGGATTTAGTGACTGCAGCATGCACTGATTGATTGAATGCTGTGGCGATTAGTTTAATGATTGATTGGTGGATTTAGTGACTGCAGCATGCACTGATTGATTGGTGGATTTAGTGACTGCAGCATGCACTGATTGATTGAATGTTTGTTAATTTTTTCGACCATTGATTGATTTAGCTGGACATTTTATTGTCTTGGCGATTGATTGGATGATCACTGATTTGTCGATTCAGTGGACGGTTGGTTTGTTCGATTTTTCATTGATTGATTTGGTGAATGATGGATGCATTTATTGATCGATAGATTGAATGAATATTTGATCAGTTGATTTGATGATTGATTTGCTTGATTACTCATTGATTGATTTAGAGAATGATTGATGTATTTATTGGTTGATAGATTGAATAAATGAATGAATGATTGATTGATTTGATGGATTCGTTGTTATTTCTTTAAATGTATGTTTTAATTATTGAATTATATAATTTCTCTAACTCCAGAAATATCAGGTTATTTTACTTAATATTTTTACAAGTTTATGAACAGTCTTATCATATGTTGTTGTTTTGTTTTTTTTGTAAATGTTGTTGGTTTTTTTTTTAAAGCATTGAATTGATTTCAATTATGTATTTATTTATTTTGCATCTTTTGTAACTTTTAT
Organism: Sinotaia quadrata; assembly: GCA_028829895.1. Classification (NCBI taxonomy): domain Eukaryota; kingdom Metazoa; phylum Mollusca; class Gastropoda; order Architaenioglossa; family Viviparidae; genus Sinotaia; species Sinotaia quadrata. The sequence goes on along the minus strand of CM054184.1, from coordinate 51,541,580 downwards.
CTATATTATTCATTTACAACTTTCATACACGCGCTCTATCACTCTTGCACAAATTTTGTTTTTTTGCAAATTATTTACTTTCTTTCGGTATCGTTGATTTGATTGCATCTCTTGAAACTTTCAAACTGTATCATTCATATTCTCTAATAACTCCATTTCTCTTCGTATTGACACTAATGATGAATTGTATTTTAAGATACAAGACTGTGAAATATAGAAATTATTCGAATGTGGATTCATAGAAATATCGAAGTCAAGTAATCTATTTATTGTATCTGTCATATGTATATTTGATTGTTGATTTAATAGACTTATTGTTAAATTTATTGACCTTATGACATATTGTTGACCTTATGTTGGATTGTCAGAGTGACCCGATGTAACGAAGTCAAGGGCAAATTATACTTGATCTACTAATTATTTTGTATTGTTATGTTAAGCTCCCTGAATGTTCGTTCCTATTCATAATGATATTTTTGGTACAGGCATCGCGAACGGTGATGTAATCATCACGCTCCTGACGCGTCGCGCTGCAGATGGCTTACCCGCAGTCAAAAGAGGGTCTGCATGTATTATATAATATGCACGAACAATAGCAGATAATGAGCTGTTATCCAAGCCTGATGCTTAACCGATAGATTTCCCGCCATAATTCTTAGATATCTTTATATATACCGTGAACCGCATTTACTAAGGAACTGCATCTATGACATATTCCAGACAGGCCGCCATATTTATTCCGTGAATCGAGAAAACCTGTTTACATTTTAAAACACACCAATTTCTTAAGTATTATAATCTGTATTTTATTAAGAATATTGTTGTGTGATTTGTTCTGATTGAATTGCATTATTGCTATTTTTCCTGATGTGTGGCCAGAGAATAGAGTGACTAGATTAAGATGTATTTGTAACTCTAAATAATTGCTGGATTGCGTAAAGACATTGTGGAACATTAATTTATCTTCTTGGGAAAGCTAACCAACTAAATGGACAATTGTGGAACATTAATTTATCTTCTTGGGAAAGCTAACCAACTAAATGGACAATTGTGGAACGCTGTGTGCGTTGAAGTATTTTCGTATGCAATGATTTAATCCGCTTGCATGTAATGATTTAATCCGCTTGCATGTAATGATTTAATCCGCTTGCATGCAATGATTTAATCCGCTTGCATGTAATATGCTGTATTATAATTGTAACATGTATGTGCGTGATTTGAATTATATCTTTTCATTTTTCATATTTACCTTTCATTGTAAAATATGATTAGAAGGTCGATTAGTAAATAGGCTACTCTATTGTCTCTGCCACCTGTACGGGTCAGTGAGTAAACAGAATTGTCACTCATGAAAATAAACAATTATTGTTTCAGAGCGGGTTTCATGTTTTGGAATTTCACGTTTGGTGTTTCACGCTTCGTGTTTTCACTTTGGAATTTCATGTGTTGGAATTCTATGTTGGGTTCAACATTTGAATCCTGATGGTGTTCAACTTGCATGACTTACTGAACACCGGGCCTTAGGACTACCAAGTTAGAGCTGAAATCAATGCTGTTCAAGCGGCGTGTTAGGCATCATACTACCGGTATCCGACGACGTACTGTTGGGGTGTGAACTGCCATAATGGATGAGAAGATGAAAAGCTAAGTGGACAGTGGTGATCTCTTAAATCAGAACTGTGTGTTATGATTCCGTACAAACTTTAAAAGACAAATAGGTAGTCCTATGACCTTCGTATTTGAATTTTGATATATGGAATTACAAATATGTCATTTGTTAAATTTATTAAATTCTTATTTGTTATCTAATTACAGAAGTTGGCTAATTATTGCAAGAAAGACCAATTAAGAACTGGGTTGGGGGGGGCCGAGTCAAAAGATGAATGTTATGAATGCATAATTAGTTGTGATTGGGTAACGTACCCAGTTCGTGCTTTATTACACAGGTTTGCCTGTCACTAAATTTAATATCTAAACTAAGGGAGTTAATTTAGGAGACTGAAGGTTGAATCTGGCAACCAGTCTAACGTCAGTATAAGTGAATGTTGAAAATTAATAATCTTTAAATCACCTTGCTGAGACCTGGTGTCTAAACAATCATTGGAATGTAACACCCAACCCTGGGCACTCTTTATGATAGTATTTTGCAAGTGTTTACTCCAAGTCTTGAGTAAACACCCGAGATGAAATTGCTGATGTAATTGCTAGAAATTGCTGATGTAATGCAAACTATTTCCAACTGGGTGAGTAATTTTATTTATCCAATGGTTATGATTTACGAGAATGAGGCCAGCCAATGGGCTGAGATCTAAACGTTTACCTTCTGTTTGAGAAATATATTGTCTAATCACTTGAATTTGGTGTGGCAAAAAGGTCCGGTCTTGAAAGGCAGCCGTTAGCTTAATGGTGAGTTAACTGACTGGTTGAGAGAGAATGGACTTAGAAATATTTCATACATTTTTGCTATTGATGTGTTAAACTTGTGTTTTATGTAGATATGAATTATGTAAGTAGACTATTATTTCTACAAATGTTTGAACTATGATGCTTATGTGTAGTATGCAAACATTTGACATTGCTTCTAATGAAACCTCTCATTAAACTATAAATCTGTATTTATTATGCTGTGTGCATGATTCGGACTAATAAATACTGTTGCAGGAATTGAGATAAGCGATAATAGCTTTTACAAAACCGGAATTAAACACCATCTCATTAGTCCTTGATTGCATCTTTGCAAAAAAGACACCAGTTTATCATCTGCCGTTATTACATCATTTCCATGTGTTCCTCTTGCATGTTGAAAACACTATTCTTCTACTTATTCTCTCGATCTAACCTGGGTGCTTCTTTTCACCGTGTCAACTCCTTCAAGCAAAACAATAATTGTATCGATTTCCAGCAACTTCTCTACACCAGAAAGTGCTCGTGCAGACTGCATATCTTCCCATCATACATCGATGGAGTGTAGTGATTCTTACACTTACACAATACAGTAGAGTCTCCCTACCACGGTCGTAGAGGTTTATAACCAGTAAACTAGGAGGTTCAAATCATACACAAAAGAAAGACTGCTTTATCATGTATACTAAATAATTCACAAAGCAAACACACACTTAAGTCATGTATGCTAAATCACGCACAGCAAATACACACTTGCGTCATGTATGTTATATCATTCACACTGTTAACACATACTTACGTCATGTACGCTAAATCACACACATGTATGCTAAATCACACACATCATGTACGATAAATCACACACATCATGTATGTTAAATCACTAACACAGTAAACACATACTTACGTTATATATGCTAAATCACTCGCACACACAGCAAACACACTTATGTATGCTAAATCGCACACACATACACAGCAAACACACACGTCATTTATGATAAATCACCCACACAGCAAACACACACTTACGTCATTTATGCTAAATCACCCACACTGCAAACAAACACTTCTTGTGCTAAACCAGTCACAATACAAACACACACCTCCATCTTGTATGCTAGCCCACTCACACAACAAACACGCACTTTTGTCTTGTATGCTAAACCACTCGCACAACAAATACGCACTTCTTTCTGTCTTGTATGCTAAAGTACTCACAGCATACCCGCACTTTCACATTGTAAATCACCCGCACAGTAAACAAGCCCTTCCATCTTGTATGCTAACCCATCACACAACAAACGCGCACTCCCATCTTGTATGCAAAACCACCCGCACAGCAAACACCCACTTACCTCGTGTATGCTAAGCCACCATGACAACAAACACGCACTTCTGTCTTGTATGCTAACGGACTCACAGCAAACACGCACTTTCACATGTAAATCACCTGCACAGCAAACAAGCACTTCTGACTTGTATGCTAACCCACTCACACAACAAACAAGCACTTCTGTCTTGTATGCTAACCCACTCACACAACAAACACGCACTTATATCTTGTATGCTAACCCACTCACACAGTAAACACGCACTTCTGTCTTGTATGCTAACCCACTCACACAACAAACACGCACTTCCATCTTGTATGCTAACCCACTCACACAGTAAACACGCACTTCTGTCTTGTATGCTAACCCACTCACACAACAAACACGCACTTCCATCTTGTATGCTAAACCACTCACACAACAAACACGCACTTCCATCTTGTATGCTAAGCCTCTGACACAACAAACACGCATTTCTGTCATGTATGCTAAATCACTCACACAGAAACATATTAGTCATCCCCAGCGTACAGCTCTTGCTGCTAAATATTGTAGTTTTAGGTATGAGGTGTTCTAATTTCATGTTTACTTTTGTATTGTTTATTTTTTCACCAAAAATATTATTTTATAGGTTTTCGTTAATGCACGAAAAATGTTTTTAAAAATAGTCTGGCCTATATCTTTAACAGTTCTTATCTATCTATCTATCTATCTATCTATCTATCTATCTATCTATCTATCTATCTATCTATCTATCCACCGGCCCAACAATCTATCAATCTATCTAATGTTCTAATAGATAGATGATGGGCCGGTGGATGGATAGATAGATAGATAGATAGATAGATGGATAGATAGATAGATAGACAGATAGATAGATAGATAGATGGGTAGATAGATAGATAGACAGATAGATAGATAGATGGGTAGATAGATAGATAGATAGATAGATAGATAGATAGATAGATAGATAGATAGATAGATAGATAGATAGATATCTTACACGAAAGCAACGCTTATTCTTCCTTCCTCCACTATGTTTTCTTCTTTGTTCACCCCCTTCCCTAACTTACTCACACCCTCACTCAATTTATACAAATTACAAATGCCTCGCTTGGTCGACCGTCACCCCCTGAGTCATTGGCGTTTTCACTGAGTGAGTAATGATTCCAAGCCTGGTGCTGCCATCTACTGACTTGAATAGTTCGATAACTCTCTCTCTCTCTCTGTCTCTCACTCTCCACTAGATAGTAAATTTGTTGTTGTTTTTTCTTTCTCCATATTATTGCAGCGCAACTTGTTCGCTACTTAATCGGCATTTCAAGCATGTAAATTGGGAAAAGGGGAAGGAGGAATAATCCAAAACTTTAGATTACAAGAAAATACTGTTTTGTTTTTATTTTCATTTTAAAGCACTGAAACCGACTGCCGCAATACCGCGCGACAATCATGAAATCAGTTTGGAGTAGTTTTTTAAGGTTTTACAAATGCTTGCATAAACAGAAATAAAAGTATCAAATCTTAATCTCGAGGATTAAATCTCCCTTCAAACAGGAGATACGTATGTAGGTGTTATTGTTCATTATGTTACTGTTGAACATAGATAGCTCCATTATATTTTGTGAGTGTTTTGTTCGATTAATTGACTGAGTGCAATTAACAGGCTGGTCTTGTGGAAGATCGAGTGATTGACGTAATAGATTAAGTGGAAGATTGAGTAATTGACGTAATAGATTAAGTGTAAGATTGAGTAATTGACGTAATAGATTAAGTGGAAGATTGAGTGATTAACACAGTAAATTAAATGGAAGATTGATTGATTGACGTAATAGATTAAGTGGAAGTTTGAGTTTTGACGTAATAGATTAAGTGGAAGATTGAATGATTGAAACAGTAGATTAAATGGAAGAATGAGTGATTAACACACTAGATTAAGTGGAAGATTGAGTGATTGACACAGTAGATTAAATGGAAGAATGAGTGATTAACACAGTAGATTAAATGGAAGATTGAGTGATTGACACAGTAGATTAAATGGAAGATTGACACAGTAGATTAAATGGAAGAATGAGTTATTAACACAGTAGATTAAGTGGAAGATTGAGTGATTGACGTAGAAAAGACTGATATAGCGGGACGAAAATAAGGAACTAGTTATAGAATATAGATCGATACAAGTGTGGAGATGATTAATCTAGTGAGAAACTGATTGAGTGAAAGCTCGAGCAAGTGACCTTATGAAAGACTGAGCAATCTAATGAGGAGAACGTAATCTACTTCGTGAGACCGTTTAATTGATCTAGTGAAAATTTGACGTAATTAAAGTAGGAGAAATTAGTCTTATGAAGAACTTAATTTCTGATAAAATGAAATTGGTGTGCAGAAAGACTGAGGATTTAAAGTGTCTTTAAGGAGAGATTCTGTTGCTAGACTGAGTGATTGATCTAGTGAAAGATTGATTTTATCCAGTGAGAGATTGAAGAAGTTCAAGATAGAGGTTGATTGATCTAGAAGAAGATTGAGTGATTATATATTCTAGTGAAAGATTTAATTGACTGATCCAGTAAGAGATTGAGTTATTGATCTAGTGTAAAACTGACATAAATGGGGCTTGATCTAGTAAAATATTGAGTGATTGATCTTGCGAGAATTTGATCTAGTCAAAAGATTGAGTGTTAATATAGCAGGAGATCATAGGAAAGATTGCCGTAATGATTGATTGATCAGTTAAAAGATTTAATGATTAAGAGAGGGATTTAATGATTAGTCTATGGAAGATTGCTGTAGATTTACCTTAACTAATAGCTTTAGCAATTGATTGATCAAGTTAAACATTGACTGAATGTTTTAATGAAAGATTGATTTGCTGTTCTAGTTTATAGTGATTTATTGAAATTTTTAAATTATTGATTCAGTTAGTAAATTACTAAAGTATTTACGTGCTATTTGGTCAAGTTAATGAGTGGTTTAATAAAACGTGATTTAATAATAATATTTTGATTGTTTGAAAGGCTAAAATAAAAATGGTTCTAGTAATAGATTGAGTAATTGGCCTATCGACAAACTGAGTGACTGGTTTAGTTATAAGTTATTTAATGAAAGATTGAGTTATTGATCAAGTTAGCAAGTGATTGAATTAAAGATGTGAATTATTGCTCCAGTTATTATGCAAATGAATTGCTATTTGTTCACGTTAGTGAGTAATTTCATGAAAATTTTACTGAGATGGACTAGTAATTTAAATGCCAATGAAAGATGTGGTTGCCATTGATTCAGTATCGAATAAAACATGAAAGACTGAGTGACAAATCTGTACAAGTGAGTCATTACTCTCGTAAAATATTGTGTAGTTGATCTGTCGAAAGACTGAGTGAGTGGTCCACTGAAGTATTGAGTTAGTGGTCCAATGAAGTATTGAATGAGTGGTCCAATGAAGTATTGAGTTAGTGGTCCAATGAAGTATTGAATGAATGGTCCACTGAAGTATTGAGTTAGTGGTCCAATGAAGTATTGAGTGAGTGGTCCACTGAAGTATTGAATGAGTGGTCCACTGAAGTATTGAGTGAGTGGTCCAATGAAGTATTGAATGAGTGGTCCAATGAAGTATTGAATGAGTGGTCCACTGAAGTATTGAATGAGTGGTCCACTGAAGTATTGAATGAGTGGTCCACTGAAGTATTGAGTGGTTAATTTAGTATTTAAAAAAATAATGGTTAGCATGGTGCATGATTGCTTGAATGAAAGACCGAATGATGAATCCGTTGAAAGAAAAATTGATTGATAAAAAGAAGTACACACTAAACGCCAAGGACGTCTGGGAATGAAAGGTCACATTTTGACCTGCAGTTGGTCACTTGTGATCTTTTCTTATTCAAGTGCGTTTTAAGCTTATTGACATTTCTTTCGAAGCAAGTCACTTAACACGTCGCCAGTAAGCCTACGTACATTTTATAAGAGAGACCAATAAAATTATATGCGCTTTGTATTTGGTATTTGATTTTGTACTTACACGTACAGTTGAATTATTTTTTCCTTCGTTTCCGAAAATTAAAAATTGCACATGGGTTAGCGAGCGCGACATATAATTATATAAGGTTTTTTTTTCTAAAGTCAGAATGTTATGACATTTCTGCCTTATTACTGTTAATTTAGGAACACTTCCCTCCTCTCCCTGCATTCTCCAAACAGCACGCATTTCATTGGCAAAGCTTACGATCGCTTGTATGAAAGGACGCTCGCTGGCATTTTGCGGTTATTCACTTTGGCTTCCATAAGCTCATGGGTTATTAATGAGCAAATATCTATCTATCTATCTATGGTTGTTCGTATATCTCCCCTGTCTTTCTGTTCGTCTATCTGTCAATATAACTAGCGTTATTTATCTATTACTCAATCTAGTTGTGGGTGGATGCAAACTCATATACGCACACACATTCAGTGTTATACACACAATGTACATACACACACATACAAACTCATACACACAAACACGTAGACCGGATAAATGTAACATATAATTTATTGTATTCATATTTCGTGGATGGTAATGGAGAAGTTGGTGGGAGTACAGAATAGAAACGTTATTATTAATTATAATCACTGTTAACAATTTAATAACAGCAACAACAACAAAAATAAATAAATAGTTTTTACCTAATTAGAACTTTAGTAACTGCTCACACGGACACAGTATAGCCAGGGTGACGTCACTGTGCAAGGCAAATCAGCTGGAGTAAGGCTTTATTGTGCCTGCTCATGGCTGACACAAAATCAAATCCTTTGTTTCATCTATTGATCGCAATTTACTTTCAGTCGTTTCTCATGCCTCACCTAAATGTGTATGTCCAGATCGATCAATGCATGAAAAATTGTGTGTGTGTGTGTGTGTGTGTGTGTGTGTGTGTGTGTGTGTGTGTGTGTATTTGCATGCGTGTGTACATTTAAATATGCGGTTGCAGGCTTATCGGAGTTTTGTGTGGGTGTGCTGTAAGTACTTTCTAGTGTATGTATGTATGAGTATGTGTGATATTGCGTAATTGTGTTTTTGTGTGTATTAAATGCATATATTTGCTTGGGTATGTGAGATGATAGATAGATAGACAGACATACAGTCACACAGTCAGACAGATGGGTAGATAGATAATACATACATAGACAGACAGACAGATAGATAGACAGACATGCAGGCAGACAGACATACAGACAGAGAGATAGACAGATAATGTATGACGTGCGTACTGAAGTACGTTGTGTCTGAAATTAAGAATTAATGTGCGTGCACACACGAACCATCGCGTGATATATGTCTATGGATATATACAACAGCTTACAGTAAAGCTCCTCCTCTAAAGCCATTTGTATTATTTATCTGCCTAGACTGCTGTCATACACTCCTTTATATGCAGCTGTGTCCAGGCATGAAAATGACCGCGAAATGGACTTATGAATTTGCAAAGTTAGTAGTATTGACGTAGTGTATATACGTACATTAATTTGAAGTGCAACACTTCGTCATGGGTGGAGCGTGTGTATGGAATACTACTTACACTTCTCATCTATAAGTCCGTTTTGATGATGTGACTATAAGTGTTGAAACATCTTTGATGCCATGTTATATTTCCGATCAAGTCCCCGTTGATGACGTGGCTGTGGAAGGATACAATTATTGTACTTGTGATGATTTCTAGTATGTGTGCTCTTGGGTGGGAAAAAGAGAAGGATGTGAGTAATTGTTTTTATGTGTGTGTGTGTGTGCAAAAATGTTTCTGTAAGGATTGTAATAATACTGTGCAGTAATTTACGAATCAAGTTATTTTATTTCATTACATTTATCTTTTCCTTCTTTTGTTTTTATAACGGTGGTATCTTATTTAAATCTCATTTTTCAACTAAAATCTTGTTTTATTTTTGCATTTAGACGGCTAACGGAATTTTTCCTCTTATTAAACTTTTCAAGCTTTTTTTTTTCCAAAACATTTTTCTTATTCTTCTCGGGGCAGATCTGTAGCAAACGCCTCTGACAAATATGCAAAAGTAAATTTACATCGAACTGAACAAAGGGAAAAAAAAGAAATGCAATAGACACATTTATATTGACAAACAAAAGCTTGCTGTTTTCATTACCTCTCCCAACCATAACCTCTCCCAACCCTCCACGCACCTAGCACGCGCACATATTCTCTTGTAGTTCCCCACCACCCCGATTCATTTTCTCTCGCACTATTATCAGCTTTAAAAGTAAGACCTACTAGAAACCATCTCTGACTGTTGATCGAACTGTGAAGCCTCCTATCCAGAGTCTGTGTGCAAGGGGAGAAACTGTGGTTACCTCTGCCAGGAGGAAGGTCGCGGTGGGCGGAGGCGAACGACAGTGCAGTATTGTATGGCGGATTGCTTCCGCGTCTCAGTCCGCCGCGAGAGGAAGTGCAGACTGACGTCAGTAAAGCCGTGGAAAGTCGCACATTCATGCGCTCAAAAGCATTTCTTGGATCACCTCTTTTGTTTTACCAGGTGGGGCCGGGCACACACTGGCGATCCCCCTCTCTCGCCCAAGGTGTGAACTCGGGCCACTTCGGTCATAGTTTAAGATGCTGTTCCAATAACAAACTGCTCAGCAAACACTGTAGGTAAATAACGGGTAAAGGTCTGGCACCGGAGACCTAGATTAAGTCCTTCCCTTTGTGCCTGTTGGACTTGCCAAAATAAGTGTAATATCCCCTTGTGTTGCGTTGGTTTTTTTTTTTGTTTTTGTTTTTTCTTCCCCTACTTTCTCATTTCTTACGACAAGGGACCTAACTCAGATGTGTCCAGCATGTAAGAAACGTTTCCAAGTGCAGAAGGATAAGGACACTGTCCTCTTACAGTAAAGTTCATGGGAGGTGGGTAGATAGAGGGTGTGGTGTTGGATGGATAAGGATCAGGTGTTGGTTGGTTTTGAATTAGTTTTTGCACTGGCCGACACTGTTGCTACTTTAACCAGAATACTTTAACGAAGCATTTATAAGTTTGAGCATAGGACATTAACGTTTCATACTGCTTAACGTTGGATCATGATTTTTACATTAACAAATTGAAATATTGCAGACTTGAAGAGTCATTGACCTGTGAATAGGAAGTGGGGGTCCTTAATGACAAAAAAGGAAGAGATACGTAACTTGAAAGATTATGAATATAGAACTGAAGCATAAGACGGGGTGGAGTATAGAACTGAAGCATAAGATGGGGTGGAGTATAGAACTGAAGCATAAGACGGGGTGGAGTATAGAACTGAAGCATAAGATGGGTGGAGTATAGAATTGAAGCATAAGGCGGGTGGAGTACAGAACTGAAGAATAAGACGGGGTGGAGTATAGAATAGAAGCATAAGACTTTGTGGAGTATAGAAGTGAAGCAGAAGACGGGGTAGAATATAGAAAGCATAAGATGGAGGGGAGTATAGAACTGAAAAATAGAAGCATAATACGGGTAGGGTACAGAATTAAAGTATTAGATGGGGTGGAGATAGGATTGAAATATGAAAAGCTTGGCAGGCAGAAAGAATGGCTTGTAGAAAGGTCAGCACATAGAATGGCGTTGGTTTGCGGGAATTTTTTTTTAAAGAAGAGAGAAAGACAGACATACTAATTTGCAAAAAGGTTCAGTGGCTAAATTGTAAAATGTTCAGAGATTGACTTGTACAAAAGATAAGAGACTAAACTGTAAAATGTTCAAAGACTAACTTGTACAAAAGATAAGAGACTAAATTGTAAAAGGTTCTGAGACTAACTTGCCAAAAGGTTTACAGCTAAATTGTCAAAGATTATTATATAAAACAAACAAAACTTGCTAATAGTTTTGACGATTGACATCCATTATCAGACACCATATAAGAAGGTCAAACATGACTTAACCGTCATTGAAAAGTTGATAGCCATATTAGATAAATAAGTAAAAGTTACATATTAGCTTACATAATATATAAGACTGACATGCATATACTAATCTTAAATATAAAACATTTTTTCATTCGTATGTGACTTTTGACTATATGACTAAAAAATCAGTTGTCAAACATATTAGACTTGTAAGATTTAGGCTGCATGTTATACTTAGGTATGGAAAGGTTGAAGGCATATGTCACATGTCCGGTTTTCATTTAATGATCCTGTCCTAATTTAGGCACTGATTATCAATATTAGTTTATTAGATAATTCCTAACATTAGCGACAGCCAGACTTGCCTAACTTATCTCCCATTGAAATGCCACAATTGTCAGCCAATTGTTCTTGACATTTAGCCAGATAAGTTAGTTGACTTCTTTGCTAACAATGTTATCTCCCCTTTATTTATAGATTAATATTTATAATTCTTTATTCCTGGCTCTAGCCCCCAGTTAGCAAATCACGGTCGGCTACAAACACTTATGTAACAACATGGTGAGATAACAATAAGTGAATTAACAATAAAATTTAATAACAATAAAATTAAATTTGAAAACAAGAAAATGAACAATTAGATTTCTGCGACTAACAGAACGATATCGCACGACCCGATAAGTCAATTTACTGTCCACACCTTTGTATGTTTCTGATTTGTCCTGGAACTTGTCTTTCTATTATAGTCCAGCAGGACATAGTATGTTGTTGTTCATCCCACGCACGCTGACATCATGTGACGACCTTGGCAATCCCTCGCTGTTCAGGCAGACGATGGTAAAGGCTCAACTCAGACGCTTGCTCTTGCTCTCTTGCTCGCTCAGCAATTTGTTCTGGGCTCCACGCCTAGTAAGACCAGACTCCCATATCAAGTACAGCGTTTTAGCAGTCAAAGTTAGAGTTGTGAGTGAAACTCGAGACCAGCTGAAAATACATAGTTATTTATGTTACAGTCTCATGTGGTAATAGTGACTCTATGGGCTTTGTGGCAGCAGCAATAATCACTCTTTACAATCTCACTAATTCACAGTTTACATTACATAAAAATTCAAATGTATAAAATCTTTACAATATATATATATCTATTTCCTTCATTACACTACAGTTGCTCATAATACAATTTAGCTAGTGTTCCATGCAGTGCGTGTTAACTCTTCTGTGATAACAATTAATCAACGGTAATACAACTACATACACATGGCATTTCCCACCACTTTACATTGAATATAACTATGCCACTTAGCTTCTGTGAATGTATTAACATTAGCAGCATTAAGAATATTCACAAGAATATTCTACCTACATTTACAATACAAAATACATAGAATCAATTCTACAAGAAAGAATTTCGATTAGAGAAAAATCAAGTGTATTACCACTATGTGTTCATAATGGTGGACGCACCTTCACCCTTGGCATGTGGCCAGTATCTCTCATCTGCGCGTCTAACCCTTGCCAATTCATTCAGGTAGTTTTATCAATGAAGTAAAGGTCAACTAAAATCTTAGCGCTACGTCATTGCCTGGTACGCAAATGACCGTACATGGGTAGTTAGTATCCGGTTTTGGGCATGACCTTCACCTGTGACCTAACTTACTTTCCCTGAACGCATAAACAAGTCTTTCCACGGCCTTTAAGCTTAATCCCGTAATGGAAGCTATCACAATAAATACGCATGGCAGGGAAAAACCCGTGTATAAAAGAAACAGTTAATAATACGAAAAAAGGTTATCAAAAATACATAATTTGTTTTAAGATATCTTCACAGCATACTAGACTGACTTGTGAAAAGATAGACAAGAGTATTAGACTTGCGTATGGAAAGGTTGAAGGCATATTAGACTGACTTGTAAAAGATAGACAAAAGTATTAGACTTACATTTGGAAAGATTAAATGCATACTAGACTGACTTGTAAAATATTGACAAGAGTATTAGACTTGCGTATGGAAAGGTTGAAGGCATACAAGACTAACTTGTATAAAGATTGACAAGAGTATTAGACTTAACTCAAGAAACGGTTGAATGTATATTAGACAAACATGTAAGCAATGTGACAGGCATATTAGACTGATATATATATATATAAAAGTTTGACGTGTTATTACACTTTTATAACAAGTTGACAGAAATATTAGACTTACATGTATAAAAAGACTGACATTTCAGAAGGATAGTGACGGGCATATTAGACTCTCACGGAAGAAGGCGGACGTGCCTGTTAGACTTACATATATAAAGGTTGACAGGCATATTTGACTTTCACGTAAGAAGTTTGACATGTATATTAGACTTGCATATAAAAAAAGATTGACAGGCATATTAGACTTTTCGAGTAAGAAGGATGACACGCCTATTTGACTTACACATAAAAGAGTCGACAGGCATATCGGGCTGACACAACGAAATTCAGAAGAGAGACTGACGCGTAAGCAGAGTGACATGCACAAGAAATTGACAATCAAGTAAAATGTTTTGTCATGCAAAAAGGTCTGACGCACGAGTAAACTTTGATAGATAGACGAGCCGGCACGCTGCTCTCCCCTAACGCGGTACGATGTTACTCTAGTAAGCGGACGTGAGCGATCAAAACCCATGCATAACTGATAATTCAGTAAAAGAGAAAGGATGTCGGAAAAGGGCGAGGGGAAGGGGGATGGAGAAAGAGGACAATAAAACTGAATTACTTAAGAGAAGGAGAGAGAGAGATTTTATTACTTTTTGTTGTTGCCATTTGCTTTGTTGTTTTTTTCAATTCGTGCTTATTTGGTGTGCCATCTCCGTTTCGTTCTATCGTCCATTAGTCCATTACTCGAGGACGAGAGAAAAAATTCTTAATCAGTGGCCATGTTTTTGATAATGGCTAATAGGGGCAAACCTCTATTAATTTTGCAAGAAGTGGATGTGATATACTGTCATTATGTATAACCTCTGACACCAAGTCACAATCGTTTGCTCACAGCCTTTAGTACTACTTGGTAAGAGACCCTATTGTTTCTTTTGTTTTTTTTTTAAATTTAGATTGCTATGAATATTTTATTGCTTATCTCGTGTATTAAAGGTTTCGCACTGGCTGATCTCGTATATTAAAGGTTTTGTATTGACTGATCTCGTACATTAAAGGTTTTGTATTGACTGATCTCGTGTATTAAAGGTTTTGTATTGACTGATCTCGTGTATTAAAGGTTTTGTATTGACTGATCTCGTGTATTAAAGGTTTTGTATTGACTGATCTCGTGTATTAAAGGTTTTGTATTGACTGATCTCGTGTATTAAAGGTTTTGCACTGGCTGATCTCGTATATTTAAAGGTTTTGTATGACTGATAAACATATTGACTTCGTAAGTTATTGTTTTTATAAATGACTTAGTCTTGACTTCGTAGGTTATGGATATAGATTGATCTTGACTTCGTGCGTCCTTGGTTTGGGACTTGACTAGGATTGATTTTATTTAGCACACTGCTAGTAGTGACATCATAGGTTGTTGGTTTAGTACACTGCAAGTATTAACGTCATAAGTTGTTAGTTTAATACACGGCTAGTAGTTACGTCATACGTTGTTGGCTTAGGACACTACTAGTTGTGACGTCATACGTTGTTTAGTACACTGTAAGAATTGACGTCATGCGTTGTTGGTTTAGTACACTGCTTGTAGTGACGTCATGCATTGTTGAAATAATACACTGCTAGTATTGACGTCATACGTTGCTAGTTTAATACACTGCAAGTATTAACGTCATACGTTGTTTTTAATACACGGCTAGTAGTGACGTCCATACGTTGTTTGTTTAGTACATTGCTAGTAGTGACGTCATACATTGTTGGTTTAGTACGCGGCTTGTATTGATGTCGGTCATCATTGCTTTATTATGCAGCTGGCATTGACCTCGGTCATCATTGCTTTATTATGCAGCTAGCATTGACCTCGGTCATCATTGCTTTATTATGCAGCTAGCATTGATGTCGGTCATCTTTGCTTTATTATGCAGCTAGTAGTGATCCTTTAAATGAGTGGGTTAATACATGGCTAGTAAATGCTTGTATGTATTTTGTCTTTTCTTGCTGATTCACTTTTGTTCCTGTCTTGATGTTTATGTATACTTTTGTCTTTGTTTACATGTTTATATGTTTCTTTGTTCTTATCTTTATATTTATATAGTTTTGTTATGTTTAAAAGAATGCTTATATTTGTTACAGATGATTTTGTTGTTGTTCTTCTTCGTCTCTTTATTAATATTTCAGTATGGTTTTACGTAATGTATTAGTGTTATCTTTTTATTTTACTCTTATTTATTATTTATTTCTCGATGTTCTAGCTTTCTAGCTTGAAAGTTCTTTTTGTTATTTCAGTAGGATATGTAATTGTTTATTTTTCATATCTTAAGTATTTTATTATTTGTATATTTAATTGTTAATTTTCATATCTTCATATCTTTTCATATTTTATTATTTGTATATTTATTGTAATATTATTTCCTTCTTTCTCTCCCTTTGTTTACGTGTACTTAATTTTATTGTTTGTTTTGGGTTGTGTTGTGTTTTTTTTTGTGCAGTCCTTGGCGTTTACTAGTTTAAGTTGCAGCATTTATGTCCCTTTGTGGCCGCTCTGTTGTTTGTTAATCTTTCGACTAAAAATCAGGAAATTAAAGCCTGAAAACCCTTAACCGTTCCGTATTGATTTTCTTTCACTGAATGTATTTCATGTTATCAGCGCTACTTGACAGTCGTTGCAGTGACATAGGTGTGCCTCTTATCGCTGGAATATTACTGATTTAACGTCATCGCGGACGTCAAGGCAACCATATGTGGGCTGTCATGCAATGGTTATTCGTAATTATGCCCCTTTTTAAATTTTTTTTTTATTATTCATTCTTTAATTCTTCCATTCTCCAGCCTACTCAGGGGCCTGAATCCCATATTAATAGTGTATGAAATTAATATTTCCCTCCCCTAGTCCCATTAAAATAAATTTTACAAATCTTATCTGCTTTTAATGTTTGTATAGTTTTTGTTCCTTTGTGTTCGATTGTTTCTAGAAGTTTGTTTCTTCGTTTGCATTATAAAGAAAATTTTTTATCTTTGCTTCTTCGGCAATCTCTTCGGTAGCTTGTTTCTTGAAATCCCCCCCCTCCCCCAATTTCGTCATTTGATTTGGCGATTGATTCAATCTCGCCTCATCGCAAAAGTTTGTTTCCTGAGGCTTGCCTCATCATCACTTTTTGTCATCGTATCTCCATTTCCCCTAAATCGGTCTAATTATTTTCTAATTCCTTCTTTCAACACATGTATTTACATTTTGCTTTCTCGAAATAGGCCTTTTTTCCATTTCCTTCAGTACATGTATTGCTTTATTGAAATAGGCCAGTTTTCTGCCTTCTTCAACACATGTATTTACCTTTGGCTTTCTCGAAATAGGCCTGTTACTTGAAGTTTGCTTCGTCACCATATTTTTTTAATTTTATTTTATTTTCGTTTCTTCGGCCCGTTGCTTGAGTCTTTGCCTCGTCACCATTTGCTTCTTTTCTTTGACTGAGTTTTGTTTTCTAAATTACTGTCTTTTTTTCTTGATGATTTCTTGGTTACTTATTGCTTGCTCAGCTTTTATATTTCTGCATCATCAGAATTAACCTATTGATATGACTGCGTCATCACTACTTGCAGTCGTCAGTGTTTACACTGTGTCATCGAAATGGACATAATTCTTAAGGTCGCCTCCTCGTGCTCTTTCTCTTTGCCGTGGTTGTATCATCGTCAGATTGTTTTTTAAATTACTTTCATCGCCAGATTGTTTTTTAAATTACTTTCATCGTCAGATTGTTTTTTAAATTACTTTCATCGCCAGATTGTTTCTGAGATTTCTTTCATCGTCAGATTATTTTTTTAAATTACTTTCATCGTCAGATTGTTTCTGAGATCACTTTCATCGCCAGATTGTTTCTGAGATCACTTTCATCATCACTTATTTTGTACGATTTTGTGTCTGTGTGCTATAAACTTTGTTTCTTTTTAAGTTTCTTTTTACATATGTTGTTGCTGCTGCTTTGTTTTCGTCGTCTCTTGTATTCCCTTGCCTTTTTTTTCTTGCTGGACGTGAATCGATCTTTTGAATATTGTCTTACCTCCCTTTATCATTCTCTCTCTCTCTAACACACACACACACACACACACACACACCAGACGCAAGCACGCACGCACACACACACACACACGAAGAAAAGAGTCGATATATATATGCAAGCTTAATCGTAATTTACTTATATACCCTTTTTTCTACTGTTACATATCTAAAAGACAGGTCGTACCTTTGACTGGACTGACTTAGACCGAAGTCTTAGATAGTATGTGCATCTTGAAATCTGTCTCGGACTTCTGCTATATAATTCGTTTATTTCTTTATTCATGCTGGTATGCCTTCTTCTTTGTCTGTCGTGTAAGCGATAGTGTCTCTTTTCTTTTTGTCACATGACCACCAGTCACTTTTAATCTTTGCCTCATGTCCACCAATCGCTTTTAAATTTGTGTCTTATGGCCACCAGACGCTTCTAGGTCTTTGTCTCATGCTTACGAGTCGCTTCTAGATCTTTGTCTCATCCGTCACCTGTGCCCTGCCTTTAAAAAAAAAAAAAAATGCTGTTTAAAGTCCGACGGTAATGTTGACGACAACGATTTTAACGGCGCAATCCGTAACACAACAGTACACCTGTCAACCTGAGACAAAATTTGGTCAAAGACAGATTAAAACACCAACTTCTTTTTCGTGTGAGAAAGTTGATGCCGGGACGCGAAGTTAATGACATTTTATACGGGGATATACGGTTTCTGCTACAAGTATTATGGCAGCAGTAAACTCTCAAGTGAAGCGGTATAGCAGGCTGCACGGCCTTTCTGTCAACTTGGGCACGTGCTTATCGGAACTCTTGTGCATCTAGCTTCAATTCTGCCAGGAAATTTGCAGCCACAAATTCTACCGCTACCTACTCGATTGCAAAATGGAGAGGTAGGGAAAAGGAAAAAAAAATAGCATGTGGGTCGGGGTATTAGCGAGAGGGATACGGAGGTTGGCGATGGTGTGAGGGGTTGGGATGGGGTGTGTAAGTGGAGGCAGCCGAAATAGGGATGGATCTTGCGGTTATGGAAAGAGAGAGGATGAGGTGGCGGTGCCTTTGCACCACCGCTTGACGATGTCAGAGGTTGTCATGGCAACCCGGATGCTTTATTTTTTTTTTTCATCGATCAATATTGGTATATCCCCCTATATCTGGGCCGCCCCGCTCGACAATTCGCGTCTCCACATCCATTTACCGGGGCTGGCAAAGTAAATACCCAGTTAAATGAAATCGCCAATACATCTAGCATAAATCTCCACACTTTCAGGCCTCCGTGTTTATGCTATTTATAAGCCTGGGACCGCTTGGAATTAAAACTACCCAATGCGTTTTCTACTGCCGTGGCTCCGCCTCACCATTGGTTGATGCTGCCTCTCTCGCCCGCACCACAGCAGAAGGGGGACCCGGCACGGTTTCTAATCAGCCGAATGTATTTCAAACTTATTGATTTCATCTTAAATTGCGGGTGCGCTGTAAGCATGCATAACGCGCTATCTGGCGGGGGCCCCAAGTGAGTCATTGTGTCCACGACTGTCCGTGCTGTTTACTTACGTCATATGCAGCACTCCTCGCCTCTGTTTTCTGTCCGCGCCCCTCGCCTGGCCACTAAATAAGACCATTGGACACCAGGTTTAGGATTAACACTCAGTCACTTAATCAGATTTGGCTTTATGCTATTATTTTTTTAAGTTTATTATTTAAAGAATGAATAAATGCTGACCGAACACGAAGAATGAATGAAATAGACACAAAAAATGATCAAAGAAATTGGGAAAGAAAAATAAAAAAGGAACGAATTAAAGAATGAAATAAAAAGAAAAAATAAATGATCGTATCGATGTAGCGAGATGGTAAGTAAATAGAAAGAATAAGAAAGGCATAAGAAGTAAAACTGAACAGAAAAAAGAAAAGGCAGTGAAGAAAATTAAAAAGAGTTTGATCCATTTTCATAAAGCAGGCTCCGTCTCAAACAGATGCCAAGATTAGGTGTCAAATGTCATGGCCTGTCCTGCTAGAATTCACGTTCTGCTCACACCCGGGCCGTATCTTGAGGGACATTTGTATTGGAAAAGATTAGAGGTTAATTCTCATCACAACTAGCATTACTGCAAACCTGCCTAAGCCAGTCACTCAAGGTTGTCTCCTTACAGCCAGCAGTACAGTTGACCTCTCGAGATTGCGTCCCATTTCAACCGTCATTAATACAGGTCGACTGAATCAGTCACTTGAAGTTAAGCCCCATTGCAGCCACCATTAATACAGACCGACAGACAGTCGTTTGAAGTTAAGTCCCAATGCATTCACAATTAATATAGACCGACTGAGTCAGTCGTTTGAGGTTGTCCCGTTGCAGCCACCATTAAAGGCTGAGCCAGTCACTTGAGGTTAAGTCCCAGTAGAGCCAACCCTGTTCCAGGCGACTGTCAGTGACTACAACCATTGTTAGTAAAACCGACTGAATCACTCTACAGCCATCATTAATATATGCCAACATTAACACAGGCTGATCTACTGTGTACCTTGAAGTTGTATCATAACAGCCAACATTAATACAGGCTGTCCTAAGAGTCCCTTGAAGTTGTATCATAACAGCCAACATTAATACAGGCTGTCCTACTGGGTTCATTGTGTTTCATTACAATAATTATTACTTGAGTTACACTCAGATCAGTATCTTGTGTTTAATTGCATTCAATGTTTCTCGAATTATACTGGAATAAGTAGCTTGTGTTTAATGCCACTAAAATTGTACTCATCAGTCCTTGAGTTACATTCGGATTAATAGCCTATTTAACTCCACTCATTATTACCTGAGTTTCATTCGGTTAGTAGCCTGTTTAACTCCACTCATTATTACTTGAGTTTCATTCGGTTAGTAGCCTGTTTAACTCCACTCATTAGAAGCCTGTGTTTAACTTGAGTTACATTCGGATTAATAGCCTATTTAACTCCACTCATTATTACTTGAGTTTCATTCGGTTAGTAGCCTGTTTAACTCCACTCATTAGAAGCCTGTGTTTAACTTGAGTTACATTCGGATTAGTAGCCTGAGTTTAACTCCATTAATTATTTCTTGAGTTACATTCGGATTAGTAGCCTGTTTACGCCACTCATTATTACTTGAGTTACATTTGAATTAATAGCCCATTTAACTCCACTCATTATTATTTAACATTAGGATTAGTAGCATGCTTTTAACTCCACTCATTATTATTTAACATTAGGATTAGTAGCATGCTTTTAACTCCACTCATTATTATTTAACATTAGGATTAGTAGCATGCTTTTAACTCCACTCATTATTATTTAACATTAGGATTAGTAGCATGCTTTTAACTCCACTCATTATAATTTAACATTAGGATTAGTAGCATGCTTTTAACTCCACTCATTATTATTTAACATTAGGATTAGTAGCATGCTTTTAACTCCACTCATTATAATTTAACATTAGGATTAGTAGCATGCTTTTAACTCCACTCATTATTACGTGAGTTACATTCGGATCACTAGCTTGTCTTTAACTCCACTCATTATTCTCCGATTCTAAGCTTGTGTTTTTTCCCACTCATTATTACCTGAGTTACACTCGGATCATTAGCTTGTTATACTGGAATAAGTAGCTTGTGTTTAATGCCACTAAAATTGTACTCCATTGTAAAATTGTACTAAAATTGTACTCCACTCATTATTCTCCGATTCTAAGCTTGTGTTTTTTCCCACTCATTATTACCTGAGTTACACTCGGATCATTAGCTTGTCTTTAACTCCACTCATTGTGATTTGGATTGCCCCAGAATCAATAGCGTGTGTTTAATTCCACTCATTGCTTCTGAGGTCAATAGTTTGTCAGTAGTATCTTTAAGTAGCCACAGGTCTGTAGTATATTTTAGGTAGTCACTGGTCATTAGTATCTTTTAGGTAGTCACGGGTTAGTAATATCTTTTAGGTAGTCACGGGTCAGTAGTATATTTTAGGTAGTCACAGGTCAGTAGTATCTTTTAGGTAGTCACGGGTCAGTAGTATATTTTAGATAGTCTTGGATTTGTCATATCCTTTAGGTAGCCCGAATCATTTGCTGAAAGTAACCAATTTTATATTACTAACGACTTTTGTATTATTGAATGTAGTCTCTTGACTCTGTCGCTTGATGTTAAGTTTCAGGTGTCTAATCAGTTACTGTTCAGCCAGCCCTTTTGTGTTTGTTGTCCGTGACAACCGCAGGCATTGATATTAAAATTGATATAAATAAGTCATAGCCGCTTGTTTAAATCAGTCATTGGCTCCTTGCTAAACAGTTCAACAACAACAAAAAAAGCTGAGTCAGGTTAGTCACATGATTAGGTCTGAGTAAATTCGGTACCTGTTGCTTGGGTCATATATAAGAAGCTTTTTGTTGATTACACTGTACTATATTAATTTAAGCATTAGCTTTCTGTCTCCAGCAGTCAACTGAGAATATAATCACAGTACTGCTTAAGTGTGCATAAGTATTAGGTCTTCTGTCAATCACTTGAAAATAGAGTTAAGTTACAATACTGTTAAGGGCTAATGAAACATGAAGAATTTTAATTCCATATTAGAGCTAAGGAAACCAGTTGTTTCTTATAAACAGTTTGATAAGAAAACAAACGAGGATAATATGAAGACATTTTAAAACAATTTTAAAAGAACAGCTTTTAAAAGTTTTTAAATTTCATATTATCATTATTTATTACTAAATAAAACAAGGTACAACATGAGAAACAGTACTCATACATTGTATTACAAATCAAACAATGTCCTAAAACATTTTCACTACCATGGTAAAAAATACCATATAATGAATACTAAGTAACATGCTGTGGACCCGTTAGTATATATTATTACTTTGATGTCTGAATGGGTAAATATGACTGTATTTGTTGCACACCAGATCAGTAAACATAATTAGCTCACCACTAGCCACACTCAGTCATGCCTAGACAGGTTTAGGCAGCGAATAAAATTATCAAAATAATGGGATGAAAGAGCTGATAACTTTTCATATGTAACAAACAGATAAATGAATGTCACTAGCTACATTAAATAAAATGTGTTAAATAAAAGACAGAACAATATTAACATTAAGTGACCACAAGTTGTAGAATCAGTTGACAAAAGTTAATACTCTCCAAATGTAAGTAAGTTACAGTGCATCTCCTCTCGGGATGATTCTAGAGTAGGGGTAGTCATGCAAAGGGCAACTTCCCAGGCAGGGTTGCTGACTGTGAATAGATGACTGAAGTGTATAGAATTGTCACCAAATTATTTGCACAGATCTGGAATAGTAGCACATATATCATTGAGTCAGAGTCAGAGTCAAATCTTTGTGTACGTATACCTTAAGCAAGGTGAGTTTACAGTTCAAGAGCTTCAACCCCAACTGTGAAACATTCAGCATTCCCACTTTTAAGTGATGCACTTTTCTCTCAAGTATCCTAGTCATTTACATTTGTACGGTCTGCATAGAGGTATAATGTTATCAGCCAGACAAAGCGTGCACTCTCATATTCATGTATCAAACTGACAGCTGCTATACAATTATGTAGGTCAAACCACCATTCTGTTGTCTTACAGTATTATAAGACAGCAGTAAACAGTAGATTTAAATAGGTAATCTCAGAGTAAACATGTTTTACTAAACAATGAGACAGATAAAAACTATTAAAGAGATACAATCACATAATGACATAGCTATAAAGAATTCACACATAATAATAGAATATGTCTGCTAAGTGTAAACAAACTGTTACAGAGAAAACACTCAAAAATGTCATCATGAAATAATACCTAAACAAAAAGCTGTGCAGCCGAATAAATGAAAATGTTACCTTAAATAATACGAAAGTATAAGAAATTAAGAAAAGGTTTAATAAAAATATTTTTACAGAAGGTCAAATACAAAAAGAAATACTGTCACACAACTTAGCCAAAAATATAGTATAAATTTACAACAGAGCAAACAAACAATAAAATGTGGTATAAATTTACAACAATGAAAACAAAAAAATATAGTATAAATTTACAAAATGTAAACTAACAAAAAAATGTAGTATAAATTTACAACATTGAAAACAAACTAAAAATAGTATAAATTTACAACCTTGAAAATAAACAAAAATATAGTATAAATTTACAACAATAAAAACAAACAAAAAAGTAGTATAAATTTACAACAATGAAAACAAACAAAAAATAAAATTCACAGTCTTACTACAGGATCTGATAAAGCAAGTTCATGCAGTCATGGCTGGAGTGGTAAGATCTACCCCGATGTCCTCTTAGAAAATTGGCGACACCCGATCTAATCAAGGATAAGGAATCTAATTACAATGCCGAGAAAGGTCGAGTTGATTGGAATATCTTTCTAGACTTTGTTGTAACCATCAAAACGAGCGAGTAAAACGCATGTCAAAACCTGACAGTCAGCTTTATGACCTGTGCTTTCTCTCTCTCGCTCTCTCCCCCCCCCCCGCCCTTCCACACACACACACTCACACACACACACACGCACGCACACACACACACTTCCGATTGATGAGAGAGGAAGGAGATTATTATTGGTAGTAAAATATTGTATTACAGTCAATTTTAATACCATATTATTACAGCTCATTATTATAAGAAAACTTTCATGAAAATCACGATAGTATCTGATACTCAAAGAATGCGTTAGAGCGGTTTGGCAACTGCAACAATTAATTTAAATCGATTTTTTTCAAATCAGTACAAAATGTTAGGATATCAGTAGGGCATGCTTGTATATTATTGCGCTTATTGTTAAAATGGTTGCAATAACACAAGGTCTAGATCTAATCAATACCCGTGAAATTGATTAATTCAATTTAAAGAATGGTTCGTGAGGGATTTCTTTGTGATTGTGTGCGTGCGTGCGTGCGTGCGTGGTGTTGCATTGGCTATAAGTATGCGTGAAGTCTGCTTGTTTGTACAGTTATGACACTGCGTTGATGTATCAATTAAATTGATTAATTAAGTAACAAGAAACCTGATACGACCAGCCGAAATGCCACGCATACTTTTCTTTTTTTTTTTTTTACACATCGGATCCGACCATTGGTACTAGTTAGCGGTGTACTCCAGCTATAGCGCAAGCAATTAGTCACCAGTGGCCGCTGTGGTGTACAGTCATTGTTGGGGCGAGAGGAGACAAAGAGAAAGAGAAAGATTCTGTTCACGTAAATTGTGGATCATATTGATTTCCCTCCACCCACCCCCCGCCCACCCCCACACACACACACAAAACACGCCCCCCTCCTCCCTCTGTAATTCTTGCTGTCCAGTCATGGCTTTTACTGACAATTCTGACCAATCTAGAAGCTCTCATTCTTGTCACTTGTGTTTGTGTATGTGTGTTTGTTTGTATGTGTGTCTGTGCGCGCAAATACATTGCAACTACTTTAATTATGAACAGTTTTGCACATCGAGAAGACAACTCTAATTCACTGCACCCGCACCCCTTGAGGAAGTTATTCCCCCTGGGTTTGGGTTTTTTTTTTTTTTGGGGGGGAGGGGTGTTTTGTTTTAGGTCTTCCTTAACTGCAGCGCCACGTACTCGATTTACCTCCCTTATTAGAAAAGTGTATGCCCTTTGTTTTGAAGAGGGCTCTAGTCTCTAAAGAATGCAAATACGAATAAGTTTTGAACACTACTGCTCATTCATAAAGGTGATAAAGGTTAAAGGTGCTAGTGATAAAAGTTAATTGCTGTATAGTGGTAGTTTTCTATAGAAACTGCACTTGATTTTCTTCAGCAGTAAATGACAACGTGTTTTATAGACTTACCACGTGTTGAAAGACCAGCAGAGAGTGGTCGCAACTCGAAGCATCACTGAAATACAGGTTGTGGAGGATAGATCTGCAGTGAATAATAAAATTTTATGGCTCTGAAGTAACGTTCATGTCCTCGACTACATTTGCGGAGACTTGTCATAGATAGCGTCCATCAGTGATTTCACACGTCACGACGTACCTTAAAGTAGGGTTTATTTCTCCCATTAGCTTGGCAAGCACGTATATTCAAGTGCGATGTAATTTATTTGTGTTTGTTTGTATGAGGTCACTTGATGTTTGGGGGTTGGGGTTTTGATGTTGTCGTTGTTTGCTTGGATTTTCTGGTTGTTTTGTTTGAATCACGTAATTTTCTTTTTTTTTTTATTCGGAAATATGTGCTTGTACGTATGTATGTGTGTTTGTTTAATATTACATTGGTTAATATAAAATTATTAAAGATGTGTAACACATTATATATATTCATCTGTCATCAACCCCTCCCACAATCCAACTTGTTTATATTGCTTCTGTTGTTTTGTCATCCATGCATTAGTGTTGGGATGTGAAGATCATTTCACTCTATCTCTCTAGTTAGTGTCTTTACAGCACATCTATCGTCACTAGAGTGAACTCATGTTTGTGTACATATTTATATGTATAACGCCACACTGTATTTGTTATGTTAAAAGTATATTTATATTACGTAAGAAGTCACTCAATTTTTATCTTAAAGGCCTGTTTCGCTCTGCTACTTTTGTATCGTCCGTAGAATGAACATTTTGGTTTTACAAAGAACAAGTAATTAAATTTTACCTGATAAAATTATACATTTGTATAATCATTAGCCTTTTGTATGTATCGCCTGAAAAAGCATGTGTGTGTGTGTGTGTGTGTGTGTGTTTTTCATCGATTTTTTAAAGTATATCCTGAACAACTCCAAAGCTGTAAGGTCAAGGCCACTGAAATTATAGCAATTTTAATTTAAAATAAAAAGCATTAGCTTACTGAACTTGACAAGCACTGTCCTCTTAATAACTTAGTAAGATCAAAAGCGACCGTATGCCACCACTGATTTGCAATAATCTAAACATTTAATTATACAAGGTGGCTTGTTATGCACCATGACAGCTCTTGTCTTTATTTGGCGCATAATTGTTCGGATAACTGGCGTTTAGGTTTCCAAAGAACAATATCTGTGTGTACATACGTGCGTGCGCGCGCGCACAGGTTAGTTTACTACTTATTACCATCCTCCATCCCCCAACCCTTCAGACCCGCCCTTTATAACTGTCTTAACCCGAACTTCTGAACATAGTTTGCTTTTGCGTTTTAATAATTTGCATTGTATATAATCACTTTACATGTCCCCTAACAACCCACTAGCGTGCGTTCTAATCACCCTTGAAATCTCATTTTTACTTTTTTACACAATTTAATCCATTTTTAAACATTGCCACTATATTTCTGTTCAACCTACCGTGGGCGTTGCATTTTAATTCATATAGCAGCGAAAAGAGATGTTTGAGTATTGGGTCTCAGTATGGTGGTTTTGATGGACCACTCGACCGCACAAGAGCGGGTAACTCTGTTTTCTTCCCTGAAGATTAAGCTAGCAAATAGAACAGTTTTATTTGTGCAAAATGGGAAGATGGAGAGAACTAAATTGGTGTCAGAGAAGAAATTTGACAGGTCTCTAGATCCAAAAATCCCCGGCAGATTTGAGCAGATGGCATTGAAGAGGTTTGAAGTGAGCTCTCGAATGTAATTTAAACGTACATCAATATGATTTATCGGTCCTTTGTGTGGTGGCTGCTGCGCACTGTGGCTTATCTGTGGCGTACATCGATGTGATTTATCGGCCCTTTGTCGACGCGGCACGTACAGAGCCTGGCTGCCGTGGCGACAATATACAGTCAAGTGTCGCTCTCCTATACATACTGCGCTGAACGCGGCCCGGCTCGTTTGGAACGAATGCACGGGACACACGTAATCGATACTCTTATCACCGATAGATGGAGACACATCGCCTAGCAGGAAAACAAGTCGTCGCCAAGACTGCCTCCCGTCCACCTACTTCCACCACCATCACCTCTTAGTCTTTTCTTATCATCCTCCACCTCTCCTGGCTGTCCCCCTTCCTCTTCTCCTTCCCCTCCCCCCCCCTTACATCCATCCCTCAGCTTCCCTCGGACAGTTGCGATTGTAAAGACTTAATACAGTTTTCCTTGGATACGCAACGACGAGCCGTACGTGCGCACTTGCTTGCGTGTGTCGCGGTGGTGACGTCACGGGATACAGAATGGAAGGTCTTGCTGTGGCGCTAGTCTCTAAAAGAAGAAAGAATTGATTAAAAGCTGGAGGCCGCTCGGCATGCAGGACCCAGGCGGTTATTCTTGGCCTTTCTTGGGGTATTATTTTGGGCCAAGGGCGCGAGAGAGGCAAGTCCGTTTTAAACCACAGCAGGGCTTTGCAGGGGCTCCCTGGAATCGCAGTCAGATTTGTCGTTATTGCAGGATGGTGAAAGACAAAGTAAAATTGGCAGTTACACGGGGAGTGGAAGGGTGGCGAGTAAAGAGTTCCTGAGGAAAAAGTATTGGAATTAAGTGTATGTGTGTGTGTGTGTGTGTGTGTGTGTGTGTGTGTGTGTGTGTGTGTAGGTAGGGATCGTGTGTGGGTGCGGGTGTGTATTAAGGATCGTATGTGTGTGTGTGTGTAGATAGGGATCGTATTTGTGTGTATGTGTGTGTCTGTGTGTGTGTGTGTGTGTGTGTGTGTGTGTGTGTGTGTGTGTATCCATTCGTTTAGGGAGTAAAGATTAGTAGCACGATTCATTGTAAATGTAATATTCTTTAGGCCCTTTGACGGCAATGTGAAACAGATTATGGTTGTCTGTATCGGTTAATCTGTATATTTAATGTGTAAATTATGTGCGCGCGTGTGTGTGTGTGTGTGTGTGTGTTTGTGTGTGTGTGTGTGTGTGCTTGTTACTAGATAGATAGGGAGTGAGTGAGTGAGTGAGTGAGTAGGTGGATGAATGGGTGGATAATGATTTATTACCTTTCTCTCTCTCTCTTTGTAGTGATCTGAAAGAGTGAAACAAGCGGTGGGTGGGTAGATGGCGGTGTTAATTGTTTGGGGTTTATTTTAGTGCCAAGACGATGGTATTTTATGTGTTCTTTATGTTGGACTAGCTGTGATTTGTACACGGCTTTGGCGCATGCGGAAATTGGATGTCAGCAGGCCCATTTTGGATATTGCTCTGATTTTTCAATTGCTTTTCTTTTATGTCCGAGTCAATTTACAGTAATTTCTACCCAATATAGAAAAAAGGAGAAACTCCTGTGATTAGGTTTTTAATTTTAAACATAGGGGATATGAAATCTTCTTTTCTTTTCTTTTCTTTAAAATAAAATCGTACTTTTAAACTGTAATAAGTATCATTGGCTGATCTTAATGAGAGTATATCAGGGCTAGAGGCGCGTATACCTAGTGTGATAACTATGAAGTGTGGTTTAGACGTATGTACAAAGGAATATGTTTAAAAGGAAAAATAAAGCATTATCCCATATAAGCAAAAAATAAGTATCAGTTGTAAGACACAACACAACACACACACACATACACACACACACAACACAACACACACACACAATAAAAAACACAACACAACACACACACAACACCACACACACACACACACACACTGATACATAACTAAGAAGCAAACAGTTGACAAGGTGATCTTGGAAAGTAAACTGTTCATTTTTTTGTGAAGTATACATTAATATTACCTTTTCTCCCGTTAATCAAGCAGTAGTTGTAATATTTCGGCTTCCCTCTGAAAACTCTTCTCTTTACAATTACAATCCCTATATATTTTTTTCCTGTCACCCTTTTGTCAGTGTGGTTGGCAAGTATAGCGCACCTTTCATTTCTGGCTGTCAATAACCCCGGATGAAATAACAGTAAGCTATGTGTCTATATAATTACTGCGAGACAGCTTAATTAGCCCTGGCCATAGCTTCACCAAATAATATTATCTTCGTAGGATTTTTTAATTTCAACTAGTCTGCAGATCTTGTTGGCAACGCGTATTTGTACACATTCGATTCATCGCTATCTACAGTACTTCACGGTTTTTACTGTTAGCCCGCAAGATACTCTATTGTCTCCAGCTTTAAAATCAAGGGAGGTATGCAAAGTGGGTAGCCTTCCCTAAATGCAGTGAAGGGAGGAAGTCCTCGCAGGAGCCCTCCAAGACCAAGAACATCGAAGGACGAAAAGTTTCTTGCGTCTCCTGACAGGAAAGAAATTTTTTTTTCCTTTTTTTATGGGGAGGATAGGGAAGTAAAGTTGGTGTCGGTCCTTTGTGAGTGATAGGTCGTTGCTCACCCCTTCCAAATCTGTGCTGGTAAATTTGTCACAGCTGTCAACACCAGTCCTTGTGCGCGCACGCACACACGCACACACGCACACACACACACACACACACACACACACACACACACACACACACACACACACACACACGTATATATATACACACACACCCATACAGACACATACAAAGAATTTGTACTTGGTATTCATTTGATGTTTCACATTACTTACCGGATAATCATATAAGGACAGAAAATGTCACCTATTCTGGAATACAACTCACTGGACGACCATATTAGTACACAACTTTACAGTATAGTAGGACACAAATTACTGTAATAGGACACACCTTTACAGTATCATGGGACACAAATTACTGTAATAGGATACAACTTTACAGTATCATGGGAAACAAATCACTGTAATAGGACACAACTGGATAGTATTGTGGGATACAAATTACTGTAATAGGATACAACTTTACACTATCATGGGAAACAAATCACTGTAATATGACATAACTTTACCGTATAATGGGGAATAAATCACCATAATAGGACACAACTGGAAAAGTATCACGGGAAACAAATCACTATAATAGGACACAAAATGGATTATCATGGGGCACAAATCACTGTAATAGGACAAAATGGACAGTATCGTGGGACGCAAATCACTATAATAGGACACAAAATGGACTATCATGGGCACAGATCACTGTACAGTAGCATTAAGAACAAATCTCTGTAATAGGACACAAAATGGACTATCATGGGGCACAGAACACTGTACAGTAGCATTAAGAACAAATCTCTGTAATAGGACACAAAATGGACTATCATGGGCACAAACCACTGTACAGTAGCATTAAGAACAAATCTCTGTAATAGGACAAAATGGACTATCATGGGCACAAACCACTGAACAGTAGCATTAAGAACAAATCTCTGTAATAGGACAAAATGGACTATCGTGGGCACAAACCACTGTACAGTAGCATTAAGAACAAATCTCTGTAATAGGACAAAATGGACTATCATGGGCACAAACCACTGTACAGTAGCATTAAAACAAATCTCTGTAATAGGACAAAATGGACTATCATGGGCACAGATCACTGTACAGTAGCATTAAGAACAAATCTCTGTAATAGGATACAAAATGGACTATCATGGGCACAGATCACTATACAGTAGCATTAAGAACAAATCTCTGTAATAGGACACAAAATGGACTACAGTAGCATTAAGAACAAATCTCTGTAATAGGACACAAAATGGACTACAGTAGCATTAAGAACAAATCTCTGTAATAGGACACAAAATGGACTACAGTAGCATTAAGAACAAATCTCTGTAATAGGACACAAAATGGACTACAGTAGCATTAAGAACAAATCTCTGTAATAGGACACAAAATGGACTACAGTAGCATTAAGAACAAATCTCTGTAATAGGACACAGAATGGACTACAGTAGCATTAAGAACAAATCTCTGTAAGGGTAAAATACTCTTCCACGTATCCTTAGACTTTTTGAAAGCATACATCTCCAATAACCGAAATTTTCAACGGTAGCTCCTGAGATGTCCCAACTCTAAGATTAAAACGTAAAAGTAAAAGAGACTGAGCAGAAGCAATGTATACTGTTATAGAATACTTCACTTAAAGATATATGGTCGGGTTTGTTTTTAAATCCATATTGGGTCAAACTTGGTGTACAAAAATAAAAACGGATGGTTCCATTGTAATAAAAAATAAACGTATATCAACCAGCTATTTACAAGTGGGAAACATTAATCACTTAACTCTGGTAGCCACTGACCGTACAAGTACACACTCCTATTAATGAAACAATAGTATTTCCTTTTGGAAGTATGATGTTTGTTATTTTCCTTTTTTTGCCTTTCAGCTTTCGTGGATTTTCTTTGTTGTATGATTTTTCTGTTTTGCTTGTTTTATGTTTACTCTTTGTTTATATGTGTTTCACTTGTTTTATGGTTTATTGCACTTGTTTTATGATTTATTTCACTTGTTTTATGGGTTTATTTCACTTGCTTTATTGGTCCTGTTTGTTTTGTTTACTCTTTGTTTATATATGTTTCACTTGTTTTATGGTTTATTTTACTTGCTTTATTGGTCCTGTTTGTTTTGTTTACTCTTTGTTTATATATGTTTCACTTGTTTTATGGTTTATTTTACTTGCTTTTCAGTTTCACTTATTTTATTGTTGCTCCTTTCATTTACATGTTTTATGGTATCTAATTTTTCAATTCTTCACTAATTTTCCAGTTGTTTATGGTTATTCTTTGTCTATGTCCATTTTTTTAATGGTTATTCTTTGTCTATGTCCATTTGTTTTATGGTTATTCTTTGTTTGTCAGTGTTCATTTGTTTCTTGGTTATTCTTTGTCTGTGTTCATTTGTTTTATGGCTATTCTTTGTGTTCATTTGTTTTATGGTTATTCTTTGTCTGTGATCATTTGTTTTATGGTTATTCTTTGTATTTATTTGTTTTATGGTTATTCTTTGTGCTCATTTTTTTTTTTGGTTATTCTTTTTCTGTGTTCATTTGTTTTATGGTTATTCTTTGCCTGTGTTTATTTCTTTTATGGTTATTCTTTGTGTTTGTTTGTTTTATGGCTATCCTTTGTCTCTGTTCATTTGTTTTATGGTTATTCTTAGTTTGTGATTATTTTATGGTTATTCTTTGTCTGTGTTTGTTTTATGGTTATTCTTTTGTGTTCATATGTTTTATGGTTATTCTTTGTGTTTGTTTTATGGTTATTCTTTGTCTTTGTTCATTTGTTTTATGGTTATTCTTTGTCTGTGGTCATTTGTTTTATGGTTACTTTTTGTCTGTGTTTGTTTTATGGTTATTCTTTGTCTGTGTTTGTTTTATGGTTATTCTTTTTCTGTGTTTGTTTGTTTTATGGTTATTCTTTGTGTGTTCAGTTGTTTTAAGGGTGCTCTTTGCTTTGCTGTTTCTCTTGCCATATGTAATAACTCAGCGATTGCCTCTCACGTAATTCGCCAACAGTTATTGAAAGCAGTAAATCTTTTTCAATCACTTTTTTTAACACACATTGGAGGGGTGGGGGTCCTGGCCTGACATATAGGCTTTGCTTGGATTTCATCTACGATAGACAGCGAAAACGAATCGCTAGAATAAAGTGCAAAAAGCATTAGCGTGTTGGCATTGGTAGTTAATAATAAAGATTGTGTTTAGAAAAAATGCCAGATCAATTTCAACTGTATTTACAAAGTGAGAGCAAGAAAATTAGGACTCCGAATGCACGTAAACACAGCAAGATGAATGCTATTCACGGAGTAATCCAAACAATGATCCATTTGGAGTCGAGATTATGTGGACTCTGACTGGCAAAAGTGGTAATAATGTCCATCAGCCATACTTATAGCCAGCCAGTAATGTTTATCTGATAACTTGATTAAACAGAATTAAACAAACCATTTGCACCCGTTGAAATTTATAGAAATGGATTTCTCTTTAATTAAATTTCATCAAATTGTGCCAATATATTCGCGTCATTATAGTAAGTGGCATTTCTTTGAGATGACGGTCGATTACGGAAACCGGTCATTTCGGGAGGACTAGTATTAACAACAGACGCAAGGGTGGGGGAGGTGGGACAATGCTTTATTTTACTTTTATTTAATCGCACGAAACAGGAAGATTTGCGAACAACATGCCTTGTTTTCTTTTTTGGTTTTTCCTGGTGGTTTCAAGAAAATGGATTACGGTTTTTTGGATTAATTATACCCTAACTTTCATCATTATTATTATTATTATCGGTGGTAGTGATTTCATAAATTTCTTTCCAAACATTAAGATACGCAGAGTAGGCCTACGTACTCACGTAGAGCTTCATTTACTTTTCACAGCGCGATCGCTATTGATTACACTATAGAAACTTCCATACTGTTTATGCGCTTTTACATTTATTCTGAAAACAAACAAACATCACCACACGAGATCATATAATTCATGGCTGACTGCACGAACTCTCATTTAAATGAAAATAAAGAACCGTTATTTATTTATTTATTAGGAACTAGCACGTCGGAAGTAAGTGTGGTCTTATGTCAAACTCTCACATACACGTCCTCAGGGAGAGTGAGAGAGAAAGAGTAGTGGGGGTGTACATGTTATTGTAATCAAATGTTTGACATCACATGCATAGTGTGTGTGCGTGTGTGTGTGTGTGTGTGTGTGTGTGTGTGTGTGTGTGTGTGTGCGTGCGTGTGTGTGTGTTTGCGCGCGCGCAAAAGAGAGAGGGAGGGAAAGTGGTCTTGTTCAATAAAGGATAATAGTTTGCTTTTATTTATTTTTTAAAAATAATTTTTGACCTTTGAAGTGGCGATGAGCCTTGGAAGGCGCGATGATTCTCAGCGTCACCAGAGCGCTTCCAGGGGCCTGTCACTCATAACTGCAAATTCTGTTGCGCTATCGGTGCTACTTCATTACCTTAGTACAGGGCATGCCCAATATGTCACGTCCTTTTTGTCGTCATAAGTACGCTCCGGATGCGGGCACACAGGACCTTTAGCCGAGACCTTTATGGATCTAAGCCATTGGGTTTCCATGTGGGGCGCGACCAGTCAGTTTTGTGCGTACTGCTTCGCCCCCCACAGACTTTACCTCGTAGTGACCAGTATTGTTATTTTCATCCCTAAAGGGGCACTGCCTTCTGGACATCAGACAGACAGAAACGCAGAATTCGGAATGAGACGCTCTCTATTACTATTTGTGACGTTGAAAAATTCTGTGTGCTCAATGATTGGTTGTATCTAGAACCACCGGAAAAGGGAGGCTAGCTAAATGTGTTCTTTCATTACTGTTATTATTTTTATTTGTGTGAGAGAGAGAGAGAGAGAGAGAGAGAGAGAGAGAGAGAGAGAGAGAGTTTATGTGTGTGTGTGTGAGAGAGAGTGTGTGAAAATGTTTGAGGCAAAGTTACATTTCGTAATCGTTATTTGAATTATGAAGAATTTCTTTAGCCTTTCCTTCTAATGTCCTCATTCCACCCACTCATTCCTCACACACACATAGTATGACTATAACAAGTGACAAGTCAGAGTCGATTTGGTTGGTTTTAGAGGGGAGAGGGGTGGGTGTTGTTTTTATAAAAAAAATAAATTATAAACTCAAAATAAAATCTTCGAGTCATCTTGATTACAAATAAAAATGTGTTACCTTTGTAACAAAAACTGGTGTATGATCAAAATCTTGGCTGACTTATCTAACCGGTGTCCTTTCTTAGAAAAACGGCGCCTGCAATTAAATCAACATTATTACAACAACAAAAAACCCTCTCATGTCAGTATCAGAAATCAACGTCATTGACTAAGAGAGAACGAACACTTTGTCTTTTAGCCGTAAGCAAATTTATTACAAAAAGAAAACAGTAGTAGCATGCGTTCGTATTTATGATGCTTCAAGGTAATAACCAACGTTTGTTAAAAAAAAAAAAACGGAACGTTTTCTTTGTATAACATATTCTACATCAACAGTTATTACGAAAGGAAAACTCTATGGCACGTAATCAATGTTTATTACGAAAGGAAAACTCTATGGCACGTAATCAATGTTTATTACGAAAGGAAAACTCTATGGCACGTAATCAATGTTTATTACGAAAGGAAAACTCTATGGCACGTAATCAATGTTTATTACGAAAGGAAAACTCTATGGCACGTAATCAATGTTTATTACGAAAGGAAAACTCTATGGCACGTAATCAATGTTTATTACGAAAGGAAAACTCTATGATATGTAATCAATGTTTATTACGAAAGGAAAACTCCAACTACTGCATGTAGTACTCAACGTTTATTTTGATGGAAAACGTTCTGTAGCATTTTATTACCAAAGGAAAGCCCATTTTATTTTTTATTTTTTTAAAAAACGAAACAAAAAACCAGCAGTTTAATAAATTTAATAATTTATTACGAAAAGAAAGAAGTAGCAATAATCAGCAATTATGAGGGGAAGAGAAATATTGCCTTAGATGCAGTCATTAGCATCTAGATTTGTCTTCGCCGAAATCGTCGTTCATTACAAAAATAAAAGTCTCTGTACTTTTTGGCAAAATTAAACATTTATTACAAAAACGAGAAAAATATACCAATAACCAACACCATTTATTACAAGAAAGTGTTTGTCTTTCCATGCACTAACCAAAAAAAAAAGAACTCATTTGTTTAAAGCTCTAATCAGCGTTTAGCCAGAAAAGAAACACATTACCTATAATATAATCAACGTTTAGTACGAAAAGAAACTTTAAAAATAGAATGTTTAACACTTACCAATGTTTACACACTACGAAAATAGACTCATTTCCTAATAGCTCTAATGAAACGTTTAGAACGAAAATAAACGCTTTTAAAAATGTAACAGAACTATTCAACGTTCAGTACGAACTAAAACGCTTTTCTAATTAATACTAACCAATGTTTAGTACGAACAGAAACGCGTTTCTTTACGGTACTAACCAATATGTACTACGAAAAGAAACGTATTTCTTTACAGTACTAACCAACATTTAGTACGAACAGAAACGCATTTCTTTACATTACTAACCAACATTTAGTACGAAAAGAAACGCATTTCTTTACAGTAATAACCAACGTTTAGTATGAAAAGAAACGCTTTTCTTAACAGAACTAGCCGGTGTGTGTTCGAAACGTTAAGCTTTCCGACCAACCTTAGATCGAGCGCTAGCCCTGAGACAATGCCAAGACCGAAACTCAAAGAATGATGCCCTTAACATATGCAGGAACATGCCCTCATTGCAGAAACTCTTGGAGATCGATGACGACACACACTACAGCTCAAGTCAGAATTGGGGCGAAAGGTCAGCTAGATTTCGTACGGTGTACATGCATCAGTGTACACCCGGGTCGTTTGCATGTCTAGTAATTTACAATGCTGCATCTTTCCCTGGTTCTTTTAGTCTCTTCTCTCTATCTCTATCTAGTTGTCTGTCTGTCTCTCAGTGAGTGAGTGAGTGAATGAATGCATTTTAATTTTTTTAATTGTTAAATTGTGATTACTGTTTTATTTATTTATTGTAAAGTAAAAGGATTTTTTAAAATTAAAAACACTGATTTATTAAGTTGTTGACATTATTCATCACTGCGAAACGAAACCAGGCAAACTCCTCGCCGTAAAGTAACTCGATTACGTCACTTTGTTGAAGTATCCATCATTACGAACGTTATCTGTCTGTGACACAAAGTAACTCGATTACGTCACTTTGTTGAAGTATCCATCATTACGAACTCTGTCTGTGACACAAAGTAACTCGATTACGTCACTTTGTTGAAGTATCCATCATTACGAACGTTATCTGTCTGTGACACAAAGTAACTCGATTACGTCACTTTGTTGAAGTATCCATCATTACGAACGTTATCTGTCTGTGACACAAAGTAACTCGATTACGTCACTTTGTTGAAGTATCCATCATTACGAACGTTATCTGTCTGTGACACAAAGTAACTCGATTACGTCACTTTGTTGAAGTATCCATCATTACGAACTCTGTCTGTGACACAAAGTAACTCGATTACGTCACTTTGTTGAAGTATCCATCATTACGAACGTTATCTGTCTGTGACACAAAGTAACTCGATTACGTCACTTTGTTGAAGTATCCATCATTACGAACGTTATCTGTCTGTGACACAAAGTAACTCGATTACGTCACTTTGTTGAAGTATCCATCATTACGAACGTTATCTGTCTGTGACACAAAGTAACTCGATTACGTCACTTTGTTGAAGTATCCATCATTACGAATGTTATCTGTCTGTGACACAAAGTAACTCGATTACGTCACTTTGTTGAAGTATCCATCATTACGAACGTTATCTGTCTGTGACACAAAGTAACTCGATTACGTCACTTTGTTGAAGTATCCATCATTACGAATGTTATCTGTCTGTGACACAAAGTAACTCGTTTACGTCACTTTGTTGCAGTATCCATCACTACGAACGCTATCTGTCTGTGACACGACGCCACCCTAGTTATGGTTATAATTATTATTTTTATTAAACATCATAACTAATTACAAGTGATGAGAATCTTAATTTCGGCTATTAATAATTCTCCAGAAGGCGCCACTCGTCTCTCTCACTTGGTGGATATGCAAGTGCTGAAACGTTTTCTCTCTTCCACAACATTAAAGACATTCATTGCCACACAATATTTCCATAAATAGAACATTTCTTACCACAGCATTAAAGACATTCATTGCCACACAATATTTCCATAAATAGAACATTTCTTACCACAGCATTAAAGACATTCATTGCCACACAATATTTCCATAAATAGAACATTTCTTACCACAGCATTAAAGACATTCATTGCCACACAGTATTTCCATAAATAGAACATTTCTTACCACAGCATTAAAGACATTCATTGCCACACAATATTTCCATAAATAGAACATTTCTTACCACAGCATTAAAGACATTCATTGCCACACAATATTTCCATAAATAGAACATTTCTTACCACAGCATTAAAGACATTCATTGCCACACAATATTTCCATAAATAGAAAATTTCTTACCAAAGGAGAAGATAAATCCATCTTTAATATACATTTTGCAAGCCCACACCAACCCACTAGTTTTCCAGCATATGGTTATCAATCTGTGTAAGAAGGTCAACAAATTTATTAAATCAACAATCAAATATACATATAACAAATTTCAGTGAAACGATTACTTGACATCAATATTTCCACGAAAACACATTCGAATAATTTCAGTCTGTATAGTCTTATATCCTAACACATAATTCAACAGATTAGTGTCAGTATAAATCACAGGGTAATTCTTATCAGAAAGCAGAAATGGAGTTATAGGGAGATGAGCGATAACAGTTTGTAAATAACCTTGTCTAGGCGATGCTATAATAGTCTTTCACGTGCTTTCATAACAAAGCCACAAGCTTATTGTTTACATTAGAATTGTCATTTCTTCATGTGTTTCTATTGCAAGCTGTAGATCACTGATGAGCCGCTGTTCTCTTGAGACTAAGGGTGCACCTTTGCCATAGTTGTTACTCAAGCAGAACAACAATGTAGCAATTTCCAGTAACTTCCTTGTACCAGAAATTCCACATTGTAATCGAACACTCTTTGCCATGGGACAATAAACAGATTGCAGTGTATACTTATGCTTACACACTGGGGGTAGAGACTTCTCGAATCTACCATGGTCATTGCAGATTATAAAATAATCAGTATTTAGGTTTAAAAAAACCACATTCTGCTTCTTCCCTGTAAAACAGAGGAACAAAAACTAAGTTTCCAGTTTATTCATCTCTAACTTACAATCAAGCCTCAACTTACAGTTTCCTACAACAGTATTTATTAGCCAGATATTCACATGCAGCATAATAAATACAACTTAAAGAAGAAATATGACATGCTTCATCAAGAAAAATCTTTACAATTTTCTTTGATATAAGTTTGAGACATGACCCGTTTAAGTGTATTCCTACACTTAAGGAATACAATGCAAATTAATACTAAATCATATGCAGAAATCAGTATCATTATTTCTTTTCTCCTTGTGATGGCTGGTCTCGTTTTTGTAGATCTTTACCATTGGATAATAAAAACTACTCATCCACCTAAACCTGGCTTAGATTACATCAGCAAATCTAGTACATCCCCCACCTGAGTTTTTGTATCCCAACTCTTGGCACTTACAAAAACGCCATCAGAATCAGTGACATTTAACAATTAATTTTAGAAATAGGGATAGGCAACTTTACTCCACCATACTATCTATCTATCTATCTATCTATCTATCTATCTATCTATCTATCTATCTATCTATCTATCTACCTATCTACCCACCTATCTATCTATCTATCTATCTATCTATCTGTCTGTCTGTCTGTCACTCTCTATGTATCAGCTTATCTCATTGTGTCTTAGTGTGCCTGTCGAATAGAACTGTCTCATGACAAAATAATTTATTGGTTGATTTTATTCTGGTGTATTGTAATGAAGTTTGGTGTGGATAGCATTTATTTAGTGTCCATTACCTTACTGGAACACACATTAAACAGCCATAATGTTACATTACTCACTGGACAATTATGTTAGGACAGAAATGGACAGACTATCTGGACTGTAATAGGACCTAACTGGACAATCTTCCTGGCATATAACTTACCAAATGACCCTACCATAATGTAACTGGCTAACCGTACTCATACATAACTCATTGGAGGACTGTTAGATTTAAGTAGGGAGTTGTATTTAGACATATATGACTGGATGCAAACTTGGAAAACTAGACAACCATCCTGTGATGCATCTCACTGGATAACTATACTAGAGCATCAAATCAGCCATCCCGGGACACGTCTCTGTAGAGGACCACTTAGGATTAACAGGATAATCTCTTAAGGCATAAGCTGTCTTGGGACACGTCTCAATTTATGACCGCATAGGACATAACAGGGCAATCTCCTGGAACATAACCTGTCTTTGGACATAACTATGGACCATATAGAACATAACAGGCAATCTCCTGGAACATAACCTATCTTTGGACATATAACTGTGGACCATATAGAACATAACAGGCAATCTCCTGGAACATAACCTGTCTTTGGACATGTAACTATGGACCATATAGAACATAACAGGCAATCTCCTGTGACATAAGATTCTTGGGACATGTCTCTAAGGAAGACTAATAGGACAAAACATGACTATCTCCTAGGACATAAGCTGTCTGAAAAGTAATTTTAATTATTAAATTACAAATAATGCCCGTGAAGTGTACAGTCTCTCTCTCTCTCTTTCTCTCTCTCTCTCTCTCTCTCTCTCTCTCTCTCTCTCTCTCTCTCTCTCACTCACACACACACAGTATAGGACTTTACGGTGGGTTTTAGATCAGAAACTAGCAACGATCTGGTGGTACATAATTATGATGCTTCTGTCAGACACTGACGAAGCCATAGTTTCTACTCTGCTAATTATGGCTGTTGTTTATGGTCGCCATGTATTGTCTTTAGCCGTGTCCGGATGCTGATCAAGTTACAACTACGAGCTTAGACAATGACCTTGATCGACAGTACTTTGACGTTGATAACGAAGCAGAGTCGGAACTGCCGACCCCTTTGATTGGTTGGTCGCGCCTGATTCATGATTGTTATTTTCTTATTCATCAGCAAGCACTTCTTTTGGTTGTGCATCATGTTGATTTTACATTGTCATTTACAATAGCGGAAAGAACATTAGAGAAAGGAAGGATGGAAGAAGATGCATAGTTAATTTCATAGAATAATAATATTATGCTTGCGACTGGATTAACCATTCCGTACTTTTATTCAGTCGTATGGATATCCATTTATATTTTGGTTTTGTATTTAAGTTGATTTATCACTTTTAGACGGATGAGTTGTGTCATATGTCGTCACGTTACGCTCGACTCTAGTTTTCGTGAGTTCCTGTCATTGAGCGTCATAATTACGTTAGACCATACCTCTGAGGTGTTCTATTATTGAGCGTCATAATTACGTTTGACCATAGCTCTGAGGTGTTCTATTATTGAGCGTCATAATTACGTTCGACTATAGCTCTGAGGTGTCCTATTATTGAGCGTCATAATTACGTTAGACCATAGTTCTGAGATTTTCTATCAGTGAGCATCACAAGTACGTTCCACCATAGATTTGGGTTTGTTATTGGGGGCGGGGTATATTGCAATTGACTCGTCAGGAATTCTATCACTGGGCGTCTTCACATATAGCTTCGATGTGTTCTGTCATTAGGAGGCGTATTTAAGAACATTGCAAAGAGACGTATTGATTGTAATGCTGATGAAGTCTGTTCTTTGGTGTCAGATTTATTTAAATGAATTTGAGTTGTGACAATTACCATTGATTATAACGCTCAGAACGTATACTGATTGATTGCGTGAGTGAATGAGTGATTGCTTCTTGACATCCAATTCCAACGATTGATAGTGCGGATGGTTTATCATTTGTCGTCAAATAAACATTGAACTTTCATGTTGACGAACACTGTCGTCAAATAGACATTGAAAGATACTGTCATTTGTCATCAAATAGACATTGAAAGATATTGTCATTTGTCATCAAATAGACATTGAAAGATACTGTCATTTGTCATCAAATAGACATTGAAAGATACTGTCATTTGTCATCAAATAGACATTGAAAGATACTGTCATTTGTCATCAAATAGACATTGAAAGATACTGTCATTTGTCATCAAATAGACATTGAAATATACTGTCATTTGTCATCAAGTTAGACATTGAACTTTGAAGTAAGAAATACTATAATTTGTCGTCAAATAGACATTGAACTTTCAAATCGAGATGTCAGGTTGACATTGGACTTTCCAAATGATTACAATATCATTTAGTATCACATTTACATTTGACAGTAACACTGTATATATATTATTATTTATTGTGAAATATACATTGTGATATTTTATCATTAGTCGTCCAAATTACATATAATTTTAAGTTGAGAAATACTGTCATTTGATGTCACATTTCCGTTTGACAGTTGTAAAAGCTGAGACCGCTCAGTCATTTGACGTTAAATTTGTATTTGACTATAGCAATGATGATTTCTGTATAGCTAACACTTACTTTTGACGGAATTTGACTACGTCGCCGATTAGTCATGCATGTATCTTCATTGTTTAAGTATATCATTGCACAGCGTTTCCATGTGCTATAATGTCGCTGCATGGCTATTTCTTACCTGATTACGTCAGTTTTAGACATTTTTATGTTTAATTACATAGTTGCAGGGTTATTTCTTTTGATTATGTCAGTTTTAGACGTTTTATGTTTAATTACGTCGTTGCATTGTTATTTCTTGCTTGATTATATCAGTTTTAGACGTTTTATGTTTAATTACATATTTGCATTGCTATTTCTTGCTTGATTACGTCAGTTTTAGACGTTTTTATGTTTAATTACATTGGTGCAGGGTTATTCCTTGCTTGAGTGCGTCTATTCGCGACGCTTCCATATTA
Organism: Sinotaia quadrata; assembly: GCA_028829895.1. NCBI lineage: Eukaryota > Metazoa > Mollusca > Gastropoda > Architaenioglossa > Viviparidae > Sinotaia > Sinotaia quadrata. The sequence continues at coordinate 51,498,552 of CM054184.1, read as the reverse complement.
CGTCATTACATGGCTATTCTTTGCTTGACTGCGGTCAATTCTCGACACTTCCATATCTTATTATGTCGTTACGTGATTATTCCTTGCATGACTGCGTCATTTCTCGACACTTCGATATTTTATTACGTCGTTACGTGGTTATTCCTTGTTTGACTGCGTCAATTCTCCACACTGCCATATTTTATTACGTCGTTACGTGGTTATTCCTTGCTTAACTGCGTAAATTCTCCATACTTCCATATTTTATTACGTCATTATGTGGTTATTCCTTGCTTGACCACGATTCATCATTGCACAGAGTTTCCTTGTTTGTATTGCATCATTGCATTTTTTTATTTCTTATTTGAATCTGGCAATGCTTGACGTTGATGACGTCACCACTACCCCTATAGTTATGCTCGTTATATATTCAGATTAAATTGAAAATAAAGTACTATAATGAAAGCTTGTCATACATAATATTTTTGAAATAAATTAATTTCTTGAAACTGATATGATTTTGACTTGTTGACTCTGCTAATTAGATTTCTAGTTAGATATTATCACTTTGGCTTTTCAATTGCTTTCTTATAATACTCTTCACTTATTTTTTACAATGGGAACAAAGGATTTAAATATTGAAGAAAAATATGCTTTTTCGTATTTTGTTTAGGGTTTTTTATCCACGTTTGCGGATATGTTTAACCCGCCTCTTAAAATAAAAAGAAATACTTTTGTCGGCGCTTTATCTCATGACCTAATAAAAATATTATTTTTAAAATAATTCAGCACTGGGGATTTATTAATTTTATTTAGGAAACTATAAGTGCCACTCTCAATCACTTTGTGTCAATGTGCGGCATCCAGTGAAGAGATTGCCTGTCTTTTTTTACAAGCACATGCCAACTTTGTAACGTCACTCTGAGGCAGCCCAGAGTAAATCACACTTCTTCCTGCTTTTGATTAACGACTCCTGAAGGATAGTCTTCATTATCTTAAACTATTTTGTTACTTTTTGATAAACTATTCTGTTGCAAAGTAAATTTGCCTTTCCCTATTTCTGTACTTAATAATTATATCTTTGTTGCCAATGTATACGTGACCGAACTTGGGCACTGCTTCTGATGATATTTTTGGAGTAAACAACTCAGGTAAAGAATTTCTAGAGATGTTGATGTAATCTAAACCGGTTTTAGGTCGATGAGTAGTTTTTATTATCAATGGTTAAGATTTACAAGAACAATACCAGCCAATGGGCTGAGATAAAAGTTTAACTATTTAAAAAATATATTTTCTAATCAATTTGAATTTGGAGTGGAAGAAGTCCAGTCATGAACGGCAGTCGTTAGCTTAATGGTGAGTCAACTGATTGATTGGGAGTGAATGGACTTAGAAATGATTTGTGCATTTTCCTATTGTTATATTACACTTGCATTTTATGTAGAGATGTATTATGTGAGTAGACTATTATTTCTACAAATTGCATATGATGCTTGTATGTAGTATGCTAACACTTGACATTGTTTCTACTGAACGTGCTCATAAACTATTATGTTGTATTTATTATGATCTATGCTGTTGTAGGAAAGTGTAAGTTGAGACTTGTAAGAAAGGATGGAGTTAGAGATTAATAAACTGGAAACTTAGTGTTTGTTCTCTGATTATATTTTACAGGGAATAAGCACCCATTTTAAAAACCAGAATCTCCTGGTTTACTAATTTATAAACCTCTAAGACCATGGAAGATTCAAGAAGTAAGTGTTAGAATATACTGCACTCCGTTGATGTAATGTGGCAAAATATGCTCGACTACATTGTGGAAATTTCTGGTACAAGAAAGTTACTGGAAATTGCTACGTTGTTGTTCTGCTTGAGGGAACTTGTCATGGAGGAAGGGAGATAATTCATCAAAATTTATTCTTTTAAAAATTAGTTTTTATACTGTCACAGAGTACAATATTATTTTATGCTATATTGTGAAGGGACTGTTTCCCTCAAGCACATGTATGCTTGATTGCATATGTTTGTGTATATGTGTGTGTATGTATAATTCAGTGTAGTACAAACATAGAATTTATTGAAGTGCAATTGTGGAACTACATTTCTTTTTTTTTAAAAATAATACATAGCATAGGATAGTGTTAGTAATGCACCAGTCAAACTGGGTAGTGCGCTCAGACTGAACACTGGAAACCTTTGTGTTGTTGAACTTTTTTCTCAGTACGCTTTAACCACGCTGCTAATGTTGACAATCCAGAAGTTTCTAGAGTCTATAAATAGCCTAGTATATAACCACGCTGCTAATGTTGACAATCCAGAAGTTTCTAGAGTCTATGAGTAGCCTAGTATATAACCACGCTGCTAATGTTGACAATCCAGAAGTTTCTAGAGTCTATGAGTAGCCTAGTATATAACCACGCTGCTAATGTTGACAATCCAGAAGTTTCTAGAGTCTATGAGTAGCCTAGTATATAACCACGCTGCTAATGTTGACAATCCAGAAGTTTCTAGAGTCTATGAGTAGCCTAGTATATAAGCACGCTGCTAATGTTGACAATCCAGAAGTTTCTAGAGTCTATAAATAGCCTAGTATATAAGCAAAAGAGACAGGAAATCGAGACAGAGCCCACGACAACTACAGTCAATCAAGGGCTATTTTTCTACTGTATGGACTCTATGTGCGTGCCAGCTTGGATTATATTTTCATATATATTTTCTAAGCCTAGTGAAAAGTTCGTGGATTTGAACACCCACTGTTTTTCAGTATTTATTTCTTAACTGTTTTTCAAGTGTGTGGTAATGAGTGGTCATTGCATCAAGAGCACATGTCATGATGACACATTCACTGGAAAGGGCAATAACTGTGGTGGTCATCAAGAGATCTATGTACAGTGGGACATGAAACCATCTTTTTCCTGGCGCGAAAGCGGCGGAAGCCGGAAGCGCCCCCTACACTCAATCAGTCAATCATCTTTTTCCTTTGGCTGATTCCAAGTGACCAATTCAAACTCTGACATCTACATTTGTCCTATAGACAGCACAGGTAGCTGTTTTTGTATTTATCATTGTTTATTCCCCCTCTATGGTTAGGGTGGAATATTCCAACATGCTAGTCACACCTGTGCTTTTGATTTTGTTTACATCAGTGACAATTTGTTTCATTCTTTATTTAACACATCAGCCATAGATGCATTCTTTTCTTCACTCTACATCAACATTATATGTGTAACACTTTAAGTTTGGGCACATTTAGATTCAGAAGTAGGTAGATTTAATTGTTGAACTTTAATAATTTTTCATATTAATGAACTATCGAGATGTTTATCACACTTTAATATTTTCCTATTTAAAAAGAACTTTGAAATATTTATTGAACATTATTGCTACATGTATGCTTGATACATTGTATGGCAGGATTGCCACCTAGTGAGATAATTTATTAATTTTATCATTTGTTTTGCTTTCTTTTCTTTTCATCATTCATTGCTCATTCCCCACCCCATGAATGTGAGTGGGGAAGGTCTAGGATGAGTGATTAACAACTGTGCACAAGGAGACCCCATTTTGCAATAAATGCTTAATTAGAATTTTAAAACTGAGGTTACCTGTCTTTAGCCATGGAAGTGAGTTGAGCACGGTCATTTTATTTTTGTTCTATCCATTTATACTTCACATATCCACGTACACTCATGCATACACATATGCCATCCTACTCATAACCCTGCATACAGATTAAAAACTTCATCCAAATAAACATCTTGGTTAAGTTTTGTATGTGGGCACTTGTCACAACATCTACACAAGGACCTGTGAGTAGCTGGCTAGCCATTATCTCCCCTTTCGACCAGAGAACGGACGGATGATGGTGACAGAATTAATATGGTGAAGGAGTGCCAAGACTAGTCTCAGAAGAACAGCAGCTGATGGGACACTCTACAGCATGCTAGAGGACACATGAAACTGACAATTCCATTGTGACAATAAACTTGTGACTCTGTTATGAAAGAATATTACTGCATTGCCTTCACAAGATTATGTGCAAACGATTATCACTATAATCTCTATAACTCCAATTCTATTCTCTGATAAGTACTAGCCTGTGATTTATTTTGACATTAATCTGTTGAATTATGTGTTAGGGTATAAGACTGTATAAAACATGAAACTATTCAAATGTGGTTTGTGGAGATATTTGTGTCAAGTAATCTTTTCATCGCATTTGCTATATGTATATTTGATTATTGATTTATTAAATTTATTGTGTTAAATTTAGTGACCTTCTTATACATATTGATAACCATATGTTGGGGAGGTAGCGTGTGGAGGGGTGCTCGCTAAATATAGATTAAAGAAGGATTTATCTTCTTTAGTAAGAAGTTTTCCACCTATAGAACTATTGTGTGACAGTGAATATTTGTCTTTTATTGTTGTTTAAGAGAAAACGTTTACAGTGCCCACATATCCGCCAAGTGAGTGATATGAGTGGTTTTTTCTTGAGAATTTTTAATAATATAAATTAAAGATTGTCATCACTTGTAATTAGTTACGAATAATAATTATTATAATAATCATATCCATATCTAGGGTGGCATTGTGTCACATACTCTTTAGGAGTATTTAATATATAGTTAACTTTTATTTTTATCTGATTAACTCCCCCCCCCCTCCCTTTTAGAGATGGTCCTTAATATAGTTTGAGTTCTTCTTGCACAGCTTTTTCATGTTTTATTACGTCACTGCATGCTTTTTCTTGATTACGTCAGTTGTAGACTTTTTTAAAATGTTTTATGTGGTTTATTCCCCCTCGTGGATGGTCTTCATTACAAGTAGCTGGTTTGCTATTGTTGTATCAACTATACTTTTTTATCTTCGTCATGGTGCGTTTTTAGTTTCTACCTTTTTTTTTTTTTGGCAACAAATATTATGGACTTTTTTTAGCCATCACCAACTACGGGCCACTCAGGCCGTTTTAGTGGTTGTTTTGGGTGCACACGGTTCTGCTATTTATCCTCCCCATAGTCGCAGCTAATTAGACCCTGGCCAAACACTCGTCCGCGAAATGAATGAACGTTGGAAGCGAGTGCTAAGTGGAAATAAGCGATGGAAACTTGAAGTATATAATACGTAAGGATTCGAGCTGTTTCATTTTCCTGTAAGACCCTCTGCTGATTCATAGTGCTGAAGCTCAATAGTTGATTTAGTTTTGCCATAATGTTCTCAGGAGTTAGTTACCCTAGCAAACGCCCGACGCTTCCTATTATCATTACGGAGATATTGGCACTTTGTGCTTACACTTACTAGATTCCGTTTGTTTCCGGTCTTTAGATATTTTAGGGAGAAATCAGTCAGACCGTACATCACAAGATCTGGCCCGGGAAGAAAGGGAAGAAACTTAGTATTATAAGTTACTCACTGTTATAAAAGGGAAGAAAAATCACTATTCTAAAGGACAGATTACTGTGTATAACAGGGGAGAAAACTCACTATTACGAAGCACAAGCTACTCGTTGTTATATAAAGGAACAACTCACTATAGGTAAAGAAAGGTAACTCATTTGTGTAAGGAGTAAACCACTCCGTTCAGTTAACATGGATAGAGCTAGTGTCACTTTCAAGAGGCTTCCAAAATATATTACTATTATTTATACTGAGACAGAGATTGTCATAAAATTGATCAGCGTGCAGGTACATCCGGGAATTTCATATTATTATATTATTCTTTTTGTAAATGTGAGAGTTTTCTGTCTCTGAAAAGTATTTTTAATTATTAAATTACAAATAATGCCTGCGAAGTGTGTAGAATCTCTCTATCCCTCTCTCTCTCTCTCTCTAGGGTATAGGACTAACGGTGGGGTTGGTGAGTGTGGATTTAAATCAAAGGCTTAGAAATAAAGGTAAATCACTCAAGGTTATGCAGGGAAATCACTCATTGTTATAAAAGGTAAGCCATTCACTCGATGTTACGAAGGTTAACTCATTCACTTTTTTAAAGGGCAAATCACTGTGTTACAAAAGGATAAGCCACTCAGTATTATAAAGGGCAAATCACTCACTGTTATAAAGGGTAAATCACTCACTGTTCTAAAGAACAAGTCACTCAGTGTTACAAAGGGCAAATCATTCAGTGCTATGAAAGGCAAATCACTCATTGTTACTAAAGACAAATTACTATCTACTATAACGGGCAGTTGGGTCCTAGTCTTGTCTTGGCCCTGTATGACGACTCATCAGCAGTGATCTTTCAGCACCACTTCTTCATTGACTCGTATGTTACATGTGTCATTGATTATTTTTTAACCCCAGAAACCGGGCAGTTGGGAACCAAAGTTCCTGTGTAGGAAATGACTGGCACACGAAGGCTCCCAATCATTTTATCCGTTAGTCGGGTTCCGGTGTAGATACTTGTTGTTTGATTAACTGTCTGGAGGTTCTGTGTGTGTGTGTGTGTGTGTGTGTGTGCGTGCGTGCGTGCGTGCGTGCGTGCTCTTCTTGGCTTTATATATAATACGTATGTCACTTCTTTAAAAACCGTCACGTTTGACCTCTGCTTCGGCTTACTACCGGCAGCGGTAAAGGGCCGCAACTCTCTAGCTCCTGGTTGGGAGGCGGGCCGCGACCCGAAGCAGATGGCAGGGCCCCGGCAACACACGTTCGCAACGGGAACAAAGAATTTGGGTAGCAAGGAGCCGTGCCTGGGGTCTTGCGTTTGGATCACAAAAATCGATGGAAGATGATTTCACAGGATTACGGCCAGGGCGTAGAGGAAAGAGGGGAAGGGTGGTGAGGTGGAGCTGCGAGGATAGATAGGAACGGGTGTGTGTATGCGTGTGTGTGTGTGTGAGTGAGTGAGTGAGTGAGTGAGTGGACAAGTCTTAATCATCGGCGTTTCAAACATTTATCACATAGGGTCTCCTTAGTTTTTTGTGTGTTGTACCGTTGTTAGGCATGGGGCTTTTAAACTTAAAAGCACTGACTTAGGAAACTAGGTTGGGAGGTGGGGAGAAAAGTTTGTGTGTGGGGGGGGGAGTTTAGTGGCATTGCCTAATCACAATTTTTTTTTTTAAGTTGACGGATTCGCTATCTTGCCTGACAACAGTTACTGCGGGTATGTTCAAGAGTAAATGGAGAGACTTTCTGATTTCTCTTTTGGTCCCTCCCCCCCCCCCCCCCACATTAATTGCAACTTGCACAGCAGATATTGAATGAGTTGAGTCAGTGACTGCCAGAATAAAACCACAAAGCTGTACCAGTCGGGGGGTCCATCAAAGTTTAATCTCACTTTCAATCTTGTGTTGATATCTGTTCTCGAAACGGCGCTTAAGAGGACATTGAAGACACTTCCTTTCACCCTTCCCATCATCCTTCGCGTGATACTTCTCCAGTGCCGCTAGGGACATTGGCCAGGAACCATTTTGCATTTAATTTTCTCAGCCTCTGGACTGAGTCAGTGAGATTCTTATGGTGTGGACAACAGTGCATGCAATTCTTATGGTGTGGACAACAGTGCATGCAATTCTTATGGTGTGGACAACAGTGCATGCAATTCTTATGGTGGGACACCAGTATAAACTGTTAGCCTTGAGCTGTTCTCTTCTCAAAGTGCACTGGGGCATGGCATGAACAAATATTCACTTAGTCACGTGTAGTCAGTCGCGTGTAGGCTGATCTCAATGCACACTCTCTGATGTTATATGTAGCCTATAGTTGGATACGTATGTCTAAGTATTCTGTGTCACATCAGTCTGGCTAATACATGCACTACGCTAATTTTAATGTAACCAACAGTTTGACAAGCGTGGATAAAGCACTCAGTCAAACGTGTAACTGGTTAAGTACCCTAATCATGTGTTCTACGCCACTGACACGAAAATACTCTTCAATATATGGACAGTTACTCGTTATGTCATGGGTAACTTGTACTGGTCAAATACTCAGTTATGGTAAAGCACTCATTCAGTCATGTGTAATACAATATTTACACTACAGATGAGCACCTTGCCAAATGACTACTTGTTATGTGTAATGTATACTACACTGATGATATTTACACAACAGATGAGCACCTTGCCAAATGACTACTTGTTATGTGTAATGTATACTACACTGATGATATTTACACAACAGATGAGCACCTTGCCAAATGACTACTTGTTATGTGTAATGTATACTACACTGATGACATTTAATATACAGACGAGCTCGTGGCCAAATGACTGCTCTGTTATGTATAATGAGCATGATATTACTGACACTATATATACAGTTAAGCACATGATCAAATGTGTTATGTGTAATGTGTACGACACTACCGGAACTGGCGAAAATGCAGTAGTCCTGACTATCAACCCTTGACATAGATCTACCCACACTCTATAGTATATTAGTATGCATATTTACGGTTTTTGCCCAATGTGACTCTCTATGCACACTCTACTATATGATACGTTCTTGGTAATATGTGGTGGTTTGGGAGTGGGGTATATACATGTACATACACAAAGCTGTCAACATACATGCATACAGCGACTGAATACGGAAGGCATATACCCTCGTGATTCGTACAGACGTGTCGAGTGTATGAATATTACATAACAATACAGACAACTTGTGACTGCATGCAATCGCCATCTGATTGCATAAATTTGAATGGGCACATTCTTACATACATTCTCAAATGCCTCTACATAAAGGCATATATAAAAATATAACTTATAGTGCCATGTATTGTGTCTTACATATTTAAAAATATAACTTATAGGGCCAATTGTATTGTGTCTTACATATATAAAAATATAACTTATAGAACCATACAGTGTCTTACATATATAAATATATAACTTATAGTGCCATATATAATGTCATATACGGACGCACACTGCGACTAGCAAATACATCATTGTACAGTAGACCACAAACATACATACACATCACTTACATAGACAAACACAATCACACACAAACCTACACAAGCACATTTACACTACATACATATACACCACCACATACATACACACATACAACACAAACATACATATATCATGCACACCTTAATTTACACATATTCAGCCATACTCTAAAGCACCTACATACGTCACATACATTGATATATGCAACTGTATTGATTGCAATCCAACTCGGCACAAACATACAGTAATATACACATACATTGATATATGCAACTGTATTGATTGCAATCCAACTCGGCACAAACATACACATACACATACACATATACACATACATTGATGTATGCAATTGTATTGATTGCAATCCAACTCGGCACAAACATACAGTAATATACACATACATTGATGTATGCAACTGTATTGATTGCAATCCAACTCGGCACAAACATACACATACACATACACATATACACATACATTGATGTATGCAACTGTATTGATTGCAATCCAACTCGGCACAAACATACAGTAATATACACATACATTGATGTATGCAACTGTATTGATTGCAATCCAACTCGGCACAAACATACACATACACATACACATATACACATACATTGATGTATGCAACTGTATTGATTGCAATCCAACTCGGCACAAACATACAGTAATATACACATACATTGATGTATGCAATTGTATTGATTGCAATCCAACTCGGCACAAACATACAGTAATACCCTACATGAATTAGCTAATCCCTTTATCCTCTAATTCTAGTCATCATATCACTTACGTGAAAGCAACTTAATCACCTTAATTTGGAGTTAGTGTTGCCTAATCTGTGATCTAGGGATTAGAATTGAGCTAAAACCAGTGATTTTTTTTTTATATAGAACTCTGATTAGTATGTCTGGTCATATTTCAGTCTAATTATAGATCCCTGCTTAGTAAGACTGACCATAATATTATAACCCTGCTAAATAAGCTTGGCTATATTTCAGTCTAATTATAGATCTATGCTTAGTAAGAGTGATTATAATATTATAACCCTGCTAAATAAGCTTGGCTATATTTCAGTCTAATTATAGATCTATGCTTAGTAAGAGTGATTATAATATTAGAATCCTGCTTAGTGAGTATGACCATATTTCAGTCCAAGTAAATGCAAAGTAAAATTATGGTTTCTTGTATAATACAACTATATAGATTCCGAAATTTAACATATTTTTATTAACAGTAGTAGAAGTAGAAGTAGTTTTCTTCTCAAGTGGTGAAATCTTTCTAGCACCTAACATACAGCCATGATAATTTAGCTTTCTGAAGCCAGTTGAGCATTTGGATAGATGCACACTCAAATTGGTGTCACATGACCGCTTGAACAATGCCTTCAGCAACAAATTGTAGTCTTTCCTAGTGTCTGAGGTGTACTATGTCTTTTGTCATTTGGGACGTGTCAAGAAATATGCTTTGAACTGGATTGTCAATGTGCAGACTCTCATACGCCTCAGCCAGGTCAGTGCGTGGTCAACTGGTCAATAATACTGTCAGTAAAGTGGTCTGAAATGTGTCTAAAGTTGATGTAGTGCTTAGGGGTTAGCCCATTTGAGTTCCTTAAATATCTATAATTATTAGTGACAGAAATTTCTCTCGTGTTAACTGCTGATTCATCAATGACTACGACAACCAAAGAAGACACAAAGTAATTTATGGAAGCATTTTCAGAGTGTTGTTTCTACCTTGCAGAAATGTTGGAGAAATACCTCTTTCCTCAACAAGCATTCTGATGTTGTATTGGAAAGCTTTTGCATGAAAAGAAACGGGTCCTGTCATGACATTATTGACATATACACTTGTTGACAGTCATAGGAGAAGTAACAGGACTTTATCTCCTGCTTTAAAAACATTAGTCACGTTCGTGTGTGTGTGTGTGTGTGTGTGTGTGTGTGTGTGTGTGTGTGTAAAGTAGGATGTTGAACCTTTTCTCTCCTGCGCTTGTGACAACAGTCCCCATGACACCAAATGTCTGCTGACATTCATTAGTACTTTGTGGTAATACTGGCTTTTACCCTGATCATCTCTATTTGACCATCCTCAGTATCTAACAAAAGTATTGAGTAGGTACCACCAGCTGGATTTCATCATCATCATCATCATCATGCAGTTTGGCAATATAGAACTCCGTCCTCAATGGAAAAGATGGTGACGTGTTTACTAGCTTTGCCTGACTTACGGATTCAGAATTCTTGGCAAAAAAAAAAGGGGGCATCCCTTGGAGTTTTAGTCATTTCCTACTATGGATTAACACTAACCTCATAGGTAGTGGTGGTGTCACATCTGAATTTAACATGTGATGTAACGCAAATCCTTATTGGTTAAATTATTAATTTTTCCTTAAAGACGGTACCTCACCAGATGGTGGTTTGCAGCACAGGGATTGGCTCACTTAATATGCCCCATGTTGCCCCATGTTTCACCATGATGCCCCATGTTGCCCCATGATGCCCCATGTTGCCCCATGTTTCACCAACATGTAGCAAGACCAAGATACTATAAACATTACTGGATGAATTTACATAAAGATGAAGTAATCGAGAATTGACATGGAGATATATGAATGAATTAAAGAAACAAGATTTATGTAATAAAAATATGATAAAATAGTTTAATCATTTAAGTATTGGGTTGCAGCCCTCTCCTACTATTCAGCTTTAATATACCATTTAAATACAGAGATTTAATGGATTTGAGTCGCTTCATCTAGATTATAAATTTAGATTTTATTAAATTCGTGTCATTATGCCTATTTATAATAATAACGGGAATCGTTTGTATGTGAGTTGAACACTCAAATTTAGTTTTCTTCCTCACTTTCACGGGATTTTTTGTCTTTGTAGTGGGTTAGTTTCCCATAACCATACACTTCACTGATGCTTCAGTTTCAGTCACCATATTTACTTAGTCCAGTGTCTCTTGCTTTTTGATGTGAGTCCTTCCTTTATTAAGGGGTAGTTCTTCAAACCTGGGTCTTGTTGCTTCACGGTTTTGAGCGGTCACATAATCTGTGCTTGTGGTACTTTCTTTCATGTCAGGACCTGACAAATGGCCTTTTTCCTTTTCATACAATCTAACTTGAGTTGCTTCTTGAGTTCAGTCCATGTCCATTCATAAAAGTCTCGGACGAAGCTACCTTATTATGGCTGACATATAACTTAGTCAGCACTCTTACTCTTTCTGTTTCCATTCATAATTCATCTTCTGAGATAGCACTACAACTAGGCACCACTAAGCCACTTGACAACCAATTTCTCTTCAGACAAATTTGGGAGGTGTGCTTCCAGTTGTTTAACGTTCAACATTTCTGGAATTTATAGTTAGAAAAAATGTAAGTGGCGTTTCCAGCTATTAATTTTTAAAGTGCTTATACCATATTAGCAGTTATTTTATATATATATATAATAGGGCAAAATTAATAGCCCATAATCTGGAAGATTATTACACTCTTTAGACTCCGCTTTTGGATTTCTGCAGTCTGGCTGTAAGTCGAGACCATAAATACGACCACTGGATAACCAAGTTTCCCAGGAATATTAACAGCCAAGCACCATACGCTTATCTTATGCTCTTAACTGCTGCTTCTCTGGTGTCTTACACGTATTGAGTTTTGACTCTGCAATTATGAAGGTTATAAAGAGTTGGCTAGTATCCAGATGAAAATGGTCACTCTGTCATTGAAATCATCAAATTTCATTAAAGATCTCCTGAAAGTGGTACTCTAGGTACAGCCATGTCAAGAAACATAAAATATAACTTAATAACACGGTGTCTCATATTGGAAGATGTGAGGGCATTTTGCATTCTGCAGCCATTGTGGGTATATTATATTTGGTTGTATCTGTACTGCTGATGCTGGCCTGGAGCAGTGTGTACTGGCATGCCTTAGTGGCATCTGAGTTAACCTTGATGCACCAAAGTTGTGAATCACTTCTTTGACTGTAATTTTTGCTTTTAGCCTTGCCATGGTTTTGGGGCTGGTTTGGTTGCATTCTGTAGGTGTTTTGCAGTTTAATGCTCAGTTGGCGTATGAAAGGAGGGGACATTTCGATTTCTCTTCTTTGTGATAGTAGATTAACTGATCTGTGGCTTCTTCAGACTTATTGATGAACTGATCTGTGGCTTCTTCAGACTTATTGATGAACTGATCTGTGGCTTCTTCAGACTTATTGATGAACTGATCTGTGGCTTCTTCAGACTTATTGATGAACTGATATGTGGCTTCTTTAGACTTATTGACGGACTGGTGTACATTCACATTCTGTCTTAAGTAAATGAAGTTCTGGAAACACATTTCCAAAGATTTCTTCTTGATCACAAGGCCTCATAGGGGTACATCACCTTCCAGAGTGGCATTTCCTAAAGGTTTCTCCCTAACCACTGTGATTTTTTTATTGGAGATGGGCAAGATGTTAATTTTTCACCACCCTATTCCACCCGTAACCTTCGGCTAATCCCCAAAACACACTCTGGCTGGCCACACGTGTTAGAAAGATGAATGACAGTTAATGTAGAATAGAAGAGAAATAGTTTTAGAAGATAGTTCGAGCCGCCTGATGCATACAGCCAGGATAGTAACTAAGTAAGTAAATACATGTGACAGACTACAACATATAACATGTAAGTGAGTCATGCTAACAAGAGTGGTCTATACATCAACAACAAATAACATAAAAACAACATGGTTACACATAGTGAATAGTTCAACACTTGCAATTAGAGTTTATATTCCTATGAGCAAACTATAAATGAGTTTGTGACACCTGGCTTTGTGACACCCTTCACTCATTACGATTATTATTTATTAATTAACAACGCATAACTAATTACAAGTGATCAAGAATCTTAATTTATAATTATTAATAATTCTTCCACAAGAGCAACCTATATCTTACTTGGCAGATTATAAGGGTGTCGTAAAACTACTCTTTACACAATAATAAGATAGACGTTTTACTCCCATTTAATATACCTGCAGGTGTAAACTTCTTACTAAAAGAATAATAAAAATCCTTTGGTAAGAAGTTTTCCACCTATGGGAATATTTGTGACAGTAAATGATTGTCTTTGATGTTGTGGAAGAGAGAAAACGTTTACAGCACCTGAATATCTGCCAAGTGAGAGATGAGTGGTGTCTTCTGGAGAATTATTAATAACATAAATTAAGATTCTCATCACTTGTAATTAGTTATGGATGATTAAAAATAATAATTATAATCATAACCAAGAAACTAGGGTGGCATTGTGTCAGAGTGTGGTTGGAGGCTTGTTAAATATAAATTAAAGACGGATTTTTGGTACTAAATATTGTCTATTGCTTTATAAGACTATTTTAATGTAGGTTTAAAGTATTTAAATATAAAGATATTAGCATTATTTGATTAAAAATAATAAAATAAAATTATCCTATTGGTTTATGTGCTTTTTATATAACATTAAAATTAATGTGTTTGTTTTGTTATATTTTTCATGTGTCAGTTTGTAATAAAGAGTTTGTGTCAAAAATAATATACTGCATTTGATTAATTTTTCTACTGTGATGAAAACATCATTTTTCTATTACACAGATGTGCCTGCAGCTTGTTGACCGCCTCCTGGAGCAGGCAGCCCTCACCACATTTTCAGACCTCACCCAGGCTGTGGACATCGTTATGACTCCTGACAATGCTGCCTTGCAGGTCCGTGAGTCTTGTGATTTTTCAATGAAAGCAACTCTGAGGATGGTAAATGCAAGCTGGTTATGTACGGTATATGTATGTAATTCATATATATACATGTTAAGTTTCAAATTTCAAATGTTACACACATTTTTGTAATACACAATTTGCTTTCTGCTTAGAAAAGCTATGCCCCAATGTACTTGCCTGCAAATTGTAAGATGCATCACCAATTAAAATTAATGCCTTATCGCAATTTTTTTTAAAGCCAAATCTAACTTCTACAGTTTTTGCAGATATTTAATTATATTGCATTTTTTAAATGTTATCCTGTAATTTTACCATGATGTAATCTTTTAATTTGCAGAATTTTCTTGAGGCATTTGTGGAGGCTGCTGAGAGTACCTATGGCTGTGTCATGGTAGGAGGGTGCATTGCCGTGGCAACACAGAAATGGTGGAGTCTGTCAGCAACAGAACTTATGTTGCTCTCATTGCTTGTTTCCACTCTGACACCTTGCACCTCACGTGACATCCCAATCTACCTGCCACATGGAAGTCCGTTGGTGAGTTGGTGAGATGTGCAGTGTAGGTGACTAATTAGTACTTGGGGTCCTATCCTCCTGACGATAATAAATAATAGGTCTGTGTGCTTGACTGCAACAAGACAAAGTTTTATATTTACTAAAACACTGCATAAACACCCCATAATTTTAATGAGAGGTTAGTTGTGCTCAGTCACAACTTACTGTGCAAATATTTCCAACTATAATCTGCAAATGGTTATAACAATCTCTTGGGGGACGATCGGTTTTGCAGAGCGATGAAGGTGTTAGCATTGTATGCAGAGAGCCTTGGGTTCTTATCCTTCCTTGATCATTTTGGAATTTTCTTGATCAGACGTTACTCTTTCCCTATCTTAATGATAATGATGGAATTAATATAAATAACTAACATTGTTTTGACTGAACGTCACCCTTTCCCTGTCTTAATGACTACAATTGAAAATTAATACATATAAATAACGATCATTATCTTGATTGAATGTCACCTTTTTCCTATCTTCATAATCTTGATAGAATTAACAACTGTGAATAACTATTATTTTCTTTATCTAAATAATCCTTTTCCCTATCTTCTCGACCATGATGGAATTAATAACTATTATTATTTTCGTGATTTAACTTCATCCTTTCCTTTTCTTAATGATTATGATTGAATTGACACATAAGAATAACTCGCTTTATTATTACTGATTCTAAATTATTAGTATATGGCTTTTTTTTTTTTTTTTACAGATGTGGTCAAACAAACTAACAAACATTCAATCAGTCAAACATTCAACCTGTTAAAAACTCAACCAACTATACAGGCAAATAATCAGACACAGCCAATCCAATCTTGCTATCTCAGTGTATGAATGTGACCTATTGGATCACAGTCTTGCTACCTCAGTGTATGAGTGAGATCTATAGGATCACAGTCTTGCTACCTCAGTGTATGAGTGAGATCTATAGGATCACAGTCTTGCTGCCTCAGTGTATGAGTGAGATCTATAGGATCACAGTCTTGCACCACTGTCTATTAATAAGAACTCAGAACCCATTTCTGTGACCGAGACTTACCATCCCAATCTATTACTGAGACTCACTACACCAATCTATGACTGAAACTCACTACTCTATGACTGAAATTCACTACCACAACCTATAACTGAGACTCACTACCCTAACCTTTGACCAAGACTCTCTACCTTAGACTGTGGTTGAGACCACTACCCCAATCTATCTCACTACCCCAGTGAGACTCACTTCCCCAGTCTATGATTGAGACCACTACTCCAAGACAAACTCACTACCCCAACCTTTGACCAAGACTTACTACCCTAAACTCTGAGACCACTAACTCAAATTATGAGTCTCACACTCTCACTACTCCAAACTATGACTGAGACTGACTAATCCAATCTATGACTGAGGCTCATAGGAACCACAATCTTGCTACCAAAGTATGCAACTAAAACTTCTTCTTTGATACTGAACCTTGAGAATGTGTAGTAGTTCTTCCCCAGTTTTCTGTAGGATTTTTATTTTTATCTTCTGTTAATTTCAGCATTATACCTCACATACTGTTAATTTCAGCATTATACCTCGCATACTGTTAATTTCAGCATTATACCTTGCATACTGTTAATTTCAGCATTATACCTTGCATACTGTTAATTTCAGCATTATACCTTGCATACTGTTAATTTCAGCATTTACCTTGCATACTGTTAATTTCAGCATTATACCCTGCATACTGTTAATTTCAGCATTATACCTTGCATACTGTTAATTTCAGCATTTACCTTGCATACTGTTAAGCTTACAGATCTAAACTATATATTGTCTTTGTCTTAAAATTTTTTTCTGTTATGTTATACTAGTAATAAACAAAATACACGGCACACAACAAACACACACACCCATGCTGTATAACCTTGCTTGCAAGGAATTACAGTTTCTTCCAACAGATCAGTATTAGCCAGACAAAGAGGTACGTCAGAGTGTTAAAGGGAAATAATTAATTTCTAGTAATGGCATTCACTTCTTGTTAAATCACTTCATTATTTAAGATTTATGCAAGTGGAAGAAAAAGAAGATATGACTATCAGGACAGATATTTTGCTTGTTGTTATTAAGTGTTTTGTGTTATTCAAAACCCAGGAGGCCCATCGACTCCTGACATTTCAGTTGATGAGCGGAATAGAAGTATGTGTTATCTGTGGCCCCATGCCCAACCTGACTGACTTGCAGGCTGAGGTAATTAGCACTTATGTACCTGTATTTGATGTTTGTGTGAGTGTGTGTGTATATATATATATATATATATTAGTCATAGTTATTGTTAGATTTTGCATTGTGCATCATATTAATTCAGTGTAGATGTTGTATAAATTCACACATAAAAGGAACCATATATATATGTACGTATTTACATGTTTGGGCTAGCCATAAATGTAGCTAAGTTGTATATTATGATTCATATTAATTTGTTTTTACCTGCAACTACCACCTTTTATTCAGGTAGTTCGGTTTTGGTTTCCTGCAGTGGAAGTGCTAAAGTCAGCAATCCAAGTCATTCCACGCAACTTTCCAGCCAGCATAAATATTGATCAGAATATCATGGGGTATGATTTTCAATGATCACTGAGAAGTGATTCGAGAAGTGGTTGCTCTAAGGAGAGGGTGAATTATACTTATAATAGTTTACTTCAGCTCATTGTTAACCTTCTGATTTGTTAATGTTGTGAAAAAAATCTATACAGTGGTTGATAGCTTTATAAGTGTTTCTTCCAAACCTCATTAATACAAGGGCATCACTATCATAGGGAATGAACAAGTGTGGTGGAAGTGAATGTTGTGATTGTCTTCAGAGTTTTATTTCTAGCATGATCTGCCTGAAAATGGATGCCAACTTATGATCACATTATATTTGAATTTGCATTGCATCAGGATGTGTTATATATATAATAGGGTTTCTTTGCATTAGCTCATGATATATACCACCAGTTCTTTTGGTGAGTGTAGAATCAGGTAACAAAATTCAAGTAAAATGTTTAACTCTATTTCTTCTTTAATCAATACATTTTACCCATGTAGGTTATCAAAAAATATGTTACTTAGATCAGAAATGGTGAATTACAATAAAATGCATCCCATTCTCTGTCATTCTTATTCAGATTTCTAATTGTCAACAACCAGACCAGTCGCTGTCTTAATTCAGTCCACCTGCACAGAAATCAAGGTAACTAAAAATCAGCGAACATTGAAAGCATTGCTGAATAATAATAACAAGCGTTGAAAGCATTACTGAAAGTTCTTTTCTAGTCATGTGCAAAAGTTTCACATTTCAGAAGTTCTTATCAGTTTGAACAGTCTGATGTTTATATAACAGAAAGCAGGAGTATATCGGTTATGCTTAATCCAGGACACTCGACAAGAATTTTTTTAAAACTGCATTAGATGTAGAATGCACATTATTTCATCTTGAATATATTTAATTGTCCTTGACCTTTTATCTACAAATGTATGCATCATGTCTCGACTCTAATATTATCTATAAATGTATGCACCTATCTTGTGTCTCATTAGCTGTAAATGTATGTATCCTGTCTTGACTCTGATAATTACCTCTAAATGTGTGTAACTGTCTTATGTCTCGTTACCTGTAAATGTATGTATCCTGTCTTGACTCTGATAATTACCTCTAAATGTGTGTAACTGTCTTTTGTCTCGTTACCTGTAAATGTATGTATCCTGTCCTGACTCTGATAATTACCTCTAAATGTGTGTAACTGTCTTATGTCTCGTTACCTGTAAATGTATGTATCCTGTCTTGACTCTGATAATTACCTATAAATGTTTGTGCCTGTCTTGTGTCTCATTATCTGTAATGTATAAATCCTGTCTTGTCTGCAATGATTACCTGTTTTACCAGTAATATATACACCTGTCTTGTCTGTTGAGTTCACCTCTTTTACCAGTAATATCTACACCCCATCATGTCTGTTATGTTTACTTGTTTTACCAATAATATATACATCCTTTTCATCTGTGGTGTTACTTGTTTACCAGTAATGTATAAATCCTGTCTTATCTGTGATGTTTACCTTTTTTACCAGATATATGTTCGTCCTGTCTTATCAGTGGTGTTTACCTGTCTTACCATACACCCTTTCTTGTCTGTGATTATTAAAATTTGTTTTCAGTGGATAGAAATGAAATTGAAACAAGAAAGGAGATTCTCCGATCATTCTTCAGAAAGGTTGTTGGAACTTACTTTTCATCATCTGCTATTAAAGGAAGTGAAAGAGGTAAAAAGAAAATCTTAAAAATGTTCCTTTATATTTATTTTTTAATTAATTTTGTTTTCTTTTTGAAATGTATACTGGTAAATTGTTTTGGTTAATGTATTCTTTTTTTAAAAATATTAAAATTCGACCACTGTGCATCATTTAATAGTATAGATGCACAATATGAAAATGGTATAGTAGATGACCAGCACTTGTGTAACAATTTTATATAATAGTTGGACCCCTGTAACCACAAAAGGGACTTAATCCCGCCTAGAAAAAATTTTTTAACTTTCTCTGAGCTGTGTGTTAAAGAAAAAAATCTTTGTCAGAGTCCAAGCTGGCATTTGGAAAATACTAACAACAGTCATAAATGTATGGTATTTCTTTTGTCATACTGGATGACTTCGATAAATTACAAATGATTATATAGAAGAGTGTGGATGTACACTGAAGATAACTTAGATGACTGTTTTATCATTTTAATTTGTTTTTATTTCTTAAAACTGAAAGTGGAAGAACCATGGTGCCTTGAAATTATCCCATCTTACATATTTTGCTGGTGGTACACAAGACTGCATGGGAATTCCCCAAATTATCATCTTGTAAAATTATTTTAAATGAATTAAGTCTTTATAAAAACATATCTTTTTTGACAGTATTCTCTAAAAAAAAAAAAATTTGCTAAGTAACTGTTATTGTGATAACCTCATCCCACTCATTTTGGCATGAGAAAAATAGGCCGTGCATATATGATCTTCTATTAGATTAAATAGAATATTTTGTAGCACAGTTGTGATTGCTAAGATCTTCCACATTCTGATGATGATAAAGATGATCAAACAAAATTCTGACCTCAGTCTTCAACATATTGCAGGTATACACCATAATACACATTACTTGTGCAATATGTGCCAGTTCATAATGACACAAGCACTCAGCACTTGTCTAGTACACAGTAATCAATGCAGAAGCATTGCAACTTGAAATAATGCAAATTATATTTTATGCAAATATTGATCTAGACAACCTGTGGAAACGTGACTGAACAGAAGAAAACTTATTTTTTTTAAAACCATGTCTGTATTTCTTCTCATTCTGATGTAATTAGGTTAAATTTTTCATAACGTTGAGCTTTCAGTGATTCTACTTTTTAATAATTAATCATTGTCAAAAATATTCTAAAACTTCAGTGTGAAAAAACAACAACCAGCAGCCCACAATATAATTAAGAATTCGTAAAGCAGAAATGATATATAACCATAGCAAGTATTTCAAAATTATTTATAAAATCTGTACACTTGCCAATCTCTCAGAAATATAAACTTTCATAGACAGTTTAATTCATATTTGCTAAAGCTCAGATCTGATTACTAGTGTCATGATTCAACAGACATTTTTTACTTGATAGGAAGAGAAAGTTAAAGTCCACTGTTATTTGTTTTCTTAGCAGCTAAAGTGCAAAGTCATGGTGTTTGTTTTTCTTTCCTTTGCTCTCAAGTTTGTATACATTTCTACAGAGCATGATCTGCATCATTGGTGCCATTTTGTTCATGGCTTGCTTTTCTATATTTGCTAGAGTGATCATTTGAAATTATGAAATATAGCTCGGTAAGCTTTGTGGCTGGCAATTCATTAAGCTATTAGTGGAATTTATTGATTGCGTATCATATATAAAAAATTTTCAGAAAAACCTACAAAGGGTGTCACCACTTTTGCTTTGAGAATTCTGCTGTACTACCCAACATCCTCTAGGGAATAATGTCGTGTAGATCTCTTCACTCACATTTGAATTATTAGAAGTGTGAGTATTAATGTAATCTACATGTACTGTATTATTTAATAACTTTGCAAGCTGTACAGTAAGAATCATATGGATTTGCAAGTCCCAATGCCATGTTACTAAGTGAAAGAGAAAGTAGCGTTTAATTTTTTTTTAAAAATAATTTATTGGTTATGGAATGGGTTTTTGAAACTTAGCTTTTAAATAAGTGTGTGTGTGTGTGTGTGTGTGTGTGTGTGTGTGTGTGTGTGTGTGTGTGTGCGCGCGTGCGTGTGTGAATCATAAAAATTACAAAAATGTATTAATCATAAGACAATATTCTGGTCTTTGTCTCTCCTTCATCATATTATTTGTTATGAGAGAAAATTCCCATCTGTTGGTCTCACAAGCAGCATATCCTCTGATCCACAATCCTCAATTACTTTCAATGTATTCTCCATTATTCACATATTTTTATATATTCAGACCTTGCTGGTCCTAACTAGAATGAATGACAAGTACTTCTACATCACTGGTGCTAATTAGAATGAATAACGAGTACTTCTACATCACTGGTGCTAATTAGAATGAATAACGAGTACTTCTACGTCACTGGTGCTAATTAGAATGAATAACAATTACTTCTACATCACTGGTGCTAAGCTAACTAGAATGAATAACAAGTACTTCTACATCACTGGTGCTAAGCTAACTAGAATGAATGCCAAGTACTTCTACATCACTGGTACTAAGCTAACTAGAATGAATGACAAGTACTTCTACATCACTGGTGCTAAGCTAACTAGAATGAATGACAAGTACTTCTACATCACTGGTGCTAAGCTAACTAAAATGAATGACAAGTACTTCTACATCACTGGTGCTAATTAGAATGAATAACAAGTACTTCTACATCACTGGTGCTAACTAGAATAAACAAGTACTTTTACATCACCAGTGCTAAGCCAACTAGAATGAATAATGAGTACTTCTACATCACTGGTGCTAACTAGAATAAATAGCATGTACTTCTACATTACACATTTTCTTTAGTAGCTGATGCTAAGTAAAATGAATAATGAGTACTTCTACAAATTACACAAACAGTTTTTTTTTCAGTGTGTTATGAATTTGTTTTTATTTATATTATCAGGCCCAGCAGAATTTAGTCATGTTCCAACAGATACGTACATCGTGTGTGAGGGCTACAAGTGTTATGCTCTCAGCCATGGCATGCATCAGATTTTTGTCCTCTATTCATCTGCAATACCTACCTATGCAATGAGGTACTGTCTTAAATCTGCTAAGTCAATTCCTTTATACCTACCTACACCATGCACACAACAGGGCTAGGAGTTTCATACAGTCACTGAATAATTTTCACACTTCTGGTGCAATGTGAATTGTGAATTTCAAAGCTTGTTATAGATTTCTAAGTCAGGGACTTGCAATTGTTGATGCTTTGACTGAACAGCCATACTCAAGGCAAAAATAATAATGATAATAGATGGGCAATTTTAATGTAAATTAAAAAACACCAATGTCAGAACATTTATTTTTTGTATACTCATCAGAACATATTGTTTACTGGTACATACTTTATGTTACATTTGTACTTTCAGTTAGCACACCATTACTTGTTAATGACACTTTGTTACAGGTATACACATCATGTTACATTTGTACTTTCAGTCATCACATCATTAATTGTTAATGATTGCTTTTGTGTAGTGCTGGTGCACACCTCATGATGCTGTTGGTACTCCAGACATCACATCATACATTGTGAATGTCACTTGCACTTGTTTATTACTGGTACACACTTCATTGTGAATGTCATTTGCACTTGTTTATTACTAGTACACACTTCATTGTGAATGTCATTTGCACTTGTTTATTACTAATACACACTTCATTGTGAATGTCACTTGCACTTGTTTATTACTGGCACACACTTCATTCATTGTGAATGTCACTTGCACTTGTTTATTACTGGTACACACTTCATTCATTGTGAATGTCACTTTCACTTGTTTATTACTGGTACACACTTCATTGTGAATGTCACTTGCACTTGTTTATTACTAGTACACACTTCATTCATTGTGAATGTCACTTGCACTTGTTTATTACTAGTACACACTTCATTCATTGTGAATGTCACTTCCACTTGTTTATTACTGGTACACACTTCATTCATTGTGAATGTCACTTTCACTTGTTTATTACTGGTACACACTTTATTGTGAATGTCATTTGCACTTGTTTATTACTGGCACACACTTCATTCATTGTGAATGTCACTTCCACTTGTTTATTACTGGTACACACTTCATTGTGAATGTCACTTGCACTTGTTTATTACTGGTACACACTTCATTGTGAATGTCATTTGCACTTGTTTATTACTAGTACACACTTCATTGTGAATGTCACTTGCACTTGTTTATTACTGGTACACACTTCATTGTGAATGTCATTTGCACTTGTTTATTACTAGTACACACTTCATTGTGAATGTCACTTGCACTTGTTTATTACTGGCACACACTTCATTCATTGTGAATGTCACTTGCACTTGTTTATTACTGGCACACACTTCATTCATTGTGAATGTCACTTGCACTTGTTTATTACTGGCACACACTTCATTCATTGTGAATGTCACTTGCACTTGTTTATTACTGGTACACACTTCATTCATTGTGAATGTCATTTGCACTTGTTTAATACTGGTACACACTTCATTCTGAATGTCACTTTCACTTGTTTATTACTGGTACACACTTCATTCATTGTGAATGTCACTTGCACTTGTTTATTACTGATACAAACATCATGCTGCACTCTGCATTTTCAATCATCAAAATCATTATTGTTAATGACACTTTATCTTGTTTATTACTGGGCACCATTACATTTGTATTTATTGCCAAGGAGACATCATGCATTAAATAAAGTAAATATTAAGACCAATTAAATATATCTGTTCTGTTTTGTTTGACTTATGAAACTTTGTATCTGTCTACAGGTCCATCACAAACAAAACTCTGAATATATTTGTTAATGATAGAAACTTAATCATCTGAACATAGAAAAGAGAAATGGCATGTTGACAATATGAAGTTCACACTTGCAGAAGTTATTGGACCCAATCAACTGGTCAGCAAAATCAAAGCCAACTCCATGGGTTCATACTGGCCATCTCAGAAAGCAAAAGGTGTAACTCTTTGATAAAAATGTACACTGGGTCAGTAGTTAGTTCTTATGCCGATCAATTACTGCCCCATTGGTTTACATAGTAGACCTTATACATTATGTTTTTCTGGTGTTTACAAGTACATGAAATATGTCTCGGAGGAAATAAAAGTCACTGCCTATTGTGACTCACCAAGTGTCGAATAAATAAATAATTGTTTATACATTTTCATCAGGTAATGATCCATATTATTATTTCAGAGAAATTAGTTCGACAAGGTATATGGGTATTAGCTATACTGGCTGGTGCAACAGGTCAGAGATCATTATGCTTTAATTTTGATTTGTTATAATTCTTTTAGGCTCCTTGGACCCAGGTATATTTCCACTGGGTGCCTTCTCTATCTAGTCCAGTGAATGCTGAAAATGGTGCCATTTGAGTACACAATCCCTTCCTTTGTGTGATGATTAATAAATGGCTGAAGCTGGGAAAACTAAGTATTCAGACTGGATGTCTGTACTTGTGTCTCCATGGAAATGTAGTGTAATCACATTCCAACATGAATGAAGCAGATGAATATTGATATAAATGCCAACATTTAGCTGAATTTATATTTTTTTATAAATTTAACATGAAGTCTAGGAGTGAAGCATGAGTACAAAGAAAATGAAAATCTGTCCTGTTAAATTTAATTTGAAAACCAGTTAAAAAATATTTCTGAAATCGAACCAAACAAATGATGCTAACACATGTAAAATATTTACTTTACTAGTCTTGAGACAATGAGTTAAGCTTTACCACTGATCACTTAATTATTCCATACACTTGACATTAGCACCTAGAGCAAGTTGAATAAAATAAGAGCCATTTAAATAAATAAAATGGGGACAGTTAGACTAATGTTTTGGATAACTGGAAAGTTTCTCCTCACCCATACAACCCACCACCACCACCATTTACCACCTCTCCACCAACTGCCCTTTAAAGAGTATTGTGTGAATAAATGTTTTCTATGACTGAAACTTAGAATCTCACTATGACTGAATCAGAGAGTCTCACTATGACTGTTCTTGAATCTTGCTATGACTGAACCTGAGAATCTCTCTATAACTGAACCTGAGAATCTCTCTATGACTGAACCTGAGAATCTCTGTGACTGAACCTGAGTCTCTCTATGACTGGACCTGAGAATTTCTCTATGACTGAACCTGAGAATCTCTCTATAACTGAACCTGAGAGTCTCTCTATAACTGAATCTGAGAGAGTTTCTCTGAACCTGAGAGTCTCTCTGACTGAATCTGAGATTCTGTATATGAGTATGACTGAACCTAAGAGTCTCTCTACGATTGAACACGTTGTGTTTGTGGTCTATAGAAACTGAATACCAACACTGCTGAAATAGAGGCAGCTAAAACTGAGTGCATTTAGTTACTATTGTTGGACTTAGAAAACTTGTAAAGATACTTAAATATTTAGTGTGTGTGTGTGTGTGTGTGTGTGTGTGCGTGCGTGCGTGCATTTTTGTTAGTTTATTCAGGTATCCTGTAAAATAAAATGAGGTAACAAATTATATTTTTAATTTTAGCAATTTTTCATAGGTTGATCTTTGATTTTGCAATGAAGGAAATAATGTTTGCAACATTTCAAAAGTTTGTGACATTTCTCAGGAATAAAAAGTATTTTGGATGTTCTGAGTTTCAAATATCTGAATGTTTATTGTTGAAAAATGGTAGTGATTTAATAGATTTCGACTTGCATGTTTACCACAGTGCATGTTGATCAGGTGACAGTGATGATCAGCTGACAACACAATGATGATCACCTGACAGATTAATGTTGGTCATGTGACAACACAATGATGACCATGCCAAACTAAATGCCAACACTGTCATATTCACTCACTCAAGATTCATTAGTATTGTAATTTTCTTAAAGTACATCAAAGCTTAAGAAAATTAAATGACTATTTTATTTTTACCTGAAACAATATTGGACATTTTCATATGTTTTCAGAAGGGAAGAAGGTTGTATAAAATAAGCCATACTGAGACTTAATGACCTAATTACCAATGATAAAACAACAGTAATTCGAAATGTCTTTTCAAGTAAAGAGCCATATAGCAATTTTATAAATAGCATTGAAGGAAGTAGGCCATACACGCCATGATAGCATACAGACCTTGAGAGAAAAGAAAAAGAATGACAGAATTCTGGTATGCACATAAATGACAATAAAAACTTATACAAAAAGACAGAGAGACTAAGCAGATCTAAATACTATTGTATCTCTTCACCGAAATTGATTGATTATAATTCGATTTTCTTTTTTTCTCCTCTGTGAGTTCATTTCCGCTCACCATGTTCAATATTTTAGCCAGTTTGTCAACAGAAATATAGTGTCCAATTAATTCAATTCTTCGCTCCCTGATTGAATGTTACAGGTTTTGTTAATAACATTTTCTGTAAGTTATCTGCCAACGTTTTGGCAGATCAGTCAGAAAAAACACAATTCACAAACGTCACTGTAGCCTACGTCAGCATAGGTTAACGAAGACTGCAGAGTGTAGTGGAGGTTTTATTCCCTTAAGAAAAGGGTCTTTAAAGTTACTTTTAGATGCACAATCAATAAATATAATAACTATTTGAACAATTTCATCATGGATTCTACACAATAAACTTTATGAACTTTTTCTTGTAAATTTTTTGGGGAAAGCCGCGTATTTTCTTAATCAAATTATTATTTGATCTAATTTGCATATTTAAGTAAAGTTTGTTAACTTGTTCAAAAGGTTCTCTCAACTCCGAGTTCAAAATAGGCCTACAGAATTAAAGCTTTTGGATGCAGACTAAGGCAGAAGAAACTTTTATATTTTTAAAACAAAAACAAGCGCGGTGTGCATGTAAAGAGTCGATCATCTGTTACGCCCCCATCCCACCCCTTTGGTAGGCTTCGAAGTCAGCGGTCCTTGGAGGTGTCGGTTCAGCCAAGGCCAACCCATTACTGATAAAGTTAATCGACGAAAAGTTTTTTCAGCTCTTGACGAAGCTAGGAAGCACATACACATGCGTAAAGGGTGAGATCAGACAAAAACTATACACAAACCAGTACACATAACACGAGAAGTGATAACAGTGAATTTTGCTGAGCCACACAATAGAATTTTTTAGTAGTTCCATCTACGGAAGACTTACGAATGGATCAAGCTAAGGTAGATAAATCAATTCTGAGTAATCAGAGTTTTTATTGTACTTACTTCCCTTCATTCCATTTCCGTATGCGACCAATTTTGACACGCTGAATATGTAATGAGTGATACAAATATTGCAGACTCTTAAAATGCTGCATGAAAAAATTACAATGCGTCTATTCACACAGATTGATTGGTGAAAAGAGCACGTACTACAAATGTAAGTATAAAAATGAAATTGCATTAAGTTCTCTTCCTCACTCCAATTACAAAGCAACGAAGCTAAGTGGTGTGCAGACGAAACAGCAAGGCTTCGCCAGACTGCCTTGTTCCTTTAGGGTTAACCGATTAGAAGAGTGCTGTGATGGTGTCGTCTCTCTCGATTGGAAGGGGCATTGGTTGCTTTTACAAAGCAGTGTGCAAATTAAAATTTTTAAAAAACTGTAAAAAATATTTTTATACTCTACATATATAGTATTAGTAATAGTTTAGTACATTTCTTAAGGTACTTGTGTATCTGAACCACGGCGCCCATTTCGACAAGCAGAGTTCAAAAGAAGGAAGATCTAAAATGCAAAGTAAAATTGCACTAAATATTAGAAAAAGAAGGAAGGTTTACTGGAAGTCTTCATTTGTATATCATAGTTCTTTGATTTAAAAAATAATTAAATTCATTAAAGCTACTATCCACCCCAAAATATCCTAATGTGGTAGTTAATTTAAGAGTATACATTATAATAATTATTTTATACTCTTTTTATTTAATTATGTGCACACAAAATGTCGCAGTAAATTGTTTCAAACTGGTTTTGCCCTCCACACCAATACACCCAAGGAATAATGCATAGTGACACTTATTTATGCTTTGATCCTTATAGACTAAGTGAACAGGAATCTAGGTTGTTTGTACAAATAAGCGAAATCAATAAAAAGTTAAATGTTCTGATAAAAATTCAAAATCCCAATTCCAATAGATATTGTAATATAATCATTGGAAAGAATGTGCCTCTGCAATATTTTCATCTTTACCATGTGCACAAACGAGCTTGACGCATAAGACTGCATAGTCATTTATTGAAGGTGCCAACTGACAAAAGTAAAACATTCTCTGCTTTAGATATTTCATGCTATTGCATACCTTAACAAACATACCAGGAGCAAAGAAAACGTGACAACAACAGCATACCTTAACTGTATGTGGGACAAATCAGAATCCTTGATCAGATTATTGCCTGGAGTAATTTAGCCATACATGTATCATATAGCAATCTTGTGCTTCAAAGAGAACTTTAATTGTTATAAGTTAAAATTACTACAATAAAATATTTACAAAAGCTTTGGATTTTAGATAATTTGAAATACCAATATATCTGCTTAATGCAGATTCCTGTTGACATCAGTCATGGTTTTTAATGTTACTGAAGTAATAACAGATTAGGGTATGCAGCTCTCATAACAAGTGAAATTGGGAGGAAAAAAAGTGTCAAAGGTTTTATGCATATATATATACATGTATCAGTTTGATGTGGAAGAAAAGTTATTTTAATATCATTATGAGTTATGTTATTTAAATAGACAGCGCTCTTTAGAGATGTTTCAAATAAAAAACACTTTCCTTTTTTAAATATATCTATTATGAATTTCTTTGTTAGCTGGGAAAATATTTTATTCATTAGTTGCTATAGATTTAAATTGCAGTATTAATGCTAAGAAAATGATGTACTCAATATTACAGTAGATCTTTAGAATTCATCAACTGTGTTTCTCATTTGTCATCTCTACAGATTATACTTACTGTAGTCATACTTTAAATATTGAGTCTAGTGTTTCTGGGAAAGTAAAATCTCGTCAAATGAAATAGTGAACCCTGAATGTTTTTATAATATAAGTTAAAATCAAAGCGATTGTATACTCAAAATGAGAATGAAGTCTAGCTGACAGATAGCTCAGAGTAGCTGCAACTTGCATATCCGTAAGCGACATCATGGTGTAACAATATCAAGCGCATGCATGCTGCACATTTGTTCACTTTTGGACATCCCAACCAGTAAGCAGCATGTTGGTTCGTGTAAGCTTAGATTGTCTTGAGTAAAGTTCAGCATTTTAAATTACTTGTACTGTTTTTTGCGAATGAAATCTAGTAATTTGTAATTTTTTTTCAGATATTGACATGGATTCTTCAAAAATCTTGCCTTGCTTTTGGAAAATGATTAGATAATAATAATCTGGCAGTGCTCATTTACCCCTGCTTGTCTTCAGTCATGAAGAGAAAAGCACCATGTCTAACACAATAGTGACTCTCAATGTTGGGGGTGTACTGTACACAACCACAGCTTTCACACTGCAAAAATACCAGGACTCCATGCTTGGCACGCTTGTAAGTGGCAAAATTCCTACAATGCTTGATGCGCAGGGTAACATGTTCATTGACAGGGATGGCCACATATTTAGACATATACTGAACTTCCTCCGAGCTTCTGCTCTATGCCTTCCATCGGATTTCACGGAGTTAGATCTGTTGTATGCGGAAGCAGACTTTTACCAAATCAAACCTCTCGTTGATATCCTTGGTCAGATAAGAAGTCAACAAGCATCCAAAGACACGTCATATTTTTTGGAGATCATTGAAGTTAGAACAGGGTCTACAGCCACCATGCCAACTAACAACTCTCGCGTAAAAACGATCATGTCTGGGCGTAAAGATGTAATTCTGTCTCTTCCACCCAGCTTGATTGGCTCAGATGTCATTGAGAAACTCCACTGCAAAGATGGCCTAGAACATGCAGAGCTGGAGCTGTATGGAAGCAATGCACGACTGAAGGTTGGTGAAGAGCTTAAAAACAAAGGTTGGGACCAGGTGGCCTCCAATTTCTCAGCATCGTCTGGGTTTGACAGCAGGTCTTTGCACAACTGTTTGATTATTGAGCACAGTTATAGGGACCGTTGGTGTCTTACTTTAGAACAGGGGCAGACCATTCGTGTTAATCCAGATCATAACCAGTGTCGGTGTGCCCCTGATGGTGTTCCTTCATAATGCTAGTATCTTTTATTTTTTTCTCTCATTACCTCCATCTTCTTAGTAGAATGAAATCAGATCTATTTTGTAGTGTACTTTTTTAATAGTTCTAAAATGAGCCAAATCAGCCATTTTGTTGGTGACTCTTTTGTAAATGCAATGACTCGTTTTGATAATGGCAAACAAGGTTTATAGTTTTAATTTCTTTTCTTGGTAATGTGTTAATGAGTTTTTGTGCCCTCACCTTAACTGTAAGTTGATTGAGGCAACCTGTAGGTTTTAAACTTTGGACACGATGAATTCTTCCTAGACACTTGGCTTCAAACCAGTGTTCAGTGATGTACCATTCATCTGGATGGTTGTGGGTATATTGCTTACTTTCAGTATTCGTTGATTTCACAGAATTAAATCATCTAAAGAAATACTTTCTAGCAGTATGACTTTTATTGTTGTTTGATAAAATAATGAACCATTCCCTAGTAGTGTGATTTTTATTATTGCCTGATGAAATGATCCATTCTCTACTGGTACAACTTATTGCTGCCTGATGAAGTAATGATCCATTCTCTACTGGTACGACTTATTGCTGCCTGATGAAGTAATGATCCATTCTCTACTGGTACAACTTATTCCTGCCTGATGAAGTAATGATCCATTCTCTACTGGTACCACTTATTGCTGCCTGATGAAGTAATGATCCATTCTCTACTGGTACGACTTATTGCTGCCTGATGAAGTAATGATCCATTCTCTAGTAGAATGGATTTTTGGAGCACTAGTAATTTACTGATTGGTGATGTAATGAGCTACTTTCACCATTAAGGCCACCTAGGACCCCAGTGAATGAGGTTACAAGCTACAATCACCATTAAGTCACCATCTGTTACTACTAATGAACACGGTAACAAGCTACATTCACAATCAAGGGTTTGATTCTTGCCTACCACTGAGATACTGACTGTAATTTTTCACTCGCAATGCTTTAGATTATTTGACAAAGTGATAAAACATTTCAACATATTTGCTCACATTGTTTTCAACCTGATGAAACACCTACACAATAGTCTCCAACAATTATGACTGACCCAGTTAGGTTTTTCTTATGCCAAGTAGATAAATTAAAAAAGCAACAATTGAAAAAAGATGTAAAATACTAAAACACTTTAGATTTGAACCTAGATTTTGTGTTGTTCATATTCTGATAATTTATTTTTTAAATAGCATTTATTAAAGAGATAAAATGATCAAGGCCTCTGCCCACAATCATTCATTTGCATTAGCCAGCAGTGCAGTGCAGATGTTCCCCAATATGTAGTTTTATGCTTCTGCCCTTGATTATAATTGCTGAAAACACATTCCCAACATATAAATGATTAAGTCTGCAATCACAGCCTTTTAAAGACGTCTCACACAACACCACATATATGAAATGGCTGCTTATATACACATTTTTTAGGCTACTGAATCGCATTGTGAATGCAGAGAGATTTTAAAGTTGTAATTAATGTACTGCTTTTTGTTCTTTCGAAGAATAAAGTGAGCAGCAAAAGAAAATGATAATTTTGTAAGTTGATGAACAGGGGCAAGATATATTGTGTATGCAGTGATTTCATGCTTCTTCCTTCAACAATGAATTGACAAGTGGCTGACCAGAGGCTTTGAACAGCAATATGCAGTCTTGTTATAAAAAAAAAAATGAAATCACAAACTAAATTAATTCATGGTTTTCTATGATCATAAATGATTAAAGTCAAAATAAGTGTTCATACACGTATATAAGATATTGGAAATGGATATAAATCTGCATTATTCTGAGTGAATTATGTGGTGGCATACATACAAGCTAATGAAAACGTGTCGAGCTAACAGCAGCACTGCAGAGCAAGCTGATTCAAGATTTCAGTGCATGTTAGCCCACAAAAGTGAACAGTAAACTTCATCATTCTTAACACGGTTAAATAATTCATAAATATTTTTGTTTTCCTACACAGACAACAAACACTCATTTTCTGAGTTCAATTATGACATCAAGGACATTTTGTAGTTAAATCTCATAATCAGTTATGGGCATGCTATTTCCTATATCATTATAACATCACTTTAAGTATGGTGGAAACAGGATTATTCCAAATACAACAGCCATACATTTTGTGAGGTCATATTTGTAATGCACTTGGCTGCAAATGATCATGAGTGGAATCCTGTTAGTTGGTGTTTATTGTTTATACGTCTTAACCTTATGATGTATAATTGTAGATTATTATGAAATCTAAGGTGATCATGACATTATTGTGAGAAAGGTGGGTTTCTTTTAAAACACACAATTTCATTTTATTTGTGTATCGATAATGTGAATTAAACTAGCTACTTTCACACAGCATTGTATATTATTTTATTATCATGAACTTGACTGTTCTTATATACGGGTCATTCATTTCAACACATTACTGTGTAAAGAGAAAAATTTAGTTACTGGGACTTCTCTCAAACAGTGAATTTGTTGTTCATGTTTTGCATAAACCTTGATGCTTTGTTTATTTTGTTTCAAGTTTATTATTGTTTTCTGCATCATCGTATGTACATTTTTAATTTTTAGGCAAAAAGCTTTATTTGTATACAACAACTCATGTAATTCTTTCTAGATTTAGAATTTTTAAATTTAAAATCTAAACTATACATTTTCTGTGATTTTGTACAGACAGTTTTGTGTTCGCACAATAACCAAATAATTATGTTTTCAATGTTAATTTGTTGTCGTGTTCATTACTCAAGAGTGAAGGTGGACATGAATTGAAAGAAAATTATACCGTTCATGTTTCAGCTGAAATATGCTGAAAGCACAGACTATACATGTAACACTTCATTTAAAATTAATAACATGAATTGTTATTAGTGCTTTGTATTCAGCATTCACTAAGCAAGTCTCATTAAACAGTATAGTTAAGTAATATTTTATATTTATTACATTAGTGTTATGTATTCAAAGATTACTAAACACATCATTATTAAAAAGTGTAGTTAAATAATATAATAACTTGAATTGTTATTAGTGCTTTGTATTCAAAGATCACTAGGATTATAAGTGGATCAGCTAATAACTAGATATGTAGTTAAAACATCATATTATAGTAAATTTATTTATTATATAATTTTAAATCCGTAACTCTTAATCTGTCAAATGCTGTAAAGTAGTGTTTCCCAAAGTGTGTGCTGCAGCACCCCTAACTCTCAGGGACACCGTGGGATATACCTAACTGCACTAACCTAAATGCAACTGATTAAAAATTCAATCTGTGCAACTGTGCTAATTTTAAAACCAGTGGAGTGTGACTCATTTGATGTACAGGTACTTTATACATATATTTGCATCAAAATTAATTGCTGAAGAACTTGGTAGTAATTTGATATTAATTTAATTTATAAGGATCTTATGAAATAAAAATTACTTTCAATTTCTATTTATGCTGAAACCTTTGGAACACTCCCTCAGGTAAACAGAGCAATACCTGTGCATTTTTTTTTAAAAGGAATTTTTACAACCTCATCTTCTAACATCACATGACCGAAAAAAACTGTCATTGCACAGAGTGTAATTATTAAATTACATATATATTACATAAATACATAATTAAATATATGCATTGCAGTAATTATTAAAGTGATTATTTTGGGGTTGTAAACTATTTTTCTGCTAATCAGAGACAAAAGTGCACACACAAAAATTCCACCCAAATCTTTCATGCACTCTTCCCCACAATATTATCTCACCTTCACTAAAAAATCACAATCCCTCCAAAACTTTAAATATCTCTTCCCTACATAATCAATTTTTTTCAAGCACTAAATATCTCTTACTGATTGACTTAATCCCTCCCAAACATTAAATATCACTTCATTGCAGAATAACAATCCACCCAAACATTAAATATCACTTCATTGCAGAATAACAATCCATCCCAAACATTAAATATCTCTGCAGAATCATAAACCCTTCCAAGTACTAGATATCTTTTACTGACTGATTCAATCCCTCCAAACATTAAATATCTCTTCCCTGCAGAATCACAATCCCTCCCAAACGTTAAATTATCCCTTTGCTTGGAATGGAATCACAATCTATTCCAAGCACTAGAAATCTCTTCTCTGAGGAATCCCTATCCAGTCTAAAAGAAAGGCACTCCTTGACTTAAGTAGCAAGTGATTTATGTAAATTTGGACTTGTGCAACAGGTACTGGGCCTGTGATATGGAATTCTCATATATTTTCAGAAGTTTCTTTTTTAACACAACCACTTCCAAGACATTCATCACTAAGAAAGAACATATGATGATCTGACATGTGACACTGGATGTGATTGACAGTTAGATGGGTCATGGGTCAAATTTTAATTATGTAGAGATTGACTTACGTTTGTGAAACCAGGACTTGCAGCAAAACTCTAAATACAAGAAACATACATACAAAAATAAAGACTTTGGTATATTTCTGCATAGAACAAACATTTAGTGACACATCATATGTCACTGTGAACTGGAAGATTACAAGCTTTGCTGCAGTAAAGGACCATTATCAGTTCCCTGATAAGAGCAATTTTAAATACATATTGACACATGAATTAAATGAAGTTTACATTGCAAAGCAACTTCTATTTATTATTTTTATTTTATGTGCGGAAAGATAATTAGTCTTGACTGCACAGCTTCTAGGAGTACCCTACACTGCCAATCCATTTAACACGGACCAGTGGTAACTCAGAAAACATGCTAATATCAAAGTATATTAAGCCATGATTTATACTTAATCCATTCTAAAACATGCCGTCACATTTCATGGATACTATTTGATCTTGTTTTATACTTTTAGTCTATTAATGGTCACATTTCCTGCACAGTGACTAAATATGACTTTGTTTCATACTAACAGTCAATACCTGGTCATGTTACATGCAGATTTCCTGCACAGGTCTGAAATTTGATTTTAGCCTTTCCAGACCTGGAAAATGTCTTGAAAATTAGTAAAATGTCAAAACAGTCTGGAAAAAATCTTAAATTTGAAATTTTTACTGTTTTAATTTTGGGGTCATCCACAGACAGAAAATCAGAAACTGTTTTAATATTTTGGTCATCTGCAGACTAAAAATTGGAAACCAGAACAATGGATTTGATATTTTACATTCAGAGTCCTTGACCTTCAAGCACATGGGGTTTTTTTTGCAGAAGCCAGTCAAAAAAATGACAGTCAAGGTAAATTGCTAAATAATGCTAAAATGTTCACTTGCAATGAGACTTATAATGAAACATGTAGGATTTTTTTTTTGCCTGAGCCGGTATTTGCATATGGCCAGCTTTATGTTGCATTGTCGCATTCATGAAACAGACAACATCAAAGTACTCGTAAAAACAAAACAAAACAGTCAAGGTCTACTTACTATCATTTACTAAATGATGCTTGAATTTTCACTTGCAATGTGATTTATAATCAAACTTTCCAATAAATAAATTAATTTATGTTTCTTGCAATGCATTCAAATACTCTAGTTGAACATAACTGTATTAGTAGTAAGTATACTCTAAACTTGGCCAGAGAGTTTGGATTACATGAAAAAGATAATTTTAAAAAACGAAACAGATAAGGATCCAATGAAAGCAACTGTAATTGATAGAAAAAGTTGCCAGGCACCTATGGTCAAAATATGGTGGATGTATGCCAACAACTTCCAGACTGATGTCGTTTGGTTATGCAATAATGTGATCTGGACATCTTTATTTCATTAACCCCAATATTTACAAGTCTATTCCTTAGAAAGTAGCAGTTTTTGGCGTCCTCTTTCATCAATTTTCGACTAATTTTTGTTTCTTTTCGATATTCCCATAATTTCATATTGTTAAAGAATCATTGATTTTGAAAACAACATTGAGTCAACTTTATAATTCCTAAAACCAACACTCATCCCTTGAGAAGAGCCAGTATTCACTTTAAAAAAAAAAAGAAACTTTTTAATGAAAACTGCTTGTCAGAAATATATCGAACTTGGCAGGAAGTAAATTTGCATCCCCCCATCCCTACCACCAAAATTGGGGTGGCGCAATTTTCGTGCATGTACAGCATAACTTAGGAACCATTTGTCCGATTCTAACCAAATTTCGAAATATTCTACACATGCAGGATATCTACAAGCCTGAATTATTTCATATTTTTCCATTAATAACTTACGGCGATAATTAACATTAAAAATGGCACAATTTCCGTTACCGCCAACTTGCAGTACATCCATTGCGTACTTTTGTACATTGTACTAAAATTCTCTTGATAGTTTTCGAAAGAGGCTACAATTTCCAATCACTGGACATCAATTGCAAACTTATACATTCAAAATTGTGCATACTGCAAGAGGTTAATCAAAGTCACACATCTTTGAAATATTTGCTCCAAATGCCCAAAAATATAAATTTGAATTTATTTTAAATCTCGGCATTATTACACAGGGGGCTATGAACGAATAAACTATAATAACGTGCTGAGCACGATTCTGTGTAAAAATTTAGGAAGTATTTGCATATTTATAAAAAATAAATATTAATTTTAAAAATTAATAACCCCACCAATTACCAGCATTTAATTGTTTAAGTTGAGAAATTTATTTACATGAATGCCATACATGCCTGTCCAGAGCACTTAAGGATAACTTGGAAAACAAAACAGTTGCGTAACCTATAAATATACAATAATAATGAAGGAAATACACTATTTTCATGAAATTTCCTACCATTTAATTCGTTTTTAAATATCTATGTCAGAAAGCAACCAAAAATAGCACGCATCAAACTGA
The DNA here is from genome assembly GCA_028829895.1 of Sinotaia quadrata. NCBI lineage: Eukaryota > Metazoa > Mollusca > Gastropoda > Architaenioglossa > Viviparidae > Sinotaia > Sinotaia quadrata. Next base: position 51,461,123 of record CM054184.1, on the reverse strand, counting down.
ATGTATTCTAAAACAGAAACGAAAGACAAATTTCAAATGTCTTGTTACTTCCAGAGTTATTTGTTTTAGCCAACCCCCTCACCCAAAATCTGGATGTAAACATTTTCAAAGTTGTACAATGTCATAACTCTGGAACCGTTTGTCTGATTTTAACTAAATTTGGATATGTTTAGGCATAACCATCTCTACAAGCTCCAGTTATTTGATAATTATTCTTTCATTATTTCCAAAGATAATCAGCTTCATTAGCACAAAAATCGCTCATTTTCAATGACATCGCTCACATACTATTACAAATCTTCCAAAAGGAAAAGCAAACTTGTACGTTTAAAATAGTGCCTACCGAATAAAGTTAATCAAGGACATCCCAAAATGCAAAAAACCACATATTTTTTTAAATCACGGCAATATAATATATGGACCATTGAACAAATAAACTATAATCAGGTGCGCGGAGCATGATTTCAAAGTTAGTTTATAAAAATATTTATTATTTTTAAGTTCAGCTTTCAAACTACTAGAATTTACAACTTTCTGTGCTTGTCAAGTGATTCAACTTCATTGACTTTTGTACCTGGTGTACTTCTGATTGATCTTTAGTTTCATATAAAAATCGGCATATATAGTAAACATGTATCAGGTGTGATTTTAATTTGTGACTTTTAATATTTTTAATTTGGGTGCTATCAGATTGAGGAAAGTTCTTGTTCAGATTTTGTAGGAAATAGTTGTGTTTTTTAATTACTTTTAAATGTATTTTGAAATTTAAATATTAATTGTCTCATCAAAATCTTGGCTATAATTATTTTTCAGTATTTAGTGCACTGCTAATCATTGTTCATATTATAGGCCAGGAATTTTTTAAAATTTTGTCTGGACAAGATCTTGAAAAAAATCTGTAAAATCATTTTAAACTTGTAACAGGAACCCTGCTGTACATGTGTAATGATTAAGTTTGATCTTGTTTCATATTTACAGTCCATATATGGCCATGCTCCATGTTAATGCATACACTTTGGCAAGTTTCATGTGTACTCTCAATAAAAGACTGTTTCATACATTATTATTAAGGAAATTATTTTTGCTTTAGCTACTTTCCTCAGCTGACTTTATTTTTGTATTAAATTATAAAATTTTTATAAAGAGGTCATTCGAAGAGTTTTCAAATTCTCAATTCAGCCAGTCATATAGCTTAAAATTTATGTTGTGCATCTGAGTGTCTGCTTGTTAAACAGCAAATTTTGGTGTGTGGTAGATTTTAAAAGCATTCCTGATAGTTTTTTTACACCCCCCCTCCCCCTTATATTTTTTTATTTATATGTAAAATATTTGTTGTGATTGTAATCCAGCAATAAATCTTGAAGAGACTGATTATAATTCTTTTTTAATTACAGAGACATGAACACAAACACATATATAATCATAAAAATCCCAACTGCATTAGCTGTTTTTCACAGAAAGAATAGGATCTTCAACCCGCTGAAATACAGCCAACCATTTTTGTCCTGAATTTCTTGTAACCTTTTGACCTTCTTCCGTGCTATCAAACAGCTTTTCAACAATTACGTCATCTTTCTGGAAAAAAAATAATAAAATAACTGTCATCTGCTTAGGAAGAAGGATATTTCTGATGAACAGTTTGTAGCTTATTACTCCTCACCAATCCATTACAAGCACTATTTTGACTGCTCCAAATGTTCACTTCAAACGCAAGACATTGTATAAATTAGTGAATGACTTATTCACGTTTCTTCTGCTAGCTCTCAAAATACCTCTGTTTCATTCTTAACATTAATATGAATTTTAAGTGAATTTCTTCACTGTTCAGAAACGTTTTAAGTATTTTAGAGAGATGACTTTGTAGGAACAGCTAACACTACTGTAGAAGCACAGTATAGGTATCTTCCGTTCAAAATAAAGCATTTTCAACAATACTACAATTTAAGCAGATGATTATAATTTTTTTTTAAATCATATGCAAATACCTTAATTTAAATTTATTTCTGTTAAAATTTAATGATTTAATTTAGAAATTAACTTCTTTCTTTGATCATCTGAATATGTTTCTATAGTCATGTATTAATTCCCTCCCCTAAAAATATTTAAAATAATAAATAATTAACAACTGGCATTAAGAACACTAAATGCATGAATAAAATACAAAGCAAAGCATAAATATAATTCAGTTTCTGGAATATCTTTTAAAATATTTTATTTGAGGGAAAATGCAAAATGACTTCATTCATCAGTGAATAGATTAAATATAACCTAATTAATTTAAGTTTTAGCTTACAAAATAAAAATTATAAGATTTATTTAAGATATGCCCATCATGTTCTGAAAACATCAAATACTTACCAAATCTTCATCCGGAATGCGATGGAAAAGTGGAAAATTTGTGAAATGCTCCACCATCCAATCATGTAAATCCTTCACATCAGTGATAGTGTACACCAAGCCCTATGAGTGAGGGGAAACAAATTTCAAAACTGCTTGTATGCACAGCTTGTGAAAAACAAAATGATTCATGTAGCTGTAAATGCTGAAATTCAGACAAAACACTGGTCAAAATAATCATTCTAATGCCATTATGTACACAGACCAAAGGGAGAATACTCTGTATGAAGGTTAGCTAGTATTTAGGGTATCATGTCAGCCAGTGCATTTCAAGTGGTGTGGGTTTTGCCACAAATGCTGGCTAAGGATTAAGCTGCTTTGTTGTTCTGTTAAAACCAATCAAATCAGGTCAGACCATCAAACAATGAAATGATCATAATTCATAGATTATATGAAGTGAAAATTCTACATAACAAAAAAAACAGAAATGCAAACACTACAAAGAATGTCTATAATTACAAGTAAACTTACCCCAACACGGGTCACATAGGCATATTCTGCTAGGAGTGTGGGACTAATTATACGCCATTTATGTTTTGTCTTTTTAAAATGTGGATCAGGAAAGAGGAAAAACACCTTCTGTAGCTGCAATAAAAAGAGAAAAAAGGTACCCAATTAAAGGGAAAAAGGTACCCAACTTAAAGAGGAAAAAGGTACCCAATTAAAGAGGGAAATGGTACCCAATTAAAGAGGAAAAAAGTACCCAACTTAATGCAAAAAAAATACCCAATTAAAGAAAAAAGGTAATCAATTAAAGAGGAAAAAGGTACCCAACTTAAAGAGAAAAAAAACTTAAAGCAGATATATACAACTTGTTTACATGTGAAACACTGCTGGTCTAATTATTAAATATCCAGATTAAGCTACTACACTATAACTCATAATGCCTTCATTTTGAAATAATTAAAATTAAATTTTATTAAGGACAAGAAAAAAGCAAGTGACCATCAAATAAATAATACAGCAAGTGCTCAATGTAAATTGACTAAAATAATCTGGTATTGACTTACTGCAATTTTAAAGTGACCATAATCCACCATCACTTCAAAAGAAAAAACATGCAATCATTCATAGTTCCTGAATAATAAGACTATCATATTTAACTGTTTTGAGTGATTTTTTTCTGATTATTTAAAAGAACGATTCTTCACATCCACTTTTCAGGAACCACAACTTCAGCATTCTTCCATGCAGGCTCACAGACTAATATTGTAAAACTGGGGAATCCATTACTAACAGAACGTGTGTGAAGTTGAGCATGATTATGAATGAAAGCAGTTCTTTGATTTAATTTGGAAAGGTGCAACTTGTTTACTAGCCAATTAATTGTGACTAGTATAAGACTAATTTACTGGGCAATTAATTGTGACTAGTATAAGACTAATTTACTGGGCAATTAATTGTGACTAGTGTAAGACTAATTTACTGGGCAATTAACTGTGACTAGTGTAAGACTAATTTACTGGGCAATTAATTGTGACTAGTACAAGACTTACTGTGACTAGTAATTTAGTATAAGACTCATTTATTGGGAAATTAATTGTGACTTGTGTATGATTAATAGTAACTAGTGTAAAACCAGTTTAATAAGCACTTGTCATTAGTGTAAGATTAACAGTGATTAGTGTAAAATTAACAGTGATTAGTGTAAGACTAACAGTGATTAGTGTAAGATTAACAGTGATTAGTGTAAGATTAACAGTCATTAGTGTAAGATTAACAGTGATTAGTGTAAGATTAACAGTGATTGATTAGTGTAAGATTAACAGTGATTAGTGTAAGACTATGCAGTTAGCTGTGAATAGGATATGACATACCTGACCTTTGAAAAAAAAGTTTGGCAGGTATTTCATGGCATTGGAGCGAATACAGGCAACATTCTGGTACTGTCCTGGGTACTTGTCTCGCAAAGCTTTTATTCGATCTTGAACGTAGTCAGATACCTTAACTCGAATCTCCATTCCAAGCATCAAGACATCAGGAAACAAAGGTGACAGTGTGACTGAGTAATCCAAACACAAGAACAGAACAGTGAGGAATAAAGGTCACAGTGTGACAGAGTAATCCAAACACAAGAACAGAACAGTGAGGAATAAAGGTCACAGTGTGACAGAGTAATCCAAACACAAGAACAGAACAGTGAGGAATAAAGGTCACAGTGTGACAGAGTAATCCAAACACAAGAACAGAATAATGAGAAACAAAAGTCAAAGTGTGAATGAGTAATCCAACAAAAGAACAGAATGAGAAACAACTGGTGACAAAAATAAGAAGAAATAATGTAACATTAACAATTCATTATCCATTAAGAATCAAATAACAAGAAATATGTTTCATAATATATATTAGTTCAAACATACATGAAAGAAAAACGAGAAATATATTTCATAACACATAACAGTAAAAAATAATATTACATCAACTTACACTAGTAAATCTTACAAGAATATAACTATAATTCAAAATACAAAAACAAAATAATAATGTGAAATTAACTCTTACTAGTTCAACATACAAGAATAGTAAGAAATGATGTGACATTAACCCTTATTAGTTCAACTTACAAGAATATGACTATAATTCAACATATAAAATTAAAAACAGAAGAATAACATGACATTAACCCTTACTACTTTACTAGTTCAATGTACAAGAATAGTGGGAAATAATAGTCAGTAGAGAAAATGTTGAAAAAAGTTTAAATAAAAAAGGAAAATGCCAATTAAGCAAAAAATACTATTTAAAAAAAAATATGATAAGAAAAGTAAAATGGAAGTTTCCGTCCTTTGATTTCAAGAAGCAGAATTTCAAGGTGTGAATAATGTTTCGACTGTTCCTGTCAGCAACATCGGAAGAAGGGTGTATTCAAACATTTACAAAAGGATATATATGGTTATGCAGTTTGTGCTTATCATTTTCAACTTACAAAAACTGACATGTATTCTTAAGATTAAGAAATTGCACTTAAGCCAAATAACATCAGGCCACAGATTTGTAAGTCACAAACCAGTTACAATGTAACAAATCAATAACACATTCATGGACATTGGAGAAAGAACTACTGAAACCTATAATTAATATAATTGAACAGCCTAAGAATCAATGAACGTTTTATACTGAATACATATTTTTATTCCTGTGAATCTATGTATGTGTATTTGTGTGTGTCCTTACTTGTATTTAAGCAAATATTGAATTGCTTTGTGAAGTGTGTAGATAAGGTTTAGTGTTAATAAAATTTACGATTTCTTCGTTAACATCCAAGCTCTCTGAGAGGCATGCTTTGGAGAGAAAATCAGTAACAGTTGTGGGGGGGGGGGGGCATGATATAATAAACCATAAGTCGGATCTTGAACATGGGTGCCCATTGCTAGTTATTTGGATATGCCAGGTCAGTGCTGATGTGTTGTGTCTATGTATAACACCGATATTAAGTGCTGGGAGGGGTATAGGGAGATTACCCTTTCATCCAATGTCTGCCAGTGAGAGGTGTGAAATTATCATAGATGAAAAGATGATAATATTCTCATAATTTAATGTATTGTTGTAAAATAACTGTTGCAGTTTTTGTGCATGTTCATTTCAAAACTTATGGAAGTTCACTCACCCAACAGGCCACCATATCCACAACCAATGTCTGCAAATTCCACCTGCTTACTGCCTGTTGAATTAAATTGGCTGCAGCTAGTACTGTCTTCACATTCTGGCTTGCCAAAGTATGCAGGATAGTATGCAGACCAGTCCATAGACTCTGGACTTATTGGGCTAGTAGACAGACAGAGATAATTATATCACTAACAGGGCTTACAGGGCCAGCAGACAACCAACCATATTTAAATATATCACCAACAGGATTCGCTGGGTTAGTAGATAACCATCCATAGATAAATCACTAACAGGGATCACTGGGATAGTAGATAACCAACCATAGATAAATATATCACTAATGGGGTTTGCTGGGCTATCACTGTATCAGGCAACAAACCATAGACAAATATAATACTAACCGGGTTTGCTGGGTTAGTAGACGACCAACCATAGATAAATATACCACTAACAGGCTTGCTGGGCAAGTAGACAAACAACCATAGATAAATATACCACTAACAGGGTTTGCTGGGCTAGTAGACAAATTACCGTAGATAAATATATCACTAACAGAGGCCACTAGAATAAGATAAATATATCACTTACAAGGCTCACTGGACTAGTAGTAGTTCTAAGCAGATAAACAGTCACAGATAAATGTATCACCTACTGGGCTAGTAGTAGTAGATAAACAACATATATAAATATATTACTTCATTGGTCTAGTAGATAAACAACATATATAAATATATTACTTCATTGGTCTAGTAGATAAACAACATATATAAATATATTACTTCATTGGTCTAGTAGATAAACAACATATATAAATATATTACTTCATTGGTCTAGTATATAAATAACATATATAAATATATTACTTCATTGGTCTAGTAGATAAACAACTGTAAATAAAATTTCTCACTGTGAGGGTTCTGTGGGCTACCACACAACCATTCATAATCATACCTAAGTATATTTATCTGGGCTTGCAAAACAACTACACATTAAATATATTAGCAACAGGGCTCAATCAATCAATACTTATGTGGCAGATATTTGATACACATTGTAATCAGTTAACTGGGCAGTATTGTATCAGCAATAGATGTTTCTGATGAGGACACCAAAGCCAGAATTAGGAAAGCTAGATACACCTTTATTACCCTCAGACCAGTCTGGAGGTCAATATCCCTATCTGTCCATAAAAAACTACAAATTTTCAACAGCAATGTTAAGTCTGTCCTCCTCTAGGGGCTCAGAGACCTGGAAAGTCACCAGCACCCTAACCAACAAGCTCCAAGTATACGTCAAAGGCTGCCTTCGCAACATTCTGAAGATCAAGTGGACAGACAAAATAAAGAGCACCGATTTGTGGCAGCAGACAAACTAAGATCCCATCAACCAGCAGATTGCCAGGTGTAAATGGCAATGGATAGGACACACCCTGCAGAACCCCCCACAGGACATCACCCAGCAGGCTTTGCAGTGGAACCCCCAGGGAAAGAGATGGGTCAGTCACCCTAAGACCACCTGGAGACGATCCTGTGAGGAGGAAATGAAGAGCTGCAACCTGATGTGGGGTGAACTGAAAAAGACTCAAGTGCACTGGAGGAATGTTGTCAAGGCCCTTTGTTCCACAAGGAATCCAAGGAAATGAGCAAGTAAGCAAGTAAGTAATCAGTTAACTAAACAATGAGCAGAAGAACAAACAGCTCAGATAAATACTAAAATAGTCCAAAAGTGATTAGATGAATGAATTAATGAAGACTGTTGTTGGGACCATTGACAGTTTCTAAAATATTTCTTATGAGTTATAATTAAAAAATATTAGAGAGAAAATAAGCTTTTAAGGGAAGGATCACCAACACAATTTACTCCATTTCCATCCCATAATTACACTGTTCTGAAAACAGAACCCCATAAAACACTAAATTTTAGCTTTTAAAAGTCCTAGTCTAAATAATTATGCCTTGAGAGTAATGCATATAATACATGATGACTACATTAGTACATAATTTGATAATATAAACTGTACAAATAAACTATACAATATAAACTGAATATGTGTAAACTATATTACCATATGACCTGAACATGAGTGAACCACATATAAGGACATATGAGTGAAAAATATAGAGAGACAGACAGACAGATATAAATTATACATGAGTGAATCACATAATAGAAACTATGTATGAGTGAACTATAAAATATAAACTATACAAGAGAACTATCTAATGAGTAATAAATAAAACAACATGTCCTCAAGGGAAGGGAACTAGAAAGCTAAAATTTGGCATGAAAGCATGGTAGCATGTCAACTTGTCATGAATGAATTATATATGTGTACTTGAATGAACTATATTATACTGTACAAGTAAACTATATAATAATAATGTTTGAATGTGAAATGTTTCATCTTTATAATTATCAGTAGGTTCAGCTGAATTTAATATTCTAATTTATGGTTTAATTATTTTTAATTATTTTATTTACGGTCACTAGTTATACATTTTCATATTGCAATATAATATTTTCTTGCCTTTAAGTTATAATCTTATGAAAGGAAGAGGTGGATGATGCCAAATGACTTCAAGCTAAGTATAAAAAACCCCAAAGACTTGATGATGCATTTCATCAGCTACTCATGCAACCTTCACAATGACAGAATCAAAATCAAGGCCTTTTCAGAGACTATTACAAGTTACAACAACTTAAACAGAAAAATCCAGACACTAGCTATTTTGTGATGACAAAAAAATTCAGACAACAACCGTAACAAAAAAAGGAGGTAATAAAGAAACAATGTAAACTTACCAACACTCAGGCAATGTAAACTTACCAAAACCAAGATGAATGAATTGGACAACACCAAGAAAGCAGATAATCTGACTTACTCTGGATGAGTTCACAAGGGTGCTTGAGGCCCCGTCACTCTTACCTTTGATTGGTTGATTGATTGATTGATTGAGTGTAGGGGGCGCTTCCGGCTTCCGCGCTGGTCTTACCTTTGCCAGAGATGCCACCAAGATCAACAAAGAAACAACACCAGCACTGCAGCCAACATCAAGCAAACCAAAAGAAAAGATACTGCCCACACACACACACACACACACAGCATGACAGCATGTGAGAAAACAGTAGCCACAACAGCATCAACAACAATGGCACCAACAACACCAAATAAACAACCATCACCACCACCAACAGCAACAAAACAATGGCACCACAGTGAGCAGAAGTATCCCAAGTGGTGATATTTCAACCACCCCACTGCGAACATGATCCAGTTGCTGCTTGACCAACTTTATTGGCCACCAGCACCCACCTATCCACATCCCAATGGACACTGGGGACATCATGACATTAATATCAACAATGACAACAACACCATCAGAGAGGAAAGACAGGGGGCTGAACATCCCAGGCATATGTAAACACTAGGTACAAACTTGGTGTGATACTAGCCTGGGCTCTGTAAGATCCCCCACCCACTCCAACATCGGGAACAGCAACAACAACCACGACGATTTTAGTCCACGGATTACTGGGCTAAGATATGCCTTTACTGGCCAGACATGAATGCAACAAAAAAAGACCATCATTTATTATCACCTCTGCACCCTCCTTTCTTCGTCTCCAACTCTACCAATAGCGGGCACACCTCGTGTCAAGCAGTGAAATCGGCGCAAGTATGAAACTGCTATAATTTTAATTTGTAAAAAAATGAACAAATTATAATCTTCATAAAACTGAAACAATATATATTACATATATGCCTGTATATGTGTTTGTGACTCTTCACTTAAAGTGATATTTTCTCCCTTATTATTTTTTAATTATAACTCATAAGAAATGTTTTAAACACAGTCAACGGTCCAAACAACACTTTTCATTAATTCATTCATCTGATTACATTTGGACTATTTACCTGTGCCAATCGGCTGTTTGTTCTTCTGCCCTTTCATTATTTAACTGATTACAATGTGTATCAAAAAATATGTACGCGCTGATTAGGAAAAGCCTAATACTAGTAATAGTGAGAAAATATAGGCTATTGCTAAGTACTTAGTCCGACAACGAGACATAGGCCCCTATGTTAATAATTTTTTTAAACACTGTTTAAAGCAAATTAAATTCTCACTAATCCAAACTGTGATCGGAAATCGGATTTGAATGAGCACGCTGTCTGTAATATTTTTTCTGAGGTAATTTCCCGTCCATCATTTCAACAAACAAGCATGCAAGGACGCAAGTTGATGAAAAGCGGAAGCTGCAGATTTAAAAAAAAAAGAAAAAAAGAAAAGATAAATAGTGAGTTGGACATGGAGACTTGTTTTAAGACATTTGGTGACACTAATTTGGAAATTGTTTTATTTATTAATAAAGTTTTGTGCGTAAATTATAATAATTTAAGATATTATAAAATCAGTATTAAAAGGTAATACTTTGAGATAAATATATTGAATTTTCATATCCATATTTATATTATAATACTGTCCATCTCTAAATAAAAGATTAAATCTGATAAAAATAACGCATGAGTTCAAATTAACTTGTTTTTAATGACCAAATATAAAACAATGCAATGTTTTAATATTTTTTAATTTACCAAAATGGAATTTAATTAATTAAAAATATCGCAAAGCAATTTAATTCGTATTTTAGGATTTGCCGACATGGCACTCAAATATAAGTCGGTATCAAAACACGTCAACAGTAAACCGGTAAGCTGTGATGTGGTTATAATTCACAATTTTTTAAAATATAAAATTAATTACACTCTTAGTATTTTAATCTCTTATCGTCTTATATTTTAAAACGTTATAAGATGTATATAAAATTTTACAAGAACATATTGTTGGGCTCCATAACATAATTACAATAGTTGTAAGCGACTTGTTTACTGTGTGGATTTCATTAATAATTAATTAAATGGTTTTAAGGGTGGGAATTGCGCAAAGGACTCGAGAACTAAAAATTTATTTTTTAAATTCAAGAACTGTGGAATGGTGAAGCAATAAATACATTTACATATTTTCCTTATAAAAGATATTTTTTCTCCCTTTTTCATAGTTCGTAATTAAAATAATATTTTTTAATAAACATATGGATTATAAATAACTTATCATTGTTTGGTGAGTTGCTAAGATTTTTCTCAGACTCTTTTGTTTTTTTATTTTTCAGAAACTTGAGAGTTGAGACCAGCATGTCATATGTCTCGTAAAAAATGTTGCAGGAAATTATCTTGCCCAATAGTATTAGTAATACAGAATGCATACGTTGTATGGTACTCGAAATTAATTCAGCAGCTATCTTCTTAATATTTACATCATATCAATATTAATTATACACAAAACCTTGCATCAAAATGACGACAATCGTGCATTATACATTTTTGACATTGTCTGGAGTATGTGTGTTACTACAGTTATGGGCACACCTTACACGAAAAGATTCAGCAGCACTTGGAAGCAATCCTCAGTTCCTTAAGTTCCAGCGAGGTTATTTTGCAGTGTATTTGGTAGCCATGTTTGCAGACTGGCTGCAAGGACCTTACCTTTATAAGCTGTATAGTTACTATGGTTTTGAGGAGGATCAGATTGCTGTGCTGTACGTCTTTGGATTTGCCTCAACTGTCATTTTTGGCTCATGGACCCCTATTGCTGCTGATCAGTTCGGAAGAAAGAAAATGTGCATCATTTTTACCATCACCTACTCTCTGGCATGTATGCTGAAGCTGTCTCGTAGCTATGGCATTCTTATCATCAGCAGAGTGCTTGGAGGAGTGGCCACCTCAGTGCTATTCTCAGCATTTGAAGCCTGGTATGTGCACGAACATTTAGAAGTCCACGATTTTCCAAAAGACTGGATTCCAGTCACCTTTGCTAAAGCTTCCATATGGAATGGTGTTCTTGCAGTGTTCGCAGGAATAATGGCTAACCTCGTCTCTGAATGGTGGGGCCTAGGCCCAGTTGCTCCTTACATGATGGCTGTACCATTTCTGATTTTTGTGGGCATTATCATCTTGACTCACTGGAATGAAAATTACAACCCAAGAAAGGTCAGGTTTCGAAAAGTTTGTTTGGAGGGCTTGCAGAAAATTGCTTCCTGTGAGAAGATTTTCATGCTAGGAGCTGTGGAAGCTTTGTTCGAGAGTGTCATTTATATCATCATATTTCTGTGGACACCTATTTTGGAGCCAGCTGGTGCATCCCTGGGTATCATCTTCTCAAGTTTTATGGTGTGCATCTTGATTGGTCAGGCTTTGTTTCAGATTCTTACTTCTAAAGGGATTCCTGCAGCAGGAGTGCTAACATTTGCAGCAGTGGTTGCTCTTATATCCAATATTGTTTGTGTTTTTTCCACAGATCCTAAAACACAGCACACTACTCTGTCCTTTGTGTCTTTTCTCTTATTTGAGATATGTGTGGGAATGTATTTCCCAGCCATGGGCTCTCTTCGTTTGCGTGTAATCCCAGATGCTTACAGATATCCTATCACAAATTGGTTTAGAGTTCCCTTGAACTTGATTTCTTGTGCTGTTCTTATGCTACTCCATGAAGATGTTTTTCAGCATGGGAATCGTTACATCTTCCTCATTTGTGCTGTTCTTTTGGTGCTCACAATATTGTGTATGTACCGACTAATCAAACTGCCCAAGACTGAAGATGAAGAGAAACAAGACATGATGATGATGGAAAGTGAACACATACATAATATTTTTTAGATTTCATGTGTATATGCTTGTATGAGTGCGCGATGCACAAGTTCATCCTGCATTGGGTGAAAGGGTGCACCATGCTGAAATCTGCATTTTAATGCCATTTGAACCATGATATGTCTTATTCAATAAGTTATTGAAATGGTTATAATTTGTTATAGTTTTATCTATGGTTGGACCAAAGTGTGACGTTTCCATGTCATGTGTAAGTGTGAGTCTAAAGAGATATACTGAGAAAGGTGCTGCTTTATCTAAATTATTGTCTTATCTGCTCATATCAGTTTGCCATTGTTTACTTTAATCATACTAAATTTATAAGTTCCTTAAACACCATTTTTTTTTTAATTGCTTGGTTGATCATGAGTGAATCAATCAACTGTGTTAACATTTCTGACTGAGTTTGTAAATTTTTGTTTTACCACAGTGTGAATTCAAAATATATGCATTATTCATGTAAATCATATATTAATTTTAATAATATTAGCAAGGCTGTCAGTTGTAAATATTCTGTCAGTCATGATTATCTTGTGCTTTGAACATTGCAATAAACTTATATAGTTGGTGTGTTTTTATAGATAGCTAGACTGACTTACAAAGTTACAACTTACATTACATATATACCATTGATGGATTAACATGATGGTATACATCCAGTGACAGATTAACATGTGGTAGTTATCCATCGACCATTTTAATATAACTTATTATAAGAGGGTATATCCAGTTAGCAAAAGTAGTGTTTATCTAACAAAGGGTTCAAATAAGTGGTCCTTATCAAGTAATAGGTGTATATCTAGTGTTTATATCTACTAGTGACAGATTGTCATAAGAAAAGAAGGGGCAGAAACTACCAGGCTCTTTAAGCATTCACATTATTGGAATAGGAGATGTGCGCCACGTCTTTCACATTCTAGTTTAAGTTTATTATGCAGTGTAAGTCACTGACAGACCAAAGGTGTTGAACACATATTTTAACATAAATGATATTATAATATATTGACAAAACTTACACTGTTACCAAAGGGCCCCATTGGTACTTATCTACCATTATTTCCTACTACACTAACCTGTGGTCTATGCATATACTGTCCATCTATCATATTAAAGAGGATATCATATACATTAACTCTTTTAGTCTGTGTACAGTGTAAGATTCTTTTGTGGTTATAAAGAACAGCTTTCTTAGTGTTAGAGTCCAGTTTAATGAAAAACTCTGGCCAGCATATGTTATCCAGTCATCTGCATAGATCTGATTTTATGTATTAGCGAATTAACATTTTTGCAATGTTGTTTTGTATTTTTAAAGACTGCTAATATCAAACACTGTTAATTTGTAAATATTTGTTAATTTAAAGAGGAAGAAAATTTCAAAATCAAAAAGAAATAATTATTTATACATTTAGTTAATTTTTAATGTATTGTCAGTGTGCAATTTAATTTGTCTTGATTTTTGTGTGTGACATAGTTTGATTTTTATTAGGTTTTTAACCTCTTTAGGTTCAGTGTATGAACATACATTTGTTCATCAAACCTTTAGTGTTGACAACAGATGGTAGTCATATTGAAGAAAAGATAGCGGTCAAATATGCTTAACTTTTACATGGTACTTCAAGAGAATAATTTTTTACTAACTAATATGTCAGGGTATACTTTATCTCTTTATTAATTTTTTTTTCAATATTTTATATATATTTCCAGAAAAGGAATATTATCTGTTCCAGACTTAATGGGCTTTAGTCTTAGGAATCTGTTATAATACATTGTTATAAATTAAACTATTGTTTCATGTTATTATTGATGATTGCACAATTGACAAAAGTAGGTAACCATTGAAATGTGAGCAAAGGATTGTTTAGGACAGAGTCTGGAAATTTATAATCAATAAATCATTCTAGAACCCATAGTTTGTGTCCTGTATGACTTCTAGAGTAATATTAGTACTAATCTATATAATTTCAGCATGATTTAAAAAATGATTATATTATTATGTAATTTACTTGTATTTTCTTTTTAATGACTTTAAGTAAATTTCATTGTTAAATGTTACATTTATTAGTAAGCTAACATTCCATTCGTGTTTCATTGGCTTTATTTATATAGTTGGGTCTTGGGTTAAAAGAAAATTCCATTCTTTAGGACATTTGTAACCCAATTTGGTATTCAACTTTCAAGTCAGAATATGTACAATATGTACATAAGTGTACATGTGTAGTAAACAAGAGCACAAGTTAACAACACATTCTTTTCCTCGTTAGAAATAACAAGAGGATATTGATAGGGTGACATGTCGTGAACTTTGAATTTGAAAAAAAAATATTGAAAATTATCGGGTTGTATGTGCTTGTTAGTTGGGTTTGCCATGTCAAGACCACTTTAATCTCCAAGATCCAACTCTGTCTGTGTGTGTGTGTGTGTGTGTGTGTGTGCGTGCGTGCGTGCGTGCATCTGTGTTTCCAGCAAAGCTTACAGGAGTCTAAGGTATGAGTATATTACTATTAATGTTCCAGGCATCTGTTTGGTAAGTGATTTGTTAGCTATATAAGGTCCAATGACATAGTTTATTAGACATACAAAGTATAAAAGACATAGTTTATCAGTCAAACTATGTGTAAGTATATTAGTCTTATTTATCAGGCATCTAAGTTTAGAGTTTCTTACTGATATTATAAATGCACATTTACCTAGTAACAACCATTTAAAATATATAGGAGATTAATGTTATTTTTCATTTTATTTTACAATACTGATTTGGATGGTCAGCAAAATATCAACAAAACAAAATAGTAATTTAAAGTTTGAAATTTTTATACTCGAGTAATTAGAGTTTTTTTTACACTGATTGAAGTAATTTGTCTTTTACAGCGACTGAAGTAAACAGTCTTTTACATTGACCAAATAAAGGAAGTCTCAAGATAGGCATACATTATATAGTCAAGTACTGGTGGGACAAAAGTGACATTTTAAAAAGAAATATTATAGCTTTTTTAATTTCATTATACTAACAAGTGTTATGGTGTTGGTTTTGATTGTATAAATAGAGGTTATGTATGTACTCTGTCTGATTCCTGTGTAATTACTTGTAAGGCATGCATGCTCATACTTTAAATATTATCTCCATGTTTGGTTCAAACTTTTTTGAAATTTCATTGGGAGCTAGAATGAAAAGGGAGTTAATAACTGTTTATTCCACAAAATTGCAACTGCAGCTCTGGTATAAAAAGTAAGACTTATATATTGCCACAGGGATAATAATTTTCTCAGTAAGCTTACAGTACATGAACTTTACAGAAAACAGAATGAATAAGTCATTATATTTAATTCAAAATCCTTATTTGAGGTTCTTTATAATCTGCTTACTTGGAGTAGAATTTATTTGCTACGCTATGAAGATTCTTATTACCTTCATGTTTTAGCGTCAATCTAACATTTGTGATGAGGTGCATTGCAGACATCCTGGGAGAATTTCTAAACTAACAAAATTTATGTACATGTGTATTTGAAATTTGAGTGTCAAATTTGATTTTACCTACAACTGTACAAGAGCATCTGTTAATGACAAAATCCAAATTACTGCAGACAAGATTATGCTTTGAAAGTTGCTTGCGTTATTTAATAATTATCATTACAGACAAATTTGTTGTATGCTGGCATTTTTTATTGTTGTTTTCTTTTTCCCACTATAGGCATTGAACTAAAACCTTTTGAATTCATTTAATGTATGATTTGTTGCATAATTCTTAATGTCCACTTGTTATTTTATATTTGTTTTCTTGGTTTAAAATAAATTTACTATGGTATTTCTGAAGTAATTTTTTGCTTGTTCTTTTACCAAAACTATTAACCATGAATACAAATGTACAAAACAAACATTTCTTCATTTCAGAGAAATTAAATTTAATTTATCATTGAAAAAGCACATATCATTTAATTTGGTAGCCACTTTTATATGGTATATGAATTACTGGTGCTTTATTCTCATTTTGCATTAAAGTACAGAATGCTGTTAGTTAAATAATTTAATTTTAAAATAATTTAAAAGCACGTTTATTATCTTGCATTCGAGAATATAATGAATTTATAATAACACAGCATGTAATGTGTCTTGTAAAAAATAAAAAAAAAAGCTGTCAAGTTGAAAAAGAACACACATTTCTTTACCAGTTATGGTTGTAGCTTATTAAACCAGATTTTCTACATTTTTCATTACAGAAGTACTAATATTTGCATTTACCAATTTAATTAATAAATACAATTTAAACAACATAATATTTTTTGTGTGTTTTAATTTCTTTTAATATAAAGATGTTCAACAGAGAACACGTATAGCACTAGCAGTAAAAAAAAATAATAATAAAATACTGACTGTCATACAGATTACATATCTGTTAGATGACATAGCAATTTGCAACCTTTTCCTTGCTGCAGGTTTTTAAAGCTTATTTTGTGGGTCAGGAATTGAGTATTCAGTTATTCCCCTTGTCTTTAGCATTGTTGTCCCCAGCACTGTAGCACTACTGGATTTACCTCCCCTTAACAATAGAAGAAAATTTTATGTGCAGCAAAGAACAGAACAGCTTTGATTTGCAATTGTGCCTCTGCTGTTGTATGTTTTGGTGTGGGAAAATAAGTTGTGAATTAAAAATAGTGCTACCTTACCAGCAGTCTTATTTTGATAAATATTTGAGCTGAAAAAAATTATGTAAAGCAAAGTACATATGTTGAGAAGAAGATACATGCATTAATTTGATTGTATTTGGGAGACTACTAAAGAGTAGAATCAGGATGGGTTTTTTTAAAGCAATTTTACTCATGGCAGGGGCCCTACCACAACAAAGAGTACAAGAGGAATAAGTAGTTCTGCTCATTTTTTTTATAATGAGCAAGGAGCCCTAAATATTAAAGTATAAAAGGGAAATAACATCAAAACCCCTTTGTTTTCTGCTGCAGGACTGTTGACTGCTTAAAGATTATGACATTTGCATTTGTTATCTTAAGATTTAAACATTTATATTCACTATAAACTGGAGGTATACTTTTTAAAAAATCAAAATGAATATGTGTTGCAATATAGGGGATATTCATTTGGGTTTAATCAGAAGCTATTGAGTAAAGAGTATTTCATGCAGCTAAAATGTAAGGATACCCACTTCTGCAAAATTATATGCCCTTTAAGGTCACTAGGTGAATTTTGAAAGTCCTTTCTATTGATTTATGGGATCTATTTGTGGAGTTACCCATTTCCAAAGGAGACATACTTGGCTTCTATATGCTATTTTTCTAATGAAAAAAAACAAAATAACTTTATATTCATGAGAAGGCCACCATAGACTCTTACGTGTTTGTTAGGAAATAAAGCCAAAACACCTGATTTCTGACAAATGTTAAGGGGGTGGGTGGGGTGTATTAATTGACATAACAGCTTATTTTTATTATTTATAGTTAGCTTTTGCAATGCTTTGTCCCTTCAAAAGATGAAATCAGAATGTATAAGATGCATGTGTAGTCTGATGTCACCATAAAATCAGAATGTGTAAGGTATAAGTGGAGTCCGCCATCACAATAAAATTTGAATGTATAAGGAATATGTGGAGTCCGCCATCACAATAAATTCAAGTGTGTAAGGTACATTGGAGTCCAACGTCATCATAAAATTTGAAAGTGTGAGGTATAAGTGGAGTCTGTGGTCATCATAAAATTAGAATGTGTAAATTATAAGGTATGTGATGATATCAAAATTATAGGACAAAATCAAACCTTACTTTACTGAAAGAGCTACTGATAACTTACTTTTATCTCATTAGTTTCTGATTGAGCATCATCTGGAGGGGTGATTAATGGTTTATTAATATGTGGAGAGGTGATAAATGGTTTATTATGTGGAGAGATGATAAATGGTTTATCAATATGTGGAGAGGTGATAAATGGTTTATCAATATGTGGAGAGGTGATAAATGGTTTATTAATATGTGGAGAGGTGATAAATGGTTTATTAATATGTGGAGAGGTGACAACTAGTTTAATATTGTGTGGAGAGGCAACAAATGGTTTATTAATATTGTGTGGAGAGGTGATAAATGGTTTATTAATATTGTTTGGAGAGGTGATAAATGGTTTATTACCGTAATATTAAGTGGAGAGGTGATAAATGGTTTATTAAAATTGTATGGGGAAAAGGTGACAAATACTATACTGCTTTAAGAATAATTATTTTTTTGCTACTCTGTGTACATAAATAAGTTTTAACTTTAAAATGTGCATATAAATTAGTCGATGTTGTACTACGATGCCATATTTGAACAAAATCTTTTGTTTATGAAAAGAATATATATATGACCGTTAATGACTGTGTTTTGTTTAATATTCTTTGAGGTTAAAAATAAAATTAAATACAGACTATGACTTGTTATGCTTATATTTTATTCTTATAGTATTTTACAATACAGATGTATTTTAAATAAGTAAAAGCAGATCAATGTCATTCAGTGTATTAATGTTCAAGATCTAAATTGTTATAGTGTTATTTGTTTGTGTCCTGGCCTTTTAGACCATCAGTATGATTAGGAATGAAAACAATTTTAAGTTATCCGTTACCTATATCAGTGATTCCCAAACATTTTAGAACTGCAGCCCTTTTTTTTAAAAAAAAAAAAGCTAACTTTTCACAACACACCAAAAATCAGATCACAACACAGGTTTGGAAATGCTGATCTAGATATTTTAATGCATATACACACTTAATACATTATTAGTTCTGAGAGAAGCATTACACATTTTAATCATAATAACAAATTCATAAGTTAGTGAATAAGTGAGGGTTGATTGACAAAGATCCCAATGACCAAGGCAGGATGCCAGCAAAGACTTGCTCCTTTATTTTACTAACAGCCAGCTCCTCAGAGACTCTCAACAGCAAGATCTTCAGCTTGTCCTGACATCAGATTCCTCAGATAGCCTGACACCAGGCTCAGTCTGGACACAAAATCTCAGACAGTTTTGATATCAAGCTTCTCAGAAAGCCTTGATAGTTTTGATTTCCTTAGTGGAATGCATACAAAAGTGCAGCTTTCCAATTCTGCTATTTTACTTTTTTCCCCCCACATGAAAAAATCCTGGAATCTGCTGATTTACTCTGGAAATAGTTTATATTTATGGATTTGATCATGGGTTAAACAGCTGATGGGTTGGAGAAGTCTACAATTAGTAAACAACTTGTCACACTGCATCCAGAGTTATCAGTTTTATTACTTAAATGTACATTATAAGTTGACAATCATTAATCCTGGAGTTGCGTGCCTTACCTCGCTGCAACTGTCGGTGAGTCTATTGAATACTACAGAAGATTTGGTATACCAAGAATGGTTCTGAAAAATAAAATTAAGAAAGGATATAATTTGTATATTGTTATGAAAAGGAATTTTTAAACATACAATAATATTTTCCTGAATACTTGGCAAATAAACATGCCTCAGGAGAAAATAAGAGTGGATTTCTGTGCAAACAGATTGGAGCCTGAAAGAGATCACATATTATAGGAGAGATAATGACAGTTTATTCAATGTGTATCCCATGAGTGACATCCCTTTAGTATTCACAGGAAAGATGTTCTGAACAATTTATTCATCTGGTATGTAGAAAACAGTTTTTCATCATACAGATGATCATATCAAAGGAGAAAATATGAGTTTGGCATTTCCTGATAAGAATTCAGTTTATTATGTCTGATGTTCACACATGCAGGAAAAAATACTAGAAAAAAACTACTCAGGAAAGAAAATGGTGGTGTTGCCAATGCACCTATTCGACCAAATAGACACAATGACTACAACCTCCTTTAAGACCAAATAGACAACTAAATAGATGTCTTCCATCACACAATGACTACAACCTCCTTTAAGACCAAATAGACACAACTAAATAGATGTCTTCCATCACACTATGACTACAAACCTCCTTCAAGACCAAATAGACACAACTAAATAGATGTCTTCCATCACACTAAGACTACAAACCTCCTTCAAGACTAAATTGATGCATCTAAAATATCTTATCTCACACTATTACTACAATCTCCTCCAATATCTAAATAGATATCTTCCATCATGCTATTGCTACAATCTCCTGCAAGGCCACTTTCCTATAAAATGCTAAGCTAGAATAAATTGCTTTGTGAACTTTAACAAATTTGGGTATGCAAGTGGTAAATGTTTCTAATGGACTGTTTCAAACAAGATGTCAATTGACCTCAAATCTCTCTAAATCTGAGAGTTGGGCAGAAATAGTCTATTTACTAATTACTTTCTCTCTTAATTGTGATATCTAGATAATTTTTCTTGTGCCCTAACTGGTTCTGCATAAAGATGGCATTATCATCTGATGAACTGCGAGATTATGACTAACTGAACATATGATCAGTGAATCTATCCATTGCCAGGGAAAAAAAGATTCTTTTTCTAACTTATTAGTATTTTGTCACTAAGGGGAGCTCTTGTTGAGAGATCCCTAGAAAAGACATGTTTCTACAGGTCCTTATTTTCCAATGATTTAACATGGTTAGATTTCAGTAGTTCAGTACTGTTCACATTTATGTCCTATACAATGGAGAAAAAGATACATATTTAGTCCTTTTTTTTTTTTTATATAAGCCATGTTGACAGATCTAAGATGAGAAGGGAAGGGGAATAGGGGGAGAAGATATCTGTTTTCATATAAACCTTACTACCTGACAAATCTTTGATATGTTGGGTCCAGTAAGCTGTTTTTGTGTCAGCAAGCATGGACCTGTAACCTTCTAAAAGCCATATAAAGAAGTCAACTTAGGAAGTAACACAAACATTGAGGATCAAAAACTCAAATCCATCAGTGATGAAAAGCATATTCCATTTAGCCTGTGGCTGAACTAGATTCTATTTCACTTGGTCTTTAAGCTTTAAAATACATTTCTCATTTTGAATTCCTGATTAGGGGTTAAACATTTTGTTTTCTACAACAAATGTTAATTTAATGTTATTTTATTTTTTTGTTGAAAAAACATAAGGAACTTGATCAGATCCATCATTTCTTTCATACAAATATAAAACCTGATAACTGTTTTATACTACATTTTCTTAATAACATGTACACAAAACATAAAGTTTCTGATCACTTACATACTTTCTGATGCCTTTTAATCAGATACTATGCAGCACAACAGCTTGCTATCCTGAAACTAGCAGCATTCTTGACAAAATACTGCCATACAAAAAATACAAAATAAAAAATACTGAAGGGCAAGAGGCAAGAAAGGTTCTACCAATGGTTTTCTGTTTCATGGGGCAAAGAGTCAGATCCTGATACTCAATGGGTATTGAAAGTGTGATAAGAAATCGGAAGAGAAATATATTTTGCCCACCAGCTATACAGTATGACTGACCTCTTGTTTTATGTCGCCCCCCAAGAGCTGTACAGTCTGATCTCTTATCAAATGTCCCCACTGTCAAGAGCTGTGCAGTCTGATTGATCTCTTGTCAAATGTTCCCCTCTCGAGAGAGCTTACAGTCTGTCTGATCTCTTGTTGAATGTCCCCCTGTCAAAAACTGTAGTCTGATTGATCTCTTGTAGAACAGCCCCCCTTTTAAGGGCAGGACTTATAAACATGTCCATATAAATATACATATTTAATATTCTGCATGTGCTTTGAAGAACATTTACTCTTAACACCCAACAATCAAATCCTTGCATAAATTAATAAATGCTTTTAATGAACTGAACCATTTAAAATGTAGTACAAATATACATTTGCCATAGGTAAAATGTAGAAAAATTCACATTTCAAAAAGGCACTTTCAGATGACGGATGATGATTGTCCAAATTTTATTTATTGTCATTTTTCAAAACAAAAAACAAATAAAACAACAAAAAGAAATCAGTAAATATGAAAATTAGCTATTGTTTAAATTTTGACTCTTTCCTCTGAGAGCCAAACTAAATAAAAATATTTAAATTTATACTAATGCCATTTAAATCATACCCACTGGAGTAACTTTTTTCAACAGAATTCTGTATTTTAATTTTAAGCAAAGAAATAAGCCTGAACTAAACTCTTTGATAGTATATTACTGTAATAAATAATAAACATACTGCTACTACTTATGAATACTTTCCTCAATTCCAACATTCACAATAAGTGATACATAACTGTATAAGAAAAAAATCTTTGAGAGAGGTAAACAAGAATGGAACAATTTAACCAAAGCAAAAATATAGATTATTACAATGATTTGAATGTTTGGAAATTACAACCATGGAGTGGAGTTTGTAGGAAATTCTCCAGCCATAACTGGCATTGGAAGTACAAGATCATACTGACAGATGCAACCACTTTTAAAGCACATAATTACTGGAAATTTCTCAGCCACAGTACTCTGGCTGGCATCACATCATTTAATACCTATCAGTTTAACAGACTGCAGCAATACAATTAAAAATTCCTTTAAATTAAATAGCTGTAATAATGTAAGATGGTTTCACAGCATTTAAGACAAAAGATTATTCCAAAACATTTTGCAAATGAATGCTGTTATAACATATTTCATTTAAGTGAATTTCACAGTATTTATTAATTTTTATGGCCAGCATACCTTCACATCTGTGAAATCTGTTATTTAAAGTGACTACATAAAATAAAGTGACTACAGTAAAACAAAATTTTAAAGATAATATTCAAGTAAATAAATGATTAGTAGCAATATGTCTGGTTTGTGGAGAACATTATGCCCTGACATCTCAAGAAAGTATACACATGAAATACTTTCTGTACTGCTATTTCTGGATGAGAAAGACATTTCAATCAAACTGTCTAGGTTCAGAAAATAGAATGACTGTCTTTCATGAAGTCTGAGCCAACATCTAACAACGGTTTTCATGAAAACTTATATAGATGGTTCAGTTTTTTTTGATCACCTCACTGTTTTAAAAAAGTATTATCTAACAAGAACTGACATTCCTCACAACCTTATCCATCCAAGTAACATCTTGATAATTACTGATTATTTTTTGTGGTACAAAAAATGATTTAAATAAAATATTATTAATAACATAAAATTGCTTGAAAAACAGTTTCAGCTGCTAGAAGTCATACATGCTGCCTGAAAATAAATATGCTGGCAACAAGGAATGTTAAGTAAATGCTTGGATAGCATGTGGAATGAAAAATAATGGCAAAACAAGACAAAAAACCCACTACAGTGATTTAAGATCAAATGATAAGAACTAGAAATGCAACATAAGCACACTTAAGGGACTACATAGAATTAGTAATGATGCAATTTTTCTTGGACTTGTGTGTGTGTGTGTGTGTGTGTGTGTGTGTGTGTGTGTGTGTGTGTGTGTGTGTGTGTGTGTGTGTGTGTGTGTGTGAGTGAGTTTGTATTCATGTGATTGTATGATAAAAATTAAAAAATCTGAAAATGAAAACAAGTCCACAAAAATTGCAAAAGATTATAAGGTTATTTACTGTATCCATATCTGCCCTGAATTTTAGTTAAGATTACTAGACTAGTAACTTTGGATTTATCCCTTTTAAAAATTTTAACTATTATGTTGTGCACAAAATTGTATTTATTTTAAAAAGCAAACTACTAGTAGTAACTGCATTTTAAAATGCTACCTTTCAAGAGGCAAACAATGCCATAATGCCAGCCAAACAACAAAATGACAGTATGTGAGTTTTGAATAACATTCTGAATGCTAACGCAAAAGTAAAAGATGCACAAGTTAATAGATATTTTAGAGCCCAATATATATAAAATACCAAGTTATTTCTCAATCAAATATTTTATCACTAGCATACACAAAGAAGAAAATGTAATAAATGTGGGTAATTGAATAATTTAAAATAGTTTTATCATCTGTGAGTGCACATTGTAAAGTTTTGTTTAACAATACATAATTCAAGCTAATGTGTATGATTATTAAAAAAAATTCAAGTCTAAATTATTGCCTCTGCTGATTATCTGAATAAAAATAAATTTCCATGAAACCTGTTGCACTTTTTGTTTTAGAGAAGAAAAACATGCAAATCTCAATCTTTAAAATAATTAATTTCTTTGCATAGCAACACTAAAAATTGATTTTTTTCAACATGAAATATTCATTAAAAAATCGCACTGTACAACATGTTGTATATGAACTTTTCTCTATTAAGAGAGAAGCAAATGATAGGGCCATTGTTTACATGGATAGAAATGTGAGACATTTAAGATTCACTGTATGCATGGCCAAAAATATGACAAATTAGAGGTCACTGTATATATTCCAGAAATGTGACAGATTCAACATCACTGTATATATGTCCAGAAATGTGACATTAAAGGTCACTGTACATATGCCAGAAATGTGACAGATTCAAGGTCACTGTATATATGTCCAGAAATGTGACAGATTCAACGTCACTGTATATATGTCCAGAAATGTGACATTAAAGGTCACTGTGCCAGAAATGTGACAGATTCAAGGTCACTGTATATATGTCCAGAAATGTGACAGATTCAACGTCACTGTATATATGTCCAGAAATGTGACATTAAAGGTCACTGTACATATGCCAGAAATGTGACAGATTCAAGGTCACTGTATATATGTCCAGAAATGTGACAGATTCAACGTCACTGTATATATGTCCAGAAATGTGACATTAAAGGTCACTGTGCCAGAAATGTGACAGATTCAAGGTCACTGTATATATGGACAGAAAGTTGATGGATTAAAGGTCACTATATATATATATATGAAAAGAACAGTGGGACAGATTAAGGGCCACTGTACATTATGGACAAATATGGGACAGATTAAGGGCCACTGTATACATAGAAATAGGGGACAAATTAAGGGCCACTGTATATATGGATAGGTATTTGGGACAGATTTTGGGTTGCTGAATGTAGACAAGATGTTGGCACGGATTAAAGACTAGTATGTATGTGGAGAAAAATGTGGGTCAGATAAGGGCTAATGTGTGTATGCACTAGATACACAGGGCTACTGGTTTGTGAACACTAATATGGGACAAATTCTGGGTATTAGCAGACAGAAATGTGGAACAGACTAAGGGACTCTGTGAACACGGACAGGAATGAAGAACAGACTAAGGATTCTATGTACATGGACAAGAATGCAGATCAGACTAGGGGACTACTGTGTGAGTGGACAATTTAGTACAAATGCACTGATCTTACTCAGAAATGGAATAAGAAACGAGAGCCAGTTCCA
Source organism: Sinotaia quadrata (assembly GCA_028829895.1). Taxonomy (NCBI): domain Eukaryota; kingdom Metazoa; phylum Mollusca; class Gastropoda; order Architaenioglossa; family Viviparidae; genus Sinotaia; species Sinotaia quadrata. Next base: position 51,435,165 of record CM054184.1, on the reverse strand, counting down.
GGCAAATAACCAAATCATGTTGAACAGAAACTATCAGTAGTGAGCAACCATGGACAGGTGGAAAAGAAAGAAACAAAAAATGAAAGATAGAATGAAAGCAAGAAAGAAAATTAAGCTAGTGTGGTACAACACCTAAAAATGTAAAGCAAGGTTCACATAAAATCTTTGGTTAAACAGATGCACAACAAAAATTCAATTTCATTCTTATCAGATTTAGCAACACTTAAAAGCAACTGTCGGATCGCCTTTATGATAAAGTTTTATCTTTATGCTTTAATTAAAGAAGTAATGAGTCACAAAATATAGATTAAAATAAAACATTAAACATCCAATCTAAAAATACCCAAACAATACTGTCCTGGTGAAAAATTGAAATTCATCGTGTGGTTTTTCAATGAGCCCACAGAAAAGACAGCTAGAGAGACAAAAATACAAAGCACTGTGCCCAATGACTCTATATTTATGCAAGAGTCAAATAAACACAAAGCAATCTTGATTGATATAAATGATAATGACAATAATCACATGTAATGCATGAGCTTTTGTGCAAAAACTCTCGCATACAGATAGAAAGAGAAATTAATGCATGGACAGAGAGGATACAGACAGGAATGTAAGGTATGCATGTAAATGTTATATATTTTTCTTCATGTATATGGAAATTATTGGCAACTTAAACATTCATTCATGTAGTGATCATTGTTTTCTGAGCACTAGTTGACATAGAGGTCATTATTATCTGAGCACTAGGTAACAACTAACATAGAGGTCATTGTTTTCTGAGCACTAGTTGACAGAGGTCATTGTTATCTGAGCACTAGTTGACATAGAGATCATTGTTATCTGAGCACTAGTTGACATAGAAATCATTGTTATCTAGCACTAGTTGACATAGAGATCGCTGTTTTCTGAGCACTAGTTGATAGAGATCATTATATGAATACTGGTTGACATAGAGATCACTATTGTATGAGCACTAGTTAACATAGAGATCATTGTTTCCTGAGCACTCATTGACAGAGATCATTGTTATCTGAGTACTAGTTGACATAGAGATCATTGTTTTCTGAGCACTGGTTGACATAAAGGTCATTGTTATTGTATCATGTGTCTCTGCAGATCTTTGTCATCTGAGCACTTGCATATATATTTAGTGTGGAAATGAACCTTGTTCTCTCCCCTACATGAAAACCGTTATTATTTTTAGATTAATGTACCGCACACAACCCCAAGGACCGAGAAAGAGTGCATGTGTTTTTTGACGTCTTGGTCAAAAAGTCGCTCTGTTGGTAACTTCTGAATAACTTCTTATTACTTTTTCACAATTATTTATTAAAACAAAACACAGAAAGACAGAACAGAGAACAAACTTTTGTTTCATGTGCTTTTATTTTTCAAAGCTTCAAAGCTTCAATATACAGAGGAAACATGAGTGTTAAAAATGTAGAAAAATTGACAAAACAACGTACCAATCAGCCATTCAGCGATGTTTGGAAGACTACATTAGAGAATTAGATACCATGCTGAAAAGTGAATGAGGCTATTTTGTCTAGTCTCTCTCAAATATAGGTATAAGCACTCATTAAAATGTCAATTTAACATTAACTGCTGCACAGTATAATGTGTAATGTGAAATCCAGTGTAAAAATATTTTTTTACAATTTTTACATCATAAATATTGCATGGGTTGTTTAGTCCAATGATATAACACAAATTAATTTGGTATATTCTAATAGCTCGTTTACCATTTTGTAAGCTATCCATTTCGTAAACAATATTGTTAACTTTTTTTGTTGTTGTTGCAAATGTAATATTTTATAAACAGTTATTTTATTGTTTAAAAAGTTTTAAAAGATAACTGTTTTTTTCTACCGGGTTTGGGTTGTTTTTTTGTCAAAAGAATCTGTGTTGTTTGGGTTTGTAAATATCCAAATGTAAACTGATCGTAGCATAGGCAAAATGCCCACTTATCAAATGTTGGCATTATATGCACATAGAATGATATAGGTAGAAATAGGGTTGGCATGTTGAAAATGGCTATATCATAGAGATAGATTTCTGTGTTATAAACTGTCACGATTGAGGGGAAATAACCACCAAAATTTATTTTTTCCTTATATTATCTCCCCTTTAATGCATGACGTTAAATTTTATATTATTGTCGACTTTTGAAAGTTGCGTGATCCATGCAATAGTCGGTATGTTTGCGAGCGTGAATGCCAAATTTGTATTTTTAGCATTTTAAATTGATTTGATTATTTATACATCTGTATTAGAGTTAGTCAATTAAATTAGCAGTAGGTAGTTGATATATAAATCTTTAAATATTATTTAAAATTTATTCTAGTCAGGAACTATTTTCGCGAAGGCATCATAATGCATTGCACCAACAAACAAAAGATAGTCATGAGTTTCTCGTGTTTTCTTCAGCAGTGTGCTGACGTACTTAGGCAGTGTATGAGTTTGTGGGCTGACTATAGGAGCGACGCAGTCGAGTGCAGCTCTGAATCCATCACTGAGACTTTATTTTTCGAGTTTCTCATAACTCGGAATTTATTTGTGAATGTTCGCCGTCCTTGTGGCCAAGACAGCAGTGTATTCGAATATCATTTTCTTCGTCTACCTGTGTCTTCCATGGTACTAGTTCTTCATCTTCTACCTGGTCATGCGAGCTGGAGCAACCTCATATTTTCTTGCCGCCCTTTTCAGGGCGGGAGGGGAGTATTTCTTGCTGTTCAGCAAAGGAGGCAAATCTTCGAGGCCCGACAACACTTCAGTGTCGACTCTATTCAACTATATGCACCACGTACATTGTTATCTGCGGGGCCGAATTATCACCCGTGACTTTTCTTTGCCAGCGTGTTGGCAAGTATTACCAAGTTTTCTTTTCTTCATGCAGACGTGCATGCCCTTCTACATCAGTAAGTAGGATAGATTTAATTTAGTGGTGCATTCGCTTAGGTAGGTTAGTATAGTTATTTAATTATTAAGTTTATGAACATTTAGTCTTAATTTGGACATATTAAGATTGATATTCTGGGTTACGTACCCTTGACATTTTTTATAAACAATTAATTCTATTATACCATTATTTACGGACACTTTGCGGCTTTTACCGCCGTTGTAATTAGTACAAAACAAAACTGATGACATCACAGGCATGCATACTTAGGTGTAAATGAATGATGTCTCAGGCACGATTGAGGCAAAAAAAAATGCTGTATGATTAAATAAATGATAGATGCAAAGCAGCAGGAAAGAGAAGCGCTGCATGAATAACTGGGTGAAAACTAATATCACAGATATAATAAAATGCAAATTTATGAAGTCTTTTGTGCAAGTATTCAATGAAAGCTATCAAGATGCACAGATGAAAAAATGTGATGTTATCATATGAAATCTATGGATGTCAGAGGTATAAATTATGGACAAAGAGATATTGCGAATGATAAAATTTCACTTTTATAGGGTAGTTTTTATTATTAAAAAGCAAACAATATTTTCAATTACTTTTTGTTGCTTGGTTTGTGTACATGTATTTGTACATTTATGAAAATCAAAGTAAATTGCATTTGTCAAATTTATATAGCTAATATTGATATAGAATATCCTTATAACACTTTGATTGCATAAAGTTTACCTTTTGTAACACTAGAATATTGCATATTGACCACAAACATATATTGTTAAACCATTTCACCAAACATTTAAATTGGGTATTTATTTACTATTTAGAAGATTTCTGTGTACCATTTCAAGCATAAATAGGCAAACCTCTTCAGGCAAACTTGAAAAAATATAGGGGTGGGTGGGGAATCCAGTTAAAGAACTTTATGAAACAGCACATTAATACACACATGCTCTCACAAGAAATTAAATAAAATTAACTGAGATATTGGCTTAGGGTGTGCATAATGACTGAATGATGGGTAGTTCATGGCAAAATGAGAAGTATGTGAAGATAAGTAGATGTTTTCTACCCTGCTGATTAACTAAAATGAAGGGGAGATGGGAATCATATGTTCACATACACAAAACACTAGAAAGGGAATTTGAAGCCAACAATAACCAACTATTTATTACACCTAACAAGGCTGCCTAATTATAAACTTACACCAGGGGAAGACAAAGGAAACCTAGAAAAAGAAATTCACTTATGCAATATTGTTCCATCACTTTTTTGCTCCAAGAAAATAATATGAATGCATTCATATTACAACCAACAGCAGTAATAAAATTAGCATATGTATCCCATCTTTAAGGATAATATAATCTAACAAAAGGAAGCCCTAATATATTTCCTAAATGAGGCACCAAGATATAAACAAATGAAATCAAATTAATATTCGCGAAACAATTGTGATTTCTTGAATAAGCCTCCTAAAATTACTTAGAACCCTAATCTACCTATGAGCTATGTTGTGCGCTATTAGTATTAGATAAATATATTACATATTTCTGTTTTGTCATGTAATGCTCTAGAAAATGAAACACTGAAGTAAAAAGTCGCATTGCTGATACGTAACCAGGGAAGAATGCTGATATGTAGCAAGATGTTTCAGCAGTTGCAGCACAGGTATTCTGTGCTGCCCCCTGTAATGAAGAGTCACAATCACTCATGTAACAATATGTAGCTAAGACATGTAACAGCACTTTCAAAATACTCTGATGTAGTTTATTGTCCAGATATTAACCAGATAAACTTGTATTGTTTACAAGAAAATCTTACCTGCTAAATAGACAATGCATGGTCTCAAAATATTTTAGAAAATGCAATTTGTTAAATAAAAAATGGTTCAGAAGCCTTTGAAAGTTTGATTCCATTTATCTTAATAGAGATAATAACCATGTTACACCATTTACTTGATTTTCTTCACCAAAGTAACTTTATTCAGTCATGTTTTTGTATATTTTTTGTGTAATTTATTATTCACATTTGAGAAAAAAAACTGCCTATGGTAATGTGGTTGAATGTAGGGATATTAAGCTTCTATTTATATTTTCTTTTGACTGCAGTTTCTTATGACCAAGGAGTTGCTTATGCACCACAGCCATTTTCAGGACAACAGTTTTTCAGTGACCCAGTAGCATCAATGGCCATGCAGTATGGATCTAATCTGGCCGGCCAGGGCAAGGAACATGTCCACAAAAATGTTAGTTCTATTTGCAAATGTTTGGTATTCCCTTCTTTAGAGCATTTTTCATTTAACTTTTATGATAGTTAATGCTAATTATTTTACTTGAATTGATGTAAAGACATTTTTTGAAAGCAATGTTTTACCGTTTGCTTTTCATGTAAGACAGATGAATTCTTAAAGTCTAACTTGAAAAGTAGAAGAAATATGACACAAAATTATTTTGTGGTTTTTCCATTTCATTTGCTTGAATCCTTCAGAAATGTAAAGGTTTTATTAATTATAAACAACAATTCATCAATCTTTTAAATATATCAGAAATCTTAAGGATCATTTCAGTTAGTTCCTACAAAATAAAAATCCCAAAATACATCAAGCAGAATATTCTGATAATGAATCAATAACCCATTTCTAAAAGTCAATGTGAAAAAACTACCAAACCATATTTCACATAAAATTATTATTTAAATATTAATTCTTTTATTTGATTTTTGAAATGCAGATTGAAAAGTTTGTGTCTCCATCTAAACTCAAATATTATTTTGCTGTGGACAGCCTACATTTGAAAAAAGATTGGCCTTCTGTTCTTTCCTTTCACACATTCAGTAAGTCTGTGTTTGGTCATCATTATCAGTGATTACAAAGAGACAACTATAAATTCAAAATAAAAGAACTTTTTATAAAGTTTTAAAATGTGCATATTTACACAACATATATGTTAATATATATATATATGTTTTGTGAATATAATAATTTTTTATTAATAAAATTTATTTTGCAGATTTATTAGGTTTAACTCTTCAGTTAAATTATTTAACCACATTTAATATTTCAGTCATTAGTTCACTTTTTTCAATATTTTTACTTTGTCAACCATAAATTAAATTTTCAGCCATTTATTAAATTAAATACAGTAATAGATAAATACTCATAATTTTCATTATATCATCATTATTATCTATTTAAAAAGAAGCATATCTTTTTGCAGGATTGGTCTATTAGATACAATCAAGATGAACCAGTTGCCCCTCATTACGAAATTAATGCTCCAGATCTTTACCTACCAGGTATGATTTTAAATTTGTTTTTATAGAGTTAAGTTTGATTCCATTATCCTTCTAATGTCAGATTGCTAGTAATATTACATTCAATTAATATCAAAGATTATTTATCAACATACATTCTTAAAATTTTATTTATACAAACCTGAATAGGATTTTGGCCTCACCATATTTTCTTTTGCAAAGTCCCCTAAATCATGATGTTTTGGCAAGATACTCAACACTCAAGTAATGGTCCTTAATGCTTAAAATAAACAGATAAATGCACAGTGTTGACATCTGTTCATATGAAATTGATTTGGTTAAAGATGTCTGATTGTGTTAATTGTAGTGGGAAACATGTCACATAAACGTGAAGTCAACAATAACCAACCATTTATTACAACTAATAAGGCTGCCTAATTATAAACTTACACCAGGGAAAGACAAAGGAAACCTAGAAAAAGAAATTCACTTATGCAATATTGTTCCATCACTTGTGTGCATATTTGTTAACCGTCACAAATGATGCACACTTGCACATTCATTGCTGAACACATTTGTACTGCTTTTCCCTTGAGATTGGCAGTTGCCTGGTTATAGTGTGTATAATACATCCCTGTCCTTATTGCCTGAAACATATTGCTTGTTATATTACATGAAATGCTTTGATAAATACAAATAAAAATTATCCACAAAACAGAAAAGAAATTGAATAGTCGGTGGAGTGGAGTATGTTAGATCTGTTTAAATCACAAAGGTCCACAGCTTTTTAAAAAAGTTACAAGATAAAAATCCTTTGTTATTGTGGCAGAGTAAATTTGTTTGTCCCTATTTTAAAAAATTGATTATTATTATAGTTTGTTAAATGACCTTCGGGTACTGCACATGATGATATTTTTGTAAGTACCAGAGTTAAAATAACAAGTCAGGTAAAGAATATGCTAGAACTTGGTGATGTGGATGAGTAATTTTTGCTATCCAGTAGTTTAAGATTTACAATTACAAACTAGCCGTTGGGTAGAGACCAAAACTTACATATTGAAGAAGTTCTGTATTCTGATCACTTCGATTTTGATGTAACTCAAGTCTGATCATGAAAAGGCGATCATTAGCCAAATGAAAGGAGTAAGCCTTTTTTTTCCTTTCTTTTTTGTATGCTTGTGGTGGATATGAGAAGTTTCCATCCTAGAGTGTACAGTTGTGTTGATTCACTTCACCCTGTTTGTGTGCATTGGCGAATGTGTCCAACTCCACTGTGAAACTTTCTAGCAAAAGGAGTGCTAGAAATCTGTTACTGTGATCGTCTACTCAAAAAGCTAATACTGTGAACGAGTGCTTAGATTAGTCTTGAGGTAATTTCAGTGTTGGGACATTGCAAGCTACATCCACACACACACACTTAGTCACATACACTGTTTACTAATGCAGCCCTATTAATGATCTGGCTGAGCTGTAAGAGCGTTTTGTTTCAACATTGACTGTACTGATAGAAAGTATAACACATTTTCAGTTAAAATGAATGGTACACATACACACAAACACATACACACACACACATAATTAACTTTTTTTAAAGCTACTCATAATGCAACACGTGGTATTTAAAATGAATTGGAGTTAAAATAATTAGAACATTGGCACGTATAGTAGGTAGCGGCACAGCCGCCCGCCAGCCGCTATACTTTTGTAAAAGTGCACATTTTCGTTACTTTTCATTCACTGATTTCTCAACAACCAAAGCATTGTTTAATTCAAATAAACATTCTAAATCAAGCTTAATGTTTCTATTTTCTTATGATTGTAAATTTGTGTGTCTTGTTTGTATGTGGAAACTTCGCCGATTGAATAAAGTTGACTAATTTTTCACCCGTGTCGAGTTTTGTCCTGCCGATTTACGTGACTTAACAGAATGCGCGTTTTGATATACCTCGTTTCTTACCTTGGCAGAAATCTCACAAACACACTACATACATATATTTGGTATCAAAATGAAGATAATTAAATGCTGCATCGATTGCACTATACGCGGGTGTTGTTTTTCCCTGTATACTTTTAAAAAATTAGTTTTAAAGCGAACTTCGGCAAGAAATCTGCAATTTTCGTCGTAAAAAAATGGTCAAAGGTACATAATTATTAGGCTTGAATGAAAGGTCTTTTTATCCCCTTTCGAATGAGGTATGGGGTTAATGTATTCATGATCTGTGGGTCACTTGCCATCCAATTAAACGTAGCGAACTAAATACGATCGGTCTTACAACAATGGCTTCCGACATCGTAACGAGCGCGCTTCATTCCAAAGTGAAATCGCGAAGTTTACACTAAATTTAATACTGCATTATTGCTTTAGATAAGTACTTTAGTTGCTATTCTTTAAAGGGGTTATAGTTTTATTATGCATTTTATTATGATTAGCAGTTTTTTCTTTTGAAATTAGTGGGTCTGTCACGTGCTTGCGACTTCGAATCGGGAGCGAACGATCGTGTCGCATTCGACACGAAATATAGGAAATATACTAAGTTTTATGAAGATAAGACAGGTGAATTACAAACTTGGAAGTGTTAATATTTAATTTTAATTATATAGGTATTGGATGTCACTTGGTTCACTCATAAATCGATGTTGAATTAGGTCACTACAAAAATCAAGGGAGTCTATCAGTATATACATCGTAAAGACGCTACTTCACTTCTATTGTTCTAACGTCGATGTTTCATAGTTTGACTTCTCTGTTTAAATAATTAGGCCTACTTAAAATCGCAACAGTTTAAATATAGTGCAAATATAGTTTATTTTCAGAAAAAGTAAGAAAGCTGAAATTATTTTAATTATAAGAAAGATTAGGCCTATCAATATTTACATGTTGCAAAGATGCTACTTTCACTTCTATTTCTAACCATGACATTCCACGGTTTTACTTGTCTGTTTAACATAACATCTAAATATAGTTTATTTTTTTTAAAGTAAGAAAGCCGAAATTATTTTAATTGTACAAGCACTGGCTTAGTTAAAGTTCAACTTTAGTGTATGTACAGTAGTATGACTAATTGACTAGCCTAATCCACATAGCTCTTTTTTTTTTTCTCCATTTTTCTTTTCTAACTTTTGTCCATCCCTACCCCTTGAAGTTGTACAGTGTCTTCTCTTTATTACTCATTAAATTGCACAAAATAAAGTGCAAAGATTTTTATTCAAGCCTAGTAATGGTGTACTTTTGACCATTTTTTAATAAAGAAAATGGTAGATTACTTGCCAACTAATGAACTATTCTTTAAAATTCATTTGTAAAATGAATAAACCAAGCCAAACTTCATAGCAGTGGATGCAGCATTTAATTATCTTTATTTTTTATACCAAATATATGTGTTTGTGTGGCACACATTGACAGAAGCCAAAGTAAAAAAACAGTATGCCAAAACACACATTCTGTCTTGTAAATCTGCTGGATAAAACAGGACATAGGTGAATAATTATTCAACTTTATTCAATCCATGTACTTTCCACATACAAGCAAGATATACAAATTTACAATCATAAGAAATAGAAACAATAAACTTGATTTTGAATGTTTGTTTGAATTAAAGAATGCTTTGGATGTTGAGAAATCATTGAATGAAAGAAAAGTAATGAAAATTTGCACTTTTAAAAGTTTTATACATTGATTATTGCTGGATTATTTACTACTGTGCTGCTACCTAGTAATTAATATCTTAACATTTTTATGATTAACTTTTGTAAGTGAAACATGACAATAACTAATTTTGTTTGGTATAGAGCAAACAAAGAGATCAGAACTGAAGCTTTTGACATGATATGAAAAAGCGTTTACTATTTCTGTGTAATTGCGCAATTTTTGAATGCATTTTTAATGCATAAATTTACTGTTAGTGCATAAAATGTGTTGAAAATTTGTATACACAATGAGCAAAGTAATATTTATCATACTGCAAAATTTCATGATGATCATGCAAATGGTTCAAATGTTATGGTCAGTTTTGTGCAAAAAATGTGTAAAAGTGCCGTCGTCAGTCATTTTGATGATTTTACAAAGTTTGGGCCAACCTGTACATGATTCAAATGAAAATAACATCCTGGAAAAAATTGGGCATATTCTTTATATATATTTGAACATATGTGAACAGTTTCAATGATATATTTCAATTAATGAATTAGATATGCTGTGTCAAACTTCATCAATCGCATTATTTCTAACTATCCGGATGGTGGTTTTTTATTAACTTCTGTAGCTAGGCATTTTGTTATTTCATCATATAGAAACATATTACAACTTTGCATTTTGTTATCTGCAACTAGTGCAAGTAGAAAGGAATAAAGTATCAAACTTTCATAACTGCATGTTAGATTTTAGTTAGTCTTTAGCAAGTCTAAAAATGGTCGAAAAAACAATTTTTTTCATTGCCGCCATTTTTTTAAACTTAAAAATAGCATATCTCTGGAACCAATTGAGATAGCTTCACAATTTCTTTTTTATTTTTCATGTTTTAAATGAAAATAACAAAACTGAATGCTTGATTTTATTATGTAATTTTTGGTGCCGCTACCTATAAGTTATATCAAGAAAAGATCAAATGTTAAATCAGTAAGTGAAAAGCTGCAGAGTCAATTTCAGCAAATATATACAAAATTTTCATTCCTGTAAAGTTACCAAATTTTCTTTGCAATAACTGATAATCTACAAATGCAACACTTTAGAAAACATTACTACAATATAATAAATGTTTGTTAGCAAACAATGGTCTATCTAGTCCTTTCCCCCAAGTAAACTACTTGACGTCATATGCAAATATATACTGTTTAGATGTTTAGAAAGAAAAACCAAAAGAATTCTGTAGCTTTTTTTGTGTACAATACTCTGGAAGAACAAATCAGTGAAACTGAAATTGGTCATAGAGAGTTAATATAACCTAAAACTGAAAATGGAGAATTATAAAAAGATTTCTTTAAAATATTTTTAATAGAAATGTCAGCTTCTGAAAGCAATTATTTTTTTCTTTTTCTTTTATTTGGAGGTAAGGCAATTTCACACCAAGCCCTTGGCACATCTGCTGACAAGGGTTAGAAAAAGAAAAGAAAATGAGATTATCAGATTTTAAATTGGAAACTAACTTTCCATCTTTTAGCAGTTGCTGCAGTCGTTCCATGTCTACAGATTCTTCTTCTTTCATCTCTTCCTCATCCTCTTGATCATCACCTTCAGAGAGAGCCATCAGCCGTGAGTATAAAAAGTAAAATGAAATATTATTTAGCATGAAGTTAACCAACAGCCATTATTATAAATGAAACACAATATTACTTAGCATGAAGTTAGCCATCAGCCATTATTATAAAAATAAGATGAAATATTTAGCATGAAGTTAGCCCAACAGCCATACTATAAATGAGATGAAAATATTATTTAACATGAAGTAAGCCCAACAGCCATACTATAAATGAGATGAAAATATTATTTAACATGAAGTAAGCCCAACAGCCATACTATAAATGAGATGAAAATATTATTTAACATGAAGTTAGCCAACATTCATATTATATACAATTACAAGTGAAATATTATTTATTATATCCTTAGAGTTAAACAATGTGTCATTACTATGATAAAGAGCAAGGGAATTTGTATATCCTTAGACAATGTGTCATTACTATGATAAAGAACAAAGAAATGTGTATAACCTTAGAGTTAGACAATGTGTCATTACTATGATAAAGAACAAAGAAATGTGTATAACCTTAGAGTTAGACAATGTGTTATTACTATGATAAAGAGCAAGAGAATTTGTATATCCTTAGACAATGTGTCATTACTATGATAAATAGCAAGGGAATTTGTATATCCTTAGACAATGTGTCGTTACTATGATAAAGAGCAAAGGAATTTGTATAACCTTAGAGTTAGACAATGTGTCATTACTATGATAAAGAGCAAGGGAATTTGTATATCCTTAGACAATGTGTCATTAGTATGATAAAGAGTAAGGGAACTTGTATATACAGTCAAGTCCGGATATGTCGAGGGCCTAGGGGTTTGCCAAAAAGTGTCGAGATAACTAAAGATCGAGATTACAGAAAACCAATATGGCGGCAATATATTACAGTACTATAACATGCGCTTGACATTTCTTTATGTATATGCCCCCTCCCTCTCCCCCCCCCCCTCTCCAAACGCGAAAGCGGCGGAAGCGTTCCCCACATTAACAAACAATTTATGTACATGATGTGCGTTAATGAATGAGAATGTACATGCACGAGTTTGGTGATTTTTTACACAACAGCGTTGCCGCAATTTGTTTGATGACGCGATTGGCATGCTATAAAAATGTACATACATGTACGTGTTTGCTAACAACAAAAGGTTTATGTACACGCGGTAAATATGGTTTCTGTACAAAGTCTAAACTGCTTTGTTGCTTTTTGCCTTTAACATTCTACTTGAAAACAAATGCTTCAATATTACATATAACGTGCTTGAAATTTCTTTATGTACATGATGTGCGTTAATGAATGAGAATGTACAATGTACATGCACGTGTTTGGTGATTTTTTACACAACAGCGTTGCCGCAATTTGTTTGATGACGCGATCGGCATGCTATAAAAATGTACATACATGTACGTGTTTGCTAACAACAAAAGGTTTATGTACACGCGGTTAATATGGTTTCTGTACAAAGTCTAAACTGCTTTGTTGCTTTTTGCCTTTAACATTCTACTTGAAAACAAATGCTTCAATATTACATATAACGTGCTTGAAATTTCTTTATGTACATGATGTGCGTTAATAAATGAGAATATACATGCACATGTTTTTGATTATTTAACAGAACAGCGTTGCCGCGATTTGTTTGATGACGCGATCGGCTTGTTTTAAAATGTACATGTACATTGTTTGCTAACAAGAAAAGGCTTATGTGCACCAACTAACAGCAGAGATTTACCAGAACATGTATACAATAAAAACGTACAAACCTTTCATTATATTCTCCAACATTGCAAACACAAAGATCGTTCACAAAATCACAAAAAATCTGCGGGGTGTACAGTGTACATGTAGTTCGTTTTTATAAAAGCTAACCAATGTCAAAATTAAATTTGCGAGTCATTTCACTCTGACACAGTTCTAAAAAGTATCGTACAAATGGTTACTATAGTTTCTTTACAAAGTCTAAAATGCTTTGTTGCCTTTTGCGTTTAACAGTCTGCTTGAAAACAAATGCTTCCATATTATTTTTGCTGTCTAAAACAGTTTCATCTCCTACAAAATAACCATATCGTCGAATTTTCTGTAGAGATTCTACCACTTCACTGTGAGAGGGAATTGGTTCCATATCTTCGTCCGCATCTTTGTCACTGCTACATGCAGATATGTTTGCCTGTGCTGACTGCACGCTTGATATAATGTCTTCATCAGTGATCACGCCATCAGTAACGACGTCTTTGTCGATGTCTACGTAATCCCGGAATTCCTGGACAGTGATGGCTAACTCCTGTGCCTCCTCTTCCAAGATAGCATCTGTAAGGCTTGATTTTTCCGCCACTTCCGTGAGTTTTACTGTGGCTGCACGGCACTGTGCCTGAAAGTCATCATCAGAAATATCCTGAATGACACAGTGCATCCAGCAGTTCGAGATTGTTTCATTCCAGGCTGATCTCAGGAAGTTCATTGCATCTAGAAGGGAAGGGATGTACTGTGCCTTCTTTTCATCATGGAGCAGGTATTGGCGCATCAACATTTTTCTGTAGTACACCTTAAGCACTTGGATTATCCCCTGGTCCATTGGTTGGAGCTTACTCGTTGTGTTAGGTGGGAGGTAAAAGATCTTAATGGCCTTGAGACCAGGAACCTCTGGATGAGCTCTACAGTTGTCCACGATTAATGCCACCTTCCTTGTTTCTGCTTGGAACTTCCTGTCCCACTTTTTCACCCATGCATTGAATAGATCTCCTGTGATCCAGGCACTTGGGTGGCCATCGTAATCGCATGGGAGAACTTTGGTCTGCTTAAAGCATCTGGGATTCTTGGACTTTCCTATAACGTAGAGCGGGAGTTTTTGGCTTCCATCCATGTTAGCAGCAACTAGTACTGTAAGTCGGTCCTTTGACTTTTTTCCACCGTGACAAGTCTCCCCACGAAACGCCACAGTCTTGTCTGGAAGGCATTTCCAAAACACCCCAGTTTCATCAGCATTAAAAATGTTCCGAGTCTCATAGGTATCCAGAATTGTGCACATTTGAGTCTTCAGCCATGAATCCACTTGCTCCTGTTGAACTGCAGCGCTCTCTCCACAAATTGCTTTGAAAACAATGCTGTGCCTCTTTTTGAAACGATCCAGCCACCCCTGACTTACTTTAGGGTGTCCTAGCTTTACAGCAAGAATGTCCGCCTTCTCCATCAGCAAGGGTCCATTGATGGGAAGGTTTGTTGCTCGTGTATTTGTGAACCATTGAAATAATGCATCGTCGACATCTTTGTGCTCAGCCAGTCTAAGTTTTTTTCTTTCTGGATCAAAGGCAGACTTCTCGTACATTTGCTTTATCATGTCAGCCTTCTTTTTCCATCCTGAAATGGTGTTTGCTGGAATGCCATGCTGACGACTAAGGTCTGCCACTTTTGTTCCTTTTTCTAGCTGCAGTATGATTTCATACTTTTTCTTTAATGACTGATTGTCTAGTTTTCTCTTAACAACTCCAAACATTTTTAGAAGGCAAAAATAAACAAAATACAGTGTAGCTACAGCGTGTTATCCCTCAGACAAGATCAACAAGAGTGAATGAACCGTCATTGGAGTGAACGACCATACAGACCATGATGCACGTGGTATGCGAACTCAGCAGATGCGCAGTGAACCGGGTACAATCATTTTATTGTTTGCAGTAATCCAAAGCTACATGTAGCATAAACGTAACCAATCGAAAGAGGTAAATTTAAAAAATCAAAAGACCGTGTTCTTGCCACATGTAATTTTATTGTTCTACCCTCTACAAACATTAAACTTCAAAAGTGTGCTAATTACATGTAATATAAAAGTAGGTAGTCCCACTCATTTTTTTCTACTTGATATTGTACAAATGTTTTATGCTCAAAATGTGTGTTCTGATGAAATAAGGTTGTACAGAAAAAATTATGATGATAGCTATAATACTTTTTGAGATATCACAAATTTAGTGTCGTTATTCGTGGTCAACTTTTTTTAGACGTAATGAATGAGTGATTTTACAAGTTTATTACAAGAAAGATATAAACCTCACTGAAAAACAATCTAATAATTCTAATAAACATAGTGACATACAACAAGAAAAACCAGATATAATGCAAAATTTACTTTTCAGTTTATTATAAATTGCAAAAGAAAATAGGCTTTTGTTTCATAAAATTGCTCGCAAAACGCAACAAAAAGGAACATTCATGGCATCATAACATATGCAACTGATGCACAAAGTACATCCAAAATGCATATTATTAAATCATGTACCATATAGTTAATGCCTATTTTTTTCTAAAGGCATTGCAAAGAAAATGTGGAAATTATTGGAGGCTGAAAATGACCATTTCAGCAAATTTTAGCCAAAAAACAGCATTAACGAAGTTTATTACAGAAAACTTAAACAAGCAAATGGTCATATCTCTGAAACTATACATCATACAGAATTGGTTCACATATCAAAATGATCAGCAAACTATACTCTACCTATATCTATAAAGATACTTTCTGTTTAATCGCATATTAAGTTACATTTATCATTTGACTGTACAATTTATATTTTCAAATAAAATTAAAACGGATAAACAGTCACATCTCTGAAAGTATACATCATACAGAGTTGGTTCACATATCAAAATGATCAGTAAACTATACTTGATCAATATGTATAAAGATAATTTCTGTTTAATCACATATTAAGTTACATTTTTCATTTTATCATGCAATTTTTATTTACAAATAAAATTAAAACGGATAAACAGTCACATCTCTGAAAGTATACATCATATAGTTTTGGTTCACCTATTAAAATGATCAGCATGAAGTTATCTATTTATCTAAAGACAGAAAATTTATTTATAACCTTTTATCTGAATTAGTACTTTTTACACAATAGAAACTTTCACATTAAAAAAAAAAATCTTTAAAACTGTATACATGGTATTCTTTATGCATAATTCATAGATATAAAAACATGTTTGACAATAATATTATTAATTATAACAAAATAATAAGTAATAGATTAATACATATCCTTATGTTTTGAAAGATTTGTGAGAGGCATTAAAGCATTGAAAATATGTATGAAAAATGAATTACTAAAACTCTGTGAACATGTACATTAGTGACATGATATTTAATATAATAATAATTCAATTCTGTGATATTTATTTCCAACAATGAATGTGCACAACATAGATTCAAATATTAATCACAGTACATATTTTTATAAATAGAAAATTCTTCCTGTAATGCACTATAGTCAACGGCTGTCCAGGTTCTTCCGTTGGTTGTCTCCATTCTTAAACCCCATTTAAAAACAAACTTGGCATCCACATCATCACAGTCCATGGTATCACCCCACTTAAAAATATTCTTATTTCTATACTGTTCCATAAATATAATCTTAGCACTGCTGGTGGTGTGAATATAAAAGCATTCACTAAATAAATATCTTATTAGCATTATTGTAAATCCACTGCTTGAAAAGAACATTTCACAGACCCAAGTGTTTCGGTTGTTTATTATTTTTGCATCAAGAGTTATCTTTTCTTTTTTAAATTATCGTCGTCAAGAAAACGATTTTTCTAAATAATAAGATAACCATCTTGACTAAAATTAAATAAATAAATAAAATAATATATTTAAATACGATCTGCGACTTCAAAATATATATTGCAAGGAAATAGCAATCAAACTTTCGCGATAGAGTGACGCACCGACTAACCTATTTTCAAACTACGGAATTGGTAGTGATGGTGAGGACAAAATGAATAATTCTGCTTTAAAAATAGAGATATGTTTACAAATAAACTAATCACAGAGTAAAGTAATCATTATTAAATGCTTACAAAAGATCTTACCGATAAGAGGTTTTAATTGTTCACATAAAATGTGAGAAAAATCAGCGGTAGCGTCAACGCGTGTTTCGCACGTGGAAGCCATGACTGAAAGTGAAACAGGATGCGTACTAGGGGGTTTTCAATTTAGTGGATGCTCTTCCAGGGGTCACTAATCAAGGGCTACAGCATATCATTAGAGAGATATTGAAATTCCGCAGAAAATGATATATTTTTCACTATTTTGTGATAAATATTTCTTCCGAAAATTTTATCGTGAACTTTTTAGTTTGAAAATTTATTTGGTTATTCGCATCAAACAAAAGTGAAATTTATATGATTGTAAAGAGTTATATGTCCTCTATTTAAAGGACCAATCAGTTTTAGGGTTTCAACACGCTGGATGCTCTGCAATCTTTTTAAAAATTGGTACCCGAAAACGTGAATTTTACTTTTTCGGCCGTGAGGCGACTTTTGACCCATTTTTCTTGCAACCCTAAGGTACTTTCGTCAAAGTTTATGGATACTATAATAAAATTCAGAAAAAAACAACAAAACAGTTCGAAAGACAAAACATCGATCTTTATTTTCATATAAAAATGGTTAGTTGAGGTTTAATGTGAAGAAAACCGCTCTGGAGTAAAGTTTAGCAAATTTGTGTGCGTTTGCGAGTTTTTGCCTGTAAAGCGGTGGCCGTGGGACTACCTAATAAAAGAGTTGTGAGCCAGTTGAAGGGCACTGATAACTAACTTTTTCAAAAGCCGGTGATGATTAGACATGTGGATTAAGATAACCGATGTTACATGTAAATGGTGATTTGGGCTCTCTTTTGCGCTCTCGATACATGTACAGTACAAAGAAAGAAAGAAAGAAACAAAGAGACATTGTATTAGTGTTCGGCAACATAAAAGAATCAACCTAACTGATGAGAAAATGCTAACAAAGAGGGAATTTGGTCCACCGTCGATTCTCGATACAAATCTTTCATTATAATGTACACGTATGTACTGTACATGTATTCTCCAACATTGCAAACACAAAGATTGCTCACAAAATTTTTTTAAAATCTGTGTGGTGTACGTGTAGTTCGTTTTTTTTTTTACAAAAAGCTAACCAAGTATCAAAATTAAAGTTGCGAGTCATTTTGTGTGCGTGTGTGTGCGTCTAAGGTGGAGGGCAGGAGGAAGGGGGGTGTTGAAGCCGCCTCTAAAAAGTACATGTACATAAATCGTACAAGCGGTTACTTCAAAGGTAACTTTAAGAGGTGTAAGCCAGTTGAAGAGCAACAGTGTGCCTAGTTTGCCCTTTATTGTTAGCGAGATGGCGAAGTGGCATCGGTAACTAACATTTTCAAAAGCCGACGAATAACTGATTTTAAGTGGTGATTCGGGCCCTCTTTTGTGCTAGAGATACATGTACAGTACATTACAAAGAAACAAACAAACAAACAAACAGACATTGTATTAGTGTTCGGCAACATAAAAGAATCGCCATTACTGATAAGAAAATGTTAACAAAGAGGGAAGTTGGTCCACCGTCCATTCTCGATACATGTATGTACCGTACATGTATTCTCCAACATTGCAAACACAAAGATTGCTCACAAAATCAAAAAAAATCTGCAGGGTGTCAAAGTTCGTTTTTACAAAAAGTTAACCAGTAACAGTAATCTAATCTAGTCAAACTTTAGTACAGAGGAAGAGAGGGGTTTAATATCAAGTTCGTAAAAGTAATTTAGTCAAACATTAGTCCAGAGGAAGAGAGGGGTTTAATGTCAAGTTCGTAACAGTAATTTAGTCAAACATTAGTCCAGAGGAAGAGAGGGGTTTAATGTCAAGTTCGTAACAGTAATTTAGTTAAACTTTAGTCCAGAGGAAGGGAGGGGTTTAATGTCAAGCTTGTAACAGTAATTTCGTCAAACTTTAGTCCAGAGGAAGATAAATAATAAACAATCTTTCACTTACTTTCTTCAGAACTTCTACTGATAATGCTTTCATCATACACCATCACAGAATCGCCAACATTTGTTTGTTCATTGTCAATGACCTGTTGGTCACTGTCTTCCTCTTGGTTGTCATCGGCACAATTATGCTCATCACCATTTTCTTGGTCATTTTGCAATAATCCATTATCATCACGAGTATGCTCATCAGCACATGTCCAGTTTTCATTTAACGGCCCCGTCCTAATTTAGGCACTGATTATCAATATTTTGCCCTGAAATATTATAGCTTGTGTTTTGGGTGCTGATAATTTAAACCCGTTATCTATAAACCATTTGGTGATTTTAACAAGATCTTTTTGTATTTCATTTTCAGTCACAATACAAGTATATCTGTATTATGCACTCAGTTCAATGTCTATTTTGCTGTACTTAGCTTAAAGCTCAAGCAAGTTGAAAGGTCAACACAGCGTTGAATTCTTGCAATGCAGCTTTCCACAAAGGCCGGCCCTTGAATAGCAAGCTGGCTCCACCCCTTTTCGCAGAGGGTTAGGGTTGAAGGAAGCCCTCAATAGTATACAGCTGGGAATGTTGAGGATGGTCTTCACATCTTCGATGATCTTTGATGAGGCTGTGGCTGTCTGTGGTGGAAAGGGGGTTTCTCTGTGTACGCCTTGGTTATTAATATCTTAATTAATCTCTTTCATGCCAATCGCTCACAACCTCCTAGAGGGTCTTATGCGGTCTGAGAGTGACTAGGTCAAGCCTTGAGCAGTCCGTCAGTCAGTGACTGTCTCCCAAGTGTTACCTGTCTCAGAATAGCGACTACACTGCGTTTATTTTGTCAGTCGTTCTATCACTATTCCGGCCCTACCACAAATCTCTCATCGCTGTCGATGATGGGAACTATTTTAAAACATGTGTATAGACCGTCTTCTCAATGTATTACGTCATTGGCTGCCCCCCACCCATCATCTTCACATGTACCCCCCAGAATGAAGGAGTAAATAGTTTTAAAGAAAACAATTTATTAAAAGAAATAAAGATAACAATTTCAATAAATTTACATTGAGTTCAAATCACACACTAGACGATTTCGAAGTCACGAATCTCATAAGACTTCCAGAATTACAATCAATGAAGAATATATCAATGCAGTTCTTTAGAACAATTATTAAAGAATTTCATGTGAAACTGTTGATACAATTCAGTTAAACTTACATAAATACTCCACATATATAAGTTAACTCGAGAGTAACAATTTAAGCAAAAATACAGAAATTACATAGAAGAATCAGACATAGAACAAGGAATGAAAATCACAGAAACATGTACAGATACACAGAAAGTTCATGTAATTGAATCACCTGATTACGGCCTTTGTTCAGTAGTAGCCTCGTTCTCGGCAGGTTTGGCTGACAATCAAATGTCCCGTGGTTTAGCCTGCCTGGTGACGTTAAATGAAAGTTCTGTAGTGTATGTAACACAAATTGTCCATGAAGAATTAAACACAGTCTGTATTGGTAATCCTTTCACAGGCACTGATAACACATAGTTATCCACAGTTCAGTATATTCAGTTCACTGGTTAGAAAGTTATCCACGTAGTACAAGTGGGTCAGACTCACGCTCTTGCTGCAGCCCACTTCGTAATACCGTCTCCCTTGATGGTCCTGACACAAACAGAATCCAACAAGAAATTTACTCCACACTGGCCCTAAACACATGTAGTGACCAAGTGGCAGTACTCGTTGTCAACCCAAGACAACTGGAACTTGAGACGCCAGGATCAACTGGCACAAAACCCAGGAAATGAATAACTGAAGACGAATACACGTACGGATGGCTTGAACTGAAACAGATCAATGTAATGGCACGCATCAGGATCATGCTTAAAATTCTGTAATCTGTACTTACACTTCCGTTTCTCATTACAATTCCTTTTAACAATTAATTTATCTGATTCTCTCTCTTAACGAAAATAAAAGCATCATAGTTCAAATTCGTTATATTTACAAGAAACATGATTCAACATTATTCAAAAATCAAATGTTAAAATCATCCACAATGCAATCTCCTACATCGGACATACCTTTCTCTCAGTTCTGACCATGAGCCATGCACGGGACCCCAAACTTGTGTAAAAGAGTGTAGAGAATGTAGTAGTAGTAGTCACGTTAACTTTCCTCCTGGTTGAGCGTGGTTTTAAGAGATGTTCTCACCTTTGGAGGCGCTCCACCAGGGCATCGCATCCTTCACTTTTTTTTTCCAGGGTGCGGGCATGTCGTCGTGTTCGTCATTGTTATGCTTTGGGTGATTCTTAGACGTTTGTGCGAAGTTATTTTTTTTTTTTTTTTTTAAATTTTTTATTTATTTTTTTTTTTTATTTTTTTTTTTTTTAAATTAGAAGTTAAATAGAGTTAGTCACTCCAGCACTGTTGGTGTTATTTCGGAGGCGCTGGAAAGAGAAAAAAAAAAAAAATCCAGTAATTGCCGGTGTATGTCCGTGGCTGACTGGTCCGTGTGTACTTCTACAGAGCACAAGGGACATCTCACCGAGTTTCAGACTCTGGCGATTTCTTCCCCCGTGATGTAGTCGCACTCCGGAAAGAAAAAAAGAAAGAAAAAAAATACTGAAAACTATATTCAATACCGTGTCCCTCTGTGGTGCGTTGGTTCGTTGTACTTAGTCCGCCATCGGTTTCCGTTCTGGTGACGTCCAGGATGCCTTGGCAGCTGGTGTAGTTGGTTGTAGGTGTTGAACAGCCACCATAAGAATTCGGCGGGTGGTAACTGGTCTCTCTCGTTTTGGTTGTGTTCATAATATTCCCGATTTCTTTTTTCTAATTTTTGTTGTACTCTGATCCACTTAGGAGGGCGGTTTCTTTTTTTCTTCTTGTCTGTCTGCGTCGTGGCGGCGAAAGTTTGATTAATTTTTGTGACGTTGTCTGTGTTACTATCGGCATCTTTCCTTGATGTGGGCTCTGTTTTTGTCTCCTTGTCTTTTGTCTCCGTCCTTGTTTGAGTGTCCTTAGTAGATGCCTCATTTTTTTCCGTTTGCGTGTGGGCAGTCGTGAGTGTTGTCTTCTTAGTTTTCTTATTTTCGCAGTGTTTTGTCGTCTGTGTTTCTTTCGTTGTCTTCTCGTCCGTCTCAGTTTGTGTTTCTTTAGCTTTTGTGCTTCGCGGCGGTGGGGTTTGTGTGTCTTGCGTACACGTCCAGGTCTTTGTCTTGTGTGTTTCTTTTTTCCTTGCGCCCATGTTGCCGTAGTACTGTATTATCTCGAAGGAGGCGGCTTTGGCTTCGACGCTGGCCATTTTTCGGTTCAGATATTGTCCTTGAAGGGATTGAAGAGTGTTGTCTATCGCTCTGTATAATTCTGATGGTCTTATTAAAATTAAGAAGTCTTCTCTCTTGATGGTTGTTTCGATTTCTTTGCACGTGGTGCAGCTTGCCTTTATGCAGTTGTATAAGTGGTGATTGGAAAAGCCATCCTTGTCCGGTACTCCGTGGCGCGATTGCCTTGAAGTGGGAATCATTTTGTGAGCAAAAAACGCGTCTTTCTCCGTCGGTGGTCCGTAACGAAGTGATCGAGTGAGTGTAGAGAATTTTTAGTCTACTCTTTTATCTATTTTCAGAGGTCATGGAAGTTTCTAGAATTTCTTAGCCTCTGGCTATGACTTGTTTTTCTTCCTGTGCCTATTAACTCCACAGTCATGGCTGAATGCACACACATAATAGACTGAGTGTGTGTGTGTTGCCAGAAATATGCCCATGTTATGTAAGAATTTGTGACCTGTAATCCCAACTCCCTTTATTTGCAGATATGGGTCAACGTTGTTTACGACAAACAATTGTACACAGATTTGAATTGTGAAATTCAAATCAAAATTTGTAAATTTGAAATTTAGCGAAATTAATTACTATTAATTAAATTAATTAGGTAATTAGCATTTTTCCGTTTACACTGTCAAACCCAGCAGGGGAACATTAGGAAAGTGTCCTTTCATTACACTTAGAAATTTGTAATCTGGTAGAAAGAAAATAATATGCATGTTGATTCACAATTTAATGTCACGGAAGAACTACTAAAACTAGCAGGAATGAAAACTACCACGAGAGGTGAAGATATTTTTGAATGGTTTATCATTAAAACATTTGCTTGGAATCACAACAGATGGGGCACCATCAATGACTGGGTTGATTTGTGGTGTAGTTGCTTTAATGCAAAACTACAGTGAACATCTGTTGATTGCGTCTCACTGCATCATACATCAAGAGAACTTGTGTGCTAAATGATTAACATGAATCAGGTGATGTCTGTTGTAGTAAAAGTAGTGAATTTCATTAGGGCCCGTGCATTGAACCATAGGCAAATCAAGGATTTCCTTGATGATGTTGAAGCAGAATACAGTGATGTTCTGTATCACAGTGAAATCAATAACAATAACTTTTCATTCAATTGCATCTTGACATGTAATATGTTTTTTGCCAATGTATCAAATAATTATAAGTAATGTGGTTTATTTAAGAAAGGGAAATACAA